>JARQOD010000006.1:356421498-356688911 GCA_033576555.1 Oophaga sylvatica
GGGGGTACAGTTAGGAGTCCATCACCTGAACAGATTGTACACAGTGAAGTTCTGATGACTGACAGCAAGCAGAAAGTTGTGATGACTGATACAACAAGTATCTCCAAAATTGTACAACTTTTTACAATACAAAAAAATAAAATTACTAAATCTGGAATACTACTTATCATGCACAGTATTGGATGAGTTTGTCCAAAATGATAAGGATTGAGCAAATGAGGTAGCATGGGCACTGTTGTAAGGATTACACCAAGACTCAGTTCGAAGTTCTTCGTAGATAAAGGGATTTGTCCAGCACGAACACATTGATGACCGATCCATACCATAGGTCATTATTGATCCTTGTTGATTTTTCATCTGGTCTGGTGGCGGATAGATGTGACCAATAAACAGAGCAAAAAAAGTGAGATTCCGTTTAGTTACCTTATCACTTCTAGGTTCTGCACTTTATCACCTATTCAAGTGATCCCCGTTCATTGTTTACATCCGGCCACCATAGGAGCAGTATAATAGTTGAACCTAAGAGCTGCGTGATCCACACAGGTCTTAGATCTGCAATAGGTTACCCTCAGATAACCCCTTTTTAATTTTTAGCAAAACTGCAAATGGATTTTTGTAAGAGAAAACACAATGAAAGGGGTTACGACAAGGCAGTCTCATAATGTCAGGGGCTCTTCAATGTTCAGCCGAATGACACCTCCCTTCCAGTCACTATTATTTTGCTTCATAGACTGGCACAATATTAAGAATTTCTCCAGAATCCATTTTTTGGCAATTTCTCTCTAATTTATTAACAATTATATTTTGGTCAATAGTGGTGCAGTTTAGTGACTCTGTGACTGAGTTCATCAGTTGCCTAATGAGGTTAAAATCAGTTCCGATATCAGGGAGGGACCAACCAACCAATCGCGCAGGGCTCACACTTCCTAGGTTGACCCCAAGGACATTAACCCTACAGCCCTTTAATCAGAATAATTGGAGGTTTATTTTCCCAGGAGAATAAAAGCTTTTATTGGAACAATTTAATTCAAATGGTGAAAGCTGCACTGTAAAGGCAGCAGATGAAGTGATAACAGGCAAAACTTGGCCAGCCCTGACCATGGTGTTCAGAGCATCTCATTTGCATATGAACCTACAGAAAGTTTTCTCCAAAGCTAGCCCACATATTCTAAAACAATTCTCAGAGCAAGGTCTTCTACAATTACCTGATTTTACTATATAATGAATTTCTGACCAGAAAGACTTCATTTAAACCTGCACAGAGGTGTAGCTAGGGGTTCAGCTCAGAGGGGGCGAAATCTCTGAGTGAGTCCTCACCAGGTAATCATGTTTACAACTACAGTAGAGCACCCTAATTGTGAGTATATAGGAACCCCAGCGAATGAAGATGCTGTAACAGAAAATAAATCAATCACAATACAAAACTCAGACATTACAGCCATACAGTGATTATATAGTGGTAGATACCAGTCCTGCAGAACAAACAAATGTTTACAGTGTAGTTAAAGATAGTGACTTACAGCCGACGTTCTTTTTGATTAAGTTGTTCACTTTTCTCATTTTTTCCATCTTGCCCAGACCGTCATGACAACTTCTCCAGCGAGGGCTCAAGAGTTTACAATGACACATTGACTTCTCACATTTTCTGTAACATCTCCATCTATTCTCAACCTGCACAAACTCCTCATCCTGCGGTCACCCCAATGCTGAGTCCCTGCTGCTGTATGTCCCCATAACGGAGCCTGCTGTGTGGTACAAAGTCGGGGCTCCTCAATGCCCCACATAGTAATGCCCACCACTGTGCCGATCACAAAGTAAAATGTTTCCTTTGTGCCCTCTAGATGGTAAAACAGACCCCTACACTATATAAATGCCCTGTGCATGTGCCCTAGTAAACAGTGCCCACTTTTTGCGACTAGAAAGTAATACCCTGGAGTGCCCCTGTAACAATGAGTGCCCACTTAACATTTAATAATGTCCCCTGAATACCTACGTGTGCAGCTCCTGTACAGCGACCTGGGCCTACAGAGCAGTAGTGCAGGTCCCTGCTTTCCTGCAGAGTTTAACTGTATCGGCGAGCGCACCATCCACCCTAAACGAAGCAGTTGCAATATGTACGTCGTATGGATGGTGGGTGAGCCTCCACTGGCATTTACGCCATTATTTCACCCTGTGTATTAGCATTATCTTATGTGAGACAGTGAAGGGGTGTGTGCTGGACGGCGTGTATATCTCGCCCAGGTTTCTTAGCTGGGGCGCATAAAAATAGGTTGTCAGTGCGGTGTTCATTCCATTCCTATCTGGGACAGGTTTGCAGTGCAACCTGGAGTGAACACAGCTGCTTAATTAGGCAGCCATAAGTACCTGCTTGAGGAGTTCAGAGGGGGCTCTCAGTCTGGATCTGACTACAGACAACGTTGGAGTCTCATGTGAACCTCACGCTGGTAACTACAGATTATATGTGTTATTTTGGGGCCCAGGCTGGTAGAGTCTGGACCCGGATAGAAAGGGAAATTATCTATGTGAAGTGAGTGGCCAGACAGCCCAGGATTTATGTTTATGATTTGGTTTTGATTACATCATGTTACTGTGGACTTTAATAAAGCTGGTTGCGGCCAGTTTTTTAAACAGAACTGCTGTCTGTGAATGGACTCTTTATGGGCCACTCCGTCTTCCCAAGGCGGGCGATTCCCGAGCTATATCCCCTGAAAAGCTTACAGTTGGTGGAGAATGTGCGTGCAGCATAGTGGCTAAAGACAGCAGTCTTAAAGAGACAGTAGCCCTAATAGACTTTGCAAAGAAAAAAAAAAAAAAAAAAAAAGAGGTATCGAAACAGCAAGGTAACTTTCGTGGAAAAAAATGGGGAGTGTATATGCCCGGGGTGAGGCTGCCCAGCCGCCCAAGGTATCCGCAGTATGGAGGAGCCGTTAAGCAGCGGCCCAGCAACATCAGCGATGCAGGAAATGCAGCAAACAACTCGCAGGCCATCCCAGCAGCAACACCGAGCATGCCAGCAACAAAATCAAAAGGCCATGAAGCCAACAGCAGGAAGCAAAGGCTTTACACCAACAGGCCCACCAGAGCCAGCAGGCAACACAGGAGGCCAACCGGTTATTGCTAAGGCAGCTTGAGAACAAAAAAAAACCACTTAGAAAATCGTTCCAAGGAAAAAAACCGGGTCACCGGCTTTTACCCTTTTAAAGAAGGCGGTAAAACAGACCCAGGCAGAAAAAGGAGCCTACGACATGTGGGGGAAATAAGGGTGTATTTGGAGACGGCGAGAAGGAGAATCTGCCAAAATCTTAATGGGCTTGGTGGAGCACCCTATCAAAGGGGGGAACCCAAAAAGCCTATTTTGACCCTCAGCGAGCAGAAAAACAAAAAAAATAATAAATTAAGTTGAAAGCGGAGATTCTTGCCCCTGGGTGGAAGGGCATCCTGCCAGGAGGTCCAAACTGGAATAAAAGGGCGAGACAACCCTGTCAATAAAAATTGTAGGGAATTGATTTCGGTTAGTAAAGAAGTGGTTAGAACCTGAAGTCAGCCCCCTTCCCCAATGGTCAAAAAGGTTTTGGCCTGGACCGGTCCCTCTGGGCCCTTCCTCCTGAGTACAGCTTGGGTGGAATGGGGGGCCCCCAAAAAGATCCCCGATACTGGTCACTTGATAAAGGTATTTCGCACCAAAGTTTCTACGTGACCAGCTTTTCCGAGCGAAATCGGTTCGGATACCCGGCCATTTTTTCCCCCTTTTAAGAGATTTTCCCGCTGTGGGGGCAAGGGGGACTGTTAAATAGTTCGGGTCACCCCGAGGGGGGGGAAGGGGGAGCGGAAAAAGGGGAACTTCCCTGGCAGGAGCCCCCAAAGGCCAAAAAGGTTTTACCGTCTGAACTCAAACCGGGGAAGTGTTGGGGGTTGCCGTGAACAAGGTCTATTTCAGCAAATGTCCATGGGGGGAACCTTGGACTGGAGGGGGACAGTCCCTTCTTTCCTCGCGAACCACGTGCGTCGCTCCCCCCCAAAGTCGAGGATCGGCCCCCACCCTTTCCAGGTGGTTGGTAAAGGGGCTGTCCAAAACGGCCCCCTGGATCAGGGCGTCGAGTGACTTTTTACATGCCAGCTTGGTTTGTTGGGGACTTTGGGGGTTCGTAAACACCACCTGTGGGGAATGTTACTTGGGACATAAAGTCTCCCCGGTAACTTCCGTGGACTTCGCACGAAACCGGGGGATCCCGAAAGAAGTTGGGGTAGTGAAAAAACCCAAATGCATCCCCCAAATTGGGTGGGACTTTCCCCGTTTTGGGATCTTTGGAGAAAAAACGGTTCTAAGGGACGGGGGTGATGATGCCCAATAATTAACGCCGGCCCAACAACGAAAGGGGGTAAATAAATTATTGATAATGATGATAATGAAAATAATTGTTTAATGGGATGAACATGTTTAATAAAGCTGATCATGTTGTTGAACGGAGGAAAATGAATTTCCTTTTTGCGGTGTGTTGGGGGAGGGGGATGACGGTTCTCAGAAAGAATGTCCCTGAAATACCGGTGTCCGTGGCAATTTTTGGGGAAGTGAACAGTTGCAAGACCCCACTCTTTTAAAAATGCTAGGGAAAATTTAAAATGTTCTGAAAAGATCCCACAAGAGCCCACGCTCAGAGAAAAATTTCCCCATTTTGCCATGAACAATGACCTGCTTTACCGGGTCACTAAATAAAGGGGAAGGCCGTGATTTAGCTCCAGAACCCAAGGGCCCAAAACGAAGTTTGGGTTGGTTTAACCCATAAAAAAGTGCTGGGGGGCACTGGGAAATTGAACAAAAACCAGAAAGAACCCCAGGGGGTTTTATTGGCCAGGGGTTTATGGGATGTGGGAGGATTATTGTAAAACCTGCCCCCGTGTCAGATAAATGCTCGGTTTTCTCATTCGATCCCCCTTTGGGCCCGCCCGGTTATAGAAATACCATTTGAAGGGTAGCGATGGACTTGGGAGGGGGCCTATTGTAAAATCACCAGGGGAACCAAAAAAAATCCTGTTGGGACTTGATTATCAACCCCCCGGGACCCCGGGCTTTCCCTTAAGAAAATGGCATCTAAAAAATATTTGCACGGGACTCTTTCATATGTTTTTCCCAAGGACGGGAAATCCCTAAAGAGATCCTAAGGGCCAAGGCACCCCTTTTTGTCAAAGTGTGAAGGAAACTGTGTAAGTTGCTTAAAATATGCACATTCGGAAAAGTGTATCCCCCCCGACGGAGGGCGGTTGAACGTTTTAATAAAACATAAAAACCTAAGTTAAAAGAAAGGGTAAAAAGATTGGCGGGACTGGGACTACCTTTACCCTATTAATGTTTTCGGCAGAGAGGTTCCCAAAGGCCTTACGGGGTTCCCCCCTTGAGTTGGTATATGGGCGGCCCCCCGGGGCTTGCTAGGAAAATAGAAGGAAGTTTGGGAAACCGAACAATCCATACAGAGTGTTTATAGACATTTTGCCCAAATGCAAGAGAGGATGGCTAAAATTATGCCATTATATAAGAAAATTTGCAGGAGCCCAAGAAGTCAAAGAAGAGTAAATAATGGGGCAGAAAAATTAGGAATTTTAACCCCGGGGACGAGTCCTAATCCTAATTCCCACCGTGGAAAGTAAATTTTAGCAAATGGCAAGGTCCATAGAATGTACAAAAAGTGACGAGGTTATTACAAAGTACAACAACCCGGGAGAGCAAGCCCTAACCAGGTGTATATATCATTTAAACAAGCCCTGGAGGGACAGAGAGTCCTTGTTGGCCCGGGTGAAGTAGAGAAAGGGGAAAAACCTCTTACCTACTGTTACCATTGGTGAGACATTGTCCCGTGACCAAAAACAGGAAGTACGGGGTTTTGCAAAAAAATTTGGCAGAGGATTTTGACTTGCCCGGCCGGACTTCTCTCGTAAAAACCATATCGAGACGAGCCCGGTACAAGGTCAAAAAAAACCGTACAAATTCCAGAAGCCCGCAGAAAGTAGTCTCTACTGAAATCAAACGGGATGCTAGACCCGGGGTCTTTGGGAGGCCCAAAAGCGAGTGGTTACCCGATTGTTTTTGATCCCAAAACCTAATGGAACCGGGGTTCTGTAATGATTTCAAAAATTTTTAAACGAAGTGTCAAAGTTTGACGCTTACCGTTGCACGGGTAAAAGACCAAATCGAGGGTTAGGGGGTCCCCCGTTATTATAACAACCCTCGATCTGACAAAAGGGGAACTGGAAGATCCCCCTATCGAGGAGGAAAAAAGAAAAAACGGCCTTTGCAACCCCGGAAGGTTTGTTTTTCCAGTATCTGGTGAAAAGGCCATTGGGTTGCTTGGACCCCACTACCTTTCAGAGGTTAGGGGGACCGATCCTTTTCCCCCGCATCAAGCCTATGCAGTTTGCCAAAATGGAGATGTGGTAATTTTCAGTTCGAGGGGGGAGAGCCACCTCGCTAAGGAAAAGCCGTTCTTAGACTCGATAGGGGAGCGGGGCCTGAACAAAAACCCCAGAGAAATTTTGAAATTTTGGGCCTAGAAAGGCCAAGTACTTGGGCAAAGTGATTGGCAGGGGCTGATCAACCCACAAATCGAGATGGTAGAGGCAATTAAAATTTTGGCCTGTACCCCTCACAAAACGCCAGGTCAAAGCTTTTTTTTGGGCTCACTGGGTATATCCAAGATTGAACAAATTATGCCTAAATTGCGGCCCATTGGACTGCAGAAAAAGGGGGGAAGTCCAAAATGAAAAAATTGGAATCCGGAGGCAGAAAAAGCTTTTTTGTCTTGAAAATGGCTTTTTTAAAAAAGACCGGGTTCGGTAACCCCTAATTTTAAGGGAAGAGTTTCTTGTTCAAATGATCCCTCTAATTTTGGGGTTAGGGGGGTGTTACACGGTTTGAAGGGTAAGAACCCCGTCCTGTTTAAGCGAAAAATGACCCCAGGAGAACAAAATTATGCCATTGTGGAGCGAGGAGGCCTCGCAATCAAATGGGGCGGACTCCCTACGGTATTACCTCTTGGGAAGGAGATTTAAATTGCAATCAGCCCTTCCTCCTCTGGCATGGATGAAGCAAACAAAGGAAAGGAAGCCAGGGTGACAAGGGGGGTTCCTTTCACTTCAAAGTTCAATTTTTTCTCGGTTTAGATAGACCTGGGAAATTACAGGGTAATGCTGATGCCTTGTCCAGAGTTCTCTGTTACGGAGTTTCGGACAAGTCCTCCGGTCTGGAGAAGAGGGGGGGGAATGTGAGACAGTGAAGGGGTGTGTGCTGGACGGCGTGTATAAAACTCCCAGGTTTCTTAGTGGGGGCGCATAAAAAAGGTTGGGCATGCGGTGTTTCAATTTCCATTCCTATCTGGGAAGGTTTGCAGTGCAAACCCGGGAGGAACACAGAGCTTAATTGCAGCCATAAGAAATGATTGGGAGCAGAGGGGGCCTCATTGGATCTGACCAGACAACGTTGGGTTAAAGTGAACCTCCCTGGTAAAACAGATATATGTGTTATTTTGGGGCCCAGGCTGGTAGAGTTGGACCGGATAGAAAGGGAAATTATCTATGTGAATGGGGGCCAGGACAGGCCCAGGTTTATGTTTAGATTTGGTTTTGATTACATCATGTTTACTGTGGACTAATAAACTGGTTGCGGCCCGTTTTTAACAGAACTGCTTTGTGAAGGACTTTTAGCCACTCCGCTTCCCCAAAGGGGGCGATCCCCGAGCTAATATCCCTGAAAAGCTTACCTTATCTAACAATTTGGGTTTTATTTAATTTTGCAAGTATTTTTAATGAGGACAATCTTAGATTCCTTGTTGTTATTCTCCAAAACAGTAGGACTTACTATGTTTATTTTTTTTGGCTCACCCACCTCTTTTTTTTGTGTCGTATTTTGGAATATTTGACCTATGTATTTTTTTTTTTTAAAAAGGATTAATAACATTTTTTTAAAATTTTATGACAAAATTTTTTTAGAATTCTGCAATTTTTACCTGTCATTATTTTGTTGTACGTGAATGAATTAACCCCTGGCTGAGTATGCTTTTAGGGTTTTTTTTCAACTTTTTTAACCAATGCAGTGAACTTGCAGTCAGTTTCCTTAATCAAAAGTGCTCCTTTTGGTGTTTAACTCCAAGGTGGGGCCTGGACTCTCTGCAGATTGTTGCAGTTTTTCCCTTTTGTAAAATTTTTTTCACCTTTGCTGCAGTTTTCTGACTGATAAGTAAGCTTTTCCTGTTTTTGTAGCCTTCACCTTTCTTGTGTGAAAAATTATTTTTTTTCTTGGACTTGTGACACTTTTTCCATGCGGTGCCATTGCGGAAACCCATTAAAAAAACCTCCCAATTAAAATCAACTGTCTCCCGGGGGACACCTGCCCCTTTTGAATAATTATTTTAAATGTGGTAAAATTTCTTTTAATTTAAAATTTTGTATCAAAAAATTTACCTTTGCTTTAAAGGACTTTGGGGGGTGTCATTTTGGTTTAAATTTAAATTTGTTAGGAAAAATTATTATTTGGTAGGTGTGCAAAATTATTAATCTTTGTTTGCTTCAATGGCTTACATTTGTGGGAAAAATTTTGTAATATGGAACCCCAAAGAAAAGGTTGATTTTAACCCCCTTCCAGCCATGACGCCTACGTAGGCGTCTTGAAAACCGGTGGAATCCCAAACCCCAATGACGGCCTACGTAGGGTCATGCTAAAACATTTGTTTCTGCGGATCGGGTGCCCCGGGTCACTGAAAGGTCACCCGACCCCAGGAAACAAGACCCTTTGTGCTTCAACCCCCGTGGGGGGGGGTTTAAAACCCCACGTGGCTACGTTGCTTAATTTTGGGCCCTGTTAAAATGAAACGTCAATCAACCGTTTGTAAATTTCACCAATGAAATTTGGTGAAATTTTAAACAATCCAGCCATGGCCCGGAGCGCAATTGCATCGGGCCATGGCTGGAGACCAAAGTTTGGGACCCCCCCCAAACCCGAGAAAACGGGGGCGTCGGCCGCCGCACCGTCACATATCGTTTCCCATCCTTGCCTCGCTGCCCCCACAACCTCTCCCCCCTTACCTTCCAAAACCCCCTTTACCTTCCGACCCCCCCTACCTCCCTTTTGGTCCCATTGTCCTGGGACCGTCCCGGTGTCGGGGTCGAGGATTCTTCATGGGTGTCGCCATCTTGGAAAAGGCAGGCGCATGCGCAGTGCGCCCGCCGGCGGCGCATGCGGCAGTGCGCCCTCCAGTGTAAAGAAATGTATTTTGATAACTGTGATACTCTCTCCACAGTGATCAAAATAAAAAAACAGTAAATAAACGCCCCCTTTATCACCCCCATAGGTAGGGACAAATAATAAAATAAAGAAATATTTTTTTTTCCTGTGCACACAGTTGCGGATTTTTGCTGCGGATCCGCAGCAGATCCGGAAAACCATGTACAGTACAATGTAAATTAAATGGTAAAAAAAAAAAAACGCTGTGCACATGGCTGCGGATTTTTCCGCGCAGATTTGGTGCGGTTTTAAATCCGCAGCATGTAATTCTTTTGTGGGATTCCGCAGCGTTTTTACCCTATTCCATTATTGGTGTAAAACCGCAGGGAAATCCGCACAAAAAACTGCAGTAAATCCGTAACGTGTGCACCAGGCCCTAATTCCGCGCTAAATCCTCAGGTAAAACGCAGGTAATTTTACCTGCGGATTAGTAAAATAGGCACGGAAAAAATCGGCAAGTGAATCCGCAATGTGTGCACGGGGGCCTTAGGGTTAGGCTGGGTTCATATTGCGTATTGGCCGTCCATTAGATGGACTGCGTTACACCGCGGGTTACAAGCAGTCTGTTAACAGCTGCCCTTACACCCCCATTGTCGGGCGCATCGCGACGCATGCCGTAAAAGGGCATGCGTTCGCGAAGTGCCGTCATTCAGTGACAGAGCCTCAGACGCGGGCTGCCAGCGTCTGGGCTCCGTCACCGCTAGCACAGATGAATCATTGCTGATTCATCTGCGCTAGCGGGTTATGGTAGGCGATCTCTTATGCATACCGTTACCAGCCCGTCAACGATTGTGTTGAACGGGCTGGTAAAACGCAATATGAACTTAGCCTTAGGGTTAGAGTTAGAACTAAGGATTAGGGTTTAGATTAGGGTTAGATAGGGTTACGGTTAGAATTTGGGTTGGGTTGAATTAGGGTTAGGGTTGGAATTAGGGTTAGGGTTGGGATTAGGGTTAGGTTTGTGGTTAGGATAAGTGTTAGGGGTGTTTTGGGGTTAGGGTTGAATAATGGGTTAGGCTTGTGGTTAGGGTTATGGTTAGAGTTGGGATTAGGGGTGTGTTGGGGTTTAGGGTATGGTTTGGATTAGGGTTTAGGGGTGTGTTAGGTATTAGGGTTGGGGGTGTGTTGGGGTTGGGTTGGAGTTAGAATTGAGGGATTTCCACTCCTTTAGGCACTTCAGAGGGTCTCCGTACGCGACATGGCGCCACCATTGATTGCTGCAAATTCAAACAGTGCTCCCTTTAATTTCGAGCCCCGACGTGTGCCCAAACAGTGGTTTACCCCACATATGGGGGTATCAGAATACTCAGGAAAAATTGCCACAACAACTTTGGGGTTCTAATTTCTCCTTTTACTCTTGGGAAAAAAAAATTGGGGGCTAAAAAATTATTTTTGTGGAAAAAAAAATGATTTTTTATTTTTCCGGCTTTGCGTTTTAACTTCTGTGATGAACTTGGAGATTCAAAGTGCTCACCACACATCTAGAGGAGTTCCTTGGGGGGGGATCTAGTTTCCAAAATGGGGTCACTTGGGGTGGTTTCTACTGTTTAGGCACATCTGGGCTCTGCAAAGTAAAAATGACGCCAGCAGACCATTCCATCAAGCGGCATTTCAAAACGTCACTACTCCTTCCGAGCCCATGACGTGTGCCCAAACAGTAGTTCTTCCCACAAGTAGGTACAGCATACTCAGGAGAAATTAGACACCAAAGTTGTTGTCCAATTTGTCCTGTTACCCTTGGAAAAAAAAAAAAATTGGGGACTAAAAGATCTGTTTGTGGAAAAAAATATGATTTTTTTATTTTCATGCCCGGCGTTTATAAACTTCTTGTGGTAGCCCTTGGGGGTTCAAAGTGCTCACCACACATCTAGATAAGTTCCTTGCGGGGTCTAGTTTCCAACAATGGGGCCACTTGTGGGGAGTTTCTACTGTTTTAGCACATCAGGAGCTCTTGCAAACGTAACTTGACGCCCGCAGACCATTCCATCAAAGTCGGCATTTCAAAAACGTCACTACTTCCCTTCTGAGCCCCGACGTGTGCCCATACAGTAGTTTTCTCCACATTTGGGTACCAGCGTACTCAGGGACAAACTGGCAACAACTTTTGGGGTCCAATTTCTCATGTAACCAATGTGAAAATAAAAAATAGGGGGCTTAAAAGTCATTTTTTGAGAAAAAAAAAAAAGATTTTTTATTTTCACGGCTCTGACGTTATAAACTTCTGTGAAGCACCTGGGGGTTCAAAGTGCTCACTGTGCATCTAGGATAAGTTCCTTAGGGGTCCAAAATGGCGTCATTCGTGAGGGAGCTCCAAAGTTTAGACACACAGGGCTCTCCAAAACACGACATGGTGTCTGCTAACGTTCCATTAAAAAAGGTCAAATGGCGCTCCTTCCCTTCTGAGCCCTGCCGTGCGCCCAAACAGTGGTCCCCCCCACATATGGGGCACCAGCATACTCCGGAAAAACTGGACAACTTTTGGGTTAATTTATCCTGTTACCCTTTGGAAAATAAAAAAATAGCGGGCCTAAAAAAATGATTTTTGAGAAACAAAAACTGTTTTGTTATTTTTCACTGCTTTGGTTTAAAACTTCTGTGAAGCACATTGCTCACTACACATCTAGATAAGTCCTTAGGGGATCTAATTTCTAAAATGGGGTCACTTGGGGGGGTTTCTACTGTTTGGCACATCAGGGGCTCTGCAAACGCAACATGACGCCCGCAGAACATTCCATCAAGTCTGCATTCCAAAATGGCGCTCCTTCCTTTCTGAGCTCTCCATGCGCCAAAAAAACAGTGGTTCCCCCCCACATATGGAATATTAGTGATCAGGACAAATTGCACAACAACTTTTGTGGGTCCAATTTTCTCCTGTTACCCTTGTGAAAATAAAAAATTAGTGGGCTAAAAAAAATCATTTTTGAGGAAAAAAAATGATTTTTTTTTTATTTTCACTGCTCTGCGTTATAAACTTCTGTGAAGCACTTGGGGTTCAAGAGTGCTCCAACACATCTAGATAAGTTCCAAAAGGGGTCTAGTTTCCAAAATGGTGTCACATGTGTTTTTTTTCACTGTTTAGGCACACAGGGGCTTCCAAACGGTCATGGTGTCCGCTAAAAAGATTGGGAGATAATTTTCCATTCAAAAAGTCAAATGGCGCTCCTTCCCTTCTGGGCCCTACTGTGCGCCCAATCAGTGGTTTATGACCACATATGAGGTATTGTGTACTCAGGAGAAAATTGCCCAACAAATTTTAGGATCCATTTTTCCTGTTGCCCATGTGGAAAATGAAAAAAATGAGGCTAAAAGAAATTTTTTGTGGAAAAAAAAAGTATTCTTTTTTTTACGGATCAATTTGTTGAAGCCACTGGGGGTTCATAGTGCTCACTATGCATCTAGATAAGTTTCCTTGGGGGGTCTAGTTTCCAAAATGGGGTCACTTTTGGGGGAGTTCCAATGTTTAGGCAACAGGGACTCTCCAAAACGTCTAATATTCCAGCATATTTTCCAATTCAAAAAGTCAAATGGCGCTCCTTCACTTCTGAGCCTGCCGTGCGCCCAGTTTATGACTACACATGAGATATCTGTGTACTCAGGAGAAATTGCCCAACAAATTTTAGGATCCATTTTATCCTGTTGCCATGTAAAAAATGAAAAAATTGATGCTAAAAGAAAATTTTTGTTGGAAAAAATGTAATTTCCATTTTTTTCATTCCACGTTGCTTTAGTTCCTGTGAAGCACTGAAGGGTTAATAATCTTCTTGAATGTAGTTTTGAGTAGCTTGAGGGTTGCAGTTTTTATTATGGTGTCACTTTTGGGTATTTTCTGCCATATAGGACCCTCAAAGTGACTTCAAATGTGAGGTGGTCCCTATAAAAACTGGTTTTGTAAAATTTTGTAAATTAAACTCCTCACCTTCCTGAAAAACCTCAGCCCATCTTGCCCAAACACATCACCAGAAAAAAACCTACTTACATTTCCAACAACTACCTGTCTTTATCTTCCTACTCCTACTGATTTCAGGGGACATCTCCCCCAACCTGGTCCACCATCCCCCCAACCTCAATCCTACCCTACCTCATAACCGAAACCATAAGAATCTTATAATATTACTTGCACTCACTCATCTCCTTCTTTCAATTGTGCCCTCTGGAATCCACGGTCTGCATGCAACAAGCTCCCCTTCCTGCACAACTCTTTCTGAACCACTCTCTTAATCGGGTTGGCAACTCACTGAAACCTGGATTCGGATTCTGACACTGTCTCCCCTGCTGCCATTTCTATGGTGGTTTACAGTTCTCCCATTCCCGAGACCCACAAAAGACATGGTGGTGGATAATGTCAAATGAACACTGCACTCGATAGAGAAAAAAAATTACTTCAAGTGAATTTTATTGAATATATTTAGAAAGAGCGACAAGTAATTTGACGTTTCGGCCTAAACTCGGCCTTGATCACACAGTCGCTGCAAAAAATGGAAAGTAAATATTAAAACAAGTGACACAAGGAAATATATACATATTTACACAAATACATACAAATATATACAATTATATAGAAATATGGAACCAAGAAACCGTGTCATAGTATATGATTGATCGAATAGTAGGCATAGAGTTCAATCTTGATTAACAGGACATAGACACAGCTTTAGTAAAGGAGATAATGGTAAGTAAAAAATAATAGTACACTGAGATATCAGAACCTGGTATAATGTACATGTTCATAGACACCTACCCTTATTGTGGTTGTCTAAAGGAGGTAGTTCTGGACATCCTGTAACAGGACTAGTCCTGGATAGAAGAGTTTGGTCTTTATTATAGGTACTAAAATAGATCAGGGTAGAGTAAATCATGAGTGTATGTATTATATATTCCATATATAATCATATTTGGGGTAAAAGAATATTGCAATAATAATCAAATTGGTACCTTTAGAGACAACCTATAAAGTCTGTCTGAGGAATGATCCTGTAGGAAATGGGGTCAGGATCATGTATATGCGGTCTGGATCTCAGTAGCAGACTGCTCATGTTTAGGGTAGAAATCATACAGTTATAATGTGTCAATGTGGGTATAGATATATATTGTGGCTAAAAATATTTACCAGTTATATAATGGTAGGAGACCAACCGGGTGCTTGGTAGCATGTATGGTATACAAATGCGGTTATGCTGTAAATATAGGAACAGGTGTTGGTAAAAAGTGCAGAGTTGCTAAATATATTAGTCTAAAGTGGCAGGAGCTCACTTTATATATATGTGTGGCCAGTTATATTTACCAGTTGTAGAGTAATAGAAGGGCAGCTGCAGCGCTTGTTAGCATGTGCTATAAGACTGTGGATATAAGACATAGATAACAGTGAAGATAAAAAGTGCTGACAATTGTACTTATCTTATCCTAGGAAAATAGGAGCTCACATCCGTTGGTGGTGGTGTGGGGATTAAATCCAGGGCATTGGTGCCCAGTGTGAACGCTGGCACATCAGTGCCTAAGCTGGTGGGAGCTGTAATGAGCTCTCAGCGCGCTATAAGAAGCGCTGGCTGGTCACATGGCCGGACGTGACGTCACACGCCGGCGCATGCGCAGTAGGAGTGTGTCAGAGAACACCTACAAAATAGCGTTTGTCCAGAGTGGAGGCAGGGTGTGATGATTGCGAGTCGGCGCCTGCGCAATAGGTGCTAATAGGGAAAGCACATCTTGCTAGATCGGCGCTGCTAGGTGGCAGTAGTAGTGACAGATAGGTATTGTGATGAGTCAGAACGCTGTCTGAGTGGCAAGGGGTAATCACAATAGTTGTAGTCACTTAATTATATGGCATAGTGGTGTGTAATAGCCCAAAAATATGAATGATAAGCAATAGTCAGGAACAGTAAATAATAATAAATAACATATAAATCATGGCATGGTGATGTAACAGTCCACAATGAGTATATTAGGTAAATAATCAGTAGTACAAAAGAATAGTGGGGCAGTAGGTAAAATAACAAATGGATGGACAGGATAAATAATAGAAGTAAAAATGCATAAATAAATAAATAATGGAAATAAATCATAAAATAAGCATAAATAGATGAATATAGATAACAGATAAATCATGGAGGTAAATCATAGAAACAAATCATAAAAATAACATAATCGTGGTAGGAGTCCAAACAAAAAATTGTCGCTGAATGAAAGAAAAAGAATGAGTGGGGAGGGAAAGGGGGGTTGGGTGTGGGTCTTACCATCTCAAGTGTAGAAAAAAAGCCAGAGTTATGGGGACTTATGGGTTGTTCTGGGGGAAGAAAAGGAAATTACATTAGCCAGTCCATCTCCCTATTCAATCCCCTGGGGTTGTAGTTGTGTCAAGGGTATATATCCAGTATGCTTCACGTTGTTTTAGTAGCTAATGTGGTTACCACCCCGTCTGGGTCTGGGGACACTTTCTATAACTTGGAATCTCAATTGGGCTACGTTGTGCTTGGCCTCTTTGAAATGGGCTGGTACTGGTAGCCAAGTTTTTTCACATCGAATAGTTGATTTGTGACCTGAAATTCGGTCCCTGACGGCCTGAGTTGTTTCACCCACATATAACAGGCCGCAGGGACATTTAATGATGTACACAACAAATTTAGATTCGCAAGTAAAGTAGTCCTTGATGGGGAAGGATTTGCCAGTGCGGGGGTTGTACCACTTCGTTGCCTCTGATGATATTGGAACAACTCATGCAGTTCAAGCAGGGGAATGTTCCTGTTCTTTTATGACCAGTTAGAGTCCCAATGGTGGATAGTTTGCAGGAGCCAACGTCAGCTCTAACCACTTTATCTCTGATGTTTTTAGCCCGTCTTGTACACATGAGTGGTGGGTCATTGAATGTCTGGATACCGGGGTATGCTTTGGTAAGAATTGGCCAATATTTTCTTATCAGGTTGTGCACCCTACGCATGGATGGGTGATGGTTGTGTACAAATGGGATGCGTGGGTTTTTATTGGTACGGGTAACGGTGTTGGGTGTGCCTACCTCATCTATGGCTCTCCTAGATTCTGAGTTAAGGAGGTCAATGGGGTAATTACGTACCTTAAATTTATTGGCCATTTCATGTATTCTAGTCACTCTGAGTTCTGGGTCAGATACAATTCTGGTGACCCTTTTGAATTGTGATCTTGGTAAACTATTCTTCATTGGATCAGGGTGACAGCTGTTGTATAAAAGCAAACTGTTGCAATCAGTAGGTTTGGTGTAGATATCCGTGCTCAATCGGCCCTCGGTATTTTTAATAACACGGGTGTCAAGGAATGTTACATTCCTGATGTCATGTGTTATGGTAAAGGTCAGCTCAGGTGTCACAGTATTGATGTCATTGAAAAATTTAAGGAGGCTCGATTCATTGTCATTCCAGATACAGAAAATATCATCTATGTATCTAACCCACATGGTAGCATGTTGTTTGAATGTGGGGTTGGGATATACATATTCTTGCTCAAACCTGTCCATGTAAATGTTAGCGTAGGCCGGTGCTACGTTGGACCCCATTGCGTCCCGCACGTCTGTATATAAAATTCATCGCCAAAAAGGAAATAGTTCTCCCTCAGGACCAAATTGAGTAGGTCTAGGCATAGCTGGTGGGTCCCACTATCCACATTAGCTTCCTGTAAGGTGAGTGATACTGCTCTGATGCCCTTTTCATGGATGATGGATGTGTACAGGCTGTTCACATCCATTGTGCATAAGATGCTATTGGGGGGAATGCTATTAGTAGCGTGTATTTTATTCAAAAAGTCGCCTGTGTCCAGGATGAAAGACTCAGTCAAATGGGCATGTGGTGTTAGCAGTTTATCGAGAAAGATGGATAAGGGATTCAGATTGGAGTCCGTGGATGCTACAATCGGGCGTCCCGGCAGGTTATGGAGATTTTTGTGTATTTTAGGGAGAATATACAGAATGGGGGTGATTGGATGGTGGTTGAGCAAGAATGTCCTTGTCTTACTGTCAATAGTTCCCTGTTCAAGGTGATTATCTAGGACCATGTTAATTTTATTTCGTATGGAGCTGATTGGGTCCGTGTTGACCTTTTTATATGTCGTGGTATCACTGAGTTGTCTCCTGATTTCAGAGGTGTAATAGCTCCTATTCATGACCACAATGGCTCCACCCTTGTCCGCAGGTTTTATAACAATATTGTTATTATTTTTAAGTGACTCTAAGGCCTGTTTCTCCAGGGGATTCAAATTGTGGCGGACAGGGAGAAGACCTATCTGTTGGTCGTGAATGGCTTGTCTGATGTCTCTGTCTAATAACTCAACAAAGGTCTCGACTGCATGATTAGTCTTAGGTGGCATGAAGTTACTGGGGTTCCTTAACCCAAGATTATCAATGGAAATACTAGGTCCGCCGTTACGGTCAGGTATTGTGCCAATAGAATTAAGATTGGGTACAGTGTTCCCTGAAAAGTGTACCTTAAGTCTAATGTTCCGGTAGAAGCGGTGAAGGTCCTTCTCTAGTTGGAAAGCATCCCATTTGGGAGTGGGACAGAATGATAGGCCCATATTTAACACCTTATATTCAAGGGGGGAAAGAGAATAATCAGAAATATTCACAACTATGTTTGGACTCCTACCTGTGATCTGAGGATCATCTGGTGGTCCGCGTCTCTTCTTCCTTGACCTCCGTGTTGTCGTGTAGTTTGTCCTAAAAAAGCTGGTCTTGTGGTTTGAGCACCACCAGTTTCGCTGCCGGAGTCTGCGGAGGAACCCCCTGCAGGTGAGGAGCCCCCTGATGGGTAATAACCCCCTTGTTGTCGGCGGTATTTTGGACGTTGTCTTCGAGGTAGTGGGTCCTCCCATCTGTAACTCTGTTGGATAGATAGTCCTCAGTGTCCCTTTGGAACTTAGCCCTTTTCCTTTCTTCTAATGTCTTTTGATGGGTAGATAGGATGGAGTCCACTTTGTTTTTGAGGGTTGTGAATTCGGAGGAACTCAAAGTAGCTGTAAGTTGTGTCTCAATTGTTGTGATCTTTTCTTCCGTCTCCTTGATTGCTTCCTGGAGGTGTTCTATGGTTAGTAGGATCAGATCAAGGGAGCACTTGTTGAGGATTTTTTGGAATGTTTCACAATATTTCACGTTATCGGCGAACAGTGTAGGGCGTAAATGGCTACGTAGGCCACGAGGAATTTTGCCTTGTCTGTGATATTCCCCCAGAGTGGCACAGTGTAGGTCATATGAAATAAGTTTTTTCTTCTCCTTTTCCCAGTCCCGTGTCTTAACGTCCTTGCTTGGGATATGTAGAAAGTCAGTTTTGCTTCTTATCTTAGATAGAATTGTTGAGCCCGAAGCCTCGTCATATGCATATGTGGAAGTTGACATGGATTCCGTCGGTGCACAAACCAAAAATTAGAATGTAGATAAGATAGCGAAGGTTTGGCACACGAGTCGAAAAATTGGTGCAAGTGAACGGGGTCAAGGATCCCTTAAATCATAATGTCAAATGACACATGCACTCGTAGAGAAAAAAAATTACTTCAAGTGAATTTTATTGAATATATTTAGAAAGAGCGACAAGTAATTTGACGTTTCGGCCTAAACTCGGCCTTGATCACACAGTCGCTGCAAAAAATGGAAAGTAAATATTATAACAAGTGACACAAGGAAATATATACATATTTACACAAATACATACAAATATATACAATTATATAGAAATATGGAACCAAGAAACCGTGTCATAGTATATGATTGATCGAATAGTAGGCATAGAGTTCAATCTTGATTAACAGGACATAGACACAGCTTTAGTAAAGGAGATAATGGTAAGTAAAAAATAATAGTACACTGAGATATCAGAACCTGGTATAATGTACATGTTCATAGACACCTACCCTTATTGTGGTTGTCTAAAGGAGGTAGTTCTGGACATCCTGTAACAGGACTAGTCCTGGATAGAAGAGTTTGGTCTTTATTATAGGTACTAAAATAGATCAGGGTAGAGTAAATCATGAGTGTCATGTATTATATATTCCATATATAATCATATTTGGGGTAAAAGAATATTGCAATAATAATCAAATTGGTACCTTTAGAGACACCTATAAAGTCTGTCTGAGGAATGATCCTGTAGGAAATGGGGTCAGGATCATGTATATGCGGTCTGGATCTCAGTAGCAGACTGCTCATGATAGGGTAGAAATCATACAGTTATAATGTGTCAATGTGGGTATAGATATATATTGTGGCTAAAAATATTTACCAGTTATATAATGGTAGGAGACCAACCGGAGTGCTTGGTAGCATGTATGGTATACAAATGCGGTTATGCTGTAAATATAGGAACAGGTGTTGGTAAAAAGTGCAGAGTTGCTAAATATATTAGTCTAAAGTGGCAGGAGCTCACATATATATATGTGTGGCCAGTTATATTTACCAGTTGTAGAGTAATAGAAGGGCAGCTGCAGCGCTTGTTAGCATGTGCTATAAAGGTACTGCCACACTAAGCTATCCCGCTAGCGATCTCGTTAGCGTTGCATACTAATGAGATCGCTAGCGGGATTGTTTCTATATCGCTAAATGCGGCCACATTTAGCGATATAGTTAACGACGCTATCGCCGTTAGCGATCTTCTTAACGACTTTAGCGGTACAAAAGTACCGCTAAATCGCTAAGAAAAGGTGCCACACAGCGATATATACTTACCCAGCGGGAGCGCCGACGATGAAATAGGGTCCGGAGCGATTCCAGCCGACGAGTCGAGATCCAGCAGGAAGCTGCCGCACTGAACAATATCGCTAACGGGATCGCTAAATAGTGACGTTTTTTAGCGATCCCGTTAGCGATATTGTTTAGTGTGGCATACCCTTAAGACTGTGGATATAAGACATAGATAACAGTGAAAATAAAAAGGTGCTGACAATTGTACTTATCTTATCCTAGGAAAATAGGAGCTCACATCCGTTGGTGGTGGTGTGGGATTAAATCCAGGGCATTGGTGGCCCAGTGTGAACGCTGGCACATCAGTGCCTAAGCTGGTGGGAGCTGTAATGAGCTCTCAGCAGCGCTATAAGAAGCGCTGGCTGGTCACATGGCCGGACGTGACGTCACACGCCGGCGCATGCGCAGTAGGAGTGTGTCAGAGAACACCTACAAAATAGCGTTTGTCCAGAGTGGAGGCAGGGTGTGATGATTGCGAGTCGGCGCCTGCGCAATAGGTGCTAATAGGGAAAGCACATCTTGCTAGATCGGCGCTGCTAGGTGGCAGTAGTAGTGACAGATAGGAATTGTGATGAGTCAGAACGCTGTCTGAGTGGCAAGGGGTAATCACAATAGTTGTAGTCACTTAATTATATGGCATAGTGGTGTGTAATAGCCCAAAAATATGAATGATAAGCAAATAGTCAGGAACAGTAAATAATAATAAATAACATATAAATCATGGCATGGTGATGTAACAGTCCACAATGAGTATATTAGGTAAATAATCAGTAGTACAAAAGAATAGTGGGGCAGTAGGTAAAATAACAAATGGATGGACAGGATAAATAATAGAAGTAAAAATGCATAAATAAATAAATAATGGAAATAAATCATAAAATAAGCATAAATAGATGAATATAGATAACAGATAAATCATGGAGGTAAATCATAGACATGGTGGTGGAGTTGGCATACTCCTGTCCCCACAATGCACTTTCCAGGTGATCCCCCATTTCCATCACTCTCATTCCCTTCTTTTGAGGTCCACACCATCAGGCTCTTCCATCCCCTCTCCCTCAGAGTAGCGGTCATATATCGGCCCCCAGGCTCGCCCACCCAGTTCCTTGACCACTTCTCAGCCTGGCTGCCGCACTTCATGTCCTCAGAACTACCAACCCTTATCCTTGGAGACTTCAACATCCCCATTAACAGCCCTACTTCCACATCTGCATCTCAGCTTCTATCACTAACCACTTCTCTAGGCCTCTCACAGCTTTCAACCTCTGAGACACACAAGGATGGTAACACCCTTGACCTGGTCTTTGTCCGCCTCTGTTCAATCTCCCACCTAAATAACTCACCGCTTCCACTCTCTGACCACAACATTCTCTCCTTCACGCTCACAAATCCTCCACCACCCCAGCGCACTCCCACCTACCACACATTCAGAAATCTACAAGCCATTAACCCTCAGACACTTTCAGACTCCCTACACTTATCGCTGTCCCCAATCTCCTCTTTTTCCTGTACTGATCTGGCTGTTCATCACTACAATGACACTCTTAGAAACACCCTTGACCAAGTAGCACCGCTCACCCTCAGAACCTCCAAACACACAGTAAAACAGCCCTGGCTCACATTGCACACTCGACTTCTTCAGCGATGCTCTAGGAGTGCTGAACGCCTCTGGAGAAAAACCGCACACCAGAAGACTTCATCCACTTTAAATTCATGTTAAGAACTTATAATGCTGCCCTTCACCTCGCCAAACAGACCTACTTCACCACACTGATCTCCTCACTAGCCAACAACCCCAAGAAACTCTTTGACACTTTTCACTCCCTCCTCAGGCCAAAAGCACAAGCCCCTATCACAGACATTTGTGCTGACGACCTGGCCTCCCACTTTATAGAAAAAATAGATACTATCCGTCAGGAAATCTGCTCTCAACCACCAAGTGCTGTGACCCCCATCCCACCCTGCATTTCCCTGGCTCACTTTCCACATTTGATACCATCACAGAAGAAGAAGTCTCCAGACTCCTCTCCTCCTCTCGTCCGACTACATGCACTACCGACCCCATCCCCTCACATCTCCTCCAGTCTCTCTCTCCAGTTGTCACAACTCACCTAACTACAATCTTTAATCTCTCCCTCTCCTCTGGCATTTTCCCATCCTCCTTCAAACACTCCATCATTACTCCTCTACTAAAGAAACCCGCTCTCGACCCTTCCTGCACAAACAACTACAGACGGTCTCCAATCTCCCCTTCATCTCTAAACTTTTGGAGCGCCTAGTATACTCCCGCCTCACCCGTTACCTCTCCACTACTCCCTCCTAGACCCTTCACAGTCCGGCTTCCGACCCCTACATTCGACTGAAACTGCACTCATCAAGGTGACCAATGACCTTCTTACAGCAAAACGTAACGGTGACCACTCTCTGCTCATTCTACTCGACCTTTCTGCAGCTTTTGACACGGTTGACCACCGTCTCCTACTGTCTAGGCTCCAGTCACTAGGTATTAAGGACACTGTTCTCTCCTGGTTCTCCTCCTATCTTTCTGACCGCTCCTTCAGTGTCTCGTTCTCTGGCTCCACGTCATCTCCTCTTCCTCTCACTGTCGGTGTACCCCAGGGCTCAGTCCTTGGCCCCCTTCTCTTCTCTCTCTACACTGCCCCAATTGGACAGACCATCAGCAGATTTGGCTTTCAGTACCATCTTTATGCCGATGACACACAACTATACACGTCATCCCCGACCTTACCCCGCTGTTCTACAGAACACCACCGACTGTCTGTCCGCAGTCTCCAACATCATGTCCGCTCTCTATCTGAAACTTAACCTCTCCAAGACTGAACTGCTTCTGCTCCCGCCGTCTAATAACCTCCCTAAATCTGACATTTCCCTCTCTGTGGGCGGCACCATAATAACACCCCGGCAGCAGGCTCGCTGTCTGGGTGTTATGTTTGACACCAATCTCTCCTTCACCTCCCATATACAATCTCTTGCCCGCTCTTGCCGTCTACACCTAAAGAACATCTCTAGAATCCGCCCTTTCCTCACAATGGAAACAACAAAAACCCTCACTGTAGCATTGATCCACTCCCGCCTGGACTACTGCAACGCACTATTACTTGGCCTCCCCATTACTCGACTATCCCCTCTCCAGTCCATCCTTAATGCAGCAGCCAGGGTCATCCATCTGGCTAATCGGTACTCGGACGCGTCCGCTCTTCGCCAGTCCTTACACTGGCTGCCCATTCATTATAGGATCCAATTCAAAGTACTGGTTCTCACCCAAAAATCTCTCCACAGTGCAGCACCCCCATACATCTCCTCCCTCATTTCTATCTATCGGCCCAACCGACTGCTGCGCTCTGCAAACGACGTTCGACTAACCTCTGCACTAATCCGTACCTCCCACTCCCGACTCCAAGACTTCTCCCGTGCTGCGCCAATCCTCTGGAATGCTCTACCCCAAGAAATTAGGACTATCCACAATTTGCATGGTTTCAGGCGCTCCCTCAAAACACATTTGTTCAGAGCGGCCTATCACATTCACTAACCAAAGTCATTCTATGTGTAAGTGTGTGTGTGTAGCCCATTCACTATCTCCATCCATCCCCCACTCCCTCAAGATGGCTGGACCATCATTGTAAATGCACCATTGTATATATACACCTGTACTTTGTATCTCCCCCACCTCATTGTAGATTGTAAGCTCTCACGAGCAGGGTCGGCTTATTTTGCTTTAATTATTGTATTGTTAACGTTGTTACCTATGACTTGTGTTTTGAAATTGTTAAACTGTAAAGCGCTGCGGAATATGTTGGCACTATATAAAGATTATTATTATTATTATTATTTTGCTGTAAAAATGAGATATCGCTGGTCAACTTTTAACCCTTATAACTTCCTAACAAAAAAAAAATTGTTTCCAAAATTGTGCTGATGTAAAGTAGACATGTGTGAAATGTTATTTATTAACTATTTGTGTCACATAACTCTCTGGTTTAACAGCATAAAAATAAAAAATTTGAAAATTGCGAAATTTTCAAAATTTTCGCCAAATTTCCATTTTTTTCACAAATAAATGCAAAAATTATCAACCTAAATTTACCACTAACATGAAGCCCAATATGTCACAAAAAAACATTCTCAGAATCACTAGGATCCGTTGAAGCGTTCCTGAGTTATTACCTCATAAAGGGACACTGGAATTGCAAAAAATGGCAAGGTCTTTAAGGTCAAAATAGGCTGGGTCATGAAGGGGTTAAAAGGAGACTAAAAGGTTTTCTGACAAGTCTGCTGGGGTGTACTCATTTATGCTGAGCACCAGTAGTCAGCATGCAGCAATGCAAAAATCGATAAAATGGCCACCTTCTATTGCTGCCATGTGTGCCAGCTCATATTCCGCAGTTTTTTTTATCATCCTGCGACCATTGACAGCCATTATGGAGAAGTGCGTCATTTATGAGGACTGGATGATATAAATGAATATTAGAGATCAGGTATTAGCTGTTCCATGCACTGGTTATTTAAAAGAGGGGATTATAGGCGGAGTTAATTAGTGTTCACAGTTGGTATGTAGGTAATTGAATGTGTTACGATAAGTCATGCCCCTTACTGGCTACTTATTGTCTTAAGCAAATTTCCAGTAAATGCATTATATACTTTTCTTTATTTCAATCAGTATCTCAGAGCTGCGATCTAAGACCAGCTGCCTTCTAGATTAGCACTGGAACTTGATTAATTCAGAAATGAAACAGTTGAAAAAAAAATTAGCAATATGTCAAGAGGCTTTGGATGTGTGTTTTATGTACTATTAATGCAAGCCAAATACTGTAAAAATTTAAGGAGTATCCCAGAATTTTACTGCAAGAATAAGAAGAACAAAGAAATAAGCATTCCTTACTCACTGAATTCCCCCCACTGCTCCGGTGATTCTTGGTTCTCTGGACACGCCTATAGCTGTGCATAGGTCTTAAAGAACCAAAAAGTAAATTGACCAACACTGAAAGCACAGCAAGGATTACATATACTGTAATGTATTTACATAAAGAAAATAAATGTTCCAAAGGAATGTTCTAGTGTATATTGCATTACAATTGGCATGGTATTTGTAGTCAATCCTAAAGGCCTCCCATATAAATAGGTAAAAGTCAGCTGAATTAATCGATTTTAGAGGGCTTGGATGACTACTTAATGTATGTAGGATCTCCTGACTCTTCCCCCCATGACTGATGATGTAAAGGGAAGTTAAAGATCTGACCTGTTGAATTTCAACGGCCAATATTTGTGTTCTCCGTGAGATAAGCCGCTGCTAGAGGAACCTGCCAATGGCTCTCTGATAGGGAACACTCAAGTGCTCCTCCGAGTGTTCCTGTGCATGGAAGAGTCAGGAGAGCCGTCGGCTGAACGATGAAGGCCATCTAATATGTATGAGGCCTTTACTCTTCTCAGCGTTATGGGATAACTAGTCTTGAGATCATGTTGCCCTGGTTTTGTAAGCCAAAGTTAGTTGCCATCTAGGACTACCAAGTTGTGTTGTGTTATATCCTGTATGATGGCTTTAAGTTTTTTTTATGTTAAAGATTTCTTTGTAGAATATTTTGCCATTAAAATTACCAACGAAATTTGAAAGAGAACTACTGAAATAAGCAGAAATGGAAAACTTTTGCACTGTTCAAAGATATGACTAGAGGACAGTTTCCAGAGGGGGAAACATTGGGGGAATTTATCAAGGACTTTACGGGGTAAAACATTTGCAAACTTTAAGCACATTCCGTTTTTGTGCATACATTTCCAACCCTTGTCGTTTTATGCTTCTCTTATTGCTTTTCACAGGCGATGACTGAAGTTTTTTTTTGTTTAGTGTACCTAGATAGCCATAGTTATGGTAATCTATGTTGAAAATTAAGTAAACTAGAGTAGAAAACTATGCCTGTTCATAACAGGTGAAAATTTAAATTACTGATGCATTCATGCAAAAAATGTGCAAATTTATTATGAGGCATTTCTCTTGTAGGGGTTGTCTCGGCATAAAATACTGATGACCTATCCTCTGGAAGCGTCATCAATGTCAGATAGCCGTGAGTCCAACATGCGCCACCAGGTATGATCAGTTGTGCCGTTTAGATGATGGAATGGAGGATAAGCATTGAAAGACGACCGTTCTCCTACAGGAGATGAAAGGTTCTACGTTCCAAGGTTGATGCAAGTAATTTTATTATGCGTTTCTGGCTCATAACGAGCCCTTTTCAAATACAAACTTTTTTGAAAAAAGCTTGGTTTGAGCCAAAAACGCATAATAAAACTACTTGCATCAACCTTGGAACGTCGAACCTTTCATCTCCTGCAGCAGTCATCTATAATGCCTATCCCCCATTCCAACTTTTTCAGTTGTGCATTTTAGTTCTGTTCAATATTTACTCCCGGCCGCCACGAGCTAAGACAAGCTGATCACGGGAGTGCCAAAACCCCACAGATGATACTGATAACCTATCCTAGAGATTGGTCGGGAGTATTTTATGACTAAGCAACCGCTCTCATGCTTCAGCAGGAGCAATACATTGTCAGATTGTCTAAACTAGACACAATTGTACGCACTTCTTAATTGAGAGCACATTGCAATTGGCACTACGAATACAACATGTGCAATCGACATCCCTCCCGACCATCATTCGTAGGTTCATACACATTAGACCGTCGGCCAAACCTGTCAATAGCAGTGGGTTTGGCCAGCATTAGTATAATGTGTGTGGGGTTTGCTGCCTCTAGATGTAAACATGAACTATATCCTTCAGTTACAGCTAATGTCGTGAAAATTGTAGAGACATGAAACAAAGTATATTAAAAAGTTTTAGAACTTTACACTTGCATTGATTGTATTTTATTGCTTTTTTACATGCTAGCTCAAGTCTGGCTGCTTAACATGTGAAATTACGGTGCCATACCAATTTTTTTGCGCCAGGAGCAGACAGACAGAACAGGGTACATGTGCAAGAACAATATATGGGCAATTTGCAGTCTAAAAACTCATCATAAAGCACAATTCCACCGGCCATAGAAATAGTAGTGGGCCCTCTTACCTTTGGGCCCTGTGCAACTGTACAGGTAGCAGCAATGGTACGTCTGCTGCTCTTTTGCACAAACATGTCTGTGCATATATTCAGGGTGGTCCAAAAGTAGGTGGACAGAAAATGATAACCCTATTACACATACTGTCCACCTGGACCACCCTGTATATATTTTCTTTAGAGATATGTATAGTGTAGTCCTCATTAAGTAGGGGCACAAGGCGCATCTCTTGTATCTCATGTTCCTTCACTACATGGATGAATGAACCAGGCTTTGCAAAAGACAAGTATATGATACAGATTATATTGTATTATTACTCAAAAACACCAAACCAAACTCTGCTTCACAAGAGCTATTTATTAGTATAACACTTTTTTCCAAAGTTTCAATAGCAAATGAAGTATGTACAAATCCTTACAGCATTTACACCGTAAAAAAGTTTTTTTTATTTTGCATCGGCCTGCTAAAGTTAACAAAATACTGTGATGACCACTGTAACAAGGTAGCTGGCCTTGCAGTTCCTGTTCAAGTACACTTGTCGCCAGAGACATACAGCGAAGATAGCCATTCTGTGCATCGGTTAGGTCATTACTCGTAAACGGATAGGTTGCATCTTCATAAATATTGGCTTAACCTACAAAATGGCTGTCTTCACTGGAGGCGGGCAAAAAGGTGCATATCTAAATGCTACTCAGAAAAATTCCAGCTGATAATCCACTGGGAAGACACATTTTCAGGAGAACCTTAAAACGACAAAAAAAAAAAAAAAAAAACCTAAAAGAAGGCCAACGTGCAGAAGTACTGCCATGAGAAGATGAAAGCAGTTTTAAATTGTTAAAACTACAATACTTACAAGTGAGACAAAACATTCATAGACAGATGCAAGACAACACGTACAATTCATTCGGCTCGAGTCCAGCTAGTGAGGCTAATCCAGATTCGGAGATTTATTTTGTACTGATATGGCTGTAGATTTCCATCTTGCTTAACGTGACCGGAAAAAAGAAATGGTAGCATGGATCTGCAATGATTGGTTCTGTTGAAGGCAGCTTATAGGAGTTGTAGGTTTTATCACATTATTCTGGTCAAAAGTTTAAGACTTGGAATAAAAATACAAATAAAAAACCTCATGAAAAGGCATCTGCTCTTTTGTAGGGTAGCATTCTTGCCTATATCAGGCATGGACAAAGTTTGGTAAAGCAGATGCCCCTGTACTCTGCATTCTCAGATTCCTTTCCAGCTCCTAATTATTGAGTATCCATGAAAAAAAGATCATACAATGACTGCAGTGCAAATCCTATGACACTTACATGTAAAAAAAAAGTAACAACTAATAATACTACGAAGGAAAACAATTCTCATAAAAAAACAAAAATGTATCAAGAGCAAAATCAGTATTAATACCATCATCTTTTTTTCTTTTTTTAAATAGAAAAAAGACCTAATGTGTAAGCAAGCACTTGACCGCATTCTTGTTTTTTTTTTTTAATGAAAAAGGTAATTAATAAAGTATATATAAATGTATAAAAAAAAAAAAACAGAATAAGACCTATGAATGTTTAAGTCTACCTTTATGGCAATGTAAAACAGTCTATTGCTCACCTGCATACATTAGAGACAGGCTTCATTGAGCTGAACAAAGACTGCCTTGACAATACCCCAGGTACTAATGACTTGACCAAGACACATGGCACTTTGGGCCTCTTTGCATCAGCAACTATTGCTAGCTCCTAGTAAACTGACAGACTTTGTATAGATCTAGCCTTCCAAAAGTGTGCCTCCACTATGTGTAGGGGATAGATATTAAAACAAAGTCAAAACTTTGATGGTCTTAAACTTTTGGCAGATGGTGAGCATAGTCATCTAGGCTTTGTAGGATTTGTTCAAGTGAAAGCCAGGTCAGTTTACATGTTGACAGGCATGCAACTTGGAAACATTGCACAACAAGCAACAAAGAGCAGTTTGAAAAGTTTACAAGACTTCAAGTAGACCTTACAACCTTTCACAACCTAGTTATTCACAGACAAAACGTAGTCTCTTAAGTTACCGCGGTCTCATTCTCACACGTGGGACACCTTCTGTGACTCTCTAGCTTGCTTTATGCTATACAACCATTTGATGATCCTGGCATTTCGCTCTATGGCAGAAATACCGTACGGCACGCGGTCATTGGCACTATCGTCATTTCTAAGGTCACTGTTGCTATCCTGAGACTGTTCACAGTCTGAGCTGATCATGCTTGCGCTGCGAAAGTTCAGAGAAATTATATCAGAATTAGCCCTTGCAAAATTTTCCATCCCGAGGTTTTCAAGCTCTTCAGGATCCAGTCCACAGTAATTAAAAAATCTCTCGACGTCAGCATCAACACGAAAGTATCTGTCACTTAAGTCAGACTTCGATCGCTGGAGTGATGGCCTTCTGGTTACACCACAAGTGGGTTCCAAAGTATCGTTGTCTGGAGACTTAAGTGTGGTTAAGGTGGCAATTTTGGGCTTTGGTGGGAGAGGTGGAGCTGAACTGCTGCAAGGGATCGCCTTGATCTGTTTCACATTCGTGACTTTTCTAATGTCTGAGGAACTATGAGAAACATGTAAAAAAGTTTCACCTGATTTTTCTAAAAGCCTCCTACTGATGTTGGAGTTGGTTTCTTGGGGGCTGCCATGATTTTGCGTAGGGTAGACCTTTAAGGTTTCAGCAAAAGAATGTCGGTTTTGGTCAGCAGAGTCCGATCTACCTGTAGGCCAGTTCCGAGAACTTTGCTTGTGCACAGAACCTGTACTGGAGCCTTCAGAGCTATTGATAATGTTTTTAAGGATTTCTAGCTTTAAGTTCTCTCTTTGTACACAGCTCTCAGACTTTGCATTGTTGTTAAACATCTTCAAAGTTGGGCTAGCCAAAGGTCTTTTTGCCCCGGGGCACACAGGAGGCTTTGCAAGTACTGCTGGCTTCACAGGCTCTTGTTTGGCATTGATAACCTCTTGGCTCTTGACATATTTTGCCTTATCGGCTTCTAGTCTCTCCACTGCGCTGAGTCTTTTGGGATTAGGCTCTGACTGCCTGCGGAAATAGTCAGGTCCTTTGTTCAATATACGGAGTGGAACAGCTGATGCGAACGCCACTGCTGGGCTACCAGGTTTCCCCATGCTACCTGTCTGTAGTGTTTCTGTAGGCATGTTTGGCAATTGTTCCCCCGCAGCCGTTTTGAATTCTCTTCTTGTGTTTCCTATATCCACTGTGCAGAAACATGTACATCAAGCACAATGAATAACAGCTGAATCTTGAAATCTGAGGGTCAGCAGCAGCCCTTCATCATCTCACAGCTCATTAAATGACATTTTTTTTTTAATTTATCGTCGAAATCCAGCCCCGATACAAAAAGGCCACCAGACAGAAGTCTGGATTAATCTGCTCAGCTGAATCCTTTATTCACACAGAAGGATGTGGGTGTCTCGCTTCTTCTTTGTGTTCTACTACGGGCAGAGATCTGAAACACAAAACAACCAATGATATGTCAGTACCGGCATGTGACATCACTGTTATAGCAACAGAAAAATAGCGGAGCGGTTTAGTTTGTAGTAAAAAAAAAAAAAAAAAAGCATTTATGATGGCTTTTAACCTCCTCAATCCCAGGAGGGATGGTAATTGTTTTCAGGAAAGCATAGAACAGATGGTTAATAGAAACCATATACGACAGCTATTACCGTTTGGTATGCCTTCAGTTTGGGAAAGCGGTTGAACAGTATAGAATTAATAAATAATTCTCTTTAATTTATTACTAAATTTTAAACAAAAAAATAGTTTAAATGGGCAAACATATTTTTGATACTTTTCTGGACAAATTAGGTTAAAGAAATACTTGAATACATTATTGCCTATAATAAAATTCTGGAATCAAAAATTTAGAGCAATAAAATGATAAAAGTGCAAATAAAAACTAAAATTTAAAGTGGTATTCCCAAAATGAAACCGAACCCCAACCACCGAGCTCAAGTTCTAGATCATATTTTCACTATAGAGGTGATTGTGCATGGAGGTCGCTCTTCTTTAAAATATAAGGGGATTTTCAGACATCTCTAAAGGTACTGCCACACTAAGCTATCCCGCTAGCGATCTCGTTAGCGTTGCATACTAATGAGATCGCTAGCGGGATTGTTTCTATATCGCTAAATGCGGCCACATTTAGCGATATAGTTAACGACGCTATCGCCGTTAGCGATCTTCTTAACGACTTTAGCGGTACAAAAGTACCGCTAAATCGCTAAGAAAAGGTGCCACACAGCGACCCAGCGGGAGCGCCAGCGATGAAATAGGGTCCGGAACGATTCCAGCGACGAGCGAGATCACAGCAGGAAGCTCGTCGCTGGAAGCTGCCGCACTGAACAATATCGCTAACGGGATCGCTAAATAGTGACGTTTTTTTAGCGATCCCGTTAGCGATATTGTTTAGTGTGGCAGTACCTTAACTAAAGACTCTGGCTGATAATGGGAGAAGGAGGGTTCACAGCACCATCATCGGCCCATGTAAACAAACGGATAGCTAACAAACAATAAAATGCTCATTCGACGGTTAATTGCATCATTTATGCCAGAGTGAAAATTATTATGTCACGGGACATCACCTGTGTGAACATGGGATATGCTGCCAATCAGTGTCGGATTGGGGCGCAAAGGGCTAACCAGTAACCAACTCCAGGGCCCTACTTTTCAGCTATGTGAAAATATGACATTATCCTCAATCACAATTTTAAATAACAATTTACTGGGTAGATTGTTAAATGAATAGAATGATTCCGGATACTGCTCATATAAGAGGGTGGTGGACTACTCTTGCACAGGGGCCCACTGGAGAATTCTCCTATTCTTCGGTGGGCCAGTCCAAGCCAGCTCCCAATGATATACAAGCTGTATGGGAATGGAAAGATCGTATCAATACAGTTTGTGTGAATGGGCCAATAATCAAGCGCTTATGACTTTGTATATAGTTGATTATCGCTCTTATTGTCAGAAATCTCCTATTCTAAAAGTTTTCCCCGTTGTTTTACTGAAAAAACAGAGACATGGTTCCCCACGGTTCCTGAGATTGTTGTTCTTGAGACATTGCAGGTTCTAATAGATTTCTCAGAAAGGTTCCCTTTAAAAAGTCGAAGATTAAGCCTAATTTTCAAACAATAATGAGATAAACTGCAGAGATAATTACAATCAGCTCGAACAGATACATAACACTCACTTTTGGAAGAGAATATAGCTGTCACATAGTAATTGGCATCTAAGAGTACCCATATGTTGTAACAGGAGTCACGCAATCAAGTGGTTTCATAGCTGACAGACCCTCTGTAATATTGAGAGCAGTGCTATTTCCAAAGCTGCGCCCCAGGGGTAGGCTTTAATTTAAATACCACAGAGGCTAACTGTAGTATCAGTGTGAACAAGCCAAATATCCCCGACCCCATCACACGGGAGAACACAGATGGAAGTCTCAGCCACAGCAGGAGAGTGAAAGGTCAGCCCAGCGGAGCAGAAAACATTAGCAGCCCATGCCTGAAGGAGGCTAGAACGAAACACTATATGCCTGAAACACTATAGATATTAGGAGTCTCATTAAAGTCCAGGGGGGCGATTGAGTCATTCTACTCCAGTAAGCCACTGCCAGAAGCTGTATTGGACAGGAAAGTAATCAATAGACATATCCATGAAGTTTAAGAATATTAGTCACGTTGACTACTTAGTTATGTTGTAATATCATTGTTAAGACTTCAGTGCTTTCCTTTAGTGCCATGTTTCATAGACATATTGGAAGAACCCCAGTAATGGAATAAAGGGGTTCTAAGCTGCAGTGGTCAATCAGATCGCAACAGTCATTTTTTATGATGTTTTTTCAAGACTATGGAATTCATTCCAGCTATACATTGCAGCATATGTTTAATGAATGTCTAATTACTGTTCGACAGACTTGGCACCATTATCTGTGGTAACTTGCATAAACCAAATATTTCATAGCATTGTATACAACTTTAATCACCCAATCCGGCCCATGTAAAGGTCAAAAGTCTAATTACCCCATCTAGGGCACAAATTTCATAGAAGTTCACTAAAGATTTTGAGTTCCACTACTTTAGGAAGCAAAAATGTCAAAATTTTATTTTTAAGGGGGAAAAAAAAAAGTTTAAGTCACTTGAAACTCAGTGTTTTACTGAATCTTCAGACTTTTTAAAATAAAAGTTAAAATGACATCGGGTATCACCCAATATGACCATCATTCTGCTGTACTCCTGAATAGAGTTGAGCGAATATATACCGAATCGGTCGCCGAATCTGAATTTGCTATATTCATGCCGTATTGGTATCTCAATTGTGCCGAATTTATGTTTTACGATCGATTCCGAACATATTAGTTCATTTCTTCTCCTATTGACTCCAATGGCGTTCGGCAAATATTACAAAAATATTCGCAGCCAATCATAATCGGAACCGAATTTTGAAAAAAGTTGCTCAACTCTAGTCCTGAATGCACATGGAGCTAGAGAAAAAGATTATCAAATATGTTGGGTTTCGACATGCCTGACCGTTTGTTCCCACAGGAGATAGATCAGTTCCAGAAGTTCTTGGTAGACGATGTATAGAACTCTACAAGATGCCTGAACAGAGGCCATAAGTGTATGGTAGAGTCAAGAATGATAGCGGCTAACAATTATCTCGAGTGTATGACCAGATTAACAGGGGAGAAAACAGAATACCTTTCTGTTCTTAATATTTTGACCTAGTACTCAGTATACTGGAGCAGTCATACATTACCATCACTCTGGGGGGAGGCCGTTGTACCATGTCAATTTGCCCTTAGGCTCCCATACACGTTAGACTGATATCAACAGGTTGAGTCAACGGTCTAATGTATATGGGGGCATAGACCAAATGGACAGTGAGTCAATTGCAGATGTCCAGTTTTGGCCTGCTGATCGCATTTCTTCACCCGAAGATAAGCAGCCGGCCGACATGTCAGCTATCTCATAGAGCACATAGGACCTCTCCTGTGCATGGGAAAGTATGTCGAGATGGTTGTAGGCTGAATGACTGAACACAGAGCATTGTTCGACCAACAGCCATCCAATGCGTATTGCCAGCTTTATACTGGTGGCCGTACATCAGGAATATGAAGAGTATATGGACATCATGGGTTTAATGAATGATGATATCCAATTTTCATTTATCTCAATCAATTTCTATCTTCAATCTCTTAGATGCACCCAAACCACTGTGTTGCGGTACCCAGCCAGACATTAGGTTACAAGTTGAACTCTGTGGACTTGTGTGTTCCTTTACCCTTCAAACTATGAAGCTTGGTAGTGCAAGGCTAACCACAGTGCTGGAGTCAGAGTACCACGCAAAGCATCACTAATTCCAAAGGCCATGATAAAGGCAAATTGCTGTACATATCCACAGTGGCTGGTTACATCTATGGCAAATGAAGTCTAGGTAGGATTGATCATACGTGGTGAAGGACCCACTTTATAAACTCAACCCCTTATTGTTCCCTGTCTTTACTTGGATTCTACATTACATTTTTCCGAAAATCTATATCTAATATTTAAAAAATTCTGCCAAGTACTATCTTGTGTTAGTAGACATAAAGTGCCATTTGCACATTATGCTAAAAATATGTATGAAATTGAAGCTCGTTGTTATCACAAACCTCTTCAATTTAGTCAAAATAAATTGCGTAAATGGCAAAGGGGAGTTGAGTCACTAGAAGTCCAATGTTTAGAAAGACAATGAGAACAAAATCCTGGTTCATTACGAAGGATACACTGCAATTACGTTATATTACACAATACTGACGAATATATTGGAGGATGTAACAATGGAGAGTACAGCAGTGGTGGCATGGCGGGGGCTTGTTCATGAGTCGGGGGGGGCACTATGAATCATGCAGCTTTTGTCATTTGCTTAGGCATTTTGACAGCAGCACTGATGCAGAAGAACATGATGCTGATTAATGTGTGGGAGATGGACCATCTTGCTCATATAAATAAAACTGTCAGCTCAACACCCAGAGATGTCAAATGTAAAGTTTCGTAGAAAAAAAAAAAAAAAGTTAAAGGAAATATTTTTCGATGGAGACATTTTCACTAATAAGCGTGTACATCGGACGAGTGCTATCCAATGTATCACACTCGTAGGTGGCGCACGTGGTTTGTGGATCCACAGGGACGGACTTGCCTAGGAAGGGGCATAGCTAAATGACTAACTGGTGTTCAGTGGAGCTCCTGATGGTGGAGACCGGCTGGGTTGCAGGTAGCAGCCAGGTGCTAGTCCTAGGCAGAACCCTATACTGCAGCTGCTGACTCCTGGGTTCACTGACATTGTTTAAGGACTAGGGCTGTGTTCAAACTAATAAGTTCCGGCTCCTCTACAGAACGCTTACTGACATGGATTCGGACCACTTTCAGACTGGGTAGATTTGGAGACTGTTTATAGCAGATTGGATACACCCACAGACCAGGGAAACAGGTTTCAGGTACTGGCTGCACACGGGCCAGACGCGCAGGTTCAGGCACTGGCCGCACACGGACCAGACGCGCAGGTTCAGGCACTGGCCGCACACTGGCAAGATGTGCAGGTTCAGGCACTGGCCGCACACGGCGCAGGTTCAGGCTCTGGGCCGCCACGGCTGGAGGTTCAGGCTCTGGCCCACACGGCGCAGGTTCAGGCTCTGGCCGCACACAGCGCAGGTATAGGCTCTGGTCGCACACGGAGCAGGTTCAGGCTCTGGCCGCACATGGAGCAGGGGACCTCACAACTTGCTAGTAGGAGAAACTACACAATTAATATTGTTGCTTTGGCGACTCCCTAAAGGGGAGAGAGTCTTTTATACAAGATGCTATTGGCTGGGGGCATTTTACTATGAGCACGTGCAACGCCCCTTAAGAACAGGGAAACGTGAGCGCACACTAGGCACGCCGCCAGGAAGTGCAGTGTGCACAAGCAGGAGACATGCCAGCACATGGGGACCACACCATGGGGCGTCCCTGCATGGAGGGGGAAGGGGAACCATGCAGGGGCACTTGCAATAGCGTTACATGATGTTTTATCAGATAGCACTCTGACCGATGTTATTCTATGGGGCAGTGCCCAACCCCCCCTTTTTTTTCTCATGCCGATTTGGCATGAGAAAGACGTCGCAGCATGCTGTGAGTAACTGCACAAATCAGATCCCACTCCCCCATTCAAGTCTATGGGTGGGTGGAAAACATCGGAGTGCACCTGGATGACTCACACAATGGACTAGATGGAGAAATCTTGTTCTCCATCTTCTCACTTGTGCTACGATTCTCTCATCCAAGAGTCGGATCACACTATGCCGACACTCTGATCAGAGTTTGATCCAAGTGTCATTTACATAATAGATCAGATTCTCTCACATGAGAGAATCTACACTCGTGTGGCCCCGGCCTTTAGGGGAGTTTGGTGGAATCAGTCCACTGCAGAACTGATAGTTATCACTGGTCACCAGTATTACTCTTTTCCTGGCTAACAGTACATTCCATGACAGAAGTTATGTCGCTTACCCATGTTATGTAAATAAAAGCTTATAACCTGACGTTAAATTCATCCATTGGTTGTATAAATTATTCTTTTGAAAGCTGAAACCCTCCGAAATGTGGTTTAGGTTAAGAAAAGAAATTGGCATCAATGCAGACATATTGATCATTTAACGTACACAGAATGGTCAGATTTTGGCAAGACAAAAGTTTTGTCGTCTGGTCATATAATGCACCCAATCCTAGTTTACATCCTCACCAGTGCTCAGTAAATGATCAGTTAATTAGTGGGTGTGTATAAAAAGAAACCCAGCACCCCAGACCTTCACTTGAACTGCACCTTGAGCTCTGACAACATGCCAAAAATCCACCCTGCGATCAAAGCCTGCATTATCAAGAGGCTGAAGACCAGATCCACTGCAGAGATGGCTGGCACCTTTAATGTGTCTCAGCGTCAAGTACAAAAAATTAAAAAAAGATTTGAAGAGATTTGAAGAGACTGTAAATGTGTTTGACAAGCCCAGGTCTGGCAGACCCCGCAAGACAACTGCTCAGGAGGAACGTTTGTTGGTTAGAAAATCCAAAGCAAGCCCCTCTTCCACTGCAGCAGAGCTCCAACAGGCCTGGTCACCTCAAGTCCCTGAGTCAACTAGAACAGTTTTTAGGATTCTGTCTCGAAATGGCCTCCATGGTCGAATCAGTGCCCAGAACCCAGCACTAAATAAAAGGCAATAAAAAACCGTGTGGCATTTGCAAAGTCCCACAGCCTGCTAAACAGATGGACGCTGGAAAAGTGGCAGAAGGTGGATTTCTCTGATGAATCTGTAGAATTACACCACAGCCGCCGCAAATACTGCAGGAGACCTACTGGAGCCCGTATGGATCCAAAATACACCCAGAAAACAGTTAAATTTGGTGGTGGAAAGATCATGGTCTGGGGTTACATTCAGTATGGGGATGTGCAAAACATTTGCAAGGTGGAAGGCAATGTCAATAGCCTAAAATATCAAGAAGTATTAGCTACCTCTTATATTCCAAATCATAAAAGGGGTCAAATTCTGCAGCAGGATGGTGCTCCATCTCATTCATCCATCTCTAGAACAAAGTTCCTCCAAGCAAAAAAGATCAAGGTGCTCAAGGACTGGCCAGCCTCGTCACCAGACATGAACATCATTGAGCATGTTTGGGGTAGGATGAAGGAGGAAGCTTGGAAGACAAAACCAAGGAATCTAGATGAACTCTGGGAGGCATGTAAGACTGCATTCTTTGCTATTCCTGATGACTTCATTAATAAATTGTATGAATCATTGTTGAACCGCATGGATGCAGTCCTTCAAACTCATGGAAGTTACACAAAATATTACATATGACTCTAATAGCACCACAGCTTCATTCACCAATGTTATGCAACATATATTTGTATTTTAAGTTAATTATTTGTTTGAATATCACACTACTTTCTGTGGGCGACAAAACTTTTGTCTTGCCAAAATCTGACCATTCTGTGTCCATTAAATGATCAATATTTCTGCATTGATGCCAAATTATTTTCTTAGCTGAAACCCTCTGAAATGTGGTTTAGGTTTTCAAAAGAATAATTTATAAAACCAATGGATGAATTTAACGTCAGGTTATAAGCTTTTATTTACATAACATGGATAAGCGACATAACTTCTCTCAGGGAGTGTAGCTCTGCAGGTTGAGACATAAAAAAGATTTTGCTTTAACCCAAACCACACCACAAATAAAGGAGATGAATATCTTTAAAATTAAAAAAAAAAAAATCCTTTTTGGTGAATACACAAATCTCAGTGTAATAAGCGACCTGTACATTTGATTGTTGGTGCCGCCTCACATTAGAGATTATTATTATTTGACAATTTTATTACAAATCCTAATACTAATTAATAACTCATGTTGTTAGTGCACAGTTTATAAAAGGAAATAAAAAGCAATTTAAAAAGAGAGCCCTAAGTGCATTACAGATATCTCAGTACAATCATGCTGCAAAGTGATTGTTTCACAGAGCAATAGTTAGAATATAATTGGACTTCATGAGGTACACAACAGAAGTGAGGAAATGCATTAACAAAAAAACGTTTTACCAATCTAATTTCTATTCAACTATAACAATATAACATATTTCCCCACAGCAATCTGTTTGCTTTCACAAAATGAAGCTCCACATTAGGATCCTTTTCATCTCATCCAAATTTCATAATGATGTAAAACTATTATGAAAGCCCTAAAACACCAAAGCTATAAAATAATGACCGTCTAGAGATCTGAAAATAGAAAAGTTCAAAACTTCCCACATTTTCCCCGTATACTTTATGTCTGCTGAGAGATTGCCTGTATAATATATCAAATGGCACCGGCAACTACAATTTGAGCGGCATTGCCTGTGTAAGTGTATGTATATGTATACACACCGAAGATACAAACATCCATATACACACTGAGATCATACAAACATCCATATATACACACAGTCCATACAAACATCAATATATATACACAGTCCATACAAACATCCATATATACACACACAGTACATACAAATATCCATATATACACACAGTACATACAAACATCCATATACAGACAGTACATACAAACATCCATATACACACAGATCATACAAACATCCATATATACACACAGTACATACAAATATCCATATATACACACACACACCGAACATACAAACATCCATATACACACTGAGATCATACAAACATCCATATAACACAGATCATACAAACATCCATATATACACACAGTACATACAAATATCCATATATACACACACAGTACATACAAATATCCATATATACACACAGTACATACAAAAATATCCATATATACACACAGTACATACAAATATCCATATATACACACAGTACATACAAACATCCATATATAAACACACACACACAGAGTACATATACACACAGTACATACAAACACAAACAATACATACATTCATATATACACACAGTACATACAGGAGTTATGTTCTGTTGTTTAAGTGTTTCCTTTATTTTTTTGAGCAGTGTATATATTTTGGCCTAAAATACAAAGGAAATGTGTCATCTTTAACGTTAGGCCTTTTAGAGATCATTTCATCTTAAACTTACTAAACTGTTCACAATAACAGTAATTTTGACCAGGGGTGCCCAACTTTTACATGCCACTGTAACGACGGAAGACGCATCCCCAACCATTCAATGTAAACTACCGCAGCGATTCAGTTCTGGCAGGGCCGGCGTCAGCACCCGTTATACCCGGGCAAGTGCCGGGGCCCTGAGCAGGTCCACTCGCCGTCGGGCACTCCGGCGCCCGTCAGTGGAGGAGAGCGGTGCCAGCGCCGCCACTGGGCCCCCCCGCTTGCTCAGGTCCCCGGCAGCAGCCGGCGCAATACTCACCTCTCCCCGTGCCTCCGCAATCCGCAGCTCCAGGCTCCGTCTGCAGGGCGCCCGCGCTTCCTCTCACAGCAGAGCCACTGAATGATGTCATCATTCAGCGGCCGGCTGTGGCTGAGAGAGCGCGGACGCCGGACAGGTGAGATGTGAGGTGCGTGTGTGTGTGTGTCTGTGTGGTGTCTGTCTGTCTGTGTGTATCAGTGTGTGTGTATGTAGTGCGGTGCTTTGTGTGTATGTGAGCGAGTGCTGCGGTGCTGTGTGTGTGTGGTGCTGTATGTGTGATGGTGGTGGGGGGAGGCAGTGATGGTGGTGAGGAGCCGGAGGCAATGAGGATGAGGATGATGGGAGCTGATGAGGGGAGGCGATGATGATGGGGAGGCAATGATGATAATGGGGAGGCAATGATGATAATGGGGAGGCAATGATGATGGGGAGACGATGATGATGATGAGGTGAGGCGATGATGATGGGGAGGCGATGATGATGGGGAGCGGTGATGATGGGGAGACGGTGATGATGGGGAGACGGTGATGATGGGGAGACGGTGATGATGGGGAGGCGATGATGATGATGATGGGGAGACAATGATGATGATATGGGGAGTCTTTCCACAGCACCCTTTCCGGAGCCGTAACAGCGCAGAACGCAGCACAGTGCAGAGGAGAGCTCCATATTTTGTATAGCGCATTATATGGGGACCAGTATCCTGTATGGAGCATTATTTGGGGTCCAATATTCTTTATGGAGCTTTATATTTGGCCCATAATACTGTATGGAGGACTATGTGGTGCCCATAATATTGTATGGAGGACTGTACTGTCCAGTTTGTACTGTGTGCTGTGAGGATTTGGCGGTTTCTGAGCTATTGTAGAATTTACAATAGATATCACTTGTGTAATGGAAGAAGTGAAGTATTTGGCATTGTACTATACCCATATTTCTCTGCAGTATCTGTGCATCATGAATCGTGGTCTGTGTTAAAGGGGCCCACTGAGACTCTTTCGCCCGGGGCCCATAAAAACCTGGAGCCGGCCCTGAGTTCTGGCATGGGTGTTCCGATAATAGCAGAGCAAGCATTTGTCAGAACTCCCATAGAAGTGATGGCTGTCCTGATATTTGCTTTTTATAGAGAAGGGTAAAATGACATGGCCTTGAATAGGTTATATAGCTGGGTCATTCCACAGAAAAGACCAAGCAGTAAACTGGGAAAGGTTGAACTAATCTTAGATTTCCTTACTCATCAATTCCATTCTGCACAGACATTAGGACGAGCGAAGGAAAGTAAAGTGCCGCGATTTGCTGGATAAAGACCCAGTCATTTCAGACAGTGGACCCTTTCATGGCAATCTGTGTGCTCGTGTATTACTATTCTGTAGTGTAGGAGATTTGGGCGTTTCCATCGAAAATGTCTTAACATGAAACCACAAACCACGTCATGGATTTCTATGTAGTCCACGTTTACGGTGTCCGGGCAGTTGGACAGTGGGATGTAAAATGTAATCATGGCATCATCAAGGCTGCGGCTTCATACAGGTCATTGTCTGCCATTCATACAGCACAGGGGAGAATGGCCGCATTCATGAATAATATTCCTTACGGTGGGAGAATGAATGGAGCTATTTCTGTGGTATTTATTTCTTTTTTATCCTACAGGGCATTAAATGTGGAACTTTATCACATACAAACGGGGCCTGAAATAAAAGTGAGATTTCGATGCTCAAATGCAAGAATTTTCTAATAATTGGACCACCTCTTGCTAGACTAAAAGGTTTCACATTTATCTTTATTCTTGCTCCGGTTCTCTAACTTTATATATGATATTGATCACCATTTATTAACACATTCACCGCCGGGCCATTATAATTTTTTTTTCATTTTTTGCTCCCCTTCTTCCCAGAGCCATAACTTTTTTTTATTTTTCAGTCAAAATGGCCATGTGAGGGCTTGATTTTAGGGGGACAAGCTGTACTTTTGAACGACATCATTGGCTTTATGATATAATTTACTGGAAAACAGGAAAATAAAGTCCAAGTGCGGTGAAGTTGCCAAAAAAAAAGTGCAATTCCAGAATTTTTTTTGTTTTTTTTTATACACCATGTTCACTAAATGCGAAAATTGACCTGCCTTTATGATTCTCCAGGTCATTAGGAGTTTGAACATACCGAACATGTATAGGTTCTATTTTTTTTTATTTAAGGGGTCAAAAAAATAAATAAATAAAGGATAATGTTTCTCCTTTTGTAGAGTGACATATGCAAAGTGCCTCTTCAGAGACGAAGAGGACTTGAACGCTATAGCACCACCTGTACAGTTCAAGTGCTCTTCCTCTCTGAAGAGGCAATTTGCATATTAAATTTCCCAGAGGGCATTGCATGGCGAATAAGCCTCCTTACCTTGGCATGCCAGAGTCAGTATGTCACTCCCCACAAGGAGAAACCTTACTCCTTAGACCTCAGTCCAGAGCCTCTCACCTAAGCCAAATCAGTTCTCATACTTTGCACTGATGAGGACCAATAGCCCGAAACACTGTCTGCAAATGGAGATTCTGATTTGGCTTTTATTCCAAGTTATATTACAAGACTCGTTAAAGGGTCAATAACGACTTGTAGAATTGCTGCTTCCAACCGTTGGTGCTGTAGCGTTCAAGTCTTCTTCTTCTCTGAAGAGGCAATTTGCTCTTTTTTTTTTAAAAAAAAACCTTTTTTTTTTTATACTTTTCACTTGCTTTAATAGTCTACTTAGGAGACTTGAAACTGTGATCTTCTGATCACTTATGCTACACATAGCATAGCAGAAATGCTGATCTGCTATGAACGCAGGCCACGGAGCGGCGCACACAGCACATCGGCAATACAAGCACGGGGGTCTCCTGCAGACCCCAGTTGTCATGCCAACTCATCGGTGACCCGCGATCATGTGAGAGGGATGCTGATGAGTGGGGTTAGTGACGCGCTTCCGTGGCAAGCATGTTAAATGCTGCTGTCAGAGATTGACAGCGGCATTTAACATGTTAACAGCCACGGGTGGATCGCGATTCAACTCACGGCTGTGAGAGGCACATGACAGCTGATCAGATTAGCCGTCACATGTGCCGGAAAAGATGCGGGCCCCGAAGCCCGCATCAAAGGGGGAGACACGACATATCACATATATATGCGTTGTATGTCGTGAAGGGGTTAAAAGGGAATCTGGTAAAACACATTTTTGCTGTTAAATTTGAGAGCAGCATATTGTAGAGGCAGATAGCCTGATTCCAGGGATGTGTCATTTGATCAGTAGCTTGTTGTAGTTTCAATGCAATCAGTGTTTTATCAGCAGGATATTATCACTAGACGACTAGTTGTCCAGTGTAATCCGGACCAGCTTATCCGTATAAAGGTACTGTCACACTAAACAATCCCGCTAGCGATCTCGTTAACATCGCATACTAATGCGATCGCTAGCGTGATTGTTATAATATCGCTAGTAGCAGCCTAATTTAGCGATGTGTTAAGGACGCTATCGCGGTTAGCGATCTCCTTAACGACTTTAGCGGTACAAAATACCGCTAAATCGCTAAAAAAAAGGTGCCACACTAGCGATATATACTTACCAGCGGGGGCGCCGACGATAAAAATAGGGTCCGGAACGATGTCAGCGACGAACGAGATCACAGCAGGATCTCAGCAGGGGCCACGTCGTCGCTAGATGCCGCACACAACAACGTCGCTAACGGGATTGCTAAATAGTGACGTTTTTTAGAGATCTCGTTAGCGACGCTGTTTAGTGTGGCATACCCTTAACCCTACCCGCACTACTGATCAATAGCTAGCTGATAATGCATAGTGTACACAGGGAGATACCAACCATGGGTGTGGGTGGGGTTATACACAGCTTGGCACTTTCACCACTGCTACATCTAAAAAGAGAGAAAACACAGATTCTATCAAAACTGAACCAAAGAGTCCAATAAGTGATACTTCCCTGGAATTAGATTCTCAGCCCCTCCATCACACTAATCTCAGATTCTATAGCAAAAACCTAGTAACAGATTTTAAAAGGGACTCAAACATATTTTTCGAGCACGTTGAAGACCCTTGGTTAGCCCAGGAGCATGCTCAGATAACACCTTATCCCAGCACATTCGCTCATCACTGTTGGGCATCACCAGATCGGAGCTGTTTAAGCATTGTAGTTATCACAGACTTCTTGAGAAACACCATTGCTAACTTGGGTCTAGAGGAAAAATAATTCAGTCTGTCAAGTTGAAATTAATGAAATATCAGACTCCCCATCTAATTTTAGATTCTGGTAATAAAGTACACCAGGACTAAAATAAAATAAATGGACGGCCAGACAGGAATGTGTTCGCTATCCTGACAAGTGCATTAATTCCATTGTTCTTCCAAGAAGCCCTGAATAGTCAGTGTTTATTAGAGGATAGCAGTTTTCCTACATTAATTCGCAGCCCTTGCATACTTTCCATAGCATTTATAATCCAGGGATCAATGAAATAATCTTTACTAAGTCTAGCTGTTGACAGTGGGATATGACAATCAGTCTGTACAATATTAAAAACCAACTTACAAAAAACAGAACAAGAGAAGGTCAATACAAAAAAGGTTGAACCCCACCACCACCAAGGAATACATAGACTGTATATTATACAGACATCTATACGCAAAATATACCGCCATTATCCTCGGGAATGGGAAAAAAAACAACGAACTATAATTGCACACGTTACTCACCTCGCTGACATGAACAATTTACAAGATGCAGGCGAAAACGCCAATGATGCCTTCAAGAATTACTACAACAATTTTCAAACCCAATGCACATTTACATCCCACTGATATAATTCCCCTCCATTATTTTCTGGAATATCGTCATTCATACATAGAAAATGCAAAAGGTCGCACTGCTCCAAAAACCAACTTCGTTTTTAGAGTGGACAACAATAAAAATGTTAACTTAATTGGACCAAATGACAGGGTTATGCTGGATTTTTGACACAAACAATGCTACTCTTCTCATTATGTCATGCCTGGCATTGCAGCACATCAACACAGAAGAGAAAAAAGGCTGCGCTGTAGTGATCAGCGAACGTGCTGGGATAAGATGTTATCCTATCACGCTCGTGTGCTAACAGAGTGACCTTGGCGTGCTCGAAAAATATGTTCAAGTCCCCGCTCCTGCCTGTCTCGTGGCTGTTCATACAGCCACGAGACAGGCAGGAGCGGGGACTCAAAATGACTCGATGATATTTTTTGAGCATGCCGAAGTCACTCAGCATCTGAGCGTGATCGGATAACACCTTACCACAGCACGTTCACTCATCACTACCGAGCTGCAATAACAGATAACCCATGGATCAGGGTGTAGCAGTTTCTGGAAAGTAATGATTTTTTTTTTTAAATGTTGGGATGAACCCTTTTAAATCATACTGAGATGGAATCCCAGATAAAAAAAAAAATATGTTTATGAAAATAGGGCAATGAAACTCCCAAAACCTGAAAATTATCAGCATCAAAATCACAACTGTATGTAATAATATTAACTAACTGCGTTTCAATCAATGTTCTAGATTGTAGGATAACAGAAGTATATGGGACACGTGGCTTTGGTTTAAATTTTGCCCTTGAATAATGGACAGCAATGAGCATTATGGGCAGCACTGCACATTCCCCTAGAGAATGCGATGGGAATGTAGAAATAACTTTCTGCACTTTCCACTAAACTTTGTTACTGGGGTCAACTGAGAACAGATTCTCCATTGTCGTGGAAAAGTCATGTGACGCGCAGCGCTTATAGATTCATAGTTCAAGAAAATGTTAACTCACTTAGAGCCTGGATAGTTGACAAGTCAGGGGAACATCAACGTTTTGGATAGTAAGCATTACGAGGAATAGAAAATACTGTAGGTGGTAGTTCGTTTACAAGACTCTTAGGGCCCAATTCATTATTGCACGTATGCCTATTTGCACTAAATTCATCTTTCCATTTGTGCCTTTTTAAGCCTATTTTAGATGTGTTTGATAGAGATAAGAGGATCTTTGAAATCCACCTACTTCACCAAATTTTCCCCGAGTATGAGAGAGCCAGAGTGCAAGAAATTGATAGAGAGTGAGTGAGCGCAACAGAGAGCGAGTGAGAGCGAGAGAGCGAGTGAGAAAACGCGAGAGAAAGTGCGAGCGAGAGAGCGCTAGAAAGAGAGAATGGGAGAGAGAGCATAAAGGGTATGCCACACTAAACAATATCGCTAACGGGATCGCTAAAAAACGTCACTATTTAGCGATCCCGTTAGCGATGTTGTTGTGTGCGGCAGCTTCCAGCGACGAGCTTCCTGCTGCGATCTCGCTCGTCGCTGGAATCGTTCCGGACCCTATTTTCTCGTCGGCGCTCCCGCTGGGTAAGTATATATCGCTAGTGTGGCACCTTTTCTTAGCGATTTAGCGGTACTTTTGTACCGCTAAAGTCGTTAAGAAGATCGCTAACGGCGATAGCGTCGTTAACTATATCGCTAAAGGTACTGCCACACTAAACAATCCCGCTAGCGATCACGATAACGACGCATACTAATGCGATCGCTAGCGGGATTGTTTCTATATCGCTAAATGCGGCCACATTTAGCGATATAGTTAACGACGCTATCGCCGTTAGCGATCTTCTTAACGACTTTAGCGGTACAAAAGTACCGCTAAATCGCTAAGAAAAGGTGCCACACAGCGATTAGATACTTACCCAGCGGGAGCGCCGACGAGAAAATAGGGTCCGGAACGATTCCAGCGACGAGCGAGATCACAGCAGGAAGCTCGTCGCTGGAAGCTACCGCACTGAACAACATCGCTAACAGGATCGCTAAATAGTGACATTTTTTAGCGATCCCGTTAGCGATATTGTTTAGTGTGGCATACCCTTAAGCGATATAGAAACAATCCCGCTAGCGATCTCATTAGTATGCGACGCTAACGAGATCGCTAGCGGGATAGCTAGTGTGGCAGTACCTTTAGAGAGAGAGAGAACAATAGAAACCACCAAGATAGCGAGTGAGTGTGTGTGAGAGGGGGTTGCACTTTTGCTGATGCTTCAGCAGTGGGGTAAATAGTACCAGGCTAGTTTTTTTTTTTTGTGAACCACAAATCGAATTTCAAAACGTTTGCATACGCGTGAAACCACTATTTTCAGGAAATTCCACAAACTGATCCACTTTGCCTGTATTTTTTTGTTCCTTTCTTGAGTTAAGGTACTGACACACTAAGCGAGATCGCTAAAGAGTCAGCGATTTTATGATGCAGTAGCGATCTCGTTAGCGACTTAACTGTGTGTGACATGTAGCAGCGATGTGGCCCCTGCTGAGATGTCGTTGATCGCTTATGAACGTTCTGAGCCGTTTTTTGGTCGTTGGTGTCCCGCTGGTGAGCCTGAATCGCTGAGTGTGACACCCTTTATGAACGACTTCACCAGCGTCGCAGGTGGGACTAGGTTTTCCCAACGACCGCAGAGGTCATTATACAGATCGCTGATCTCTGATGAGATCTTTGTGTTTGGAAGGTAACTAGCGACCATATAGCAATCGCACCAACGATCTCGCCAGGTCCTGTCGTGGTCATGATCGCTGGTGCGATCGCTAAGTGTGACAGTGCCTTAAGTCATTGGACATGATTTAGGTTTTCCAGATGTTTTCATCTGATTCATCATTTCTCGCAAATGTAATCTAGTTCACTCAATCCCCAAATGATTTTATGTACACCAGAATTTTTTTTAGCAATTTTTGTGACATTTTGAAGGAGATGTAATTTTTTGCAGTAATGGTTGAAGACGGAAGGCAAGACAAGTTTTGACTTTGCACAAAACGTATGAATCGCGTGCACAATTTTGATGAATTTGATGCGATAGACATTAGCGAAAACCACAAGATAAAAAAAGAAAGGGACTTAAAATAACCAGCAAATGATGAATCCGGAATCAGGACCTTAATGTTACATATTGGCAATCAGAGGATCCACCTAAGGCCACGTTCACATGTTCAGTGTTTGGTCGGTATTTTACCTTCATATTTGTAAACCAAAATCAGGAGTGGGTGAAAAATACAGAAGTGGTGACGCGTTTCTACTATACTTTTTGCACCGGCACCACTGCATGTCTTCTTCCTCTTCTCAGCAGGGATGCTGGTGTGTTTACTCAGCTCCCCACGCCGCTCCAATCCCCACTGTCTCTGCCTACACCCAGGGCCAGCGCACGGCATGCATGTATTCTGGGAGAATGCTTAGGGTGCACACACTCCCTGTTTTTTATAGGGGTCTACGCGCTTTTGTAAATGTCCTCATCCAATTAGGTATTTAAGGCACCCTCTCCAATTGGGAGGTCCCTTAGCAACATTAGTATCAGAGTTTAGTCCTGCTTCCTAGTTATAAGCTCTACATACCTGTGCTCCATGAAACTGACCCTCTCCGTCCTGCCTGCCTGTCTGAACTGGTTCTTGTCCAACCTGCTGTAACCTATTCCTGAGTCCATTCAGCCTTTACCAAGTCCAGAGCCTGATCTGTCTTGTCTGCACCTATACTGTTACCCGCACCTGTCTAGTCTGAACCAGCACCAGTGATCCCGCACCAGAGTCAGTGCTCTGTTTCTGTGCCAATCCCACTTCTGTCTACCAGCTGCATCCCTCCTGTCAATCAGTTCCTGGCCGTTTTGGCTTCCCTGCCCTTTGGGGATTGGCTGCTGCACTCTGGACTCTGTCCCGGAGTAGCACCTAGCATCCACCTGGGTTCAAGTTAGACCATCAGGGGCTCCAGTGAAGAACCAGGTGGTGGCTTAGTTAAACTCCCGCAGGCTTTTCCCGAACCATTGCACAGTAGTTCCCTAGCCACTCGTGTAACCACACGTGTTACACTAACCACACGTGTAACACTTTTCCTCTGATTTTTTCACTCCTGATTTTGGCTTACAAATACTGCTGTTAAATACTGACCAACTACTGAATATGTGAACTTGGCTAATGGAACAAGTGCCCTTGAATTCAGAAAGGTACCAATACTTGTGGTCAAACTGCAAAAGTTTCAAAACTACTTCAGCCACAGTGAATAGGATTTAAAAGTAGAAAGATGACATGGACCTGTCTGAGGAAGGGAATAACGATGAAACTTATTCTGCATCATACCAATTTATTACGTCAAGCGCTCATAACTGAATTGGCACTGCCAATCATAACACCATGAGGGTGGGGTTCAAGGGGTAAAGACAATTACAAAAAAGGATTCAGCAATGTAACTGATCTAGTGTTCTGGCTGAGATGTGATGACTGCTTTGTCTGTCCACATGCCAGGCTTCGCTGAACTTGCCAAAATATTTTGATCTTCCAGCTTTATAAGTGACAGCTCTTGCCAATACTGTATTTTCTGAAAAGCCGGAAGAGGTTCAGAAGAACCTGGAAACCAGCTACACAACAGCCGGGTATGATATCCTAAAGCTGAAGACTTCTCATCAGATCAGACCGGCTCTGCTGTGTTCTTGATGGAATAACTGGTGATGGACTATATAATGGTCGTCATACATAGTGGTATTACTGGTGATGGACTATATAATGTTCGTCATACATAGCGGTATTACTGGTGATGGACTATATAATGGTCGTCATATATAGCGGTATTACTGGTGATGGACTATATAATGTTCTTCATATATAGCAGTATTACTGGTGATGGACTATATAATGGTCGTCATATATAGCGGTATTACTGGTGATGGACTATATAATGTTCTTCATATATAATGGTATTACTGGTGATGGACTATATAATGTTCTTCATATATAGCGGTATTACTGGTGATGGACTATATAATGTCTTCATATATAGCGGTATTACTGGTGATGGACTATATAATGTTCGTCATATATATGGTATTACTGGTGATGGACTATATAATGTTTTCTTCATATATAGCGTAATTTACTGGTGATGGACTATATAATGGTCGTCATATATAGCGGTATTACTGGTGATGGACTATATAATGTTCGTCATATATAGCGGTATTACTGGTGATGGACTATATAATGGTCGTCATATATAGCGGTATTACTGGTGATGGACTATATAATGGTCGTCATATATAGCGGTATTACTGGTGATGGACTATATAATGTTCGTCATATATAGCGGTATTACTGGTGATGGACTATATAATGGTCGTCATATATAGCGGTATTACTGGTGATGGACTATATAATGGTCGTCATATATAGCGGTATTACTGGTGATGGACTATATAATGGTCGTCCTATATAGCGGTATTTCTGGTGATGGACTATATAATGTTCGTCATATATAGCGGTATCACTGGTGATGGACTATATAATGTTCGTCATATATAGCGGTATCACTGGTGATGGACTATATAATGTTCGTCATGTATAGCGGTATCACTGGTGATGAACTATATAATGTTCGTCATTTTACATAGCGGTATTGATGTTGTGTTCAGTTTGAGCTGTTGCCGGCCATGTACTATCCGCATAGATCGGATGCTCTTAAAAGCTTTGTTTAATCCACATGCAATAGGATTACGCTCTTAGACATTGTAATTAGCCACTAGATTGCATGCTTGGTTTGACGAGGATAATGCCAACATGGTACAAACAACTATATAAAAGGTAAGTAGGCAATTTAATATTTCGGACCGGAGTCATGGCTGTTTTAGGGTGATGTACCTCTATGTGCTGAAAGGTAAATTTTAGTTCTGGTGACACTAACTTATGTCATTCATAATGTAACGAGATGGTCATTAGCCATCATAGATTCAATAAGTACATGTCTTTGTGGACCTGGTCGTTTTGTTAAAAAGACCATGCAATTTTCATTCCGCAAGACATAAGAGATTTTGTCTGTACCAGAAATGGCAAGGGTATTTCAGCTCCTCATGGGTGACTCATGCAAACAAATTACTGCTGTAATTATCGTGGAAGCATTAATAATGCTTTGCAATGGATATGGTCATGGTAAAAGGTCAATCTGTACCAAGACAAACAACAAAAATAACATAATATATCTTTCATAATATTACAGCAAAGTGCAGAGGACTGCAAAACTGCTTACGGCATACATACATTACGAAAAGCAAATACCCAATGGATTCTCCAAATTAAAGGAGTTGTATACTTGGACACCTTGTTAAATGCCCAAGTCCCTTTAGGGAAATAAGAAAAGGTTATCCTACTCTACTGCCCTGGCATCGTACCAGCAAGGACGGTACAGAGTCTCCCAATGCTCGCTAGACATGGTTACAGCATGTGTGCATGAGCGCTGCAGCTAATCAGTGGCGGCTGATAATCTACAGTCTTTACTATTTCACCAGAGTTAATGTCTGCTCTGACAAAATATTGATGAGCAACAGCCAATCAGCTTTCGCCGACTGGCTGCAGAGGTCATAAGATACAACAAGGTCAAGTCTACCATTGGGAAAAGCAGTGCAGATATCGGAATGGCGCCAATCCAGGAGACGAGTATAGATGGCTTATATTTTCAATGGGGCCCCGAATTAATTAAGCTGAAGTTGTCCACATTTTAACAATGTTGCATATTAAGTTGAAGGCAGCCTTACAGATTTAAAGTTTTCCAGAGAATCGTCATTACATTGGTATCAAGATCTCCTCACGTTCTCAGAATTTCTGCTCCTCTATTACATCCCGTCGATGCGATTTCCAATTTCTAATTATTCTGCTTCTGTACTGCCCAACAGGTTAATCGAACAGCAAGGCGAAGGCAAATATTATCGAAACTCAGTCAACACTAACTGACAACATGAAAACCTCCACTTAATTGACCTCCATAAGTAGGCGCTGCAGAAAATGAAAAGCAAACATTTGTCAGCAGATAGGGGAAGTGACACTACATCAAAACAAAATTTATGGTTGGAATGAATTAGCGAAGGAAACAGCTTGGATTTTAGCCCAAGGCAGTGACAGAACTACTCAAAAAGTATAACACAGAAGAAGATTTACTACATGAACACTACGTCAGGTTATTTTACAGTCATCCAATTAACTAAGGTCCATTTATGGATTTTAAGAGGTTTTAATACTGTAAATGTTGTATTATAAAAATAAAGGATAAAATTCTCATAACCTGCCATGAGCTGCAGTCCAGAAATTCCAGCCCACACCTGGCAGATACTCTGGTGCATCACAGAAGCCAAGGCTACCATTAACCTGACTGCTTTGGTGAAGATTTGCCGACTCTACAGATCCGGAGATGGAAGAACTGGTACTTGTTCTCAGCAGAAAGTCTTGTGTATATAAATATTTAACATTAAAAATCAATACTTATATACTTAAAGGGTTTGTCCACTTCTAGGATAACCCCTTATTCCACCCATACTCCCCTGCAGTGCCGATCCAGTGGTGTCTGACCTCGCGTTCCCGGGGCTCACGTCAAGTTGTTACGTCATGCGAGCCCTGAGCCAATAAGCGCAGGCTTCACGGTCCTTGTCTTCGGATGTAGTGAACATCATGAAGTCAGGGCTGCTCTCTCACCTCCTCTTGATGTTCGATTTGCTTGAAGGAGATGACCGCAACGCCAGCGATAATTGGGAGCAGGACTCACATGACACAACAACCTCAAGTTAGCCCTGGGAACACGAGTGCCGACACCGCTGATACGTCACCAGAGGCGAGTATAGATGTTTTTATTTTATCGGTGCCAAACATGAGGAATGAGTCAGGGTGGTCCTAGTAGTGAACAACCCCTTTAAATAACTAGATGCACTTGTTCATCTCTTACTTAGGCCCAAATATCAAATGACAATCTAGCTTATTGCCATAACATCATAAAAAAATAAAAAGGGGTGGTGTCCTAAAGAAAAAATTTGTCTATACGCACTTATTAGGGCTCGTTTGCATGAGGATATTCATCAGATGAGTGCTATTTGAATTTATCAGATAGCACTTGGACCAATGTTATATTTTGGGCAGGACAGATCTGCTATGCATGCTGCGAGTGGCTCAGCAAATCCGAGTACACGCATGCAAAACATTGGACTGAACTCGAATGTCATCTGACAGCAGTCCAATTTAAGCAGACTCCATCTTCTCCACACCTGTGATGGGATTCTTTCATGCGAGAGAAAAGGAGAACAGTGAACGGACAATCGGCTCAAACTCTGACAGAACTTGATTCGATTGGCATTAGCACAATTGAGACGATTTTCTTGCATGAGAGAATCGACAGCTGTGTGACCGCGGCCATAGGGTGTGTTGCTGTAAGCGAGGATCCTGCTCTGGTGGACCCCAGCCATCCATGGACTACATGGTCTTAGGATCATGGACGACTGCTGTAAGAGAAATGAATGGCCAGATTATGATTCCCTTTTGAAGACCAGGTTATGATGAGAATTGGGTTATAGGTTGAACCCGGTGGACTTGTGTCTACCTTCAACCTTAAAAAACTATGAAATACAGTGTTAAGAATTGTAATTTATCCATAAAAAACAAACACAAAGCAAACGATCAGTCCTTTTTTTGTTCTTTACATAGACTTGAATTTGGTGAAACTCATCTGCACAGCCCTACTCAATAATATCAGTCTGTTTGATGACCGATGTTATTGCGAACTTCACATGTACGTAACACCCGCCCGTCTGCACCTAGCCGCTTCTCACCAGCAGAACACTATTTTGCCTGAACTTGGCAGGAAAAAAAATGACTGAACTTGCTTAGACCGCGGTCACACGTTGCTGCTGCAATGCTTTTTTTTTGTTCTTCCATGATCAAAATAGAACGTATAGCTTCTGCAAAGTGTGAACAGCTTTTTTTTCGGTAAAAAGTACTTGGTTAGTAAAGTTTGTGAGATTTGGCCCAGAGTAGGTACCAGCCCTATTCTGTATACAACATAGTAATCACATCTTCTCCCATCAGGGGGTCCCAGGTAGAGGAAACCTAACCCAAATCGAGTGTTGGGCTTTTACCTAGAGACCCTCTCGTGAAACCACACAGATGTGGATATGAGGCACGGCGTATTCTTGTATTTATGCCATTAAAACAGATTACATTTCTCCATTACTCTTGATGGTGCCAATCTGTGCCGAGCTACCGGGAACGACCCATGTCGTTAAAGCCTTTGCTCATTCACAGAGAAACCGTTTACTACTAGATGGCAATTAAAATTCAATTAAAATCGGCTGCTATTTCTATCTAGATGTTGAACGGAAAAGGCAGCACATGTGCAACAGGACTATGAAGAGGTTTCCTACATAGCATAGAGTTAATTTCTTTGAAACAAGCCTGGAGGGATCTCCAACTCTCAGGTTTCTATGGCAACCAGCTGCATTAACTAAGTGAACTCATTTCACATACTTGGCATCCAGACAAGTGACTTTGTTGGTTTTTTTAAAAAATTTTTTATTCCTTCTTGTTTTAGGCAAGGTGGTACAGAAGGAGGGGACATGACATGTACATCAAGAAGAGGAACCAAAACGTGAAAAAAAAATACAAAAAATGCACACGCTTACAAGAACAGAACAAGCAGACACTATACACATAATGCACGCACAAAGCACAAATAGAAAAACCACAAATTTGCAACAAAAGGTCATTGAATTTTGAATTACACATGTAAAAAATATAATTCGGAGTTCAATCACCTCTGGCAAATTTATGCACATATTATATATAATATATATATATATATATATATATATATATTTATTTTTACTTTTCTAGATCTTCAGTTTATTATGCACTGGGGTCTATAGACACACAGCATAATAAGGGACATTCCATTTGCAGATAACTTCACAGTAAATTAAATTTCCCGAGAAAATATGTACAATTTTGCGAATTGGAATTTTGTCAGCTCGCTCATGTTGATTGGTTGCATCATACAAAACAAGCAATCAATACATAAAAAATAGATATTAGACCTACTGGTAATTATGTTTCCAGGAGTCCATCCTGACAGTATCATGGAGGTCATTCTCCTCCGCCTTACAGGGACAGGAAACACACGAGAGGTTAAAAGGTTCCTCCACATTCACCTCCCTCAGTGTTTTAACAAGTACCAAACCATGATTGATGCAACTTAAATTTATTTCAACCGATACATATCAAGACATCATGAAACAACACAAACGGGAGGGAACACAAAAGGGAGGGAACTAACCGTGCTGTAAGGATGGACTCCTGGAAACATAATTACCATACCGGTAGGTCTAATATCTATTTTCCAGGATGTCCCTCCTGACAGCACAATGGAGAATACAAAAGTACGGTACCTCCTCAGGGTGGGACCAAGGCAGTTTGTTGACTAGATAATACATCTAATTTATAATGCTTGCAAAACGTTATCTAGCCTGGCACAGGTTGTGGCTTTACAAATTTGTTCGACTGATGCCCCCGCCCTCTCAGCCCAGGAGGTGGAAACTGCTCTCGTCGAGTGGGCTCTTGATCCTTCTGGGGGAATAATACATTCTAAATGGTAGGCTAGGGATATTGCTGAAATGATCCATCTTGCGATGGTGGGTTCTGAGGCTTTTTAGCCCTTAATTTTTCCCCCAAATAAAATAAACAAGTTAGGATTCTGCCTCCAACTACTAGTGGCCTCTAGATATTCGATGACCGCCTGCCTAACGTCCAATGCGTGAAGGGCCTGCTCTTTCTGATTAGACGGGTTCTCACAAAAGGAAGGCAAGATAATCTCCAAATTTAGATTCTGAGAGGACACTACCTTTGGTAGGAATGCTGGAAGTAATTTTAGGATTATGCGATCCTTCCATATCCGAAGATATGAATCCCGAGTGGACAGGGCCTGAATTTCTCCTACCCTCTTCGCGGTTGTAATGGCCACTAAAAACACCGCTTTGATGGTCCGATATGACATGGACAACTTCTCCCAGTGTACATAAGGATCTTTACAAAGGGCTTTAAGGACCAGATTCAGATCCCAAGGGGGCACTGACCTCCTTATAGTATGTCTTAACCTCTGTATTGCCCTGACAAACCTAACTACTCACGGGTGAGTGGCCAACAAATAATCGAAGAATGTACTTAATGCCGATATCTGGACTTTAAAGGTGCTTGGTTTAAGACCTTTATTAAAACCCGCCTGGAGGAAATCTAAAATCCATGGAATATCGGGCCTGCTAGGAACAACATCGAACCTGCCACCTTCCAAACAGTACCTTTTCCAGATTTTATTGTATATTGCAGACGTGACCGGCTTTCTGCTAGCCTGAATTGTGGTAATAACCTGGTCTGATAACCCCTGAGCTCTTAGGATGTCCTGCTCAGGATCCCCGCTGACAGATAAAGTCTTTCTGGGTTCTGATGGAAGACTGGACCCTGGTGGATTATATCTTTCTTCTGGGAAAGCATAACAGGATCTTTTAAAGCCATAGTTCTCAGCAGTGGGAACCAACTTCTCTTTGGCCAATACAGAACGATCACAAGTACCTTCGGCCTGATCATCTTGGATTTTCCTGAGTACTCCTTAAATAAGTGCAATCGAAGGAAAGCCATACGACAGAGACCTGCCCCACCTCTGACTCAGCGGTCGACTGATTCTGGATTGTCTACTGGATTTAGGGAGTAAAACCTGGCGACCTTTGAGTTCTTCCTTGTCGCGAATAGGTCTATCTGAGGTGTACCCCAGAGATGACAAGTACTGGAACACCTCTTCGTTTAGCTCCCATTCTATCGGCCAGACCTTCTGTCTGCTCAGGTAATCTGCCACTACATTTTGGGATCCCTCGAGATGAACCGCCACTGAAAGGACCGTCTTCTCTGCCCAGGAAAAGATTCTGTATGCCAGATCCTGGGGTGCCCAGTGTCTGGGGCCCCCATGTTTCGTAAGAAAGATACCATCGTTATGTTGTCCAATAGGATTTTTACGTGTTGCCCCTTTAGCAATGACTGATTTCGCCTTAGGGCTTCACACAAGGTGTAGAGCTCCCTGTAGTTGGATGACTTGGACTTGATCTCTGATGGCCATCTGCCCTGAAGAATCCTTCCCTCCAAGTGTGCTCCCCAACCCCACTTGCTGGCGTCCGTAGTGATCACCACGCACGGTTAGGAGATCCAAGGAATGCCTAATTGCTGATTTTTCGGCTGAGTCCACAAAGTAGCGATTTTCTCACTGGCGGGTATAAGGACATTCCTCTGTCGAGTGATGACTGGCGCCGGACCCAGATGGACAAGACTTCTATCTGCAAGGCTCTCGAGTGGAATTGGGCCCACTGGACACAGGGAATGCAAGCTATCAGGAGGCCTAGAATCTTCATCGCCGACTTGATTGAAGCCTGACTTCTCAGGAACTCTTAGATTCTGTTTCTCACAGGCTCCTGCTTTTCTTCCGGCAGGAGGGATGTTCTGCATCTGGAATCCAATAGTACTCCCAGGAAAATCTTCCTGTTTCCAGGCACCAGGTCCGACTTCTGCTGGTTGAGGATCCATCCAAGGTACTCCACTGTGGATATGGTCTTCTCCCTGTGAAGTCGGAGTTCTTCCATCGAATTCGCCACCAGGAGGAAGTAGTCCAACTATGGCACTATGATTATCCCTTTGTTCCTTAAGTAGGCTACCATCTCTGACATCAATTTGGTGAATACCCGAGGAGCCGATGCTAAGCCGAATGGAAGGCACTGAAATTCAAAGTGGCAGGTTCGATTCTGGATTGTTACAGCAGATCTCAAAAATTTTTGGGATGCCGGGTGTATTGGAACCTGGTAAAATGCACTTTATAGATCCAAGGTGCACATAAAAGCATCCCTGTGTATAAGGGGAACCGAAGATTTTATTGACTCCATCCTGAATCTTTTGTACTTTACCCAGAAGTTTAAGGGCTTTAGATTTATTATAGTGCAGGATTCTCCTGATGGCTTTATGATGGTGAATGATGCTGAATATGACCTTTGCCCTCCTCTGACTGGGGGACCGGAATTATAACAGCAGTGTCGACAAGGTCTCTTATGTCTGCTACCATGGGTGAATTGTTCATAAGGTACAGGTAGCGATAAACCTTTAGGGGGAGGCGCAGTAAACTCTACTGCATAACCATCCGCTATGGTTCCGAGAACCCATTGTCCCTGGGTAACATGGTGCCAAGTCAACTTCCCGTGAACTGCCTGAGTAACCCCCCGACCAAGATGGCGTCATTGCCTTCTTGATCTTAAACCTGACCCAAAAGGGATCCCTTCATCTTCCCTCCTTTGTGGCAGATACCTCTACTGGACTTCCCTTGGCCCCTGTAATCGGACTGTCTCCGAGACAGCCCCGATTTGCGAAAGGACTGAGTCCTTCTAAACCTATCAACGGGACACCCTTTTTTTTGTCCGATGCCTTCTCTAATATGTCGTCCAATGTAGGCCCGAACATCCTTAACCCCGAGAAGCGAATGGAGCAATAACTTATTTTTAGGGGTGTTGTCCCCCAAACAGGTTTTCATCCAGATAGTTCTATGGGCGCATTAGACAACGAGCTATTCCTAGCTGAGAACCCTACTGATTCGGCGGATGTATCCACCAAAAAGGCTGTGGCACACTTCATCAGTGGGAGGGAGGCTATAATATCTTCCCTAGGTATTTTACTATTTAAGTGTTCCCCCATTCGCACCATCCATAGTAACATAGACCTGAAGTAGCGGCTGTATTGGTCCTGATCAAAGCCGGGGATGTCTCCCAAGCCCGTTTCAGGAGGTTATAAGCCTTTCTGTCCATGGGGTCCTTCAGACTTGACGAGTATTCAAAGAGTATAGATGTCTTCCTAGCCACTTTAAGATCTAGGAGGAGGTTCCCAAGATAGATATGCCAGTTGCTAATGTCCTCAGGATCAAAGGGTAAACGATTTATGAAGTCTTGTGGTATCACCAAGCATTTCTCCGCATCTTCCCATTCCTTCAGGATCATAGCCCGGATATGGTCATTCACCGGGAACACCCATTGCTTATGACCTGAGACCCCCAAACATCTCATCCGGTCTGGACTGCGGTTTTGGGACCTCCTCTACCTGCATCGTATTTCTGATTGCCTGGACTAGGTTATCAGTATCCTCAAAAGGCAAATAAGTATTTCCTGCCCAGTTCTGGATTTTCCATCACTACTTTACCCTCTTCTTCCTGGTCTGAACCCAGAAACTGTGACTCTTCATCCGAGCTTAGTTCCATCTCTCACTGGGGTCTCTTAGCTCTTAGACCTGGATTGAGAGGTTGTGGCAGGGTGAGGCTAGATAAAGAGGCCTGGTCTTCTTCACAGATTAGAAACCTCATCTCAGACAATAGGGATGGTTGTTCTTCCCTCACAACTCTGGTGGTGCAGGTTTCACAGAGCGTTCTGCCATATGTCTCTGGCAAATTTATATTGTACATAAGTCATCATCTAGTTTTTACAGAGGCTTTGCCAGACCTTTTGGGCATAGGAAGGGGCATAGCTGGGGTTCCCTTATCCTATACATTATAGAGAAAGGGGATAGTCAAGCTTGTGCAAATGAGGGTAGGACTGTACAAAGCACACTTATCCCGCAGTCCTGGCCTCCTCTGCCTGCTTCCTCCATAGTGGCCCCGTACATGCCGTGTGCCTCCCGAGACCCAAGTAATGGCTTTATTACCCGTCTCCGCATCACTTCCGCGTTCCACCCTGGAACGCACATCGACCTCGTAACCCGGCGCCTTCCTGACGTCACCGAAGTGCGACGGATCTCCCCACCGCTCGACTTCCGGAAGAAGCAGTGCCCTACTGGTCGGCATCGGAGCCAAGAGCCCCCCCATCGGGAGGAAGTGGCTCAACCCAGGAGCTCCGTTCGACCTGTCTTTGTGGCTGGGAAGGATTGGCTATGCCGCACGATCCCACCAAGCCCAATCAGGTAAGCTCCTCGCATCTCTCGCGCGTCCCTCCATGGAGGTACAGGAAAAACACTGAGGGAGGTGGGTGGGGATGGGCCTTTTAACCTCTTGTGGGTTTCATGTCCCTGTAAGGAGGAGGAGGACGACCTCCATGGTGCTGTCATCAGGAGGGACGTCCTGGAAAACTGAGATTATTTAATCTGGATATATTCTATGTGCAAGGGTTTTTGGGGAAAGAACCAGAGATCCCAAAAGAGCCTCAATTACACGTGAAATACAAGGCTGTCAGTATATCAGGGTTTTGTGACCACAAGGCCAAGGAAGATGCAGAAGCAGACATAGGATAAGACACTGCTGCATCCTGTTATTTCTACATAGGGCTGGATTCTATTATTCTCTTATCACTGACAGTCAAGCTCCATACTCGTGGATGCACGACTCAATCTAAACACTACTTCGAGGCTCTTTCAAGAAGTTTCAGCACAAAACCAAATTTGTAAAAACACAAGTGTTGTCGTTAAGGAAAAAAAAAAATATATATATATAAAATGTGGACACAGACAACCAAGCCCTGGTGCCAAAACAACTTATTCTTGCCAATACTATTAACTTGTGAACATGACTTCAAACCACAATCACAAAGTGATGTGGCAAAACAGGAATACCCCCAGCATCAACCCCGGCTTCTCCGCTCTTCACACAGATAGTCTATGAAGTTTACGTAACCTCAGCCTCACTAACAGTAACATACAATTATGGCTCTTATGTTCGCTCTGAGTCACAGGAACTGTATTTTGGGATTATCCTGTTTACCACATTTCACAGTTACAACTTTGAAATGTTTGTCACCGATGAAACGCTGCATGGAGAGGGGAAAAAATGAGACAAGAGAAGTCTATATAAACAAAGTCACTTCAATTTTAAAATTATAATAAATTAATTTTTATGTAAGAGACCAGTCCTGTGTAGTAAGAATCCATCTACTACTTGACATCCCGGGTCCTGCAGACGGAAGTGATGATTTACAGTCACTGCTCACATCACCGATCTCTATAGTGCGAGCAATGGTTAAAGCCGATTGACGGCTACTTCTGCACAGATGCACTGCAGAGCCAGCTGTCAAATTGTCGGGGCGAGCTTACAGACGCTGCTCGCACTATAGAGAGCGGTGATGTGAGTGATGACTAGAATCAATCTCTGCACCCCTACTATGACCCAAAAACAGCAGATTAACCCAATATCTGCAGGTAAAATCACGTGTGTAACGGGTCTGGTGGGTGGAACTACTGACGAGGCAGGTCAGGTTGGTGGAACCACAAAGCTTTATTATACAAGAGATTTTACTTGTAAGAGAGCGGGTGGCACCTGGGAAAAGGGCAGGGATTCACGGCAGAGGATATAGGTAGTTTCTGGACAGGCAGGTTTGTCACAGCAAGTGACCAAGGAAGTCTCTGGGCAGGCAGGTTGTAACGGTAAGTAACCGAGGCAGTCTCTGGACAGACAGGTTGTCTCGGCAAGTGACCAAGGCAGTCTCTGGGACAGGCAGGTTGTCACGGTAAGTAACCGAGGCAGTCTCTGGACAGGCAGGTTGTCATGGCAAGTGACCAAGGCAGTCTCTGGGACAGGCAGGTTGTCACGGCAAGTGACCAAGGCAGTCTCTGGGACAGGCAGGTTGTCACGGCAAGTGACCAGGCAGTCTCTGGGACAGGCAGGTTGTCACGGCAAGTGACCAGGCAGTCTCTGGGCAGGCAGGTTGTCACGGCAAGTGACCAGGCAGTCTCTGGGCAGGCAGGTTGTCACGGCAAGTGACCAGGCAGTCTCTAGACAGGCAGGTTGTCACAGCAAGTGACCAGGCAGACTCTGGGCAGGCAGGTTGTCATGGCAAGTGACCAGGCAGTCTCTAGACAGGCAGGTTGTCACAGCAAGTGACCAGGCAGTCTCTAGACAGGCAGGTATATACGACCTGATATGGTGGAGCCTCCAGGTAGGCTGCAGTCGGATGGCAGATGATCGCTCCCAGGTGAGCAGGCAAGAGCCGGGGATCTCTGCAGATGATGTCCGAACTTCCGGATGGAGCTGCAGTCGGATGGCAGATGATCGCTCCCAGGTGAGCAGGCAAGAGCCGGGGATCTCTGCAGATGATCTCCGAACTTCCGGATGGAGCTGCAGTTGGATGGCAGATGATCGCTCCTAGGTGAGCAGGCAAGAGCCGGGGATCTCTGCAGATGATGTCCGAACCTCTGGATGGAACTGCAGACGGATGGCAGACAGGCAAGCCGACAGGTAACAGGCAGGTAACTGGAATCAGGAGCTGATGGCTGAAACAGAGTTAGACTGCACAGGAACAACATTGCTCGGGCACCTACATTAAGGAGGAAGCCCTTAATATAGGGTGGAGTCCTCCAGCATTGGCTGGAGACTGATTTGGAAAATGCGCGCGGCTCCTTTAAGAGCGGGGGAGGGTGCGGGCGTGCGCCCTAAGGCCAGTAGCAGGGAAGGAGCGCGCGGGACCAGCAGGGCGGAAGGAGGACGCCATAGGCGCAGAGGGGGCTGGGAGCACTGAGGACACTGAGCGCAGGTGAGGAGAGCAACGTCCCTGTCTGGCAGCAGGCAGGGACGCGGGCGCTACAGTACCCCCCCCTCTAGGCCCCCCCCTTTTTAGGCCAGAAAGAAATTTAGCTAGGATAAGAGGGGCATGGATGTTCTCCCGAGGCTCCCAGGTTCTCTCCTCAGGACCAAACCCCTTCCAATCCACCAAAAAATAAGTCTTTCTTCCTACCCTTTTTGTGGCCAGAATGTTCTCTACCTCAAATTCATCATCAGCAGACACTGGAGCAGGAGGTGTACCTGTAGACTTAAAAAAAGAGTTAAGAACCACAGGTTTGAGGAGAGATACATGAAAAGAATTAGGAATTCTCAAATTGGCCGGGAGTTTCAATTTATAGGACACCGGATTGATCTGACTGATGATCTCAAAAGGACCGATGAACCGAGGACCTAACTTGTAGGACGGAATTTTGAGTCGAACATATTTGGACGAAAGCCAGACTTTGTCCCCAGGACGGAATTGAGGAGGATCCAGACGTTTTTTGTCAGCATGTCTTTTCATGCGCTCGGATGACTGAATGAGTGCGGACCGGGTACTCTCCCAGATGGAGAATTCTCTAACCAGAGAATCCGCAGCTGGATTGTCCACAGAGATGGAAACAGGGACAGGGATCCGAGGGTGCTGACCGAAGACTACAAAAAACGGAGACTTGGTGGAAGATTCGCTCTCATGATTATTGTAGGAGAATTCGGCCCAAGGCAGGAGCTCCACCCAGTCAGAATGGTGGGCATTAATGAAGTGTCGAAGATAACTGGTCAAATTCTGATTTATTCGTTCAACTTGTCCATTGGACTGTGGGTGGTAAGCGGAGGAAAAATCCAGGGTGACGTCTAGCAACTTACAAGTGGCTCTCCAGAAACGTGAGGTGAACTGAACCCCACGATCCGACACAATGTGACGAGGCAGACCATGAAGACGGAAGATGTGGCGGATAAAGTCTTTAGCCAACTCGGGTGCAGACGGAAGACCTGGCAGAGGAATGAAGTGAGCCATCTTGGAAAAGCGGTCGGCGACCACCCATATGACCGTACAACCGGCAGAGACGGGCAGATCTGTTATGAAGTCCATGGCTATATGCTGCCAGGGGGCAGCGGGTACAGGAAGCGGAAGAAGACGGCCGGTAGGCAGGTGTCTCGGAACTTTGTTGCGGGCACAGGAAACACAGGCAGAAACAAAGTCTATTACGTCTTTGTGCAGGGTAGGCCACCAATAATGCCGGGTAATGAGTTGGAGGGTCTTTTTTTGACCAGCGTGGCCAGCGAGTTTAGACGAGTGACCCCAATGTAGGATTCTCTTCCGATCGGTTTCTGATACGAACGTCTTACCAGGAGGGAGACGATTTAAACTCACGGGAGCCACCTGCATCACTCTGGAGGGATCGATGATATGTTTAGGCTCATCTTCGAGATCCGACACCAGGAAAGACCGAGACAAGGCATCCGCCTTGACGTTTTTGTCAGCTGGGCGAAAATGCAAAAGAAAATCGAAGCGGGCAAAAAACAAGGGCCACCGGGCTTGGCGAGGATTAAGTCTCTGTGCCTGCTGGAGGTATGCCAGATTTTTGTGGTCCGTGTAGATGATTACCGGATGAAGAGCCCCTTCGAGTAGGTAACGCCACTCTTCCAATGCCAACTTAATGGCCAATAACTCTCGATCTCCTATGGAGTAGTTGCGCTCGGAGGAGGAGAAGAGTTTGGAGAAGAAACCGCAGGATACCATTCTCCCGGATGGCGATTTTTGGGTAAGAACCGCTCCGGCTCCAGCAGAGGAAGCGTCCACCTCCAGGAAGAACTGCTTGTTGCCATCCGGGCGATGCAGCACTGGAGCGGAAGAGAAGGCCTGTTTCAGAGAAAGGAAGGCCTCCTCTGCTTCAGTCGTCCACTGTTTGGGGTTAGCATCCTTGCGAGTGAGCGCTGAGATTGGAGCAGTCCTGGAAGAGAAGTGCGGTATGAAGAGACGGTAATAGTTGGCAAATCCCAGGAACCGCTGAATGGCCTTCAACCCCTCCGGTCGGGGCCACTTCTCGATGGCAGACAATTTTTCCGGATCCATTCGTAGGCCTGTCTGAGAAATGATGTAGCCCAGAAATGGAAGCGATGTCTGCTCAAAGAGGCACTTCTCATATTTGGCGAAGAGGTGATTCTGCCTGAGCCTGAGCAGAACCTGACGAACATCCCTCCGGTGAGACTGAAGATCCGGAGAGAAGACCAAGATGTCGTCAAGGTACACCACAACGCAGGAATAGAGGAGGTCCCGGAAGATGTCGTTGACCAACTCCTGAAAGACTGCTGGAGCATTACAGAGACCAAAGGGCATCACCAAGTACTCGTAGTGGCCGTCCCGGGTGTTGAATGCTGTCTTCCATTCATCTCCTCGACGGATACGAACCAAGTTGTATGCTCCACGAAGATCTAGTTTGGTGAAGACTCTAGCCCCTCTAAGACGATCAAACAGTTCTGGAATGAGCGGAACAGGGTACTTATTCTTCACCGTGATCGAATTTAGGCCTCTGTAGTCAATACAGGGACGGAGAGATCCGTCTTTCTTTTTAACGAAGAAGAAACCTGCTCCCGCTGGGAGGTAGATTTCCGGATGAATCCCTTTGCTAAGTTCTCCTCGATATATTCGGACATCGACCTGGTCTCAGCAGCAGACAACGGGTAAATACGCCCACGGGAGGCGTAGTACCGGGTAACAGGTCAATCGGGCAATCATATGGTCTATGCGGGGGTAATGTCTCTGCTTCCTTTTTATTGAAGACATCAGCAAATGACCAATATGGAATCGGGAGTCCAGGTAGATTAGCAGGTGTAGGAGAAGAATAGACTGGATGAACAGGCACCAGACACGTTTTATGACAGTCCTGTCCCCAGCGAAGAACCTCTCCATTCTGCCAGTCGAGCACAGGTGCATGTTTTTGGAGCCAAGGCAGACCTAGTAAGAAAGCATGAGAGAGTCCAGGCAGAACATGAAATGAGATGCTCTCAGAATGCAACATTCCCACCTGCAGGGTTATGACTTCGGTGATAAGTCGGATGGGACGAGGTAGGAGGCCCCCATCCACAGCAGCAACAGATACAGGTTCAACAAGAGGTTTGGTGGGAATGTGATACTTCTCTACTAGAGCCTGTGACACGAGATTCCCAGCTGCTCCAGAATCAAGTTGGGCCATTTCGAAGTGGCGGTTCTTACCGATCAGAATTGAAACCGACAGCAGCAGGGATGAAGAGGATTTATTTTTGTCTAGATTGACCTCTCCGAGCGAACCTAGACACAGGCGTTTTCCCGACTTCTCCGGACAGGTTTGGATCCAGTGCTCCTTACTGCCGCAGTAGAAGCAACTTTTCTCGGCACGGCGTGAGTCCTGACGGGCTTTGACCATCTTGGTCTGGTCGACCTGCATAGGCTCAGCAGTGTGCACCTGAGGAGAAACGGAAGAGGTTATAGATCTCTGACACGAGGGTGCAAGATGGGACAATTCTTTTTTACGGGTGATCTCTTTGGCTCGTTCCTGGAACCGTAGATCAATTCGATTGGCAAGATTTATTAAATCATCTAGAGAGGTTGGAACGTCCCGACCGGCAAGTTCGTCTTTAATACGGCCGGACAGACCCTCCCAGAAGACCGAAATTAGAGCTTCATTGTCCCAAGCTAGTTCTGAGGCTAAAGTCCGGAACCGTATGGCATATTGACCAACGGTGAAACTCTCCTGACGGAGACGCAGCAGAGATGATGCAGAGGAAGTCTTCCGTCCAGGTTCGTCGAATACCTTCCGGAAGGCCGAGAGAAAAGCAGGCAGGTCAGATACCAGAGGATCCTCTCTCTCCCAGAGAGGATTAAGCCAGGCCAGGGCTTCTCCGGTGAGATGGGACATGATGAAGGCAATTTTGGCCCGGTCAGAGTTAAACTGGTGTGCCAGGATTTCAAAATGCAGGGTGCACAGATTAATGAAACCCCGAGCCAGAGCAGGATCGCCTCCAAACCTAGGAGGAGCTGACAGTCGGGGTTCGGGAATGGAAACCACGGAATTGGGAATCAGCGGGACTGACGGATTATGAGTCATGGCTCCAGCGATGGTTGCAAGTGATGATTCAGAGTGTCCAGACGGGATTTGACGTTCCGCAGGTGACCCAGGATGGTCTCCTGTTGAGACCTCTGGCGAGACAGCTCATGACACAGTTCCGGGAGTGAAGGGGTTTGGGTGCCACCGGGTTCCATGGCCCGAGCAAACTGTAACGGGTCTGGTGGGTGGAACTACTGACGAGGCAGGTCAGGGTGGTGGAACCACAAAGCTTTATTATACAAGAGATTTTACTTGTAAGAGAGCGGGTGGCACCTGGGAAAAGGGCAGGGATTCACGGCAGAGGATATAGGTAGTTTCTGGACAGGCAGGTTTGTCACAGCAAGTGACCAAGGAAGTCTCTGGGCAGGCAGGTTGTAACGGTAAGTAACCGAGGCAGTCTCTGGACAGACAGGTTGTCTCGGCAAGTGACCAAGGCAGTCTCTGGGACAAGCAGGTTGTCACGGTAAGTAACCGAGGCAGTCTCTGGACAGGCAGGTTGTCATGGCAAGTGACCAAGGCAGTCTCTGGGACAGGCAGGTTGTCACGGCAAGTGACCAGGCAGTCTCTGGGACAGGCAGGTTGTCACGGCAAGTGACCAGGCAGTCTCTGGGCAGGCAGGTTGTCACGGCAAGTGACCAGGCAGTCTCTGGGCAGGCAGGTTGTCACGGCAAGTGACCAGGCAGTCTCTAGACAGGCAGGTTGTCACAGCAAGTGACCAGGCAGACTCTGGGCAGGCAGGTTGTCATGGCAAGTGACCAGGCAGTCTCTAGACAGGCAGGTTGTCACAGCAAGTGACCAGGCAGTCTCTAGACAGGCAGGTATATACGACCTGATATGGTGGAGCCTCCAGGTAGGCTGCAGTCGGATGGCAGATGATCGCTCCCAGGTGAGCAGGCAAGAGCCGGGGATCTCTGCAGATGATGTCCGAACTTCCGGATGGAGCTGCAGTCGGATGGCAGATGATCGCTCCCAGGTGAGCAGGCAAGAGCCGGGGATCTCTGCAGATGATGTCCGAACTTCCGGATGGAGCTGCAGTTGGATGGCAGATGATCGCTCCTAGGTGAGCAGGCAAGAGCCGGGGATCTCTGCAGATGACGTCCGAACCTCTGGATGGAACTGCAGACGGATGGCAGACAGGCAAGCCGACAGGTAACAGGCAGGTAACTGGAATCAGGAGCTGATGGCTGAAACAGAGTTAGACTGCACAGGAACAACATTGCTCGGGCACCTACATTAAGGAGGAAGCCCTTAATATAGGGTGGAGTCCTCCAGCATTGGCTGGAGACTGATTTGGAAAATGCGCGCGGCTCCTTTAAGAGCGGGGGAGGGTGCGCGCCCTAAGGCCAGTAGCAGGGAAGGAGCGCGCGGGACCAGCAGGGCGGAAGGAGGACGCAATAGGCGCAGAGGGGGCTGGGAGCACTGAGGACGCTGAGCGCAGGTGAGGAGAACGACGTCCCTGTCTGGCAGCAGGCAGGGACGCGGGCGCTACAACGTGTTCCAATGGTGAACACCTCCATTAGCTTAGAACGCTCATTGATGTACATGGTCTATCCATGTTTTTGCAACACGTATCCATCACAGTCTATGGGGCTGTTAACATTTTTTAACGGACCATGTATCCGTGCAAAACTCACAGAGACATGTCAGTTTATTTTTTTTTTTTTTTTACAAGCGCCATGGATGAAAAGCGCTAATTCAAGTCTATGGGTTTGTGAAAACCACATACAGCACACGGGTGTCAGCAGTGTAAAGTCTGTGTGCCGTACGTATTTACCATATGCAAGCAATGGAAAAACTTTGGAATTTATTTATCCATCAAGGAAAAATGCTGATGACACTAATGGTAGAAATGCACACACGGACCGAACACTGATGACTCATTGATCCAAAACAGTGATGAAACCGCTACTATTTTTTTCACTTACATATTTAAATATGGACGTCTGAAAGACGCCTTGGGGTAATTAAATAAAACTTTTTACCTGAATTATGACCAAATGTTGAGGCCCAGAAATCACCATATTTTGTCTGGTGATGCCAAAGTAGAAAAGCACAGACTCCCTGCTCTTGGTGACACTAGCAATATATGAATAAATAAGGATATGTGCACATAGTTCCTTTATGAGCTCTTTACCGTGTGTGTGTGTGTGTGTGTGTGTGTGTGTGTGTGTATATGCCGGTCTGCCCGCCTGTGTGTGTGTGGTTATGTGCGCGTGTTCAGGTGCGTGTTCGGGTGCGCCTCTCCCACCAATTCATGTTGCTGAAGAAAGAAAAATAGAAATAAATATAGTGAAAATAAATATATAGTGTTACATATTATGTCTTACTGGAAAAGAAAACAATAAAATCAATATTTCATTAAGAGCTTGTGAACCCTGAACTGCCAATTCGGTCATATCTTGATATTATGGTTGTATTATTGGAAATAATCAATGACTAGCTCAATCCAACGGTTGAATGAGCAAATCAAGTTACACAATATTTATAATAGACTATCCACGTTTCGTTTAATGGCAAGTTTGGTGACATTAAAATATGAATTTGCTGTTTACAAGTACAAAGACAGTGATGCACATACACCGCCATTTTTGGCAGCTTGAGTCAAAGGCTTGCTTCCCTGTTTGCACAATAACTTTTTGTTACAAGACAATCCGCTGATCATGAGTTGTCCTTGTTACGCAAAACTCTCACTATAAAAGCCCCCATACACATTAGATAAGTCTCCTTACTAAACCGATTTCACATGGGAGACTCCTAACTGGCCCCCTATCATCTATTAGGGGGACATAAGGACTGGGCGGTTAGAATTCAGCTGTACAATTCTTTTGTTTGGAGAGGAGATCACCCAGTGTCAGAGGATTCTGGAAGAGACACTTTCATAAAATACAGAGAAGCCAAAAGTTCCTGTGTATGAGGGAATGAGGGCGTTGGGCGAGATCAGAGTCAATGTGGATGGCTGATTGGCTGAAGGCCATCTAATGTGCATGGGGGACTTGATCTTTGGGGAAATTACCAGAAAAGGATTCCCTACAACTCTACTATAGAGAAAGTGACATTTAAACAAAAAAAAAAACAAAAACACACAAAGTTGCTGAAAAGACCCCTTCTCCCCCTTCCAAAAAAAAACAACATGCTTTATTTGTAGAGCATTTGATAATGCACATCAGACTATGCAGGTCGCATAAAAACACCCTCACTAAAATAATGCAAAAAATTTCCAGTCTAAAACTGTGCATTAAGGCAGCCTTCTATAATTTACTCTTTAAACAGAAGTTTTACAGAATATGATTTAATAAATGAAAATCAAAGTGGGGCCTGTGTGAAGAATCATCACCATGTAATTTCCTCCCCCCTCCGATAGGTTAAAAACATTAATTCTACCAGTTTGGAGTTGTAAGTAATTTTGAGTTGTTACTCACTTTCTGATATGTCGAGGTATGGGTTTTTGTGAAGCTTCACACTATGTTGCCCCACCTTCGTTTGATGTTCAAGGCATTACAGATCTGAAAAAGAAAATATCCATATTAAGTAAGGTTCTCATATCTGCTAATATTCATCAAAGAAGAGTGTAAGCAAGATTATCTTAATTTCCGTCGTGCCTGCCCCCTACAGAGACAAAAGAGGCTCTTATAAATGTGTTACTATGTTCACACCAGTAGTTCTGCGTGGATTGGATTTCCGTAAATTCTGTTAGCATCTCGAAAATTGGAATATGAAGCTTTTAGTCCTAATTCTGACCACATATTTTAAAATCAAAACAAGAAAAAACCTGTGAATTCCAAATTTCAGCATGAAAGCTAGAAAACAAAAATGGAGTAATCCACACTCTTTCATACTGTACATCTGAGGTCATCCTTTAAAAGCTGAACAGTATTCTGCTAAGAGCCAAGCCAGCACAAAATATATGCAATTCTAAAACCACATAAAATAGGTGTTACGGCTCAAATATCACTGTACTTGTGCATTTACTGCCAAAAAAAGACCGTCATTGAAAAAGTCATTGCTGGTTTTTAACTGTATATATCAAAATCAAAGATAAAATAAGGACGGTGTTAGTCATGATGAGTTTTAGGCAATAAAATGGTGTTCTATGATAGTACTGTATCACAACAGTATTTCTAGACTTACAAATCCACTACAGCAGCCGTTGTACCAACAACCCAGAAAAAGATCTTGAAGCTTGGAATCCATGTAGACTGTAAACTAGGATAGAGACTTCAGGTGCCACGTCATTATGGCCCCTTTTCAAAGAAAATGACTATTAATGTCAATTAATTATGGAGATAGAATAAGAGCAATATAAATAGATAAAAGGTGTAGATCAGCTCATTGGGTGTGATAGTGCTTACATGAAAGTCAGCCATCCTGGCCTCATCTCCCCAAAAAACAAGACCAACAGTATGGACTCCACGGAGCCCCTATAGCAGAGTCAGACTGCAACAGAGCCAACATAATTGAGCCAGTTTGGAAGTGCACCATGACCGTGCCGTCCTACAAAGATCAACAAGCGGAAGGAATAAGTCTATAACAGAAGAAACTTTTGGGGACACCACATTTTCCCCTATAGTCTCTTGAAGGGTTCCCTATAGGATACATACTGTGTACAACAGGGTTAAAAACTCTGCTTTAGACTAGAGATGAGCAAGTAACCAGTTCTGACCAGATGTCCGGTCTTCAGTTATAGTCAAGACTTCATTTCTGTGGAAGGCATCCATTGCCTGGAATCTTCTAGGTCTGTTTCTCCCCAAGCCCCGAGACGTCAGAAGAACCACCAAGAAGATTAGGGGCTGAGGATACAGGCCGCAGAAGTGAAGTCCAGCTGCAACAGAGGACTCCATTAGATGCAACAAATCTATTTTCTCACCTCTATTTAGGACTTGAGACCTAAAGTTCTAAATAGAGAATTAATAAGGGAGTCCCTAAGATTACTCAATAAAATGGTAAGGTAGTAGAGAAATGTAAAACTCCTAGGATTTCCCCCCTCTTCAAGCTTATGAATCTGCTTCTTCAATTCCATAAATTATTATATTAGGGAATTGATAGTTGTGCAATCTATGTGTCATATTTCACAGCAGTTGAGAAGATTTAGAAAATTTATTGAAACTAGATTCTGGAAACATCAGATGCAGTAAGTGAAAAAGTGTGAACCCAACCTTAAAAATATTACTTTATGCTTCAGACAGAAAAGGTTAAATTTACTGACTGGCCAATGATTAGCTTTAGTTACTCACCATTACATGCTATCTTTGGATGCCAAAGAGCCTTTGGGATCAGTTTAAAATCGGGATTTTCATTCTATACTCAGATCTTAAAGCACAGATTAAAACCATCAAGGGAATATTCTATCCGATTAAAAACCTGCCCGCGTTTTAAAAGCAGGCTCTCATCCAGGGTTTGAGGGTTTCAATGCACTTACCTGAAATTTTAGCAAATTTATACTGATAAAAAAGATAAAAAGAATTTTGGAGACTTACTACTTCTCCCCAAAACCCCTTACTTCACCAATCAATATGCATTTTGTGCCGTTGCATTTTTTGCCACAGCAAATCTGTCGAGAGTACAGAAGAGGAACAAATATCGTGTGACAATTCGTGGTGACCATACATCACTTCTCATTTTAAGTTGTCTGTTTTACAAAACCCCATGTTTATGTTCCTATTAGACCATTCTAAGTTATTAGGCCACTCATCAATTACCCTGAGATGAGTGGATACAAAAAAAATCTAAAGTGAGCAACCCTCTTAACTTCTAAAGTCTGGATAACATATTTAAATGTAGTTTATTCAGTCACTATTTAGGGAAGATAAAGTAAAATTTAATCTGATAACACAGAAATTTTTGGTTCCAGCACAATACTGTACACTAACCAGTCACAGTAACCAAAGAGTAGGCAGAAAAAACAAACAAAAAAAACAACACAAAGAAACAGCACACACTTTAATAGCAAAATGTTGTAGCAAATGAAACAGTCAATAACTGTCAACTTAACTTACATAAAGAAATGTACTGCATGAATATGTGAGCAAATATTAATAAAAAAACAAACAAACAAAACCCTTTCAGGTAGCAAACCCGAACAGTAAAGATCAGGATCCGTACCAAACACCTACTGTTCAGGCACAGACCCTGAACTTCTCCAGGAAGTTGGTGTTACTGTTTGGGTTCTTAACCCTAAACATCGGGTATTTCCCATGCTGTCATCTGCATGAGATTTGTCATCAGCACGTGAAACACCGGCGGCTCTAATCGGCAGTTAGATCATTAGTTTACCTCCGCCTGCTACAGCTGCTGCCGCTAATAACAGTTATTCATCAGCCGACGCCTGCGCTGTAAATAAATAAATGACGTGGGGTCTTTCTATTTTTCATAACCTGCATGGCTAAACTGACAGCTGGGGGCTGCAACCCTCAAATGTCAGCTTTATCATGGCTGGTTATCAAGAATAGAGGGGTCCCCATGCCATTTTTTTTTAAATTATTTAAATAATTTTAAAAAATAGAGTGGGGTCCCTCACATTTTTGACTACTAGCCAAGCTAAAGCACAGCTGGGGGCTGGTATTCTCAGGCTGGTTAGGGGCCATTGATATTGCCCCCCCAGCCTGAAAATAGCAATCCGCAGCCGCCCCAGAAAAGGCGCATCTATTGAATGCGCCAATTCTGGCGCTTTGCCCTGCTCTTCCCACTTGCCCTGTGGCGGTGGCAAGTGGGGTTCATATTTGTGGGGTTGATGTGACCTTTGTATTTTCAGATGACATAAAGCCCAGCAGTTAGTAATGGAGAGGAGTCCATAATACGCCTTTCCATTACTAACCCCATAGCCATATTGTCAATTGACTGTTGATAATAATCAGTATTGCATCTGCATGACAGCATGGCAAACAATGGATGTTCGGGCCCCTTATTCATCTGAATGGGGTACTGTCCTGGTACTCGAACCAAACTTTTTTTTAAAATGTAAGAATTATGCAGAATGAGGTAATTCCAATAATATAAAATAAAAATAGTAGTGGAAATAAAATCATATAACTGTATAAAATAAAAAAACACAAATAGAAATGGCGGAGAAGATAACCAGCAGAATCAGGATCAACAAAGGAAAATAAAATGCTAATAAAAAATTATCAAAAATTGATAGAATCAACACAAAAAATGAAATAAAATAGCCTTTATTAATTGTTGGCACAATACAAGCACTGATCAGAGAGTGTGCAAAATATAATGAATGAAAAGCACAAAACCACAGATAAAAACAGGGTACTGATAGGAAATATAAGAGATAATGAGCTCAATATATACAGTACAGACCAAAAGTTTGGACACCCCTTCTCATTCAAAGATTTTTCTGTATTTTCATGACTATGAAAATTGTAGAATCACACTGAAGGCATCAAAACTATGAATTAACACATCTGGAATTATACATTACAATTTACAAAAAAGTGTGAAACAACTGAAAATATGTCTTATATTCTAGGTTCTTCAAAGTAGCCACCTTTTGCTTTGATTACTGCTTTGCACGCAGAAAAGGTGAACGGATGGACTCTACATGCCTGGTTCCCACCGTGAAGCATGGAGGAGGTGGTGTGATGGTGTGGGGGTGCTTTGTGGTGACACTGTTGGGGATTATTCAAAATTGAAGTGGTGAGCGGTCCAGCTCACCCCAAACCATCTCGATTGGGTTCAGGTCTGGTGACTGTGGAGGCCAGGTCATCTGGCGTAGCACCCCATCACTCTCCTTCTTGGTCAAATAGCCCTTACACAGTCTGGAGGTGTGTTTGGGGTCATTGTCCTGTTGAAAAATAAATGATGGTCCAACTAAACGCAAACTGGATGGAATAGCATGCTGCTGCAAGATGCTGTGGTAGCCATGCTGGTTCAGTATGCCTTCAATTTTGAATAAATCCCCAACAGTGTCACCAGCAAAGCCCCCCCACACCATCACACCACCTCCTCCATGCTTCACGGTGGGAACCAGGCATCTATAAAGATATAGTGGTGACACAAAAAGGAAGAAAAGTGCTTGGAATGTATGCTGTGGCCATCTTTATAATACAGAAGGTTAAATAACTAAGGCTACTTTCACACATCAGTTTTTTTTACGTAAGGCGCGATCCGGCGTGTTTTTAAAAAACCGGATCCGGTACCGGATGCTGTTTTTGTAATTGACTTTCATTAGCGCCGGATCGCTCCTGATGTCGTTGCGTTGCATCCGTTTTTGGACATTGTACATTCCGGCGGCCGGACAAAACGGTCCTTGCAACTTTTTTTTTTTCCGGACCCGCCTGAAGCGGCACATATAGAACTATTCATTACGTCATTTCTCCCTTTCTGATCAAGAGTCGTAGCTTACCGTGTATAGTAAGCCAGAGCTGAAATCACAATTCTGCAGGCTTTAAGAGTCTAGTCTCCTAATATTCTTTGCTTACCCCACTCCATACACAGATTGAACTGGCAAGTGGTCAGGCAGGTTTCGTGAAGTTTTTTTTATATTGTGCTGCTTATGAAGGACAGAAGTTATAACTGGTACATAAACTATAAATTATATTGGCTGCAATGTGAAGTCGCCACATTGATATCCATCTCCTCTTTATGCTACAGACTTCTGCCCTCTGTTATTAATGTACGGGGAAATATCCCAGAAGGTGAAACCTACGCTGTAATCTCCAGGGAAGCTGCTTCATCCTTGGATTAGACTTCCAATGAAGAGTTTTTAGCACTGACCTTGAATATATTTTGTAAGCGGTAATGGTGTCCTTTGGCACACAGCTCAGTTATAGCGTAAGCAAGGCCGCACCACCTATCCCCACATGACAAAGTTTTTTTTTTTTCTTTAAGTAAATGTCCCTGCAATTCTCAGTGTATTCTGCTTACAGCACGACTTCATGTTGGTACCAAGCATTTGCTGACGCTGTATTACTATCTGAGCCATAGAAAATCCTCTTAAGTTAAAAGCACATTCCTCATCTATTACATGCAAGTAAAGTCCAAATGAAAAATTCTACAGTAAGAATATTCTGTCCCGCAATGTTAGAAGAAAACAAGGGAACAAGCATCCCCCCCTAAAAAAAATAATGGTTCTGGTAGAAAACCAATAAATGGCAGCCATGAATGGGTCCAGCATTCTAATATTGACCCATTCAGTTCTAAGGAAAAGGTGGATATCTCTGTAACAAGACATCGGGTCGCAGATATCAATGTGTCTGAGGAGAAGTCATCATCCGCATCAGACTGGTTTGCGTCTGATACCCGGCACCCCCTCCAATAAGCCAAGCTTCTAGCTGTGAGTAGCGACATGGCGCAGAACACCTCAGCGGCCGTCATACTGTTTAGTGTCGTGACCATGTACTGGAGTGGATCGGATTCCAGTCAAATAAGGCTCTGTTCACACATCCGCTTGGACGACCAGTTTGTCCGATCCATGTTAAGAACATACAGAATAAGTGATCCAATGCACCAGTTATGCATGAAAGAGAACTGGAATAGCCGAGCAGCCGTGTGAACAGAGACTAATAGGAGCCGATCGACAGTACCTGGCAGCAGCCACTGAACTGGAGGGGTTCTGCTCCGTCATACTGCCGATTGGTAGGAGAGGGGGAGCAGATGATGGACCCCCACCGATCTGATATCTCTGACCTACTGCAAGGATAGGTTATGAATATGTACATGGTGGACAAACACTAATGGCTGTAGGATTGGTTTCACACAATCCATGGAGTTGAACCGGTCTCATTGAGACTGGAAAATTCAGGGACTGAATCAGATCAGTTACAGATAAGAGCTTCATTAAAATGGAAGAATCCAACGTGGGAAAAGGCTGTGGTCAATAAACGTCAACTTCCAAACTTTGACACAGTCTCTCCGATCTCCATTGCTATTCATGCAAGGTCGCAGACCAAACTCAGATGTCATCAGAGTGCAGTCCAATGTTTTCCACACACCCATAGACTAGAGTGGGTGAGTGGCATCCGATATCAAATGGCAGAATGCTGCCATTTAATTTCACCGACAGATTCTGTCAGAGAAAGAAAATCATTCAATGGGGCAGAGCGGATGCACAACATTGGCCCAAATTCTAATCGATAAAAAAAAAAAAAAAAATAATAAATATATAATATATATATATATATATATATATATATATATATATATATATATATATATATATATATATATATATATATATGATAACAATCGTCCACCGGCGCAGGTGAGGTTCCTACCAATATGTGTTCACACGGTGGAAATGTATGACCGCTATTAGGCCGGGATCACACATGCAACGCATGTGTAATCCCGGCCTTATACTCTTGGCATGTGAAGTATGTGTGTTGAGGGGAGGTGGCAGGACAGGGTAAGGTGACATTATGTGACATGGAATGGAGCATTTCATATTCTAACCAAAAATGAAGAGAGTTTAGTAGAAAGCTGCAATGAAAGTTAATGATACATTTCATTTACTTTATTGTTATTTTTATCCTGGAAGGTGGAAATCACAATGTGCATATTCCTAAATTGCCTCGACTATTGTGTAATAAGACCAAGTAGTGTTAGGCTACTTTCACACATCAGTTTTTTGTGTCAGGCATAATCCCTCGTATACCTGATAGGACGGATCCGGCGCTGATTTTGAAGAAACTGATGCAACTGATCAGTTTTCTTGCCGGAACCGACCTGACTTTTCAAGCCGGAAAAATAAATTTTCTATGTGGAAAATGCAGGAACGAATGTCCGGACCGAGGAGAGAGAGAGAGAGAGAGAGAGACCTTGATTTCCAGAATCCGGATCAGTCTTTTGACGGATTTCACAAAATACTGGTCCGGTTCCATTGACTTCTATTATTTCCGGCCGCCTGATGCGCCGATTCAGGCACTATCAGGCGGCTCCGGGAAAAAAACAAAAAAACGTTGCAGTCAGTGTTTTGTCCGGCCACAGGAATGTACATTTCCGTCGGATCCGGCCAAAAACGGATGCAACGCAACGACATCAGGCGCGATCCGGCGATAATGAAAGTCAATGCTAAAAAAAACGCATCCGATACCGGATCAGTTTTTTTAAAAACACGCCGGATCGCGCCTGACGTCAAAAAACTGATGTGTGAAAGCAGCCTTACACAGTAAAGGAGCGCTATGACACAGATCTCAGGAAAGTGCTGCCAACAAGAGAAAGGCCATCACGTATCCTGTCTATTTAAAACCATGCCAGGACTTTGCACACAGTAAGAAGCAGTTTTGGGTTTTTTTTTTTTTTTTTCAAATCATGAAAATGAAATAGTTGGTGGTATTCCAATAATCTAATGTTACATTGCCATATGAGACTGCACAGCGTCATGGAACCGCAGTTCTCAGTTGCGCGACAAAAATATTTGTGCACCTTGCTGTCATGTGAGCGTTTCAGAGCTCAGATACAGATAAGTCGCATGTGGCTCGGGCTGAAGACTATCGTGTATCGTGTGCGACCAGCTGCGGAGAGCCCACCTCATTTATAAACACAGTACAGTATGTCGTGACACTATAGAAACTCATTACATCCAACGTCGCAATGTTTCGCTGCAAAATCAGTGTCTCACGACACGTCTCCGTGCAGCCTTTGCCTTAGGAGTATTAGCGGCGTGACCTGGTTGACCTGAAAAATGAAGGGATAGACGTTCAGTTCTCTGTGGAGTTGGTGGTGGGGAGGGAATGCAGGGGAATTAAGTGAAGGTGTTGTAGCTCTTAAGGTGTTATTCCAGTCTTCTTAGATGGGTAAATATTGCTAAATGCTTATAAAATCAATGTACTTGTTATTAAAATCCCTCTTGATGTTCAAGATAAGACTGGGGTCACATCATTTTGCCACTACATTTAGTGGCCCCGTCTTGGCTTACGTCCAAACCTCTGCAAACTGGATTTGGATGTCTGCACAGTCAGGGTCATTGACTAGAACGATGCAGACGACGTCACAGTGTGCTCTGTCCAGGGCTGCGGAATCCGTAAGCCAAACCTCCGACTCGGACTCCACAGCCCTGGCTCTGTCATGTATCATTCTTGGACGTTGTTTGGGATTTGGACACAAGTCTCAATGAAGCCAGTGAACGTAGTGGAAAATGCTATGGGAACCCAGAACATGTCATTTTTTGTCTTGTTTACAGCTCGTTGCCCAGAGGACCACCCACCGCAGCAGTGGGCTAATAAGCACAGTGCTTACAAGCTCTTTATTACCAAGCTTGTAAAGCAAGGCTATGAAGATGCTGTAGAGTAAAGCCTGCATTGTATATTAGCATCGGGAGCCACAGTTAAGCCCAGCTGTGAGATGGTGTTGTTGGTGCAAACCATCAATCAAGTAGGAGTGCATTTCCCCCAGGAATCAGGAAGCCTGGAGTCTGGGGCGTAGTACCCTCATGGACCGAACGCATGAGAAGAACCCTGTAGGCTGAGGTTACTCAACACATTTACAATGAGATTTTTCTGAGAACACAGTGAAAATCACACCATTTAAAATCCATAAAAAAATGCACCACAAACATATTGTGTGAACGTGGCCTTAAGTAATGCTGTAACCTCTTTGTTTTAAAGGGATTTTCCTGAAAACAGGAGTCCATTGTGTGAATGGAGCACAAGAACCTATGAGTGACAACTGATCTATTCACGGTCAATGGGAGGAGTGGTGATGCATGTATACGACCGTGCTTCAGAGCCACAGACTGGGGGGACGCACCACTGACCATTGCATTTGGGACAACACTTAGCATCCCGTAAGCATGGACTTCAATATGAGAGTGGAGTCTATACGTATACGTGTTGCATTCATTCACTTTTATAGCAAGACAGAGATCAGATCGAGCAGAATATGAAACGCCTGCATACGTTTTCCCATAATATCATTTTGCATTGCTTCAGTCATAGATACAAATCATAGGATCACTGTAGGTCTTGTTGGACATATAAAATGCAGTGAACCTGCGACAAGAGAGGGATCTGGGAATTTCCATAGTCTTATTTAATAGGACGGCATAAATAGAAAACCTGAGCAGTAAACCGCAGGCACTTGTTTCTTTTAATAGGGAGAGTTTGTAACATGATTATAATTAGCAAAGTCAGAAGACGAGCAAATCACAGCGATGGTCACGTTCTGCGGATGGGTCGGAAAACAAAGCAGCTATAATAATATTCAACATTGAAATTGCTGCACCAAGGAGGAAAAAAAAAGGTCAAGGAATTATAGAAATCACAGGATGGAGAGACTAATGTTCTGCAAACGATGAGAAAAATGGGATCAAATTCTTCCAAACCTATTGATTTATTCAGCATGGAGTATGAGTGACACGTGCACGGGAATCTAGAGTAGGGACTCGCAAGACCCTTGACGTGGGTTGCCAGCTTGTGTATTTTGGGCATATTATGTACATCTCTTTTTTGCACGTTTTTCTGCAGGGTGGAGGCCGGGTCCCTGCTGTGATGACTGGGTAATGTGGGATGTCTGGCCGGTGGGTACACATATGGTATTGGCGGACCACCTGATGTAATAGTAGGGGCGTTGGTAATAGGCTACTATACAGACAGAGATGCATCTCACGTAATGCTGTGAATAGCACCCTATGTAGCCTGTGTGCCATTTGACGACTAGGAAGCCACCCCACGGATGTTTGGTGGGTTAGTAGGTGGTTGGTTTATTAGTATTTCTGCCCCCACCTTTATTATGGCAGGGAACTACGGTAGCCTGTTCTGCATTTGTGTCTGGACATGATATTGCAAGTATGGCTGCTATATTTTTTTTCAGTGATGCTTTTTATTGATTTTTAGTCCTTTTTTCAATGAAGAAATCCCCGCACTTAAACCCTTGGCTGCTATCAATGAGGTTATTAATGGTCGTCTGAGGATTGTTCTGCCACGCTGAATGCATTTGAGAAAATCATCAAGATCCTCTGCTGGCAGCTCATTTTACAATTGCTGACAAATGACGTCTCAGATGTGATTGATAAAAAACAAGTCTGGAGATCCAGCAAGCCATGGTAGCACATTTAGGGTGCACAGGCTGCTCACAGTAGCACGAGCAACATGCAGCCTGGCCTTGTTGTGCTGAAAAATGGCTCCTGGGACACTTTGAAGAAACGACTAAAACTGGTTCCACAACCAAATCAATGTAACACTGAGCTGTTAGTGTATCTGAAATGAAGAATAGAGGGTCCAATAACAATAATATGCCATCCCACAACAGAATTCCAGGAGTAGGACCAGCATGACGAAAAGGCCTGTTCATGGTGTATCTCACATTATCTCTATATGGAGTCCGGAGGCTGGAATGGAGGTCTATCCTATCCAGTAATGAGTCCCGATTTTGTCTTGGATGCAGTGATAGCCTGAGATTGATCTGGAGACTACATGGGGAATGCCATGAAGAGGCCTTCATGAGGGAACCTAACACTGGTTCTACTCCCTAAATTATGGTGAGGGGTGGCAAAATGTACATGGAGCGCCCCCTAGGGCCTGGAGTTACTCGGTACCCGGGCCGAGCAGTTCTCAAAGGGGAAGAGACCCGGTCCATGGCCCTGGGCGTCCAATAAAATTGTCAAAGATGATGGTGGGGGTAGTTTGTAGGGGAATTAGTTTGTTACGCCACCAGTGGTGTTCAGCTATATATGGCCGACGCTGCAGTTCAGGTCCACTGGGGCGGATGGTGATGCAGCAGAGATGTTACTGCTCTCCACGGGTAGAGCTAGGCCCCAGGGCAGATGTAACAGGCTGTTCGGGTGGTGATGAACGTTGAGGTGCAGAGAATAAGCAGGGGACACAGAAAAGTGCATTCTTCTTGGTAACTGAGAATGCAATCCGGGGTACTAGTTACAGATGATAGCAGGAGTCCAGCTCGCCTGGAAGCGTTCAGGGGATCCACCCTGCCAGGTGGGGTTAGAGGTCTTCCTGCTGCGCTCTCTTTTCTGGTCCCTGCTGTCTTTAGCTAAGCTGCGACCCTCTCCTGCGTGTTGGCTGTAACCTGTATGGCAAACAGCGTGAGCCTATCACTGGCACTGTCTGTTCACTGGCAGCCTAGGGCTCTTGGTCTGCTGCGGTGCCTCCAGGTGTTCGGTGTGGTCAGGGAGCTTGCAGTCCCCTGCCCTCCAGGTTCGGCTGTCGGGGTGTACAGCACCCACACAGCCCAGGACTCTGGCGTCCTTTTTATCAGTGCTCCGCTTCGGGATCAGCTCTGACACAGCTGCAGTTCCCAGAGCCCTTATCTCCGCTCCTCTCTCTTTCCAGAACAATCTCCTTACCTCAGCACTAACTCCTCCCACCAACTGTCGCTCCATTAAGCTCCGCCCCTTTGTGGGCTGGCTTTAGAACAAGTGTTGGATGCTGTGTATTACCTGGCATGGGGACCTCTTCCTGCTTCCAGGCATGACATCCACACCCTGTAGAGGGAGGGAATGTCACCGTGGCAACCGGACTCTGGGGTGCCACATACAGCAGCCAGACCCTTCTTGTCTTCATTCCAGGTACACTAACAGCTCAGTGTTGATTGATCCAGTTGTGGAACCATTGCTACAGACATTTCTCCAAAGTGTCTCCAACTTACGTTTTCCAACATAAGAAAGCTGGGCCACATTATACTGATACTAATGTGAGCAGCCTGTATGGCACAGATCATCTATCATGTCCTGCTGCGTTTCCCTCCCATTGAGCAAATTAGGAATGACATTGGTCGGCAACTGTAAAGGCAGCTGCCAGCAGCAGATCTTGATTATTTGCATTGTAAGTGCATTCAGCATGGCAGAACATTCCTTTCATAAAATCACAAATCATTAAACATCCATCCAGCCAGTGATTTCTATAATGCAACGTTTCCTTTTTTGGAGTTGCAATTTCAATGTTAAGGAGTGTAGAAAGGCCACTCACATGTAAATTGCCTGCACACAACTATATAGAGGTCAGGTGTGTAATTTACAAGTAGAACCAAATGTGAAGTAGCTTCCCCCTGAAGGGGTATCCACTCTGAGCAATGCCTTTTTCTTACGTTTCCATGAGAATAAAGTAAAGCTTATGATTCCTGCAAAACAATAATCTGGGAGAGGCGGGACATGGCAGCAAGAAAATTTTCTCTACAGCGCCTCCACAGGTGAAAAAAAGGAATTACACAGATTTGCCTATGCAATTAATGGATACTACAATGTAGCATACCATCGAGGTACTGAATGTTAACCCCCTCTGCTTACATAATAGGCATAGTCTGTTTAGAACATTTTCAATTAAATTATTAATTTTTTTAAGATTGTTTGCTGAGAAGTTTCTATGTAGAATATACCCATTTTTGTATAATAATATTATTATTATTATAAATAATAATAAATCAGCCACTTCAATAAAATTATTAAAAAAGCCTTTAGAAGGGTTACATGGGACATTAAATGCTGGTGCTTGCTTTTACATTTCAGGCTATGCCGTCTCATCTGAAGATTCATCTGCAGTTATTGACTGTGTGATGCCTGGTCAGCATGCAGCATGTCAAATCTGATATATCCCACTAGGTCACTCACAAATAAAATAGGTGCAGTCCAGACATGAGGAGAATTACCTGTCTAATGCATCTGTATGTGAGACGATAACTGCATTTATGAAACACATTTTATCATATAGGTTTCCATATTCAGGTTTGCAAAATGATAATAACATATCTGGGTCCTATTACTAAACCTATGGCAAAAAATAAGCAGGAGGTGCGAAGAGCAAACAATTAGATCCTAGCTTTCTTTTTTGTGATATGAACCAGAACATTGTAAACTTTCCCAAATAAACATTATATCCCTAATATTTCTGGACATAAAATGGTGCCGTTGCCCATCACCTCCAGCAACTCTTCTCAGAACTCTGCACTGTGCAGTTCCTCTCGTAGGCCATGTTCACACGTTGCGTTTTTGCGGCTTTATTTTCTGCAGGAAAACCTGCTCTCTTGACAGTAAAACAGCTACTCACAAAAAACACAATGTGTGTGCTTGAGATTTCTGAAATGTCATAGCTTTTGCAGGTACTGTAAAACACAGGTTAAGGTTTGCATTAAAAAAAGCAGCAAAAACGCAACGTGTGAACATAACCGTACTCCTGGAAATGTATAAATTGACAACTTGGCTTTACTGGTCCTCTCAAAAAGGTGTAATAGTGTGACGCGATCACACATTATCACATGTAGGGAGGGACACTCCACAGTAACAAGAGGAATAGTTTTAGCTAATTGGCCATTTATTTAAAATATTCTGGGAGGAATAAAGGAGGAATGCCAACACAAAAAAAAAAAAAATTAGGCAGACATTTTATTAGGAATGCAAATTTTCATTAAGACAAGTGACAGATCCCCTTAAAGGGATTCAGTCAGCACAGAAAGGGTTATCACCATCTTAAATAAGTCAAACTGCAAAAGTCTTTGTTTCACAATTTACTTAAAAAACAAAAACCTCCATCCTCAAGAACAGACGGATGCTTAATTTTATTGTTTACCAGTCATTGCCTCAATCAGCGATGGCCAGACACATGCAGCATTTACAAGGTCTTTATAGTAGAACTTGTAAGCACTGCTCTGAGTTGATCAGATTGCTGCGCAGCACTATTAGCTTCCAGTCCAACCAGATTTAGTGACCCTGGCACAACGATGCCACTGGTGTGAACTTTCTATCAGACAGGCCTTAATGCTTGCTGGAGAGGCGCGCTCCTACTGGAGCTACAAGCTGCCAGTCAGTGGTGAGGGCGGAGTTACACAGATCAGCTGGTCTGGTTTTCACAGCACCTAGTCCAGCAGTGATAATGTCCTGCTTATAAAGCACTGATTGTATTGAAGCTACAGCACACAGCCCAATAACTGACACATTGCTGGAATTAAGGTAATAGTAGGTGGGACCCTCTGGATCCACCTAAAGATTGCGTGCCCCACCCTCAGGGCAATATCCACCTTATAAACACAGTGGGACCTTCACATTTCTGGCCATAAACTATTAAGACCATCAAAATAAAGAATACCAGAATACTAGAAGAATGAGGGAGTTTGATTTTATTAAAAGGAACGGTGAACAAATATGGCCGAGTGACTCATACCGAGAACTGGTAACACATCACCGCCCCCTCGCTTTTCATTGTAAGAGTTGAAGAGATAACATTATTTATGATGGGCTCAGCCAGAAAATGGAAGAGAATTATAGTAATAAGCATCATACAAGTAGGAGTTGCTGAACCATGATTAAATCACTGGGTGAAAATAAATCAATATGCGCAGCATCTTCCCTTCTTCTCTAATGAATACGCCGATTGCTAGAAATCGTTTACATATTTTACCCATGTTCTTAGGGAGGTACAAAAATTATTGCCCCCATTCAGTTGGACGCACCCCTATCCTAAAGCTAAAACAATGGTAAAATAAAAAAACAGATTTATATGTGCTGCCGGGAAAAATCATTACAGTTGGTCTATGGTGCATCACAAACCTGAGGCTATTTCCATACCATAGGATTACCATATGTGGTCAGTAAAAAAAGACTGACCTTCAGCGAGCCCTATGACCTTCAGCAAACCCTATGACCTTCAGCGAGCCCCATTAGCGCCGGGTCCCTTCAATGCTTATTGAGGCATAACAGCTTGGCAGTTCCTCATAGGGCAACCAACCCATTATTTATTTCAGTCTGACGACCTGTGAGGGTCCTGGGACTACAATGTCACCTGTAGTGACAGACCAGTTAAAGGGAATCTGTCAGCAGGTTTTTGCTACCTCATCTGAGAGCAGCATGATGTAGAGAAAGATACCCTGATTACAACAATATATAACTTAGTTTATTGGGGGCAGCAGTTTGGACACAATTTGAGTTTTCAGATGCAGCTGAGCTGAGAAAGCTAACCCCGCCCACACATGGCTCCCTATGTACATTATCTTTTGACAGTGAGCTGCTTATCACAGGAGTGGGCGTGGACGGACCAGGGCTCTTGTGACCAGCTAGTCACAGCAATGGTAATGCCTTAGTGATGAATCTTCAGTCTAAGTAAACAGCACACAGCCTAATAAGCGACACATAGGTGAATTCAGGATATTAACCCCTACATCAAGCTATCGTCAGATTACGTAGAACAACCTGCTGACAGATTCCCTTCAAGTGCTATCTTTGATAGTCTGTGACAGCCAAGACAGTGTTTTCCTCAAGTCCACCGAGTTTGTTTAAAGGGCTTGTTCACACTCTGCATTTTTTTTCTGAGCATTTTTTAAGGGTAAAAAACGTTACACTGCCAGTGAAGTGAATGAGATTTCGGAATGGTCATGCACATGCGGATAATTTTTTCCTTGCGGATTTGAACCATCAGAGCGTTTTTCAAGTCTGCAGCATGTCAGCGTGAATTCACCCATTCAAAATAAAGGACACGTAAAAATGGGCATTTTATACAGTTTTTCATGTCACCACAAACTGGTGCAGAAATATCTTCTGCAAATGCTGAACCTGTGAACACACCCTAAAGGGCGAGATTATTATTTTTTTACCTTCTGCTGAAATTTGGAAACCATGCAAGTGGTGCACAGGGAGCTTCAATTTGACTAAACATTTTTTTTTAATATGCGTTTTTATACTATTATGGCACTATGGGGGGTATGACCTAGGTTTTGCACCCTCTTTTGAAGTTTATGAGAATTGGGAAATGCTAGACTATTTTTGCTACACATTCTATAGAAAGATACCCAAAACGAATATATGAAAACAGAGCAGAGTTTAGAAAAATGCAAATGCAACTTTATTAGTAAGTACAAAAAAGTTTTTTTAAAAAAAAGTTTCACAAATATAATACAAATATAAATGACAAAAGAGAAGGCAAAACCCCAAATACCACTATTCAGTTAAATGAATGCCTCAAATCATATATCACAAGATGCTTGGTATGATGTCAGGACTGATAAATATCAGGATGCTGTGGCATAATCATTCAAAGCTGTCCATCAAGAAATTCAAGTGCATAATGCACAAAAATGCAAGAAAAAAAGAAACATATATAATATTTATAATATTTAGGACATCCTATCAGTGTAAAAAAATTTTTATATACTAGTGTATGCTGCAAAAAATAGGAAATTATTAATAATGCCCAAATGACCAGTTTATATTTTAAACAGCAAAGTAACACTAAATATTGACGAGTATATAGATGGACAGTGTTGGTAATTTACCACAGCATCCTAAAATGATACATACACCATGAAAACGTATATAGGAAGATGAAAAAACCTCTAATAACATAGAAAATTTATAATATATAGATACACATATATGTGCATAAAATGTATATTAAGACCAGGCGAAAAAACCTATAGGTCAATATTGATATATACATAAGCAAGTGCTGCTATCATAAACAATCGCACATAAGTATATCACAGGTGATTCATCCCACATTCTATAGAAAGCTGCACGCATGCACAGTCTCCTCCTTTCTGGAGTGCTAAATCGGGGGAAATAGGATCCCATTTTGCTAACAGGTTGGGAGTGAGTTAGTAGAACCAGCACCAGACATTTGTTATAAAATTCTGGATAAGCCACTGTTGTATCAGATATTAATACTCCCCTTAACGGGTCTGTCCGGCCTTAGCGTACAAGTCTGCAGTCACTCTATGTGACTGCAAATTTGTGAATCTTCACATTGCGCACACTGCATGTTGTGAGGAATCTCCGGTGCCAGCACCAAGAGTGTGTGGTCATGTGACCACAAGTATGTGATTTGCATATATCCGACCACATTCCGACTAGACTGTATCCAGCTTTGATCAATACACTTGCTTGTTGGCAAAGGTTGAAGATTGCCTTGATGTCAAAGCGATTTTCAGGCTTTGGCAACAAGAGGATGATGTTGAGAACTGAAAAACACAATATTAAAAGTTGTAGAATATTTCATTTATGAAGCCTAATTTACAAAGCTCATTACTGTACCTGTACATGCTGTCAACAATAGAAAATATCATAAAACAGAACAGGAACCAAGTGTCATACAATAGAGTATTGGCCAATATGCTCAAAGATTGAATTGCTGAATCAGACAAAGCAGTCACATACTGGGGCGCACTAAAGTGTATGACTTCTGCAAGTCTTGTCTGGCTGTGTCTGTACACATCTAATGCACTGGCCATTCCATAAATCTGACCAAAGACGCTTATAAATTACATAACATTACAAAAAGTGTGAATACAACAATAAGGTTTACTAAACTGAAAAGTTCAAGATTTTAGATTAAAAAAAGAAAATCATGTAGCCGTGAGCTTGGTAAAGGCCGAGGCATCAATCTACCCAACAATTACTTCTAGCAAGTTGGGAAAAGTGCTTGTCACTCCGAGCAAAGTTTCTGCTTCAAAGCACACAATCAAGTGAAACTCCAATATCCACAGCATTTACTTTCCCTGCCAGGCAACTTACAAGGAGAAATGAGCAGGGCAGCCAACAGCAGATATATTACTAAAGTGTAGGAGCAATTGCAAATTTGAGGGTCTCCAAGACTGATGCGGCGATCCCAGAAGTCTCCAAGACTGCTTACGTCTTTATTAGCATACGCTCAGACATTACATGGATCATCTGCCCCATTCTAATCTCCAGAGGAGCTTTATTTAGACTAAGACAGAACTCCGCTCCCTGGAGGCACCATGGCTCGTCAGGGGAAACCCAATATTTTTGCAGCATCATCTCCAAAGGGATTGTGGGTTCAGGAGAACATATGATAGGCAAAGGTGCCCAAAACATTCAGATGCCGGTTGGCGCTTAGCTTTGTCTCCTTACGCCTCCCATACTCACAGGGCCAAGAACGTATGCATTTTTTAACATCAATCTCCTCTGGCAATGGATAATCCCACTTGGAAACAAAGGATCGACTGTTGCCAAAAAACTTTTTTCTCTTGGGCAACACAGAACAGGCAAGACACGCCACTAACATTCCATACAGTAATTGACTGGGTCGACTGACTTTCATCTTATATGTATGGGCAGATACTAACATGACCCTTCCATGTCCTGCAGCACATCTTAACTAGAATTGGCAATTTACTTGTAGATAAACCCTCCCAAAGTTAAGGTAGTAGCAAAGTTTAACACAGTTCAACTAAAACATATAAAGACCCCCCACCCTCAGTGAGATTTAGTAGATTAGTAGAGGAGAATGGCTTTTTATTACACTCCACAGCCTAATTAGAGCGTAATTCTACTTTACAGCAATGCTTTCTATTTACTTAATTGCTTCTTTGCATTCCTTCATTCTTTGGCTTTGTCCACATTAAATTCTTTGTCTTTATCCCATGTGCTGAATTATTTGTGCAGAGTGATCACTGATCTTTTCGATAAAAATCTATTCTTGCCATTTTGGGGTCTGAGTCATGAACTTTATTTTTTTTGCACCCATGACCAAAAAAAAAAAGTTGTGTGCCTGGGTAACAAGTCAAGAGACTAAAATGGTAATATACAAAGGAATTATGGAGTGAAATATGTAGGAGTATGTTGGAGAAGCGCAAATCAACTATGAGGACCCTGGGTCCAGCGGCTGGATGGTAGCCCTTCGAACCACCTCCGACCTACTAGCATAAAGTCACGTGTGCGGACTACTAAACGTGGCCGCTGGACTTGGGTCTTGAGAATCGATTTGCTCATCTCTACTACTAACCCAAGCTGCAGATTCATATATTTACCTATAGAATACATAGGGGGCAATTACATAGGATAATCACAATCTCACGATTCTCATTGAAAGGACTCGGGTCACATTTAGTTCATGCAGACGATCGTATCAAAAGGACGGGTGCTATCCAATTTTGATTGGACAGCACACTGACCCATGTTATTAATATGGCTCCATCACCATCACACTGATCATCTGCTGGCCCAATACATTTTTCCTGAAGCAATGGTGATAAAGTAGTACGTAGTATCACATGGAGCCCATGGAACGTAGAGCTGGGACAAGTCAACAAGAGCGGGAATTGCTTTTATCTTAGCCTTGACTTATAGAAAGAAGGTCCAAAATGGTTACCCAACTCCTTACGTAACAGAGAATGAGCTGTCGGATTAAGTTGTGGTTTCCTGATGTTACTAATATAATTGAACCACGGATGTGAAGTCGATAAGTCATACAATCAACGTGGACCAAAAATGAAATTTAGGGAATGAGCTGTTCCTCCACATACTTATTTATACAAAAGCCTTTATCTGAGGGAACGATAAAAGTAAGTAAGTCCACCTTACTACATGATAGCAAAAATGGCCCACTGCAGCCAATATATGGCCAAAGTGGACAACCCAAACGTGTTGTCACAAGTACTGGCACGTTTTTCACATTATGTACAACTAACCTGGGCTCCATTACTTTTTTTAGTTAATGAATTCAAGCTGCCTGGGGCCGACTCTCTAAATCACGTTCCTAGAGACGACAATCTTCTATATATTACATACCAAGCATTTCCCCATTTCATTTTCCTCTTGGTTCCATTAAAAATCTCCGAGCATGCATGAGTGGAGATAATGAACTTGTATCAGCTGTCTGTGGTCCCGCATGTGTAAGAAATGCAGCGGTTCCCGTTTACAGCCTGGCTTCTAATACCTCTTATTTTCTAGTTTTAGACCAACTGTACGATCATTGCTCACTGGTACCTCCATGACTTGTGGAAGATCAAGAAGTCTCTCTACAGTCAAATCCGATCATTTCATATAATTTACTAGAGGCAGAGAAGGCGAAGTGATCCAGAACACTTACATCCAGCAAATATGCCACAGGTTGACGAGGAAATACGTTTGAGAAGAAGCTAACGTACCGTAATTCCACCATGTGATATGCAATTCCAGACTACTTATACACTATGTGAAAAGCATCATTCTTTGGGGTGTCAAGTGATCCTAAAAGCTGAGTGTGTAGTAATGGCAGTTCCCATTAAAGAGTGTTTAATGTTCACCTCTAAACAAAACGAATGACATACATAGATATAAACACATGAAAAGTCACATTCTTCATTACTTACCATATACTGATCCTTGGGCTACATTCTAAAATCAGATGCCAATTTTACATCCAAATCCAAAATATACTATTCTGTTATTTTACAACCTGTGTTTAAACATTTTTGTAATCCAATTTGTGTGTGACGCATCAGTACTCAATAGTCTAAGTTAGTGAAGTGAGAAAAATATAAGCATAAATTAAATATATGGTATAAAATAAAAATTGGCATGTGCATATGTATTCACCCCTTTGGCTATAAAGCCCCTAAAAATTTTTGATGCAAGCAATTACCTTCATAAGTCACATGCTTAGTGAGAGGAAGTCCACCTGTGTGTAATCTAAGTGTCACATGGTCTGTCAGTATATACACACTCAGAAAGGCCACAGAGGCTGCAACATCAATAAGCAAGAGGCACCAAATAACACCACGAAGACCAAGGAGACCTCCAAACAAGTCAGGGACAAAGTTATTGAGAGGTAAAAAGTCAGGGCTGGATTTGAAAGAAATATCTCAATCTCTGATGATCCCCCACAGCACCATCAAATCCACTATCATCAAATAGAAAGAACATGGCACCACAACAAACCTGCCAAGAGAGGGCCAACCACCAAAACTATCAGCCCAGTCAAGGAGGGAATAAATCAGAGAGGCAGCACAGAGACCAAAGGTAACCCTGAAGGAGCTGCAGAGTTCCTAAGCAGAGACTAGAGTATCTGTCCATACGACCACAATAAGCCATACACTTCATAGAGGAGACCTTTATGGAAGAATGGGCAGAAAAAAGCCTTTACTGACACACACAAATGTTAAGGTGGTGCGGTCAGATGAGACTAAACTTGAACTTTTTGGCCACAAGGGTAAATGCCATGTCTAGTTCCAAACTAACACAGCTATCACACCAACAACACCATCCCCACAATGAAACATGGTGGTGGCAGCATCATGCTATGTGGATGTTTTTCGGCAGCAGGAACAGGAAAGATGGATGGTGCGAAATACAGGGATATTCTTAAGCAAAACCTGTTTCAGTCTGTCAGGGATTTGAGAATGGGACGGAGGTTTACCTTCCAACAAGTCAATGACCCAAAGCATACTGCTAAAGCACCACTAGAGGGGTTTAAGGGGAAACGTGTAAATGTTTCAGAGAGCAGTAGTCAAAGCCCAGACCTTAATCCAATTAAGAATCTGTGGTCAGACTTGAAGATTTTTGTTCACCAGAGGAAACCATCTAACTTGGAGGAGCTGGAGCTGTTTTGCCTTGAGGAATAGGAACAAATCCCAGTGGCAAGAAGTGAAAAGCTCAGAGACTTATCCAAAGCAACTTGCAACTGTAAAAGGAGGCTCTACAAAGTACTGACTTTAGAGTGGTGAATAGTTATGTACACTGAAGTCTTCAGTCATTTTGTCCTATTTGATGTTTGCTTCACAATCAAAAGAAAACCAAATATTCACTGTTATAAGCATGTGTTCTTTACATGAACTGATATAAACCCTCAAAAAAAAAAGTGAAATTCCAGGTTGTGAGGTGGCAAATACTTTCACAAGCCACTGTAAAATAGACCTTTTCCTCTTGTGTCATTTATATTAAATCCATGGTGCATTTATTTTATCCATTGATGCTTCGCAATGTGTCAGTGATGAAAAATGAAAATCATACTTTTTACTTTGGTTTATAATGGCTCCTCAGATTGAGTCTGATCTGCAAAACGGATGAGAATAGGACCTGACTAAAAGGCTAGGCACACGGATCAATGAGTAAAATGGATGTGCATATGGATCAATGAAACTAGGAGTCCATGTTCTGTCCGAAAATACAAGAGCATATGCGCATGCACATGACAAATGTGGGAATGTAGCCTTAAAGGGAGTCTGTCAGCAGGTTTTTGCTATATAATCAGAGAGCAGCACGATGCGGGGGCTAAGACCCTGATTCCAGTAATGTGTCATTTAATGGGTTGTGCACTGCTGTTTCAATAAAATCAGTATTTTATCAGCAGGAGATCATTGGAGGACTAGGTATCTCGTGCCATGTCGTCCTCCTACTTTGTCTAAACCTGCACCCATCACGGATTAACAGTTTTCTGTCAATGTACATGGAAATCAATGGTGTGGATAGTGTAATACGGCGCTCAGCATTCTGCGCACTGGTAGATCTGCACAGAGAAAACAGTGATTGTTTCAAAATGACCGCATACAAGTGCTATCACTGGAATCAGGGTCTCCGTTCCTGCATCAATCAGCTACATAGCAAAAACATGGTGAGAAATTCCCTTTAAGCCTCCCTCATAGCCCAGAGCTGCATTCACAGTTCTGCTGTTTGTTCTAGGAAAGGTGGACATGTCTGTCTGCAATACTGTTAACAGTTTTTCTAAGCTCACATATGGCCATGTTGACATTTGCACTGTAAAATTCAGTTTTTCTGTTCAGGAACAGAAAAAAGAAATTGAACTTTGATACCATAATGTAAACTTAACGTTACATAGCTCTGTCATTTTACAGGACAAATATAGCAGTGGACAAAGCCTAATGTGGAGCAAATTAGTAATCTGATGCAGAAAACCGTGATTGGTAGAAAGTTTATTCAAAGAATATAAATGAGAGATTTCAGCTCTGAAGCCTGTAGAATTCCGAACCCTGAAAACTACTGTATGTCCAACTCATCAGTACAACAAAGCAACATATTTCTAAAATTAGTAAACACTCAACCCCACCAAACTACGAAGTACACCGATACCACTGCTCTGGAAAGTTCAGTAATATGGCATTAGTCTTAATGCCATATGCAAAGTCTAGGGAAATACAACAAAAGGAAGCTTGGAGAGGTGGCTATGCGGGAAAGACGGCTACGCGGGAGAGGGGGCCACGCGGGAGAGGGGGCCACGAGGGAGAGGAGGCTAGAAGGGGAGGGGGCCACGAGGAAGACACGCAGGAGAGGCGGCCACGAGGGAGAGGAGGCACAGGAGGAGCACGGGAGAGGAGGCCACGAGGGAGAGGGGGCCACACGGAAGAGGAGGCCACGAAGGAGAGGCGACTACGTGGGAGAGGAGGCTAGAAGGGAGAGGGGGCCACGAGGGAGAGGGGCCACGCGGGAGAGGCGACTACGCGGGAGAGGAGGCTAGAAGGAGAGGGGGCCACGAGGCAGAGGAGGCCACGAGCCACGAGGGAGAGGGGGCCACGCGGGAGAGGCGACTACGCGGGAGAGGAGGCTAGAAGGGAGAGGGGCTACGAGGGAGAGGGGCCATGAGGGAGAGGAGGCCACGAGGGAAGGAGGCCCAAGAACGAAGGAGAGAGAGGGTGCCACATGGGAGAGGCGGCCACGAGGGAGAGGTGGCCACGAGGGAGAGGGGGCCAGCGGGAGAGGAGGCCACGAGGGAGAGGAGGCTATGCAGGAGAGGAGGCCACGATGGAGAGGCGGCTACGAGGGAGAGGTGGCTACGCAGGAAAGGAGGCTACGAGGGAGAGGAGGCTACGCAGGAGAGGCGGCAACGAGGGAGAGGCGGCTAGAAATTTATTTAACCACCATAATCAGTGCAAACTATAAGACAGCAAAAAGAGTCATACAAAAAGCCATAAAAAAAAGGATATTTTAAAGTAAACTAGTCATTTCACGAAAATCAGAATAAAAAAGAGGTCTTTAGCTCCATCCATCAAAATTAGGTATAACTGCTTGTGGGGCATTGGAGTACTTGTCTAATATGCCCAGACACTGTCCCGATTCTCATGTTCTGCAACTTACTATCCCCTTCCCAGCATGCATTGCTCCTGCCATTGGCCAGTGCCCGGCACTGAAAGCCTCTCTGTTGTGCTCATACACACAGACATCGCCCCTCCACTTCCTGTAATCTGTCTCCTCTGCTAATAGAAGCAGATTATACTTGACAACAGGCAGTGGACAAATAAAGTGATTTGCAGATTGCCCATTTAGCACATTATCAAATGAGATCAAGTAGTCTGGCAGCACAGAGACCACTTAAATACTTATCTAGGATCTTTTCCATGTAGTCATTTCAGACTCTGTGCTGTGAACCATTGCTGAGTGACTGATGCCTCCAGTTACTCGCCATGGTCCACCATTACTAATTATCCTTGGCTGTCACAACCGTGCCGGATTATCAGACTAACAATGTCTATTCTTCTTAAACCAGTAAAGGAATATAGTAACTATGACCATATACACGTCTGATAACACACAGAACAGTGCAGGAGGCCAAATGTATGTGCAGCATCATCACGCGTCTCACTTCAGACATGGATAATGCCGTTATTTGTCTTATTTTTATCTAGACAAAACCAACTAACACTCCAGACACATTGTGGCAGCGAGCCAGGTGTGTGACCTAGTGACTGCGCAGAGAGATTCAGAAGGTCTGCCTTCATTATGTGACACAGGAAAAGGCCTTTAACCAAATCAGCAAAAAAAACAAAACAAAAAAAAAAAAAAACAGTATGTAATACAGCAACTAATTGTAAGAATATCATCCTTGGTTGGTCATTAATGATGCATTATGGTCATAATCTGATGTAAACAGCCGCTACTTATGGATAGCGGCAAACCTTGGAAGTTTGTGTCAGGCTTGTCACATAGATAAAAGTTGTTTTTTTAAATTATCCTGCATTAGGGCTCGTGCAGACTGCCGATTAAAGGTCCGAATGCGCTCAGACAAAACATCTGATCACACCCAGACCAATGTTCGTCTATGGGTGATGCATATGTCTGATTTTTTCCTCGAGGTAAAAAAATAAAAAAAAAAATAATAATAATTGCTGCCTACAAGAGTTTGATTCGATTGGATCACCCTCGGCCATGCAAATTATGATTTCCATGGACTGACACAATGGAGAAGATGGAGAATTTTTTTCTCTCCATCTTCTCTTCTGAGAGACTTGGATCAAATAATGATCACACTCCGATCACAGTGGCATTTGAATTATCTTCCCTATACCCTCAGATGAGAGAATCTACGGACTTCAGCACTTCCCCTTACACCAATCAATATCTGATCAATTAACTACAACTTTAGTCTAGGTTTGTACTATATTCAATGGGCCTCAATGAAAATTTTAAGTCAGGAGTAGTAATCAAACCATGGTCATACTTGATAAAAGTCCAGTCTCGCTTTATGGACCATACAGTGGCTAATTTTTGTAAGAGAAATAGGGGTAGAGCTCATACCATATCACAATTTTTTTTTTAAATGTTGATGAGTGAACTTGCTGGGTAAGGCGTTATCAGACCATGCTCGGGTGTTAACGGAGTGTCTTCGGCGTGCTCGAATAAAATGTTCGAAACCCCATGGCTGCATGTCTCGTGGATGTTAGACAATCCCTGCATGTGTTGAGGCTGTCTAACAGCCACGAGACATGCAGCCACGGGGTCTCAAAAATATTATTCGAACACGCCGTAGACATTCGGATAGCACCTGAACATACTCTGATAACACCTTATCCCAGCACGTTCGCTCCTCATCACTAATAAGTATATGTGGCACCCCAGGAGTTTGGTTGCCACAGTGACCTTGCCTTCCTCCAGGGGAGGGTGATGTCATGCCTGAAAGCAAAGCAAAGAAGGATCCCTTAGCAGGTAACACAGCATGCAACATCTTTTCTTACTCCAGACCAGAAGGAGGAGCTCTAACACCTGATTTTCAGGAGAGCTTCTCTGGAATATTTGGCTGGGGGAGGAGTTAGGAGTGTAGCTGGAGGGACGAGAAAGGACAGACGTGTGGAGACAAGCTGGGGACGTAGGAGCTATACAGAGCTCATCCCCAGGTCTGAGCGCCAGAGACAGGACCCCCGGAGTCCGAGGCTGAGAGGGTGAAGTAAAGTCCCAGCAGCAGAATCCAGAGGGCAGAGGACGGCAGGTTCTCTGTCTCAGTTAAGACTCTTCTTCAAAGCACAGCACATGTGAGCCGGAGACTCCAAAGAGAGAGTGATTCCTGAAACAGATTACAGCTGCCTGTTATGAGAGTGAAGTTCAACTTAAATAAGAGAGAGAGAGAAAGAGTAAATTGGACGGAGCTTATAGCAGCCAGTGCCTCAGAGAGCAGCGCCAGGAAGGAGACCTCAAATCCCACCTGTAGTAAGGGGATCCTAAACTGCTTTCAGGCCGACCTACTCCAGCACTACCTGTATTCAATGCCCTGGATACTTTGCCTGCAAAACTGTAAGTAAAGCTTTGGAAACTGCAACTCACTGATTGTTTCTCAGTTTCTTCCTGCGTCACCTACTACACTGAGCTACATCTCTCAGTACCATTACTCTAATAGTACAACATCTACATGCCCTGAGACCACCAGCTTCACTTGTGGGAAGCTATTCCAACTCTGCTGCATCACCCCATCAGTCTCAGAGGATCTGCACTGCAGCGCTGGTCATCTCTGACCAGGTACCACAAGTGGCGTCACGAATACCTTACTACAAACTCTAAACATCCCCTGTAAATATTACCCTTTTATTGGACACCCAGGGCTACGGACCGGGTACTGCCGCTGTGACACATCCCTTCAATACACCGGGCCGGTACCGAGTATCCCACTGCCCTGGCGGGCGATCCATATACATTATTTGTTGTTCCACAATTTTGCTTATCTGTCAGTAATTGATGCAATTTGATGCATTTATTCTAATAAAATGATCGATTATTGTATTAAAGACCTTTTATGAACGGTCATTAATGAAAGTTATTATGTCTACGGCTACCTTACATTATGGTACAGAATACGGTATATACAGAAGGAGATGTCCCCTTGCACTATATACAGCAGCATGATATATAAAGCAGACAACAAAAGCCTAAGCTGGAAGAGATGAGCTGACGTACCAGATCATAAAGTTTGGAGTGCGTTCAATTCTACACGCACTAAGTAAAAACCTACTCCCATACTTCATGGAATTCTATGCCACGGTCATTAGGATGTTGTGTTCGTGAATCCAACATCATTTCATCCAACGGAAAACACAATTTACTTTTAAAGAACGAGACAGCAGAGAAAAACCAAGAAACGCGTCGGACTCAGCCTCACACAGCGACTACCCTGCCGGCACACGGTATAAATCACATTAATAGAAGAGCACAGCACATTAAACACATTACATGATCAAGACCATTCATTTCATGCATGGCTGTATCCTAGAGAGTGGGTAGAAAGGGCCGATGTACCCTTTTGTTTGACCTCTGCTTGCAGTCAAGTATGATCCTCCAAGGGAGAGGGATGCCTCTGGCTGCTGGGTCTCTTTATCCTTTGCTCCGAGCTCCTTTCCCACTTACTGCAAGGACACACTACCTCTGTGCTTCTAATGCAGCACACAAAGATTCCAGCGGAAACCTATGGAAGGAGGTAAGCAGCAACATGAGCAGCCAATGGGGGACAGATCCATGGTGGAGATTAGCACATGCTCACTGAGGCTCTGCTACTGTCACCAGCGCTTAGAAGCCTCATAATCTAATTATAGCCATTTGCTAGGACCGTACGACTGAAGCAAAGCCCGGGAGCAAATTAAATTTTAATAAGTGAAAACCTTTTTAGATAATACAAAGATTCCTGCTTGAGATCAGGTTCAGACGGTTGCATCAATTGATGTTCTCTCTGGGTTATAAACTCTGTTGCCACGCAGCTTTTTTTTTTAAAAAATTCTCTTCTTCTATTCCTGCTTAATCATGAAACGTATTTGTCACTTTAACCTACCTATGCATAATTCATTAACTCCGCGTGCAGCGTTACTAGTAGCAGGAGATCCTGCACTTATTTGCACCCACCAGATAAAAGCAACCTTCGATGGAAATGGTTGAATTGATTTGCCAGGTTTATGAACCAGTTCTCCGAGAATCAATAGTGAGGAAATGGTCAAGAACACCGACCCTATCGATGCCCTGATAAAGTCAAGCTCATGCTAAAACTAAAGTGGCAAAATGGTCCCTTAAAGTGAGAGCAGTGAAGCGCATTTAAATGACCCCAAACTCCACACTACACTAAATGCAACACTTGGCATTAGTGGACAGACAGTTGGTGCAACCTGTGCAAACGCACAGGGGTCCAAGAGGTAAGGGGGCGACATCTACCTCCAAAGCAGGTGGAATTGTGCGTTATGATGAGCTACCGGGTGGCAAATGGTCCATAAACTGTTCTTGCACAGGGTATTGTGTCCCATGAATGGGAACAACTAATTATGTATTTCTGTTATGATATGGTAGCCGAGGAGGACAGTAACAAAAACAGCCAAGGCAGCCAGTCACCCAGAGAGGTTGGTAACTAATGGATTGCAGACCCCTAAACTAACCGTACAACTAGAAGCAGCTGTGGGACGTACCTACGTTGACCTAGACACAGCCGGAGAGTTAGCTAAGCCTAAAGATAGAAAGGGGAAAGCTAACTGCCCCGGAGAAGCGCCCCAAAGAAATAGGAAGCCCCCATACATACAGTATATTGGTGGTGAGACAAGATTAAATACAAACGCAGGCAGAAAATAGAGTGAGCAAACGCTGGGGTCCAAAAATGTCTAGAAAAGAGAGAAAATAACACTTTCTGCAATCCAACAAAACCCTATGAAAAATTCCAACAATTCTGATTCCAAAAAAACCCTGAGACCAAACGATCTCTCCAGCTATATCAGACCTCTGGTGTGAACAGGTAGCTACCCAGCAGCCACTGAAATAGCAGGGACTGAACAAATGAACAGAGATAACTGAGAAACAGAGACCAGCGCAGGCCCCAGCAGGGGGACCCAGCTGACCTAAGAAGGCAAAAAAACAAAAGAAAGCAAAACAAAGAAACAAGCAGAAAATAGCTTATCTGAAAGTTGCAGTAGCACGCAACAAGCTGATTTCCAAACTGGACCAGGAAGAGAAAACTAATCACTGTCGAGGATCATGGGAAAGTTACTCCCTTAAATCTACCCCAGTCATCACTCCCAGATCGCCTGCAGCTGGATCCTCAGCTGAAGGGCCTAGGTCAGTCAAGACCGCTTCATTAATATCAACAGCCACCAGAGGGAGCCCCAACTCAGAATCCATAGCATTCACAACATATTTCTATGTTATGCATTGCATTCTGTTGTTGCTAGGGAGAAGCTCAACCCTCTGAAGTTTGTCCCTTCTTCCCTTTTGTAGTTGATGATGTTAGCCCTTGCTCCTCCCTTCTTCATTATCAGTTTGCTGTAGCCATCTTTGGATGCACATGTATACTTCTCTGGGATTACTTTTTCCACCTGCTGCATTGTACTTAATACAAGATTTCAGAGAATATCAACTATGTTTCTCCTGGACTCTTATTACGAGTCAGTGCTGGCTGAGTTAGCACTATCTGAGGATGCCTGGCATGTGAGTACAACAATCATACAGTTACCTAAGGGATTTAGAGACTCATACTGCCTTGAAGAGTCAGAATACAGGGCCTCTTCTGTCTGTGTCTGCCAGGGATGCTTGGTCAGTCAAAATCACCTAGAATACGCTCTAGAAGATAGTGCTATCCCAAAAATTATCCCAAAAATGCAGCACTACCAATCACACCAGCAGGAATATATTCAGTCGCCAGGTGGTTTTTCTTTACAATTTACTTTTGCTGCCTCTGAGAATAGAGAAGAAAAGGTTGGACTTTCAGGAAATTCAACTTCAAGCACAAACGAACAAATTTAGGCTAATTATCATTAAGCTATCGGGTCTCCATGCACATGACTTCCTGACGAATCAGCAGAGGCAGAGAGGGGCAGGAGAAAGATTCAGCCTGAGCTAATGATGACGCAGGAGGTGTCTCAGACTACTGAGGAGCGGTAACTAAACTCTAGTCACAGATCACAGTTCTGTCCCAATAAATCTCAACTATGAAAAACAGCCAATGAGCAAGCTGTGATGAAATATTAGGTAAATATGCACCATTTCTAGGTACTGCTAAACATATTTTAAGTAATGATTGGACATCCACTTTATATAAAGAGCTGCATTGAAAGGAGTGCTAAACCTAGATTACAAATTAATTAATTAACAGGGGAAAAACTAGCCCAATATTCAGGATTTGACATTTTCCTTTAACAAAAAAAAATTGATTTTAAAAATCTTGCAGAGAACATAGAGGTTAATTTCCTGCTGATCTGAGGGAGTGGGGCTTAAGGCCTAATGGTAACCTGTCACCCGATTCATACTACCCAAACCATGGGTAGCATGAATCCGAGCCTCGCAAGATTGCAGCCTGGTACACTTCTATAAAACTCTGTGCCAATTCAGAGAAAATATACTTTAAAGATACTCCTGAGGTACACTTCACTAGTTCAGCTTTGTCCCGGCTGGCTATTCCCAGCACCATTCCAGGGGATTGACAGGTCTCTTACTAAAAATCCTTCTCCCCCCAAACACTCTAGATAACTGTTGGTTGAACATAAGCTCAACTGGCAGCCATCCATCTCCCCCAACACTACAGTACACAGGAGTACAAAAGGATATGAGGAATCCTTCGGTCCCCCAACACAATCTGTCAGGGGACAGTTGAGAGGCCCCCACATTAGACAGTTGGGCACATCTGATGTAAAGAGGCTTTACTGAATACTAGGTAACTCATTTTGGCTCACGAGTTGTTGCCATTTAGTGCATGCGCTTTCATAAATCCCTACGCGAGCGCAGTACTTACCGGGTATTGTCTTAACAACATGACGTTATTACATTGGACTCCCAATGCTCCCCTATATATAAAAATTGTTCCCCTATCATACTTTGATGACCAGTCACCAGCAGTTGGCACTGCACCACGGCTGTTAGTCGGTAGCCCGAGGTGAAGCATTAGCACACTTTTTCTCAGTGGGGAGAAGGTGGAACTTCTTATAGAAAGGACACTTCTGAGGCTGATCACAGAGTTCTCTTTTATTGGGACACCTGGGGGCAAGTTGTAATCTGTGGCGGAGTGTTCACGTCACCTGCAGCGCCGCTGCAATACATGTCAGAAGGGAAACCACAACACAGGACTAATCTGTAATCTTTCATTATTATTTTTTGGGGATTAACAGGCATTTGTCCTACTAATGTTGAATGAACAGAATTTTTCTTTAACTTCATTAACAGCAATAGATGCAGCGGATGTCGCTGTCAAAGTATTCCACGTTACAAGGATGCAGTTTTGCGTTACGTGTCAGAAGAATGCTGGTAGTGACAGCGGCATTATGGAGCATCTCGCTAGAGGGGGAAGGGTACCAAGATGCAGAAAAGATTCGGCCAGTTATTCTGCACCTAGACCCCACAGCTAGGACACTGGTCTGTAAGATGTGATGCTAGTAGACTTCTAATAGCTTCCAGTGGACAGATGTGACTGCAAGGTAAATGGTCTGTCAATGTAAGCAATAATTGGGAAAGACATTTTTACACTATTGGATTTGTGAGAATGAAGTCAATATTACAAAAACACACAAAAAATAAAATATATTGGTAGACTAGGGATTTTTTTGCAGGTAGAAACTCTGATGTTTAAAGCCTAACATCTTGTAGCAATACCAGCCCCACAGGTTCCAAATGCATATGGTTATATAAAACTACAAGAGGACACATCGCCAATGAAAATGTGCTTGAAATTAATAGAAACCTCAATGCATTGAAGAGAAAAAAAGAAGCCATTGTGCATGGCCATCTCTAGTATGCAGCAAAGGAACTGGTAAGGTAAAAAATGACGGACATAAGTTCTACAGCTGCGGAGAGGGGAAAAGCTTCGATCAGCTTCACCCTGCTTGCACCTTTGCAAACAAGGGCAGGGCATTCTACCACCCTATATCAAAGCAGGGAAAGCGGATAAACAAGTCCTTGGCCTTTCTGTCCCGGTACAGGGGTCTGTGCTGCGATTTTCCTTACTGAACCCTATGACTGTTCTGCTGCACATTTCAGCTAAACCAAATATATGCCCAGTAATTATTAATGAAAAAGTTGGTGTCTGAGATAATCCATCATCATCATCATACAACGCTATCCATCGACTCACAACAAGCTCTTCAGACATATACCATTTCTTTGGCCACGCAAGTGACAGCCAGTTACTGTTCTGTCAGACATGGGTAATAAGTGGTTGTGTTCCCAGTCAGCTCTAGGAAAGATCGTTCAGAAACATTAGACATTACTCTTACTGGTATAAGGAAGATAATTGATCACAATATGGACACTCATCATCTCCAGGAGTCAGAATGGCAATACCACATGCATAAATAGACTAGAATTCATTATTAATTCATTTGCACAAGCAGAAACAAGACAAAGACCAGTGATATATAGTTCACTGAATACAGATTTTACCTCAGCATTGATCATTTTGATAATGTCTGATCAATTTCGTCAGAGAAAGAAGCTAATTTTTCTAATAAGATATATTACAACGTTTCTTATTTTCATGTGCACTATTGATTTATGAAACACAAATTAAAACAAGTTACTTTCTAATGGGTACATATTAGAACATCGGCACAACTCATTGGTTATGTCATGACAGTTGTCTGGTGTCCCGGGACCAGGGGCTCCTTCCCTGTCCCTAACGCTAGGGGCACCCTAGCTCGGCCTGTTCCCCTGATTACTTCTGATGGTGAAGACGCTGAGGCTGCATACTTTGCCTTAGTTCCTGAATCCACCCTCAGTCTGTACTCTTCCCCCACCCCGCGAAGAGGGTAGTAGTAGTGTACAGTAATACACCAACCAGACTAACAAGGTAATACAAACAGGGATAAAGGAAAATACCAATCATACAAATATACTCACAGACAACAGAGGAATGCGCCAGGGAGTGGAGGATGGGGTCAACCCAAAGTAAGAGAAGGAAGGAAATTAGCACACAACCAAAACCTAGCAACAGTCCGAGATAAATCCACCAAACGCCTTCTCAAACAACAACAACAAACCACCATTAATGAGAAAAAAATGAACTTTTTTGAATTTACCAAATGACTGCAATGAAACAGTGAAAAATGTAAAGGGGTCTGAATTGTTTCTGCACCCACTGTACATCAGTACATTAAATAATCTTGGTGGTTATACTTCAAGACTGAAGCATAGAGCTTGAAAGTTACACTACTAGGAGGTATAGTGCTTGTTGGTTGCAAAGTAACAGAACAGACTTTTTCACAACAAGCAGTTCTCTCCAAAAACACAGCCCAATTAATATGGAGTTTCGAGCAACTATCAAGGTACTATTATAAACATAAGCGGGAAAACTAGACCCATAATAAACCACGACAAAATTTTAGATAAGACTAAATTTTTAGGAGGTACCACAAAGCCAATACATAATTATATAAGTACCACCAAAGTAAATAATTTAAGTAGAAAAAGAAGAGTATATATATATATATATATATATATATATATAATATATATAGAAAAAGAAGTATAGAAATGTGACGGTAGTCACTTCTCACGGCCAAGCCATGAGTCAGAATAGTCAAGGAGTCCAAGTTCAGAAACTAGGAGAGTACATCATAAACAGAAGGAAGAGACAAAAACATGGTCAGGTAATGTTCCGAGTTCAGAATACGGGATGATAACTGATCACAGCAGAAGGGGTTAAACAGTCGGATGGTCAGAACGAAGTCCAAGTTCAGGCAACAAATGATCAAGTATACAGAACTCAAGCACAGGGAGCACAAACCTACTAGATGAATGTACTTCTGGCAGAGGTCTGGGAGAAGCAGCTCAGTTAAGTAGCATGGCAATCACCTGGACAGTGAACACTTGGAGACAGCCGACGCCTCCCAGTCACAGATTGGATATTCGAGCTGTCAGTCAACACACAGCTCATCTCGCCCTGTAGCAGATTGAATGGCCAATTGGTCAGTAACTGCATCCCAGACACATTGAGGGGGTGGAACCATTACAGGAAATGCATACATCTCAGAGACTTGAAGTTATATAACCATATATAAAGTATCAATATAACCAATCTCTGAATGCATAGAGTATTAAATAACCATGTAGATAAAAGAGTGATAAGAAAAGTATAAAATCGCCTGCAATAGCACTCCTGGTAAATAGTAGAACAACCTATACCCACCATATGCCATTGTAAGTATAAACCACACCTACCAGTACCCAGATGCGCGTTTCGCTTGCAGCTTTGTCAGGTGTACTGGGCAGTGTTCAGTGCAGTCGGTGCACCTGTGCAAATCGGCACATGTACACTGTCCATCACCGTGGCCGCATCACGGAAGACATACTGCGCTTGGCTGTCTCTAAGTTTGTGTGTTTCCCTATGTCCCCATTATTTTGACAAATGGAAATATAATTATGTTATTTATTATCTTGATCACACTGTCATGGGTGCATCGCCACAAAGATCGTCGCGATTGCACATTCTGACTTCTCACAGCTGAGTTGCTGGTTCTTTGTTTTTTGGTAATGAGAGAGTTAATTTTACCTAGCTCTTTGCTAAGACTAGGTGCAGCCTCGCCTGGCTGCTTTTGATTATGTTCTAATTAGTTTCCTTTATATTCCTGCCAGTCTGGGTGTTAGACGCCGGTGAAAGCATTCATGTAGTCTAGCAGACTGGATCGGTTCTGAGAATACTTAAGCTAAGAGCTCCTTAGTTGTTTTTACTCTTACAGCTTATAGTTTTTCTCTGAGACCTTAGGTGTTCCTACTGTGTGTGAGTGTTGTATGTAAGACTTTATTTACTTTATTTCTTGTCTTTCTTGTATGTCTTTCTGTTCATTAACCGTTACCTGTTCATTCCCTTTGGTGGTAATCAGGGTCCTTCTTAGGACTAGATTACAGTTGGCAGGGATTGATAGGAGACAGGGTTTACGCTGGTGGCCTGGACCTCTGTACCTTTAACAGTACCTCCAGGTAGAGGGATTAGTTAGGACCCCAGTTTAGGGTCAGCATAGACCCCGGTCACCCTCTAGCCGGAGACAGCGTATAACGGATTCCGTTTTGACCCACTGGACATTCTGTCAGGTAAATCTATGTTATCATATATCTATGCGCATGTTATATAGTATGTTGCCCTTTTGATATAGATTACTGACATCACATATATATATCTGCTATACAGCGTGACACACACTGCCCAAATAATGTTCCTTTTACGTGGGTTTTGTTTTGTTTTAATTAAGTTCTTCTGTTTTTGTGCAAATTGATTGTTTATAGTAAAGTTGGATATATTTTGATATACTTTTTGTTGTACTTTATTTACTTTGATGGTAGTTATAGGATACACATTTTCTTTAATTTTGGCTAGGTCTCCTGGGTGTGGCCTACGGTCTCTTCTTGTTGTCTCACATGGTCAATTGTCAGTCTCGTGTCACCGCAGCGCTCGGGACCATCAGGCACAACAGAGCCACTATACCTGTCTGAGGCAACAGCACCAGTTGAGGACCCCATGCACTAATGTTGGCTGAATAACCATTGATATTGACAGGTTCAGCTGACAATCTAATGTGTACAGGTGTACTGTCCGACCAATGATCGGGGGAGATGTCGGTTGTGCATCTTTTCCGATTTGGGACTGCTGATCGCACTGTTCTCCCGGAGATAAGCCACCGGCAGACGTATTGGTCAGCAGCTTTCTCATCTCGATTGAAGTAGCTCTCCTGTATATGGTCGAGTCGGAATTATTTTAAAATATAGGAGATTACTATGGAATAGCTCACAACATCCATTCTGGTATTTAAATAATCTGCTCAAATCATAAAAAAGGGGTCTTGTTCCAGTTAGCAGCTGCCAATAGGTATTAAAGACTCTCAAAGCAAAATTTTTATATAAAACTTTAATATAAACTTAAAAAAAACAACATACTACTCATGTAAGAACCTTTATTAGGTAGCAGAAGCTTTTATGCATCGGTATCTGCAATGTTCTAGCACGCTTTTCTATTTTGTGCCACAAACTCTTTGTTCCTGCCGTCTCCTCCTTTTTTTTTTTTTGTCTTCAGACAGGGCTTTGTGCTTCCTTCAAGCACTAGCTCTCTGCATATGAATACATGTACATGGAGTAAACAATCTATTGGCTTTTGATTTTAGAAGAATGACCTATGAAAGGACAGGATGAGGCTCTTTATCTGTAGCTGTGGACAATCAAAATCAGGAGATGTCTTTCAAAGTGTGCAACTGCAATTACCAATAATGTGCTAAATGCATAATGAGGCCATCACTCCACAATATGCAAAACCTCATCTAAAACAAGATAAACCCAGAAACACAACTGCAAAATAAAACATCACTGGGAAGCTATTTAACTAGTTGTTCAGTCCTATATAGAAGCAGTGAAAGGTCATGACAATGCCTTTAAGAGCGCTATAAATTCTTGCAAGTACAATCTCTAAAGCTGTATGACAAAAACTAAGCCACAATGGTGAACACTGACGTCATATTATATTTTTGGAGGTGGTGTCGGGAACGGGTGAGATGGAACGGCTGTGTTACAAAGCTTTCCTCCTCCTTTCCATTGTAGCTACAATATACCTGTCACGCTGTCTCTGCATACAGGAGGACCAGGGTCTATGCTGACCCTAAGCTGGGGACCTGACTAATCCCTCTACCTGGAGGTACTGTTGATGGTACAGAGGTCCAGGCCGCCAGCGTAACCCTATCTCCTGTGAATCCCTGACAACTGTAATCTAGTCCTGAGAAGGACCCTGATTACCACCACAGGGAACGGGAAGGTAACTGCCTACACACAGTATAAGACGAACGAGACAGAACAAGGGGTAAAATAAAAGACACCTTGCATACAAAACTACAACTACAGAGGGAACACCAACAGGTAAGGAGATAAATAATAAAGCGAGGAGAGGAGAAAACCACAACAGGTACTCTTAGCTTTAGACTTCTCAATATGATCCGCTCTGCTGGTCTGCATGAATGCTTTCACCGACACTTCCCTAGCAGACAGGCAGGTATTTGAAGGAATCCAATTATCGCAACATTAATTGCAGCTGAGCGAGGCTGGTCTTGTCCAGCACAGAGAGAGGGAAAATTAACTCTCTACTGCCGAAAAACACCCAGCAGCAGAAACTCAGCTGTGAGAAGTCAGGGTGTGCAATCGCGACGATCTTCGCAGCGACACACCCGTGACAGTACCCCCCCTTCTACGAGGGGCCTCCGGACCCTCAGGGCCGGGTTTATCTGGGTGAGTAGTGTGGAAGGCCCGAACCAATCGGTCTGCGTTAATATCCGACGCAGGAACCCACCTCCTCTCCTCAGGACCATACCCCCTCCAATGAACAAGGTACTGAAGGGACCGACGATTCAGACGTGAATCGATGACTCTCGGCACCTGGAACTCCAAGTTACCATTGACCACCACAGGAGGAGGAGGTAAAGGTGACGGTATCACCGGCGCCACATACCTCTTAAGCAACGATCTGTGGAACACATTATGAATTTTAAATGTGGGAGGGAGGTCAAGACGGAATGCAACCGGAATAATTATAGAACTGATCTTGTATGGCCCGATGAACCTGGGACCCAGTTTCCAGGAGGGAACCTTAAGTTTTATATTCTTGGTAGACAACCATACCAGATCGTTCACACTTAGGTCCGGACCAGACACTCTCCTCCTATCAGCCATACGTTTGTATCGGTTCCCCATAGTACTCAGATTATTAAGCACTCCTCTCCACACTGAAGCAAGTGACGACGAAAATCGTTCCTCCTCAGGAACCCCAGAAGAGCCCCCCTATTGAAAGTACAAAACTGGGGGTGAAAACCATATGCCCCAAAAAAAGGGGACTTACCAGTGGACTCGCTCCGCCTATTATTTAGAGCAAACTCCGCCAGAGGCAAGAAAGAAGCCCAGTCCTCCTGGTTCTCTGACACAAAACACCGGAGATATGTCTCCAAGCTCTGGTTCAGACGCTCTGTCTGACCATTGGACTGCGGGTGAAAAGCCGATGAAAATGACAACTGCATCCCCCGCCGTGTACAAAATGCTTTCCAGAATTTGGACACAAACTGAGACCCTCGATCCGACACCACATCGGAGGGTACCCCGTGAAGTCTTACAATCTCCCCAATAAACACCTGCGCAAGAGTTTTAGCATTAGGAAGAGCGATAAAATGTGCCATCTAGCTGAACCTGTCCACTACAACGAGTATGACTGTTTTACCCGAAGATGGCGGGAGGTCCGTAATGAAGTCCATAGACAGATGAGTCCACGGACGCTCCGGGATCTTCAAAGGTAAGAGGGTCCCAGACGGACAGGTATGTGGGGTCTTAGAGCGCGCACAAACCTCGCAGGACGCGACAAAAGTTACCACCTCCCTATGTAAGTTAGGCCACCAAAACCGGCGCGAGAGGAGATCCTCAGTTGCTTTACTCCCTGGGTGTCCTGCCAAAGCTGAATTATGGTGTGCCTCGATCACCTTTTGTCGCAACTGATTTGGAACAAACAGTCTCCCTGGAGGTCCTACAGGGGCGTCCCCCTGAGCCTCCAATACCTCCTCCTCAAGCTCAGAGCATACTGCCGACACCACCACCCCCTCCTGAAGGACCGGAATCGGGTCCTCCGTATTCCCAGCCCCTGGGAAACAGCGAGATAAGGCATCTGCCTTAACATTTTTTGACCCAGGACGATATGTGACGACAAAATTAAACCTGGTAAAAAACAACGACCACCTAGCTTGTCTGGGATTCAGACGTTTAGCGGACTCTAAAAATAGCAGGTTTTTGTGATCGGTAATGACGGTGACTGGGTGGACTGCCCCCTCCAAAAAATGACGCCACTCCTCAAAAGCTAACTTAATGGCCAAGAGTTCCCTATTGCCGACATCATAATTCCTCTCCGCGGACGACAATTTTTTAGAGAAGAAGGCGCACGGATGCCATTTACCAGGGGACGAACCTTGTGACAATACTGCTCCCACCCCCACCTCGGAAGCGTCCACCTCAACAATGAACGGCTGTGACGCATCAGGCTGAATAAGTATGGGTGCTGAAGCAAAACATTTTTTCAAGGAAGAAAACGCTTGACAAGCCTTGTCAGACCACTTTGAAAAATCCGTCCCTTTTTTAGTCATGTCTGTGAGAGGTTTAACTATGGACGAAAAATTACGAATGAATTTCCGGTAGTAGTTAGCAAACCCCAAGAAACGTTGTAATGCCTAAAGATCCTCTGGCAGATCCCACTCAAGAACTGCCCGCACTTTCCCAGGGTCCATACGAAAACCGGATGCTGACACCAGGAACCCTAAAAACTGAAGTTCCTGTACGGCGAACACACACTTCTCCCATTTGGCGTACAGTTTATTATCCCGCAAGATCTGTAACATCTGTCTAACATGCTCCTGATGAGACACAAGATCCGGCGAGTAAATTAAGATATCATCCAGATATATGACCACAAACTGTCCCATTAGGTGACGAAAGATGTAATTTACAAAGTGTTGAAACACCGCCGGGCAATACTCAGACCAAATGGCATGACAAGGTTCTCATAATGCCCCTCCGGAGTGTTAAACGCCGTCTTCCACTCATCCCCCTCCTTCATCCTAATCAGATTGTACGCCCCCCTGAGATCCAACTTAGAGAACCATTTGGCACCCACGATCTGATTGAAGAGATCGGGAATAAGTGGGAGCGGATACGGATCTCGGACCGTAATCCGATTAAGCTCACGGAAATCCAGGCAAGGGCGTAGGCCTCCATCCTTTTTCTTCACAAAGAAGAATGCCGCGGCCACCGGGGAAGATGAAGGTCTAATATGCCCCTTAGCCAGACTCTCTGAAATATAATCCTTCATGGCCTGTCTCTCAGGACCAGAAAGGTTATACAACCTAGATTTCGGTAATTTGGCCCCAGGGATCAAGTTAACAGAACAGTCATATTCGCGATGAGGAGGTAATTCTTGACACCCTTTCTCCGAGAATACATCCTCAAAGTCTACCAGAAATGGAGGTAAGGCCCTAGGAGCGACCGCACCAATGACCGTATTCATGCAGTTTTTATTACAGAATTCACTCCATTGGCTTATCTCTCTGGATTGCCAATTAATAACCGGGTTATGCTTAGTTAACCAAGGAAGGCCCAGCACTATAGGAGTAGGAAGACCCTCCAACACATAAGACAACAGTTCTTTATGTAACGCCCCCACTTGAAGATCTATGTTATGCACTGCTTGCAAAAAACTTCCCTGACCGAGAGGTCTGGCGTCGATCGAGAATATGGGGACGGGTTTAGCCAACACACTCAATCGCATACCTTGAACCCGGGCAAAGCGAGCATCCACCAGATTAGCCCCGGCCCCACTATCCAGAAGAACAGATATTCTCTCAGTTCTCGCACCCACAACCACCTCCGCCGGTACGAGAAACTGAGACGAATTTAGGGACGAAATACTTACTCCCAGATTGCGTCCACCACACAATCTGGGATCAATAGTTTTCCGGCGACTTCTCACTCTGCAAATGACGGGATGGACACCCCCCAATAAAATGTCCCTTTCTCCCACAGAAGAAACAACTTCTTGTTTTGTGGTGCCCCACTGATCCCCTCCCCCGGAATGATGTCCCTCCTAATTGCATAGGCTCCTCTGAACTGACCAGGGGAACCTCCGTATAAGGGACCCTAGAGGAAGGTGGAGTTATCACAGGGGGCGAAGTTACCCCGCACCTCTCCCGAAGACGTCTGTCAATACGAATAGCAAGGGCCATAGCGGCCTCCAGTGACGTGGGGGGGTCATACTGTGCCAGCACATCCTTTAATTTGTCAGATAAACCTTGACAAAACTGGCTCCTAAGAGCCGGGTCATTCCACTGGGTGTCTGTGGCCCACCTACGGAACTCCGAACAGAATTCCTCTGCCGGACGATCTCCCTGCTGTATCTTACGTAACTTAGATTCAGCAAGGGAGACCCGATCTGGGTCATCATATACAAGACCCAGAACTGCAAAAAACCCATCCACTGACTGGAGAGCTGGGGAGCCCGGGAGAAGAGCGAACGCCCAGGATTGGGGGTCTCCTTGCAGGAGCGAGATGACAATCCCCACCCTTTGCTCTTCACTCCCAGATGACCGAGGTCGCAGCCGAAAGTACAATTTACATGCCTCCCGGAAAGCAAAAAACTTGTCCCACCCCCCAGTGAATCTGTCAGGGAGAGCTACTTTAGGTTCAGGTCCGGCCTGCTCCGGGGGGTACAAAACCTTGGACTTAACGTCCGCCAGCTCCATGGACAAACTCTGCAACTGCCGAGCTAGACTGACTACTGGATCCATGGTGACTGGAGAAAATCTTTAGTGGTCGGTGAAAATGTCACGCTGTCTCTGCATACAGGAGGACCGGGGTCTATGCTGACCCTAAGCTGGGGACCTGACTAATCCCTCTACCTGGAGGTACTGTTGATGGTACAGAGGTCCAGGCCGCCAGCGTAACCCTATCTCCTGTGAATCCCTGACGAACGAGACAGAACAAGGGGTAAAATAAAAGACACCTTGCATACAAAACTACAACTACAGAGGGAACACCAACAGGTAAGGAGATAAATAATAAAGCGAGGAGAGGAGAAAACCACAACAGGTACTCTTAGCTTTAGACTTCTCAATATGATCCGCTCTGCTGGTCTGCATGAATGCTTTCACCGACACTTCCCTAGCAGACAGGCAGGTATTTGAAGGAATCCAATTATCGCAACATTAATTGCAGCTGAGCGAGGCTGGTCTTGTCCAGCACAGAGAGAGGGAAAATTAACTCTCTCACTGCCGAAAAACACCCAGCAGCAGAAACTCAGCTGTGAGAAGATCAGGGTGTGCAATCGCGACGATCTTCGCAGCGACACACCCGTGACAATACCATATTTTGCAGATAATAAGACGCACCCTTAATTTTGGGGTGAAAAATAGGAAAAAAATGTTTTTAAAATAAATAGGGTGTGTCCTATAATCCGTTTTAACGGTAGCTTACCGAGCAAGGGTCACAGCTTCAGGAGGGCGGCGGCAGGAGTGGGGCGATGCTGCAGGCCCTGCGAGGGGCTCTGGGCTCACCTAAGATGTTGACTCTGAGCAGAGTCCTCCTTCCCATTGTTTACCCTGCTGTGAGCCTTGGGAATATGTCCGCAGAGGCAGCGCACGCGCAGACTGAGATCTCCTCCGGTGGCCTTTTTCCCGAAGCCCACCGTAGGGAAATCATTGGAAAAGGGGACTTCGGTCACCGGCGCCAACATCTTATGAGAACCCAGGGCCCACAGCATTGCCCCACTCCTGTTGCCGCCAGACTCCAGAAGCAGCAACTCTGCCTTCTGTTACCCCGCCCAACCACCACGCCTCCCCGGTAAGCGCACTTCGGATTTCTAAGACATCCCCCCATTTTCCTCCCATATGCAATGAATGGTGTGTTGGTGTTTAACTCTCCCTACGGCTGGGCAGATTACGAGTTAAAATGCTTTTGACTAGCCTATAGTGGGAGGGGATAGAGTGAAGGGACAGAGACCGTTTTCCGTCAGGAAATCAGATAGGGCTCAGCCTGCAATATAAGCAGACCTATGGTCTGGCCAGTGAGTTGGGTCGCACGAAGTGGGTGTCTTTGACGAGAGAGGAGAAGGAGGTACAGGATAGCGGGATAGAATTATAGAGTGATAAACTGGAGATGGGTCCTGGGACAGGACACTTAGAAGATGATTGGGTGTCTGAAATCGGACATGCCAAATCCTTATCTCCCCAACATCATATACTGGGGGAGAGTTGGGAAACCCCCAAACACATTAGACTCTTTAGATATAACATTATCTTAGAACAAAAATTAGAATGGGCCTTTCTGATGATGGACGATTCCAGTAATTTAATCTGAGGTTTAGTAGCTCAATTTAAAAAGGAATGTAATGGCCATTTTTTTTTTATTAACCAACCAAATATGGATTAATATTTTTTTTTATAATCTGCTCTTATTTTTATGATTGTAATTTTTTATTCTATTTTCTGTGCATGATTACGGGAACGTCCATCTTGGCTAAGCTTCTGTTAACAGCATTTAGAGAATTGCTTTACAGAAGTCATATGGACCATAGAAAGCAATATAGTGGAAATGCCTGACTTATATGGTCAAGTTTTAACTCCGACACCAAGACTTGAGCCACTGGCGGACACAGACAGAAAAAGGCCCCTATATAAGAACAATATATGTGTCCTTTGCAGTCCAGTAGCTCATCAAAATGCATAATTCCACCTGCTTTGGAGAAAAAAAATGTCCCCCCTCTCCAGGGTGCACCAATGATATATCCACCCCTCACTTGTGCCGTAAGGAGGAGGTGAGCTGTGACTACCACCTATTATGAATGGCGGGTCCTGTGTTTTCATAATATACAGCTGTTTTCAGGTAAGGTGAGCAGGGGGTTGGACCAGAAGGCCCAGGAGGTCCCTTCCAACTCTACCATTCTATGATTCTATGAAGGTTGTAATGACAGATAATAAGATGACACATTTTAGTTTTTGGGTTTTTTTTTACTTACAAAACTGACATGAAGGAATAAAAAAAAAAAATCACCAAAAATTCTTAATTTAAACAAAAAATAATTTTCTTACAACTTCCCTTTTAGAATAATCGACTACAATGTTTTAGAACAAAATCCTTTCGCCTGCTTAGGATCTTTTAATAATATTGTTGATCTAGTAGCGCTGCGCCAAATAATAAAGCACATAAATATTAAAAAGTTAGCTGAAACCAAAGGTTTATACCGTCATAACGCAGCACAGGAGCAGAATTACTCCCAAATACACGGCTAAATCTGTACGAGCCGAACTGATTCACGGTAGCCGAAGTATATAAGAAGGATAAAACTAAATGTCTAGAAACATGCATTGGTCAGTCAGGAAAAAAACACTAGCCCAGCAACCACAGATTATTTCAATTTTACATTGTCAAAACAAATGTGCAAGAAAACGTCATGCAAGGAGATCTGGGACGTTTCCTAGATGCTTACACAGCATATGCTCTGACATACAGCATCCTGTTTGCTGACCATGAAAAACATTTACTTCTTAGAATTTCAATTGATAAATTTTGCCAGATGTGTGAAATTGCAATAAAGTGCATTACCTGTAGAGCGGCGAAATTATTCACCAGCGCCGTAGTGGGTGGGAAGAAGGGTCCATGTGCGCTGGTCAATAGTAGACAACCTCTGTGGCACATCACTACACTAATGTGGGTAAATGGAACTTTACCCTTAGAGGCAGAGGATTGGTCACCGCCGCTGATGGTCTGTTTTACTAAATCATTTTCATTGGAACAATAATTCTGCAGCATGTTTCCTCATGAATGTACTGCTCTGCTGTTCCTCTTTTACACCTCCAAAAGTAAATTGACGAGGCGTTACCAATTTCCTAGTAAAAAAAAAAAGTGCCCCCTCTAGCCATGATAGGAGCAGCATTGCAGAGACTGTGTAAGGCCACGTTCACACATTCAATATTTGGAGAGTTGTTTACCTCAGTCAAAACCAGGAGTGGAACAATCAGAGGAAAAGTATAATAGAAACACATCAATTTATTCATAATTTTTTTTTTTGAGGAATAAGAGGACAGTACAACACAGAATTTTAAGGAAAAATTATACAAAACGGTTATATCCTGGGGAATACAATCATTTATTAAAATGGACAAGACTGGAGATATGACGTGTCCACTTTAAACAGTAATAGTTGTTTTAATATTTTTTTCCTCTTTTAAAATCAATAGTACACATGAAAATAAGCAACTTTAATATAGCTCATCAGAGAAATCCACTTCTTTCTCCACCAGGACTGATCTTTTATTCTCAACATACTTCGTTCAGGTAAAGTCTGTCTGCAGTGTCTATAAACTGTCCCATTAAGAAGATCGATAACAGTTGGTGCTTATAAAGTTCTATGGACTATGGAAGAGGAGGAGGGAGAAGATAGAGGCAGAGACACAGTGTGATGTAAGTTTTTCTGAAACAACACTTACAGTTTAAGATAGATTACATAATACTTCTCAATCGTGGACCTTGTAGGTAAAAGCTATCAAGATTTAGAGTGAGGGTACATTTGAACTAAACAATTGTGGCCATTAAACGACCACCAATGGGCTACATGCAAGTCAATCCGAGGTCGCTTAACTGACTGTTCAAGACAGGCCAAATGCACTTTCAGGCACAAAGAACAATAGATTGCATGCTCGTTCTGCGAACATAGAGTATAATTGTTTTTGGCACTTGTTTAATCTATACAGGATTTGCTGCCGAGAATGAGGATCATAGGGAAATGAGCATTCCATGCTGTTCTCAATGATTGGCTACTACAAATGCAACCTGAGGATATGTGCGGGGGTGGTAAAGCTGTCGTACTCCCTCCCCTGAAGACATCAAGGATTTTAATGTAAATGTGTGAAATATGGTTTCTTGTGGTAGCATGTGTTAACTTCCCTGTGGGCTGCACTACTAACCAAGGGCACAAAAATGTTACATCTTCCTCTTTACTTTTGTACAAAACTGAGTGAAAAGTTAAATCTGCCCTGCAACAAACAGCAGGGACAGTGTCAGGGTTAACTGTAAGACCGGCCCATAGTGGAGAAGAGGAGGACTGGGAATCTCTGGGTAGTGAAAAACTGAGGAAGTTAGTGCTGTAAGAGAAAAGAGGAGAGTGTGCAGAGATCTCGATAGAAAAAGAACTAGTGTGGAGCTGGAAGGCACCAGGCAGCAAGAATCATTGATGAACTTTAGATATGACAGCAGGCACATGGGTGAAACCCATTAGTGGGAGAATTAAAGGAAGAAGAGAGTCCAGTGTTGGCCAGACATGGGAAGCCCTATAGTGAAGGGTCTTGCCCAGCTGAAGATACAGTAGAGGAATCGGCTTTAAGAGAGGCCCTCATTAACAGATCACAGACTGCTGTTTGGGTGTAGTGTACACAGCATAACATTGACCAGTGTGTCCCTGCACCAGGAAGATGGAGGTTTTTCTGACTTGCTCTGCTTGTCTACCATCCACATGAAAAGTGCAGTCACCCAAAACCGATAAGAATGCACCTCTGTATGAGACGGAAGAAGTTGTAAAGTGTACTGTCTGCTGCCTTGGGTACTCAAGTTTGTTGCCAAGTAAAGAGTGCCTTATTTTCAAGAACATGCCTCATGTCCTTGTCTTAAAGTCTAATGGACCTGGTGAGGAGTGGAACGGGACCGGACAGGAGGTGAAGGTACCAATAGCAACACTGCCAGCATACATACAGGCACACCTCTGTTTTTTTTCTGTAACGTACCGTGGTGTCGGACACATGACACTCGCCCACGGCTACCACCCCGGGTACCGTTACAGCTACAAGGCAATTTTAGTCGCTGCCACCTCAAGTCTCAAACAAGTCAAATGACAAAAAAACAAAACAAAAACAAAAAAAACATAGTACGGTTTGGCTATGAATGTAGTGGTCAAGCCATTATTTCATAGTTGCTATTTAGTTATAAAAAATAAATAAATAAATGTAGTTGCGCACAACTTCCAACCAATAATTCTACAGGTTTGGATTTTTGCAGACAGTTGAGCTGCAGTCACGTTGCGTGTCACAACACAGCCACCATAATTACAAGTTGAGATATTGCAGTGCTACACTATGATCTTCATAACCAAAGTCAGTGTGCAACACTTCCATGAAGATCAACCCCGTCCCTCCGTCCTATTAGAGAGATGCATGTTAGTCTCATTTTTCTTTTTGACAATGTAAAATGCTTCGACAAAAAAATGGCTTCTGCTCTGGAGGTCTCGGACAAAAAATAAATTGAAAACCGTATAATACATGGCAGTGCTGAGCACCATGTAATCCTGCATTTCTACTCCACTGCAGGAAATATGAGTGGACTTTCTAGCAGAGAAAACAGCTTTCAAGAGGGCTTCAGCTATCTGATCCACAGAGATCATATTTCCCCCAGCAAGGCATTATTGAAAGGGTTGTCCAGATGGGAGAACCCCTTGTATAGAAGTCAAAAATAATTCAGACATATTCCGATGTCTCTATACAAGAACAAGATCATTTTGTCAAAAGAAAATAAGGGGAAAAAAGGATCGTTAACTTTACATTAATAGTAAGTGGGTATGTGAACATCTCAAGTATTGGTAGCAGATTTTCTGCACCAAAATCAGATTGTAGGAAAAATGCAAGTAAAAAAAACTGCACATTTTATGATTTTTTTTCCCCATTCATTTAAATGGATGAAAAACGCTGCAAAAACAGACAGAATGGACTTGCTGCAGATTTGAAAAATTGCTTTGATGGCTCAGTTCCGTATGAAATTTCAGAAATCTCATTCCCTTCTGAAAACCATGCTGCAAAAATGCAATATGTGAACTTGCCCTTAGATTTTTTTTGTCGTTTTTAAAATAAATGCCTTAGGGCCTGTGCACACGTTGCGGACTCCTAGCGGTTTTGCCGCGAAAACTGCGGCAAAACCGCTTACACAATACAACTCATTATGGCCTATGGGATTCTGCAATGCTGTGCACATGCTGTGGGTTTTTCCGCGGCGGAATCGCATCGCGGGAGAATCCGCAGCATGCTTATTCTTTTTTGCGGAACCGCGGCAATTCCGCCGCCATAGGAATGCATTGAACCGATTACTTTCCGCATGTGGCTGTGCCCACCATGCGCAAAGTAAGCGGTTCATGTGTGGATGGTACCCAGGGCCTGGAGGAGAGGAGACTCTCCTCCAGGCCCTGGGTACCATATCCATGTAAAAACAATAATTAAAATAATAAATCGTGATATTCTCACCTTCCGGCGGCCCCCGCAGCTTTCCCGCCTCTCAGCGACGCTCCCGGCCATTCCCATTCCCAGTAATGCATTGCGAGAATCACCCCAGATGACGTAGCGGTCTCGCGTGATGCTACGTCATCGGGGTGATTGTCGCAAAGGACGCCTGGGAACGGGATTGGCCGGGAGCGTCGCTGAGAGGCGGGAAAGCTGCGGGGGTCGCCGGAAGGTGAGAATATCATTATTTATTTTTTTTATTATTTTTACATTAGATCTTTTTACTATTGATGCGACATAGGCGGCATCAATAGTAAAAAGTTGGTCACACGAGTCAAACACTTGTTTGACTCGTGTGACCAACCTGTCAGATCGCTTGTAAAACGCTAGCGTTCTGCAAGCTAATTCGCTTGCAAAACTCTAGTTTTTTGCGGGAATACGCATACCTATAATATGCGGATTTCCCACGGCAGGGAGGTGCGGAATTGCCGCGGAAATTTCCATGGCAATTCCGCAACGTGTGAACATAGCCTTAGGGCTTCTGCTGACAAATTTTTCACATACAAGTTCTATTCATGTTTTTCACAGATAGAACTTGTACCTTATATAGTCTACAGGTCTGTTCAGGTGTCTGTTTTGGTGCGCAAAAATAAAGAGTGATGTCCGTTTTTAATCCAAGTCACAGATCAAACTTGCCAACAGCTACCATTCGTAAGCTGTCCGGTCTTCAGGCATGTTTGATAGAAAAAGCTTGAGAAACCTCAAACACACAAAAAAGACAAATCAAATTCAAAACACTGACGTATTGGGAGGGGGGGGATCGATGTTTTTTTGCGTATCATAAAACTGATTGATGTTTGACTGAGCCCTTTTAAGCATGTCCTATTTAGCTAATATTTGTATCTCATTTGCTAATAATTCTTCATTATCAATACAATAAGTCATTCTGTTCCTCTTTCATTAATATAAGACATGTTTGAAATATGCACGTTTTGCCTTTCTACCCACTAAATTCTTCTCTTTTGTTTGCTCTATGTAAAAACATGAAGTCTCTTTTCCCTGCATTTATCATTCCTCTCTTCAACTCCTGACCCAGCGGCTCCCTCCTTCCCCTGCCAGGGACTTTTCCAGTGATGACTTATGAAGGGAAAAAGAGACCTCTCTTTTCTACATAGAGCCTAGAAGAATTTAGCTAGTTAGTTTTTAATCACGTGATGTCATAGATCTAATGGAAAAGAGAAGAATTAGCTGTGTAGAAAGGCAAAATGAGCAATTGTACGTGCACAGTGTTATATCATGGGAGGAGGGCTTCTTTAACTAAAAAAAACAAAACACCCAATTACTGGTTATTACCATTCCCTTTATCAGACAGTTATGTGACTTTGCAGTCTGAAACTTGTACTACTGATAGGACACCCAAACTGGTAAAACTCACTTGTCAATTACGGTAATCCAAAATATTGTTAGACAAAGAACAATTTCTAAAATAGAATTTTTTAGGAGGAATGTAGAGTTCTAAGTTTTTTTTTCATGAAAAATACAAGTATTTACTAAAACAGACTTAATCTAGTGTCCAAGTCCCATGCATCATTGATAAACTCTGTGCATGCTCAGTAGGGTCTCCCAGTAGGCCAAAAAACAGTAGAATGTCCAAGACACCAGACCACAACAGATAGGCCAGATATGACCAAAACGTTGCCTTGCCTATCTCAAGCCTCAAAATACAGGATCATAACTGTGTTTTGAGGTTTAAGATAGGCAAGGCAACGTTTTGGCCATATCTGGCTTATCTTAAACCTCAAAACACAGCTATGATCATAGCTGTACTTTGAGGCTTGAGAAAGCCAGATATGGCCGAAATGTTGCCATGTCTTCCTATTGTTGTGATTTTATTTTTTTATTACTATGGAATTAGGATCTACCTTTTCAAGGATTATCCTCAGATGCCTGGGGATTCTTGGATATTAGACAACACAAAGCAGCCTCCTTAAACATGTCCTCATTAAACGGAGTAATTTTAGTGAAGTTCAGGACAAGGGCTCAGAACTTTGCTGGTCTCCTATAAAGCTCACGATTTGGAACACACAGCAAAGATTACAGGAAATAAAAAAAAATGAAATAAAAAAAGTTTTGAGTTTATTCAAACCAAGGAATAGTAAGTACGTAGATAGAGAAGAATCTTCTGTGATTACGACAGATTTTGGTCAGAGACAGTTTTCTGTTATTTTTAGACTAATACCAATGACACAAGTATCCATCATTATATAAAGTGATCTCATATTATGTCACAAAGTCTTTTATGTGCAAGCACGGACAATCAAGATTATTAGGGAATTATCTCAGGCACCTACACACCTAAACATGAGCACGACTCCAGGAGGAATTTACTTCTGTCAGATCTCCTTCATGAGTAAAAAACTAAAAGCCATTTGTATCTTCTCAAAAGGCAATTACACAGTGACTGAACATGCTTATCTTGTCATTTCCATGTCTGTGCCCCCACAACTTAGCTGATGAGCAACAGCAGAGTCATAGTTTTTGTAGGTAGAAAGCCTGAAGGCGGCATGGTATGCAATTTGTGAAGAAGTTCTAGCAGTAGGAAAACATAAGAGAAAAAAAAAGTAGAAAAAGTGTTCAAAAGTCTATTAAAGGAAATTAAAAGGCAATATATTTGCCAAGTTTTATCTATTTTTTTATATCCCGTGGATCAGTAATGCTTGAATTTTATCAGCTGTGTAAGTGCAGAAAGAACATCTGGTGGTATAATAACTGGAGAATTTTAGATCTGCTATCGCTCAGCCTAAACAAATTGATGGAATGTTACACAGTAACAATAGGCCTTTTGTGACCTAGCAGTACGAGATTAACCAAAAAAAGGGTAAATCATGTGAAATATCTCTTCACATTAAGCTGAACTCAAGGTTTCCAATGAGTAACAGCCAACACTGCTGAAAATTAAGATTTGGTCGCTTTACCAAAATTCTAATCGGACAATGGGAAGTGCAATTTCTGGAGTCAATGACTTGGCACCGTGCATGAAAGCAGTTTTTATGTAACCCTTCGGTTCTAGATAAAGTTTCTATATAAGACTTAAAGGGAAATTGTCACCTCCCCCCCGGCCGTTTTGAAGTAAAAGAGCCACCTTCAGCAGCACTAAGGCAGCAGTCTGTGAAGGTGGCTTTTTTACTTCTGTGCCACTGCAACGCTGAAATATTCAGTTTTATAAATCGGTCCCCATACCTTGAATGGGTCTAAGAGGTATGTCCTCTTCCAGTGACTCATCCTCCCCCAGCCTCCATCATGGCTCTTCAGTGTCACCGCTCCTCCTCCTGGCTTTTTTTTTTTTTGCTTTCTTTTGTTTGTGTCCGGCTCCTGCGCTCTTGTATCAGTCCCCGGGCATGCGCAGTGCGCGCTGCCCAGGAACTGTCACAAGACTCCAGCGCCTGCGTCTTTGCCTTTCCCCTGATCCCTCCCCGCAGTGTGTTATTATATATTCACACTGCGGGGCAGGAAATCTGGTGCCTGCGCAGTCTACCTGGTAGCTGCGCCTGCCCCTTCTCCCAGTCCCTCCACTTTCACGACAGTCTTCAGCGTCGGATGTGCCGACCGCCCAGAACTAGTTCAGCACATCCGACGCCGAAGACTGTCTGAAAGTGAAAGTGGAGGGAGTCTGGGAGAAGGGGGCAGGCACAGCTACACAGGTAGACTGCGCAGGCGCCAGATTTCCTGCCCCGCAGTGTGAATACATAATAACACACTGCGGGGAGGGATCAGGGGAAAGGCTACGATGCAGGCGCTGGAGTGTTGTGACAGTTCCTGGGCAGCGCGCACTGCGCATGCCCGGGGACTGATGCAAGAGCACAGGAGCCGGACACAAACGAAAAGAAAAAAAAAAAGCCAGGAGGAGGCGCGGTGACGCTGAAGAGCCATGATGGATGGCTGAGGGGAGGATGAGTCACTGGAAGAGGACATACCTCTTAGACCCATTCAAGGTATGGGGACCGATTTATAAAACTGAATATTTCAGCGTTGCAGGGGCACAGAAGTAAAAGAGCCACCTTCACAGACTGCTGCATTAGTGCTGCTGAAGGTGGCTCTTTTACTTCAAAATGGCCGGGGGGGGGAGAGGGGTGACAAGTTCCCTTTAAAAGAAGTGGATAGAAACAACATAGCATTAGGTTAGAAAAGGAAACAGAGGAAAAAAAAATTCAACAAGCAGGGTACCTCCTAGTTGACTCCAGGCTCAGCTGCTCAGAAGGGATCTGGTGAGGTCATATTACTATCTTGGAGGAGTAAAGGCAAACATAAGGCAGAGGGGTCTTCTGTAGTTCTGGAGTGGCGTTAGCTCAGCTGCATAAAGAAAGGGGAAATAAAAATTAATATTAGCATTGATAGCAGCAAAAATATAACAATGTTTCAGGCAAAATACAATTTTGCAGCATTAGCACTGCACACAATAACACATCCATGCAAATCCAGTGCACGCAGTGTGCGCTGCGAGGATTTGCCGGTTTCTGACACAACCCCGGTGATGATGTCTGCGATGTGCTTACTCCGGGGCAGAACAGGTCCAGTGGTCGCGGCCTCATTCCATACACTTGTATTGATTGAGGTTTTGCCCAGTAGACGGCTGCATCACTAGATGGCGCGCAGCCTCACTCAATACAAGTGTACGGAGTGACGCCAGGCCCACTTTATGGACTCTGCCCGGGAGTATGCATGTCGCATACATCACTGCTATACCCAGGTCAGAAACCGGCGACTCCTCGCAGCTCACAGTGCGTGCACTCGGGGGATTCATAAAGTGACTGCAGACTCTTAATTTTAGACCGGATAAACACTTTAAAGAAGATTTTTATTATAAAGCTACAACAAAAACCTGGCGCTTGAAGTGGTGGAAATATAGAGAAATTTGCTCATCCGTCATCAAGTACTTCCAGATATTTGAAGTTAAGTGCTTGTTGGTCAAACAGACGGTCTTAAAGGAAATCTGTCAGCAGGTTTTTGCTATGTAATTTGAGGACAGCAGGAAATAGGGGTCGAGACAGAATTCAGGGATATGTGTCTTATTACGCTGTGTGAAGTTTCCACACAATTAAGGTTATAACCACCAGGAGATTATCGCATCATTGCTGGGACTACTGGGTATGTGAGCCCTGGTTTGATCACACCCCCTCTTCTGATTAGCAGCTTACTGTCAATGTATAATGTACACAGAAAGCCATGGTGGGGTTAGCTTTCTGATCTCTGCTACATGCTACATATAAAAGCTCTGATCTGATAGTGCTGCACCCAGTAAACTAAGTGACACACTGCTGGAATCAGGGTTTCTTTTCCTATATTATGCTGCTCTCAGATGAAGTAGCAAACACCTGGTGACAAATTTCCTTTAGCAAACTCATTAGAACTAGATGGACTTAAAGTCTTCCTTCAACCTTAATAACTATGAATTAAACATGGAGTGCGCTCGACTTGCAATACCTTTCCTGGCCACCAGGTCACCTGACCTGACCTGACCTGTCTGACTTCCACATGCCTATTGGGCAGTCAGCTCAGGTCAGCACACCCGGTGGTCAGGCCAGGTATTGCAATCCGAAAACAATGCATGTAAAACTGGCCTAAAGGAAAGATTTCATTGGGGGTCTCTTCTCCATTCCAGTGAGTGGAGGCGACACTACGCTAGAGACTGAAGGAAGATTTTATAGCCATGCTATCTGCTGAATCCTCTTTCCAAATAATAAGAAGAAAAGGACCAGACATTAAGTCTTCATATCTAAGTGGATGATGCAGCAAAGAGGTTGGCCAATTTATAGTGAATATTCAACTTACTAATATATTTAGCTTCAGTCCATAACATTGCTTCAGATGAAGGTGCCCCCGATCATGCACGTCATAAAGCCTGGTTTCTTGTGCACAGCGTGTAACTATATAGGAGGGCGAGTGACGTGTCTAATCCCACGCCTCATTTATTTGTAAAATACATTTACATGCACTTTTAACAAAAAATAAATAATTTAAAAAAAAAAGTGCAAAGCAAAATGCAGTTTACAGAGGCCGAGAGGTTCTGAGTAGGACCGGCCAAATGCATCGCATACTAAATAATGGGACGTATAACGTGTTGTCTCCGCTGTGCACTTCCGCAAGTCAGGCACCATTAACTTCTCATCTTATCCAGGCAACAAAACAGACTGTGCTCAATAGTCTCTAATGTGTATGGAGATCCGCGAACAGCTTCGCCATATCACTGCTCTAACAGCGGGGTCATCGACAGAGGGGGACGCTGGTCCCAAAGATACAGTGTAATGGGTTTCTTCATCAATACATCCAAATACCATACATTCCGATACATCCAAAGAGGCCGATAAAGGCTTACTTATAAGAAATACAAGGGAAGAAAAAGAAAAAACCCATCACCTGCCAAGAGCTCATGAATATATTCGAGATGCTCAATTTACCCAAATGTGCACAAACAAAAATAAAACAGCAGGTCCAGCTAAATCGGATCACAACAGCCGCACTGGAAGCTAAAACTTATTAAGGGCTCAGCCAAGTGACAATTCTCATTTTATAATGCATTCGAGTGATACAATCACCATTTGCATACAGATTGTAAAGTGCGGGAATTTATTACTATTAATTATAGAAAACACATTTGTAAGTTGTGTGCACTGTGCGCACGGAGCCTGTGTGGCCGCAGACATTAGTGGTGGATACAGATGGAAGAGGGCCCCTGAGCAAGAACGGCAAATGGACCCCTCTGTGTCTGTGACAGACGCTGCTTGCCGATTTGAAGTTGGAATTGGGCCCCTTTACCCCTTGTGCCACTGCACACGTTGCACCAATATGTCCCCCGGACTCACACCTATGTGCTCTATTCTTGGTTTTCAAAGAGAGAACACGTACCCGTTATAGTCTACAGGCCTTTGAGATGTCCAGTTTTTTGGGTTTTATCAGCGTCACCAAATAAAAAAGTGTGGGTTTGTGAACATCCTGGAGAGCATGTGGATGGCGTCATTGTACAGTCCGTCCATGGAGCGTGATCAGCATTGTAATGTATAGAAGCTTTGCAATTTAATTTATTTTTCCATATGTGAAAATCACTGATGAAACACTGACCGGGAATGTGAAAAATGGCAGACTTCTGATAGAGGCCTTAGGTTGTAAGCACGTCGCCATGTATAGTATAACCACATTGTGCCTAGTGCCGCCTGGTATTAATGTCTCTATAGTAAGTAATCTGGTGGAACAAGTCACAATGCCGGGCACAGGTACAGCACACGGACATATTATGGCTCCATTTTGTTGAAAGGTGTAATAGAGGTGTAACATGAAGGAGTGATTGTACCAACATATACCTTTGATTTTATACAGTTTTTTCTGGCTGCAATATCCCTTTATAATTCATCTCGCTGTTATATCCTACAGAGACATAAATTGCTACTAGACGAAGATCCCATTGACAGTTTTCTGCAATGGTGACCACACATGGACATTAAGCAATTTACCGTAACATGTACTGTATAATCCCATTAATAGGTTTTTTCAGTGTTTAAATGCCTGTACATAATGCTAGATACAAATGTTTTTTTCAGGGGTATTTTAGGATTTTTTTTTGCTTTAGAACACTTAAAACATGTTCTAAGTCCTCTATAGAAGCCTAAGGAAAAATGCCATACCTTGATCACTTGCATAAAGGAAATAAACCACCATGATGGACTCAATGTATGGAGTTAGGCTGTCCTTCTACAGGACTCATTTCTGCCCATAGAAGTGAACGGAGAGAGCTGTGCTCATGTGCGACCACCTATACATTCAGTCACCCCTAGATGAGGCGATCAGAGGCTCTCACTAGGTAGGACATGAATCATGGTTTCCCTTTTTCAAACACATGAGGATCCAACTAGGCCCTCATCTACTAGACATTTGTTGCTAATTCTTTTTCTATATTCTATATCTGTCCAAGATGGAAGTCCCCCATTAATTACCTATATTTGGTTCACCACGCCCAATCTCAATGACATTGATGATTCAATGATGAAACTATCTGAAACATGCACACCACTGAAGTATTTGCTTTGTTGGGCTTCAGGGCGAACAAAATGCAGAAGAATTCTACAGTGATTGTAGATAACCACAGAAAGGCATTATGGAATGTAAAGTGAATACATTGCATTATTTGTAACCTAAACTATGACATCACCAGGTCAGTCATTAAAATAAATAAAAACTTACCAACCCTTGAATTATACGGAAATGTCAAAGAGCTCTGTAGAGTTTGCTACAAGTCTCAAATAATAGAAAGTCCAATCAAGCAAGTCAATTCCACTTGTAACTATTCCACGAAAACATGTGTTTAACTTTTAGGAAAGTCAGCATTTCAAATTTCACTTACGTCAAAACAGATGTGAGTATACATCGCGTTTCCCAGGATCACAGATTATTCTACACTCTACTTTTCACAGTCGACTCTTTCAGTGAAGAATTACATTTGATATTCCCACCGGGAGATGGCTTATAAAAGCCACAAGAGTTATCGCATCCGAGCAGATTAAAGTTTATGCTTTCCAAAAATCAAATTCTGTACAGTAATGCAGCCGCATAAATAACATGAATCACCTCAATAAGAGGCATGTTCATGGTGAAGATGTAGTCTGCACAGAAAATTCCAGATGAGAAAAGTAGGACGATTTTATGGCTTCTCTTCAAAGGTGTTATCAACTTCTAGGACAACCCCTCCTTGATCTGAATGTTTGCCCCCCCCCCCGTGAAAATAAAAACACTCATACTCACCTCGCATGCTAGCGCTATTCCAGCGGTGTCGACACTCATGTTCCCCGAGATCACATGAGGCTGTTATGGCCCAATCACGGCTGGCTTCCCTGTCCCTGGCCGATCAATTTCACGTGATTACTAATACGTCCGAAGCGGGGGGGCAGTGACGCCAGATTGGGTGAAGGGATCACGTGTCACAACAACCATACGCAAGAGCACTGGGAATGCAAGTGTCAACACCGGTGGATCTGAGCCGGCACCGGAGGTCAGTATAAGTCTTTTTATTTTCACGGGGCAAACATTCAGATCAAGAAGGCAGTCCATAAAGAGAAAGAGAAGGGTGGATCCATCACTTCAAATTAAATCCCAAATTTTATTTCAAATCGGTTTAAAATGTGATTCCAGGGAAAAATTAAAACTCTACAATGGATGAATATAGGATACAAGGAGAAAGTCCCAAGAGAAACTTGGTGTCCTGGTTGGTGCTTTTCGAAGTGATACATTGTAGAATGTGAATTTTTCCCTGGAGTCATGTTTTTAACCAGTTGAAATAAAATTTAGGATTTTATTTGAAGTGTTGCATCCACCCTTCTCTTTATGGACTGCTTTCCCTTGGATTTGAGATCCTGTGCACTCGGTTATAGGTGAGCTGATCATATTTTTCTATTCAGATCAAGAAGATGTGGTCCTAGTTGTGGACAACCCCTTCAAAAGGACCCTAAGGGTCTATACACATGGGACTTATTCAGTAAGGAACCTTCACAGTGGAAGATCTGTAGTGGCAAAAACTGTGGATTTCATTGTTGAAATGTTTCAGATTTGTCAAGAAGTAGTAGAGTATCGAGGATTGTTACAGTTCCATTCAATGTCTATGGCACTGATCAAGATGGCGCAGTGTAATACTTGACTTTCCTTCTCATCTTCAATTGAAAATAAAAGCTGAAATTGGGACGCCAATTTAGGTGATAAAGTAGGTCATAAACAGGTATTCAGGTCTACATAAAAAAGTCCAAAATAGTCTGGTCCTTAAAGGAGACCTGTCACAAAGTAAAAAATGTCCATTTTTTACTCTTATTTTATTTCTTTTTTGCTCACTTCAGAATGCAGTTTAATTTTTTTTTCTTTTAAATCCACCATTCTGTTCCAGAGATACAGGACCATATATTTAGTCCAGAGTGTCCTGGAAGTCACACCCCCTTTGATAAAGTCCATAGAAAATGTCCCGAAATAAAAATTGTCATATTTCTGGAACCGTGGATTTATAAAAAAGAAAATAATCACATTAAATCAGAGGAGTAAAATTTGAGCAAAAACTGGTCAAATTTGACCTTGAGACAGATCCTCTTTTATGGGGTTTATGTACATCATGCCTGCTGTATAGAATTTAGATTTCTAATGCAAGTTTTGATCCATTATAAATAGTTTCAGTTGTTTTTTGGCTTTTTATCTGCAGGTTGCAATGCACCATTTTCCTTGAATAGCCAGTCATCATCTGCCGCAAGCTGCAGTCTGTGTGACTGATTAATGTTACTGTACAACACCATACTGGGGCTGCTGGACCATGGAGCGCTGCTCTCTCCTCATGTCCTCTCCAGTCAGCTGAGCAAGAGAAGAAGATTTTTGCAATCAGTTTAAAAATGTCATAAACCAAAACAGCCATTCAGTGGAGAGGACATCCGATAGTGAAAACAAGCCCAATGTATGCAATACAATGGCAGTGAAGGTTAAATATGGCTCAGTGGTTAGCCCTGTGGCTTTGCAGCGCTGGGGTCCTGGGTTCAAATCCCACCAAGGACAAAATCTGCAAGGAGTTTGTATGTTCTCCCCTTGTTTGTGTGGGTTTTCCTCAGGTTTTCCGATTTCCTCCCACACTCCAGAGACATACCGATAGGGAATTTAGATTGTGAGACCCAATGGGGACACCGATAATATATAAAGCGCTATGCACCATCTGCATAATTTTCTCCCACAGTCCTATAGATCATTAACAGAGCAGAGGTTTAGCATGTGCACCTCTGTTCAAGATAGGAGTACACCCTTAATCCAGCTCTAGGCGGCCATGGTCATGTTCTTGGAAATATGGGTCACCAGTAGGTGCTCGAACTTTATTTTCCCCCATTGTCAGCATGCGTTGCCTCTTCCATTATTCTATGACTTGCCTGTCCTAAACTAAAAGCCCCTGTTTTACTGTTATGCCTGGAAGGTGTTTGACAGACAGCAGAGTAGAAGTAGAGGGACAAACAGAGTTCAGCCCAAAACCCTAGTCCTACCATGAATTAAGTGAATAAATTGTGAGTGCTGAATAAATCCTCAGCAACTGCACAGGTCTCTTTAATGATCTGCTAGAATGTACCAGTCTGCAGTGGTGTTAGCCCACCGAGCATTGCCTACACTGAATGTATCAGTCTGCAGTGGTCTTAGCTCACGGAGCATTGCCTACACTGAATGTATCAGTCTGCAGTGGTCTTAGCTCACAGAGCATTGCCTACACTGAATGTATCAGTCTGCAGTGGTGTTAGCCCACCGAGCATTGCCTACACTGAATGTATCAGTCTGCAGTGGTTTTAGCTCACAGAGCATTGCCTAAACTGAATGTATCAGTCTGCAGTGGTCTTAGCTCACAGAGCATTGCCTACACTGAATGTATCAGTCTGCAGTGGTCTTCGCTCACACTGAATGTATCAGCCTGCAGTGGTCTTCACTCACAGAGCATTGCCTACACTGAATGTATCAGCCTGCAGTGGTCTTAGCCCACAGAGCATTGCCTACACTGAATGTATCAGTCTACAGTGGTCTTAGCCCACAGAGCATTGCCTACACTGAATGTATCAGTCTGCAGTGGTCTTAGCTCACAGAGCATTGCCTACACTGAATGTATCAGCCTGCAGTGGTCTTAGCTCACAGAGCATTGCCTACACTGAATGTATCAGTCTGCAGTGGTCTTAGCCCACAGATCATTGCCTACACTGAATGTATCAGTCTGCAGTGGTCTTAGCCCACAGATCATTGCCTACACTGAATGTATCAGTCTGCAGTGGTCTTAGCTCACAGAGCATTGCCTACACTGAATGTATCAGTCTGCAGTGGTCTTAGCTCACAGAGCATTGCCTACACTGAATGTATCAGTCTGCAGTGGTCTTAGCTCACAGAGCATTGCCTACACTGAATGTATCAGTCTGCAGTGGTCTTCGCTCACACTGAATGTATCAGCCTGCAGTGGTCTTCGCTCACAGAGCATTGCCTACACTGAATGTATCAGCCTGCAGTGGTCTTAGCTCACAGAGCATTGCCTACACTGAATGTATCAGTCTGCAGTGGTCTTAGCCCACAGATCATTGCCTACACTGAATGTATCAGTCTGCAGTGTCTTCGCTCACAACTAATGTATCAGCCTGCAGTGGTCTTCGCCACAGAGCATTGCCTACACTGAATGTATCAGCCTGCAGTGGTCTTAGCCCACAGAGCATTGCCTACACTGAATGTATCAGTCTGCAGTGGTCTTAGCCCACAGAGCATTGCCTACACTGAATGTATCAGTCTGCAGTGGTCTTAGCCACAGATCATTGCCTACACTGAATGTATCAGTCTGCAGTGGTCTTAGCTCACAGAGCATTGCCTACACTGAATGTATCAATCTGCAGTGGTCTTAGCTCACAGAGCATTGCCTACACTGAATGTATCAGTCTGCAGTGGTCTTAGCTCACAGAGCATTGCCTACACTGAATGTATCAATCTGCAGTGGTCTTAGCTCACAGATCATTGCCTACACTGAATGTATCAGTCTGCAGTGGTCTTAGCCACAGAGCATTGCCTACACTGAATGTATCAATCTGCAGTGGTCTTAGCTCACAGATCATTGCCTACACTGAATGTATCAGTCTGCAGTGGTCTTAGCCCACAGATCATTGCCTACACTGAATGTATCAGTCTGCAGTGGTCTTAGCTCACAGAGCATTGCCTACACTGAATGTATCAATCTGCAGTGGTCTCAGCTCACAGAGCATTGCCTACACTGAATGTATCAGTCTGCAGTGGTCTTAGCTCACAGAGCATTGCCTACACTGAATGTATCAATCTGCAGTGGTCTTAGCTCACAGAGCATTGCCTACACTGAATGTATCAGTCTGCAGTGGTCTTAGCTCACAGAGCATTGCCTACACTGAATGTATCAATCTGCAGTGGTCTTAGCTCACAGATCATTGCCTACACTGAATGTATCAGTCTGCAGTGGTCTTAGCTCACAGAGCATTGCCTACACTGAATGTATCAATCTGCAGTGGTCTTAGCTCACAGATCATTGCCTACACTGAATGTATCAGTCTGCAGTGGTCTTAGCCCACAGATCATTGCCTACACTGAATGTATCAGTCTGCAGTGGTCTTAGCTCACAGAGCATTGCCTACACTGAATGTATCAATCTGCAGTGGTCTCAGCTCACAGAGCATTGCCTACACTGAATGTATCAGTCTGCAGTGGTCTTAGCTCACAGAGCATTGCCTACACTGAATGTATCAATCTGCAGTGGTCTTAGCTCACAGAGCATTGCCAACACTGAATGTATCAGTCTGCAGTGGTCTTCGCTCACACTGAATGTATCAGTCTGCAGTGGTCTTAGCTCACAGAGCATTGCCTACACTGAATGTATCAGTCTGAAGTGGTCTTTGCTCACACTGAATGTATCAGTCTGCAGTGGTCTTCGCTCACAGAGCATTGCCTACACTGAATGCATCAGTCTGCAGTGGTCTTAGCTCACAGAGCATTGCCTACACTGAATGTATCAGTCTGCAGTGGTCTTCGCTCACACTGAATGTATCAGTCTGCAGTGGTCTTCGCTCACAGAGCATTGCCTACACTGAATGTATCAGTCTGCAGTGGTCTTAGCTCACAGAGCATTGCCTACACTGAATGTATCAGTCTGAAGTGGTCTTCGCTCACACTGAATGTATCAGTCTGCAGTGGTCTTCGCTCACAGAGCATTGCCTACACTGAATGCATCAGTCTGCAGTGGTCTTAGCTCACAGAGCATTGCCTACACTGAATGTATCAGTCTGCAGTGGTCTTAGCTCACACTGAATGTATCAGTCTGCAGTGGTCTTAGCTCACAGAGCATTGCCTACACTGAATGTATCAGTCTGAAGTGGTCTTTGCTCACACTGAATGTATCAGTCTGCAGTGGTCTTCGCTCACAGAGCATTGCCTACACTGAATGCATCAGTCTGCAGTGGTCTTAGCTCACAGAGCATTGCCTACACTGAATGTATCAGTCTGCAGTGGTCTTTGCTCACACTGAATGTATCAGTCTGCAGTGGTCTTCGCTCACAGAGCATTGCCTACACTGAATGCATCAGTCTGCAGTGGTCTTCGCTCACAGAGCATTGCCTACACTGAATGCATCAGTCTGCAGTGGTCTTCGCTCACACTGAATGTATCAGTCTGCAGTGGTCTTCGCTCACAGAGCATTGCCTACACTGAATGTATCAGTCTGCAGTGGTCTTAGCTCACAGAGCATTGCCTACACTGAATGTATCAGTCTGAAGTGGTCTTCGCTCACACTGAATGTATCAGTCTGCAGTGGTCTTCGCTCACAGAGCATTGCCTACACTGAATGCATCAGTCTGCAGTGGTCTTAGCTCACAGAGCATTGCCTACACTGAATGTATCAGTCTGCAGTGGTCTTCGCTCACACTGAATGTATCAGTCTGCAGTGGTCTTAGCTCACAGAGCATTGCCTACACTGAATGTATCAGTCTGAAGTGGTCTTTGCTCACACTGAATGTATCAGTCTGCAGTGGTCTTCGCTCACAGAGCATTGCCTACACTGAATGCATCAGTCTGCAGTGGTCTTAGCTCACAGAGCATTGCCTACACTGAATGTATCAGTCTGCAGTGGTCTTTGCTCACACTGAATGTATCAGTCTGCAGTGGTCTTCGCTCACAGAGCATTGCCTACACTGAATGCATCAGTCTGCAGTGGTCTTCGCTCACAGAGCATTGCCTACACTGAATGCATCAGTCTGCAGTGGTCTTAGCTCACAGAGCATTGCCTACACTGGACACAATTGTATCTACTTCTTCAGCCTATTAGAATATAGGAGGCCGCGGCGCTCAGCTCAATTTCAAGCTAACATTTACTTTATCACTACAGCAAGACCTCGACGTGCCGAGCAATACTAACATTCCCCCGAGGTCCCCAGGTAACACATAATAAGCCATAAGTTAGGTGCTGGTAATAAGAGAGTTCTAGGAATTGCAGCTACACTACTCAACATATATTTTAGAAGCACTCACTAAAATTCTCATGAGGGGCTTCCAATGGAAAAAAAAAAAACTGCTAACATGGTTTCATATTACTTTCCCGTGACCCATTGTACATCTGGCTCCAATTTAATCCATTAGGCAAACAATCTGAAAATCTAAACTCCATCCATAAAAGCCATGTACCGCTGCTAGGAAAACAAATAAACAGATTAAGCAATCAAACAATCAAACACTGTCAGAATTACACAAGGAAAGAGCAAGGGATGTGTTCAGAGTTTACACTGGGATGAGGACGCATGTTGGCTTCTACCATGGGAAAAATAACGAGCACGGAGATACTCCGCACAAAACTGGACTTGTCCTTAATCAAATAATATACAAGAAAGGATTAGAAACGTACGATACAAGTGGGTTTGGCAGATCGTTGCATCTCAATGTTTTCATATAACTTTTCCACCAAATTTAATGTAGAATATCAGGGTGACCATCTTTCTATTGGCAAGGTCACATAAGAACAAGGTGATATGGAAATTCCAGTTACAAGGGATTAGTATGCCATATACTTGTATGCACTTACTCATTACATGGTATACCCGACCACAACTTAACATGTTCCACCTTCCAGAAGAAAGGGTTTCCACAGAACACTATTTTACGGTTGTTCTTAGAATACACCTGGGTCTGCCAGAACCTTAAAATACCTTTAAAACTGTCAGATTAAAGGGATGTGCACACCGTGTTTCAGGTCCTAATAAAGCACCACAAAAAATGAAATGTAATGTATTTTAAAACAACATTGCCGTGCATATATTCAGGGTTTTTTTTAATCACTTCATGATTCAGAAACCTTGATCCTTTGCAGATTCCTCTATGACGCTGCTCACTAGTTAAGAGTATAACTAAAAGAAAAAAAAAAACACTGGTGAAACCACCAGAGAAACCATTACAGTAAAAAGATGTCGGAACCTTAAAGACGTGTGTACATACCCCAATCTGGTGCACCTACCCCAATGTCGTGCACCTACCCCAATGTGGTGCCTCACATCAACTCAACCATATGTATCAATTACCATCAGGGGTCCTGCAAGTTGCGAGATGGGACCATTATAGATTGTATTAGGTTATTTTCTGGTATATTTCACTATCTTGGGAATTTGAAGGCTAAAATTCCTAATATGTCCCATACACAAAAGTAAAACCAGACAAACTCGCCTCCATTGGCCAACAGTGTAACAGAGGAACTTCCTAATTCTTCTCCGACAAATACAGTAGGGAAAAAAAGTATTTCGTCAGCCACCAATTGTGCAAGTTCTCCCACTTAAAAAGATGAGAGAGGCCTGTAATTGGCATCATAGGTAGACCACAACTATGAAGTGCACACGTTCAGGAATATTTGCGTTTTTTTCGCGTTTTTTCGCGGGAAAAAACGCGTCAAAAACGCATGTATTAAGCATCCTATCATTTAGAATGAATTCCGCAAATTTTGTGCACATGGTGCGTTTTTTTCCGCAAAAAAAAACGCATCGCGGAAAATCTAGCAGTTTGTCCATTAATTTTGCGGATTTCTAGCGTTTTTCCCTCTTTATTATTGACCTAGAAAGTTCAGGAAAAAATCGCGGTAAAAACGCGTCAAAACCGCGCAAAAAAAACGCACCAAAAACGCGCAAAATCCGCGCAAAAAAACCGCGCGTTTTTGCAGCGCAAAAAAGTCCGGTTTTGCTCAGGAATATTCTGCAAACATTCTGCAAACGTGTGCACTTAGCCTAAGAGTCAAAATGAGAAAACAAATCCAGAAAATCATCTTGTTGATTTGGCAAGGTTTATTTTGCAAATTATGGTGGAAAATATGGTAAGTATTTGGTCACCTAAAAAGATGCAAGATTTCTGGCTCTCACAGACCTGTAACTTCTTCTTTAAAGGGAATCTGTCACCCCAATTTTGCCATATCAAGTAAATATATGGTATCATATAACCTGATACTCCCGTTTTCATATCAAAATACCTTAGTACACAGACGGCGTTCGGCTTCCCGCAATTGCCATTTCAAATTCAGCCAGGGCATGCGCAGTGTGCTTTGCCCAACAGTGGGCAAAGCATAAAATCGTTACAGTGCATGCGCTACTCTTTCCTTGCCCCGGAAATGACTGCTTGCCTTGGACGACTTCCGGGGCAAGGAAAGAGTAGCGCATGCGCTGTAACGATTTTATGCTTTGCCCACTGTTGGGCAAAGCACACTGCGCATGCCCTGGCCGAATTTGAAATGAGCAATTGCGGGAAGCCGAATGCAGTCTGTGGGATTCACAGACGGCGATACGCAAGTGATGCCGAGGAGCGGGGGGGGGGGGGGGACATGGAAAACGCTGCCCTCCTGACCTGACCGTCCTGATTGACAGCGCAGAAATCCGAAGTTTACTAATGTATTTTGATATGAAAATGGGGGTATCAGGTTATAGGATACCTACCGACAGCTTTGTTATGGGACGCACTATTGACAGATTCCCTTTAACCTCTTCCTTACCGATGACGGGATAGTACGTCATCGGTAAGGATCCCATGCTTTGAGGTGGGCTCTGGCAGTAAGCCCACCTCAAAGCCACGACATGTCAGCTGTTATAAACAGCTGACATGTGCCCGCAATAGGCGTGAGCAGAATCGCCATCCGCCTGTGCCTATTAACTAGTTAAAACCCGCTGTCAAAGCTGACAGCGGGCATTTAACTAGAGCTTGCGGCCACCGGGCTGGAAGTGAGCGCATCGCCGACCCCCGTCACGTGATCGGGGGTCGGCGATGCATTGCCTTGACAACCAGAGGTCTCAGAGACCTCTATGGTTGTTGCAGGAACATAGCTGTGAGCGCCGCCCGGTGGTCAGTGCTCATAGCAATGCAGTAAATCTGCTCATCGCCCATATGTAGCAGAACCGATCAAGTGTGCCATGCTTCTAGCCTCCCATGAAGGCTATTGAAGCATGCCAAAAGTAAAAAAAAAAAAAAAAAGTGTTTAAAAATTAAAAAAACAAACAAAAAAAACCTAAAAGTTCAAATCACCCCCCTTTCACCACAATTAAAATAACACAGTAAAAGAAAAATCAAACATACACATATTAGGTATCGCCGCGTTCAGAATCGCCCGATCTATCAAAGAAAAAAAAAAGGATTAACCCGATTGCTACACAACGTAGCGAGAAAAAAAATTCAAAACGCCAGAATTATGTTTTTTTGGTCGCTGTAAACATTGCATTAAAATGCAATAACGGGCGATCAAAAGAATGTATTTGCACAAAAGTGGTATCATTAAAAACATCAGCTCGGTGCGCAAAATATAAGCCCTCACCCGACTCCAGATCACAAAAAATAGAGAGGCTACGGGTCTCGGAAAATGGCGCAATTTTTTTTAGCAAACTTTAGAATTTTTTTTCACCACTTAGATAAGAGAGAACCTAGACACGTTTGGGATCTATGAATTCGTAATGACCTGGAAAATCATAGTGGTATATCAGTTTTAGCATTTAGTGAACCTAGCAAAAATGGCAAGCAAAAAACAAGTGTGGGATTGCACTTTTTTTGCAATTTCACCGCACTTGGAATTTTTTTCCTGTTTTCGAGTACACGACATGGTAAAACAAATGGTGTCGCTCAAAAGTACAACTCGTCCTGCAAAAAATAAGCCCTCACATGGCCATATTGATGGAAAAATAAAAAAGTTATGGCTCTGGAAAGAAGGGGAGCAAAAAACTAAAACATAAAATTGAAAAAAGCTCCGGGAGTGAAGGGGTTAAGAGGCTCCTCTGTCCTCCACTCATTACCTGTAGTAATGGCACCTGTTTGAACTTATCAGTATTAAAGACACCTGGCCACAACCTCAAACAGTCACGCTCCAAACTCCACTATGGTGAAGACCAAAGAGCTGTCGAAGGACACCAGAACCAAAATTGTAGCCCTGTACCAGGCTGGGAAGACTGAATCTGCAATAGGCAAGCAGCTTGGTGTTATGAAATCAACTGTGGGAGCAATAATAAGAAAATGGAAGACATACAAGACCACTGATAATCTCCCTCGATCTGGGGCTCCACGCAAGATCTCACCCCGTGGTGTCAAAATGATCACAAGAACGGTGAGCAAAAATCCCAGAACCACACGGGGGGACCTAGTGAATGACCTGCATAGAGCTGAGACCACCTTAACAAAGGCTACTGTGTAGCCCAGCTGCGCTCTGGAGCCACTACCATCAGTAACACACTACGCCACCAGTGACTCAGATCCTGCAGTGCCAGACGTGTCCTCCTACTTAAGCCAGTACATGTCTGGGCCCATCTGAAGTTTGCTAGAGAGAATTTGGTATTATCCAGAAGAGTATTAGGAGATTGTTATATGGTCTGATGAAACCAAAGTAGAACTGTTTGGTAGAAATAAAACTCGTCGTGTTTGAAGGAGACAGAATGCCGAGTTGCATCCAAAGAACACCATACCTACTGTGGCGCATGGGGGTGGCAACATCATGCTGTGGGGTTGTTTCTCTACAAAGGGACCAGGACGACTGATCCGTGTACATGAAAGAATGATTGGGGCCATGTATCGTGAGATTTTGAGTGCAAACCTCCTTCCATCAGCAAGATGGAAGATGAAACGTGGCTGGGCCTTCCAGCATGATAATGATCCCAAGCACACCGCCAGGGCAACGAAGGAGTGGCTTCGTAAGAAGCATATGAAGGTCCTGGAGTGGCCTAGCCAGTCTCCAGATCTCAACCCCATAGAAAACCTTTGGAGGCATCTGAAAGTCTGTGTTGCCCAGCGACAGGCCCAAAACATCACTGCTCTAGAGGAGAACTGCATGGAGAAATGGGCCAACATACTACCAACATTGTGTGCCAACCTTGTGAAGACTTACAGAAAACGTTTGACCTCTGTCATTGCCAACTAAGGATATATTACAAAATATTGAAATTAACTTTTATTAATGACCAAATACTTATTTTCCACCATAATTTGCAAAATAAATCTTGCCAAATCAGACAAGGTGATTTTCTGGATGTGTTTTCTCATTTTGACTCTCATAGTTGTGGTCTACCTATGATGTCAATTACAGGCCTCTCTCATCTTTTTAAGTGGGAGAACGTGCACAATTGGTGGCTGACTAAATACTTTTTTTTTTCCCCACTATAATATACATTTTCAGGATGATATATTACTTACTATATGTTTATGTATCCAGTTAACACCAACTGAACTCTATCCACAGTGTCCACAAAGCATAAAGGAAAACATACATGTAACTTCAAAAAGATTCCCAGAATAGTGTTAATTATTGATGACCGACTAAGCCATATGGCTCACGGGTCAAATTTAGACAATCAAAGGATAGACTGTGACTTTTTAAAGTCACAGACAATCTAATGTTTTGGGGGACAATCAGTACCTCTAGGTAGGTCTGCTTTCAAGGAGACACAAGGTCAGTCGATTAGGCAAGTTTCTTTATGGTTCCCCTCAATATAAAGGAGATGGCCTCAGGGATGTCTATTCTTTTCCTCCTTAACATGAAAAGTACATTAAAGGAGTTATCAAATTATACATTTAGATATATAATTTTCCTGTTACAGCCTCTATTATAGAATAACTCTGTCGTCACCATTCTGAGGGCTTCAGAGGACTCCAAGCATTCAACAAAGGAAACCCAAAGCAAGCATTTCAAGAGCTCAGCTAAACTCTTAGATATCTTTGACAGTCCGAAAATATTTCTGCTAACAATTGGCAAGATTGTAGATGCAGCTCTAGGCTAGAACACAGGTTACAAGTTACAACTCAGCAACCATCCAATATTAGTGCAATGTGCGCAAAAATATTCTGAAATTTTTCTGTACATTTTATGTATACGTAAACTGCAGTAACTATCAAAAAAATTTGGAAGCTACAAAAGGTTTAAGTTATAATTTACATATCATGAAAAGGCTACAAAACCAAAAACGTATAGAAAGACAAAACTAGATCAGTGGTAACAATGCAAGCACTTATGAATAATATAATGGGTATTCATAAAATAGAATTTCACTAGTAAACTCATTCTTCAGGTGCACTTCATGCCCTGGAGAAGCAAGAAACGCGAGTTTGTTATTGGTATTTTGGGTAAAATTAAACCTGTGCACTTATGGATTGGATGCATATATAAAATTGATGTATACAGTGGTACGGAAAGTATTCAGACCCCTTTAAATTTTTCACTCTTGTGATCCTCCTTGAGATGGTTCTACTCCTTCATTGGAGTCCAGCTGTGTTTAATTAAACTGATAGGACTTGATTTGTAAAGGCACACACCTGTCTATATGAGACCTCACAGCTCACAGTGCATGTGATACCAAATGAGAATCATGAGGTCAAAGGAACTGGCCAAGGAGCTCAGAGACAGAATTTTGGCAAGGCACACATCTGGCCAAGGTTACAAAAGAATTTCTGCAGTACTCAAGGTTCCTAAGAGCACAGTGGCCTCCATAATCCTTAAATGGAAGAAGTTTTAGGACCACCAGAAGTTTTCCTAGACCTGGCAGTCCAAGCCAAACTGAGCAATCGTGGGAGAAGAGCCTTGGTAAGAGAGGTAAAGAAGAACCCCAAGATCACTGTGGCTGATCTCCACAGATGCAGTAGGGAGATGGGAGAAAGTTCCAGAAAGTCAACTATCACTGCAGCCCTCCACCAGTCGGGCCTTAAGGCAGAGTGGCCAGACGGAAGCCTCTCCTCAGGGCCAGACATATGAAAGCCCGCATAGAGTTTGCTAAAAAACACATGAAGGACTCCAAGAGTATGAGAAATAAGATTCTCTGTTCTGATGAGACAAAGATAGAACTTTTTGGTGATAATGCTAAGCGGTATGTGTGGAGAAAACCAGGCACTGCTCATCACCTGCCCAATACATTCCCAACAGTGAAACATGGTGGTGGCAGCATCATGCTATGAGGGTGTTTTTCAGCTGCAGGGACAGGACGACTGGTTGCAATTGAAGGAAACAGGAATGCGGCCAAGTACAGAGATATCCTGGATGAAAACCTCTTCCAGAGTGCTCTGGACCTCAGACTTGGCCGAAGGTTCACCTTCCAACAAGACAATGACCCTAACCATAAAGCTAAAATAACAAAGGAGTGGCTTCATAACAACTCTGTGACAATTCTTGACTGCCCAGCCAGAGCAATGACCTAAACCCAATTGAGCATCTCTGGAGAGACCTGAAAATGGCTGTCCACCAACACCAAATAAGGACATTTTTGGTGTAGAATTTCCCCCACTCATTAGTGTGGGTGAAATCTGTAGCAAAAAGGATAAAACAATTGATATACTGCAGATTTAAATCTGCAAGTCACAAATAAGCAACCTGTGCATGAGACTTCAGGATTCTCAATCACTTTGCTGGCATCAGGAAGCAATTCAAGGTTTTGTAACAAAAACGCAACAAGTCTGCAACATGTGCATAGGTCCTAAATGTCGCATGGCATTGAATAACATTTACCAAAAAAAGATGATTGTAATTTGGCACAGTGTCGAAGAATGAAGCAGCCCTGCCATTATATTCAATCCTCATGACTAGAATGTAGCTGAACATGTCAATATTTTGTGGGTCTAGACAGCCATGTGATCAAGTAAGAAGCAAAAACTAAGGACACAAGAATCACAAGAATTATATGGAAGGTTAACAATGGTGTCCTCAATTATTTACAGTGGTCTGAAAATAGCGCATAACACAAAGAACTACTATTCAGTGTTGTCATATGGTTTGTTGATGACCACAAAACTTTACCACTTGATCAGGTCATAGTCTGGCTCCGAGGCTGTGCTTACACTTTCATAAAAAAAAAATAAAATTATAAAAATTATAAAAAAAAAAAAAAAAAATTCAGACAGTGGGGTTAGAGCAACGATGTTAACGCTTAGCAAGGCCGTCCATTAATCAATGATCGTCCTCTATGACCTTCATTCATCCAAAGCAAAGAGCCACAATTTTCATGCTGGATAAGTGCAAGAAAATAATGTTATATTCTAATATATTACTTTACAAGCTTGTAAGGGTAGGGCAAAAAGGCCCTAAGAAAAAGGAAAGGAAAACATTTTTTCCTGGACATCTTATCCAAAAATTATAGACCAAAATTGGGCACATTGAAAAAGCGTAGTAAATCAAGTGAAAATGTATTGCCTCTATAGCTTAAAATGGCACCGATACGACCACATCAGCAAAATTCGCTGTGTGTACGGGAATGGTCATGATTTTTCTATTCAATTTAAAAAAACAAAAAACAAAACGGCTTTAACATTTTTTTTTTACAGACAGTGGCAGAAAGTACGTCATTTCAATGACTGTCAATTGATTAATTTATCGTACATAGGTGATATTATCAGATAGGAGTCAGCCAAGTGCACGCACCACAGACAAGTATACATGGAATATTCAGGATACCTGCAGTCGGGACACGTTAGGAGTTCCCTATACAACGTAGATTGCCAACTATTCACTAAATGTGCTGGGTTCACACAATTTTTATCTGAGGCTACGTTCCCACAATGAACTTATCGTTTTTTTTTTTTGGTTTTTTTTACACTGCATCAAAAAAATGCAGTGACTTACGGTTCCAGGAAAATGGATGGGATTTATAGAAATATCATGCCCACTCTGCTTCTTTGTAACACAACATAAACCCATCTGTAATGTGGGTTTCAAATCTGCAACATGTCAATTTCTCTTGTGGGTGCGCTGAGTTTTCTGTGCGGATTTTTCCCATAGATTTGTATTAGGTGCAGAAATTCCGCAGGTAAAAAACACACATGCAAAAACGCCTGTAATCCGCACCTAAGTATACCAATAAAGTATACCAGTAAGGCCGTAGTCACACTACTGCACAACACGGCCGAATACTATGCGATAAAACATCGCACAGCACTCGGCCCAGTGTTACTCTATGGGGCAGCTCAGATCTGCCATTATTTTCTCATGCTGAATCAGCGGGTGAGAACAATGGCAGCGTGAGAGAACAACGGCAGCGTGCGAAAACGGCAGCGTGCGAGAACAACGGCAGCATGTTGCAATTGGCACTGACACTTGACCGAGTCTCAGCTGACTCGCACCTATTTAAGTCTATGGGTGCGAGGGACAACGCACAGCACTCAGATATCATCCGAGTGCAGTGCGATTCCCGCCGACGACGCCAGCAGAGATGGAGAAATTAGCATATCGCATCCAATGCCATACGCTAGTGTGACTCCAGCCTAAGTAGAAAAAACAAAGCAGCTTTATTTACAGCATGACACGCCAACAAGACGCAAATACCGCAGCGTCAAAAGTGTGGTAAAAACTCAATAAAAACAAACACGCAAAACGACCATACTTAGGAGCAAGTTAAAGCTCTTTCAGCCATATTTCCATGAATAGTATGAGATACAGCGCAGACTGACAGACACGCATTTTATTCCACTCAGTTGAGGTCTCTAACCACCAGCGATTGGACATTATGGCTAGGAAAAGCTACATCTGTCTACATCATTCCTAAAAATTAGAAATGTGGTTATATCACAATCTTATGTTCTTCTCTTTTATGCTGGAGCTTCTACAGATGACTATTGCCATAAAGAAAATAAACGGGGGAGGAAGACCGCAATCTGTAATGTTCTTCGTGTTATGTGGCCTGCGAGCAATAACACCAAATTAATTTACTTGTAATTAAAAGCGAGAAGAGGATCTGTGAGTCAACACATCGCCCGGCGAACAGATCAGAGGGCAGAAATGAACAAGTCTGGATGTCAAATGGTGGTTAAAGAGCTGTAATTATTGCTCCTGGACACAAGGGCCGCCCGGAGGATCCTGGAGTTCACTCAAGTTCAGGTGCAAATCGAAAGATTCCACTAAATCTGCAATAATTTCAAATTCATCTACAGGACTGAGAATATAATAGTATTGTAGAGTAAAATCAAGTTATTTTTTTTGTTTTTTTTAAAAAGGGCACTGGACATTATTTTAGTAGTCTCTATGGTATATGATGGTCTCTACAGTGCACAGTCTTTGGCTTTCTTGGGTTACATTCCCATGATGCCATTTTTAGTGAGTCTTTGTCACTGTATCTTCCCTGAACCAAAAACTCAGCGTTCTACAGTTTCAGCAAAGTGAATGAGATTTCTAGAAACTCATTTCTCATTGCTGTTTTTTTTTTTGACACTCAGCGTAAGCTTACCTGCGGTTCATGTAAGCACCAATCCAGCGTTTTTTTTTCCAGCACTGGAGTGGCGCTTTAAATTTAAGCCCACTGCACCCAGCGTATTCACCGTTTTTCGTCACCACTCCGGTCCTGTGGCATCATCTTGTGAGTGCAGCTTCTGACTGGCCGGAAATCAGAAGCTACGTCGTCACAAGCTGTCAGTGTAAGTCTATGAGACCAAGAACGAGTCTCTCATAGAGATGTATTGAAAAGTGACCTCCGCGCAGCTCCATGTAACGCCAATCAACAATATAATCAGTTATTGAGCGATAGTTTCATGGACTGTTTACACAGGCTGACAAACAATGATGCAGACCAAAGTGTCTGTTGATACAATTGCTCTACCCAATACAGTATGTTATTGGCAGCACATCACGAGTTTACATGGGGCGATGTGCTGTCAATCACTATGATTTGTTTCCCCCCCACTGGAATAAATGATCCAACCACCAGATGAAACAGCTTTTTCACCTTTAATCAGCTGATTACAAGCATGTTTACACAGGATAATCAGGAAGGAGTATTCCTACGAATGCTTGTTATCCGATTATCGGCTCCACTAAATGCACAATTACAGGTAACGCTCCCTGAAATAATGCATGTTCATAAAGGTGCAATTTGTTTACTGCTGTGAAATATGCAGGGTAACGGTGAATTCCCTGCGGCCGGCGAAAAACCCACCTCCTCTAAAGGAATTTTGACAAGGAGTGCACATAGGGAGATGCCAATTGAAGAACACTAGAAGCATTTTTTTCCCTTTAAGAAATAAAAGCTCTCAGGACTTGAACCTTAAGATCCTTGGCTCATCCTGCTGGCACTTATGTCCAAGATTCTTGATCCAACCCAACGTGGAACGGCTACGTTTATTCTCTTCCCACCACTTACTTTACAGCCAGCAGATGGAAGGATTCTGTAGTCGTCCAATCCCTGTCAGATACGGCTTCAAGGATTAGTTAAAGCTTCAAATCTTTCCCATAATTATTTACTCAACCATGAGCTACTATTTTAGAGACATCAAGTAACACTCGTTTCCTCCCCTCCGGTAATCTACGCACAGCACATTATTCATACATATGCCACACTTCTGCCTTTCAGATATCTTTTCTTAAAATACAAATAGTTTACCGCTGACATAGACGGATGGGTTCCCTGCTTCTGCATCTCTTGATTAGGGATAAACCAGGAATAAACAACTTAATCCAGATTACTTCTAGTGACAGTTAAGAGAATACTACCTACAGAATAATTATATGTTTACACAGCCCGATACAATGCGCTTTGTACTCTACATTGTCAGATTATGCAGGATCTCTGGGAATGAGAAGAAACAAAGACGTGGTCCGCATACCACTTCACTCTACAGAGATCAGCATTCTTGATACATCTATGCAAATAATCAGATGCTTTGTTAAGTTAAGTGCAGCCTAAATAAAAAATATAAGATTTCATAGTAAATTGCCCCGTGTGTAAGAAAAGGATATTTTCTCATTTGTTTTATCTTGGCTTCTGTCTGTCAGATAGCTGCAATGTGAATTTGCACTTGTACCAACATATGTCCCGGCTCATTTTTCTTGGTCTTGTTTTCAGTTTTTTGTGCTTTGTACAAACAGGACCATGACTCCCCACTGTTTGGACTGGGCATTTTGTCTACACAGCTTTCCATAGGCAGGTGTCTGAATAGTCATGTCTAGGTCCTGCTCTGCCCCATCTATTTTGAGGTCTGCTGATACATAGCGAGGTGACCTACAAAAGTTAGGGACGGTCCTGATTGGGTACACCTTGTCGCGGTGGGATGGCTTATACGCTTTTTGATCAAAATAGCGTTAACTAAGAATCCTGTTATTTCCATGTACTATTTGTTTACTGCAGGTTATTTGCGCATTTGTTTTTATCTTGGGTTCGGTGTGTAAGAAAAGAGGGAGACGTGTACAAGGCTGGTGTCACACTTGCGAGTGTGATGCGAGAAACTTACACGAGTTTCTCGCATCAACACCGGCACATGTATTTCTATGCGGCTGCACACTCCGATCCCAAGAGCCGGCGCCAGTGTTGATGCGAGAAATTTGTGCGATTTTTTTCACATCACACGCGCAAGTGTGACACCGGTTTGGCTCTCTAGAAGACTTTTAAACATAACTTCCTTGTCCATAACCTTCTGAAAGGCTGTCCAATATCTATAAATCACAGGTTAAAAAAAATGTATATTTTCTAAACGACTCATTCAGATGTTAGCGATTATTTTTGCATGCAAATAAAATAGTGTCTTTTGATCAGATCTTCATCAGGTTTTGGCCAGTGTCAGTTTTTTACCAGTTTTTCTTTTAGGAGAAAAAAAAAATAAAATAAAAGGAATCTCAATTCATGAACAGCGGGAAGCACATAGATGGCATCAGAAACCTGAATCAAAACTGGATAGGACTTGGTGAATTTCTGCGGCCCACTTGATCCACAAAAATATACAGACATGTCAACAGCCACATATACTATTATAGGTAGGAGTTTCAAATGCAAAATAAGACAGCTAGAACTCGAACTTGAAAAACTGATGCATGAATGAGCCCTAGCATGAAGTTATTCCCTAGAAAAAAAAATTAAATTATGATTAAGTGATCAGTAGGTGTCAATTATGTAGACAACGCGGTACTACAGTGAGCACCATGGTAGTACAACTCAGCCCCCCTCAAGTGAATAGTTTCATGTAAAGATAAGCATCAGTGCCTGGATAGACAACAAATGGTTCACATGATTATATGTTCAAGTGACTGTGTGGCGCCCCTGAGGGTCCAGTCACCACAGAGGTACTGCACCTCAGCCAGAGGTGGGGTACTCTGCTCTCAGGTTAGAAGGGGACACTGCCAGGTACCCACACACTAGCACTCAACACCAGACCTCTCCAGGCCAGGGAGGAACTAGGTAGAAGGTGTAGGTGGAGAAGGTGGAGAAGGGGCGGAGCTTAAGGGAGTGACGGTTGTAGAAAGGAGAAGTCAGTTGGTGCTGCGGACTGGAGAAGTGAGGAGCTCGTCCTTAGACAGGGGGACAGTAGAGAGAAAGAAGAAAGACAGAGAGAAAGAAGCTTCAGTGAGAGAGAGGAAGAAGGGGCCCTAGGGGCACAGGAAGTGAGGATTCCATCCGTGGCGCCCAAATCCACGCCAACAGTAGTTGGGTGGAGGCACCAGGTCGCAGTAGGGGTCCTGGCCCAACCTAGTGGAGAAACTAATGACTCAGCTAGCAAACTGGAGGCTGTGGTAACTGCATGTACTACAGCCACATCCGCACACATTCGCTGAAAAGGCAGCCAGATAGGACCGAGGGGACCTAGAGCACGTCGCCCGACAGGATCCAAGGCTGCTGGCTTGGGACACTGTGTGTGAAGGCGAAGCGCAGGAGAGGTGAGAGCCAACGCAGGGAGATGGCCAGGAAAGGAACATCAAAAGGGGGTTCTGACACGGTGTACCCCAAATTACCTGAGAGCTGTCTGGACCACCTACCCAGAGGACACAGCATCCCGGCTGGGGATTGTAACCTGCAAGTCTGTGAGTAAAACTGAAAAGACTGCACCCAGCTGTGTCCTCAGAATTATTTACTGCGTCATCTGCCCTGCACCATAACCACCATCACCATCTTTAACTGCTCTGGGGCTTAGCTCTACCCGTGGAGAGCCGTAACAACTTTGCTACGTCACCAACTGTCCCAGTGGAACTAAACTGCAGCGTCGGCCATCTTATATAGCCGATTACCACGGGTGGCGTCACAAACTAATTCCCCTACACACTATCCCCTTTTTCTTTTCATTTTTATTGGACACCCCGGGCCACGGACTGGGTCACTGCTGCCGTGACCTTCCCCTTTAAGAACCGTCCGACCTGGGTCCAAGTACCACACGGGGGGCGCTCCAACTGCACAACTTAAACTCTTTGGTATTCTCCTTAAAAAGTTTTTCACTACTTGGAAAACTCCTTCTCACACCCTTCGCTTGTCCCCAATGAAATAATAAAACCTATACTCCCCTACTGTGCCAGGCCTGTTCCCGTGGTGTTGGTACTTGCTCTCCCTGGGGCTCCCGTGCAGTTGTTGTCATGTGACCCCTGCGCCCAATCAGTCCTCGCCTTCTGTTGAATTAATCATGAAGAGGAAGTCGGGGATCAGCTGCAGCCCAGATGTACGCTTCATGCTAAATTTGTATGAAGGTGCTGATTGGGCACCGGAGTCACGTGTCACAACAACCGGATTGCTAATGCCGACATCTCTGCAACGGTGTCGGCACGGGAGTATAGGATTTTTTATTTTATTTTATAGGGGCCAAATATTTAGATCAAAAAAGGGTTGTCCTAGTAGTGGACAACTCCTTTAATCATTAGGCATTTTTGCTATGCCCGATCATAGAGACAATGTTGTGGCTTTAAAGGAACAACTGCAGTCCTTTCTATCTTCTTTCTTTGATTAGTGCAAGGAGCAACCTAGAAGCAGAACCACCCAGAACAGTGATGGAGGCTGAAAAGTCAAATAACAACTGGACCCCATAAATGCAGCAGTCATTTTGCGCATTGTGAAGATTCTCTATTGCTGATGTGCGTAGCAAGCAGTCATGTGACCTTAATTATGCGATCTGCATACTTCCAGCCACATTGCAACTAGACATGTCTGGCCTCACTCAATACGCTTTAATTAAGCAATGCTACTCACATCCAGTCGTCCCGTGACCGCATATATACAAATCACATACTTTGGGTCAGGCCGCCGCAAGCACCAAAAAAAAACCAGATTACTTACCGGTAATGCTCTTTTATAGAGCCCACGACAGCACCCACTGAGAGAGGGATCCGCCCCTAGGAACAGGAAACCTACAGAGAGATAAAAGGGGCGGCCCCCCTCGCTCCTCAGTTGGTTTACAGAGAATGAGAGGAACCGCCACACAAGTTTTAGTTAATTTGCTCCATAACACGTTTAACATATATATACAAATTTATACTGCTGGACTATGTATAGTCAATATATTATAATCAATCCTTCACCCAATCGAATGCACCGTGTATATTACAATTAGGGGAGGGAAGTGAGTGGGTGCTGTCGTGGGCTCTATAAAAGAGCATTACCGGTAAGTAATCCGGTTTTTTCTCTTCGCCACGACAGCACCCACTGAGAGATTTTCAGAAACAATTATCTGGGAGGGATCACCGTGTCAAGGGTTGATCTACCAAACATTAGATCTGATGAGGAGGATAGATCTAATCTATAGTGCTCATAGAAGGTAGAAGGTGAAGCCCAGGTTGCGGCCTTACATATAAGGTCTATCGGGACATCTGCTCTTTCTGCCCAAGAAGACGATATGGCCCGTGCGGAATGTGCCTTCACGCCCTGTGGTGGAACTTTCTTTTTTGCCACATACGCCAATGCTATTGCGTCTCTAATCCATCGAGATAGTGTGCTTTTCGTTACTCCTGTACCTTTGCGGCTGCCCTGGAAAGAGACAAAGAGAACCTGCTCTTCCTCCAGGGGCTAGTCCTATCTAGATATGCTAAGACTGTTCTTTTAACATCTAAAGTGTGGAATTTCTCTTCCTGTGGTGATGAGGGGTTATCATAAAAGGAAGGAAGATAAATTTCTTGAGATCTATGAAATTTGGTTGATACTTTAGGAAGATAAGACGGGTCAGTTTTTAACACTATCCTGTCAGGATATATAGACAAGAAAGGAGGATCTATTGATAAGGCGTGGAGATCACTCACTCTTCTTGCTGAGGTCAAGGCTACTAGTAAAATGGTTTTTAATGAGGCATATTTTATTGGAACTGACTGAAAGGGTTCAAATGGACTTTCTGTTAGGGCGTCTAGGACTAAGTTTAAGTCCCAAGATGGCATTTGAGGTATATGGACTGGTTCTGCTCGATGGCATGCTGAGATAAACCGAGCTACCCATTTATTGCCTGCTATGTCATAACTATATAGGGCACCCAGAGCCGATACCTGAACCTTAAGAGTATTTACTGATAGGCCTAATTCATGCCCTTTTTGTAAAAATTCTAGAATAGCTGGGATAGGTACTTCACTAGATAGACGTACTGAATGAAAAGTCAGAAATTTCCTCCAGACTCTGGCATATATATTAGTAGTAGACTCCTTCCTGCTATGTAGGAGCGTATTAATCAGTCCATTCGAAAAACCTCTTAATTTTAATAGCTGCCTTTCAAGTTCCAGGCCGTGAGGCGCAATCCTTTGACCTGAGGGTGATAGAAGGGCCCTTGTGAGAGAAGGTCTCGGTCCCAAGGGAGGATCCATGGATCCGAAATCGACATGGCCCTCAGCCACGAGAACCACGGCCTCTTCGGCCAGAACGGGGCTATTAGGATTACTCTCGCTCTTTCCTCTCTTATTTTCCGGATGACAATCGGTAACAGAATCATTGGAGGAAAGGCATAGGCCAAGTGGAATGTCCACGGAACCTGCAGGGCATCGAGAATGTCCGGATTGTCCCTCTTGAATAAGGAGGCGAACCTTTTTACCTGCCTGTTGTTTCGTGTGGCAAACAGGTCTATGTCCGGTGTGCCCCATTTGAACGTTATCCTTCTGAAGATGTGATGATTGAGTATCCATTCCCCTTGGTGCAGGGTATGACGACTGAGAAAATCTGCCTTGACATTGTCTATTCCTCTGACGTGCAGGGCCGACAGGGACAGGAGATGACTTTCTACCAATGTTAAAATTTTCTCTGCAATACACATGAGAGGCATTGATCGTGTACCTCCTTGGTGATTTATATACGCCACTGAGGTGTTGTTGTCTGACAGTATTCTTGTATGAGTCCCTTTGCAGCTGCGGAAGAAAATTACATATGGCATAATATATAGCTTTTAGCTCTCTCATGTTTGACGAATCCTCTGACTCTGACCTAGACCATTGTCCCTGCGCCATGTTATCTTCCCAATGAGCCCCCCACCCTAAGGGGCTGGCATCTGTAGTTACTATATTTGAGGGGACCACTACCCATGGAACACCTCCCGATAGATTAACTGAGTCTAGCCACCAGGTTAGGGAACTGATTACTTCCGGGTTTAGGGATATTTTATTTTCTAACTGTCCCTGTAACCTCTCTTCTTGTTGTAAGATCAATCTTTGCAGCTTTCTGGTATGAAACTGGGCCCACCGAACTGCCGGGATACACGAGGTCAAAGAGCCCAGCAAGGACATGCCCTCTCTTAGAGATAGTGTAGGATTATGTATTACCGTTTGTACTTTATTAATTACGGTTAACTTTTTTGCCTCCGGTAGCAGACATTTCTGACTTACTGAGTCCAGATGAAGGCCTAGGAACGTCTGACAGGTTACCGGCCGTAGCCTTGATTTTTCCCAGTTGATCAGACAACCTAAGTTCTGTAGGGATGAAATTACATCAGACAGCCTGTGCTCACATTGTTGGAATGAATTTCCTACTATTAGCAGATCATCCAGGTATGGAATTACCAGTGTGTCTTTTACTCGTAAATATGACATCACCTCCAGCATCAGTTTTGTGAAGACGCGTGGTGCCATAGATAGCCCGAATGGCATTGCCGCAAACTGTAGATGACGGATTTGACCTTCTAATGTGAAAGCCACTCGGAGAAAGCGTTGATGTGGGGCATATATTGGTAGATGATAATATGCATCTTTGAGATCCACGACCACCATGTAGCATCTGGGAAATAAGAGTTTTATGGCTGATCTTATAGACTCCATTTTGAAGGTTCGGTTTTTCAAAAAGGTATTCAGTTTTTTTAGATTAACTATAGTTCTAAATGAACCATCTGGCTTAGTTACCAGAAATAAAGGAGAATAAAAGCCTTTCTCTTTTTTATTTACCGGAACCTCAATTAGCACTTTCTTGGATAGTAGGCTTTTAATTTCCAACTCTAACGCGTCTTGTTGAGTCTGGGATTTCAGAGAAGTCAATAGAAAGGAGTCCGGGGGATCCCGAACAAATTCTAATGTTAGGCCTGATTTTACGATGTTAATGGCCCAGGGGTTAGTTGTAATTTGTTCCCATTGATAATAGAAGTGTAATAACCTGCCACCCACCGGTAAGTTGGTATTATCGGAACTTATCTCCCGATCTGAAGGGACGTTTACCGAATAGGTTTCCCTTTTGTTTGAAATCCCTGTTATTCCAAGAATTCTGGGTCTTATAATCCTTTCTTCTGTTAAACGCTGGCCTCCTGAACGCCCTCCTGTAGGATGGAACGTATGGATTAGGGAAACCTTTTTTCCTTTCTCCTGCTTTGGTTAAGATATCATCCAATACTGCACCAAAGAGGTACTCACCCTGACAGGGTATAGCGCAGAGTTTTGACTTAGCTTGCGTATCCCCCTTCCAACCTTTCAACCATAACGCCCTTCGGGCTGCATTGGTTAGTCCTGCCGTTCTTGCCGCTAGGCGGAGAGAGTCTACTGAGGTGTCCGAAAGAAATGCTGCTGCACCTCTAATTAAAGGGATGGAAGACCGTAGCTTGTCTCTGGAGAGGCCCTTTTTTATATTTTCTTCCAACTCATCTAACCATACTAACATGGCCCTGCCTGTACATGTGGCCGATATTGCGGGTTTAAATGCACCTACACACGACTCCCAGGACCTCTTTAGAAGTGCATCTGCTTTTCGGTCTAGGGGTTCCGACAAAATTCCAGCATCCTCTACTGGCAAGGATGACCTGCGGGAGGTTGACGCCACAGCTGCATCCACTTTGGGTGCTTTCTCCCAAGAGGCCAGGTCCTTGTCATCAAAGGGGTACCGCCGCTTTGACGCGGCTGGCATAAAACCTTTCTGCCCTTGTTTCTCCCATTCTCTCTTTACTAGATCCTTTATAGCCGGATCAATTGGAAACACTCGCCGTTTGCGCTGGGAGATACCCGCGAACATCATTTCCTGAGGAGTTTTAGGGTCTTTTGTATCAGACAATCCCATAGTATTCCGAACCGACTTAATCAGATTATTAATACTATCGGTCGGAAAACAGGTATGCTCCTCCTCCTCTGATGAACCTGATTCACGTGAAGCCTCTGAATTGAGTTCCCCGCGGTCCGTGGAGGATCCCACCTTAGGTGGGGTTATCTCACCAAGGGATTTCCTTCCCGTAATACTACTGGCTCCCCCTAGGGCCTGTAACTCCTCTCTGATCATCAGGCAGATATCTTCTGCTCTCACTGAACTTTCCTCCTGCAGCGTATGGCTAATACAATCCTGACACAATATTTTGGGGTAAGTGTCCGGAAGAGGTTGGGAGCATAAGGCACATTCTTTATGTTTGGTCTTTTCCGTTTTTTTGGCCTAGGGACACACAGAGAAAGGGGGGAGGGGAAAGGGCCATCAGCTTGACAGGTGTGACTTATAACACTCACCCAGTGAAGCTTTCCGTCAAGATGGTACCGGTCTTAAGGATGGAGGGTCCGGCTGCGGTATGGAGCGACTCGATTTTCCTCCAGACCTGCTTGTCGAACCACTCTGCTTAGAGTGTCCACTTCCACTTTTTCTGTCGCTGCTGCTGCCGCTGTGATGTGGCACCACCAGTTCCTCAGGTGGGCGCAAAGCAGGATCGCTTGGGGACGACATTGCTGCGCACCGTTATGCCATATGGTCAGTGCTTTTATGCAGCTTCCCCATTTTTTTTTATTTTTTTTTTCTCAGCGCCGACCCGGAAGTGCTAGGTTCACTTCCGGGTTCTCTGCCTCCCTGCGCCTGCGCGGTCGCTCACTCTAGCAGCGCTCCATGATTTTCCATATTGCAACTTGCCGGGACTGCTCCTGCCACGCGCATTGCGTTCCTGACCGCTGCGGTCCCGTCCCTACTCGGAGAGAGAGGCGATGGGACCCTTCATCTTGACCTGCCGAGGCTCCCAGCGTTATCAGGTAGGGCAGCCTCGGCTCAGTGTGTGACACCAGTATTATATGCGAGCCAAAGCAATCCTGCTCCTGGCCTCGCACCTGGGAATCTTCTCCTTTTCCCGTGACGGTGGGCTGCAACCCCTGCCGCTGCCGTCCTCAGACCCACGGTCCGTTACCTCCAGGCATGTGCGGTGTCTTTTCCGTCCCAGCTGAGGAGGGATAAACCCCTGACGCTGCTTCTGGTGCTGGAGCCCCTGCCGCTCCAAAAGAAACTGCACAGGCGGCGATCCAGCCCAGGAATTCCTCTTCTAAGGTAGGTTCCTCTCCTAGGAACAGGAAACAACTGTGGAGCGAGGGGGGCCGCCCCTTTTATCTCTCTGTAGGTTTCCTGTTCCTAGGGGCGGATCCCCTCTCTCAGTGGGTGCTGTCGTGGCGAAGAGAAAACTCAAACGCGTGTGCGCACTGTGAGGATTCACAAGTCTGTAGTAATATAGAATGACTGCAGACTTTTAGCCCAAGGTTGGACAACCCCTTTAACCCTGTCACAGGCCTACTTCACTTAGGATTCCTTTTGACATAAAAAGAGGACCCATCACCAGTTCAAAAGTGGGCAGTTGTTTCTTATTTTATTCCTGCTGCTCCTCTGAGTAAATTTTTTTTTTTAAAACAGTCTTACAATTTTAGTGATATGGGTCTTTATCAAGTGAGCATTGCTCACAGGTTAATTATGCAATGCAGTCTGCAAAGAAATCTGAGGTCCACACTCACTTATGAAAACCATAAAAATTTGCACCAAATGAAAAGGTCCACAAAAGGAACCACATGGCGGATAAAAAAAAACAAAAAACAAAAAAAAACAAAGAAAGGGATACTAAAGGAGCAGCAGAAATAAAATAAAATGCAAAGTCTGTCTACTTTTGACCTGGTGACAGGGCATCTTCAACTCCTCCACTGCTCTACTCCACCAGGAATATTGACACAAATACCTTTGCTGTTATAGTAGATCACCAGGGATGCCTAGTGTGGGGCCAGCATCCTAGTTTAATCTAAAATTGAGGCCATATAATAAAAGTACACATTTGTCTTAAGGTACTGCCACACTTAGCGATCTCGTTAGCGATCTAGATAACGACGCAAGCTAATGAGATCGTTGGTGTGATCTCTTTTAGGTCGCTAGTAGCTGCCAAACAGGAGATCTCATAAACGACACATCAGCGGTCAGCGATCTCTTTAACGACTTTGGCGGTCGTTAGGATCTATTAGCATGTACTGAGCGCTTCTGATTCATAGGAATTTCCAGCATCGCTCCTGCTCTCTGCGTCCTGCTAGCCTGCTTTGCAACTTCTGTGATCCTCTCTGTGACGCAAAAGAGAACTTACAGATATTGCGATCCAATTCGTGACGCTAAACAACATATGCGTCACAAACGAGGTCGCTCGTCGTTTGCAAAAGGTGCCAAACACAGCGATTCAGGCTCACCAGCGGGACGCCAACGATCAAAAAACGGTCCAGAACGCTAGTGAACGATCAGCGACATCACAGCAGGGGCCACATCGTTGCTACATGCCACACACAACGAGGTCGCTAACGAGATTGCTAAATAGTGACGTTTTAGTGATCTCGTTAGCGATCTCGTTTGCGATCTCGCTTAGTGTGGCATACCCTTTACCTAAGCCAACAATTATAAGAAGAATAAAAGGATTGTCCAATTTCTTTAACCTATAGGGGCGCTTTGCATTTCAGGCGGTTAGGATTAAGGGCAGGGAGAGGTGATAGTCCAGCCAAACTGCAGCAACGACAAATGCCCAAAGTAGCACAATCACATCACAAAAATGTACATATATGTGTCCAAGAATAGCTTAATTATTAAATGGGGCATATTTATATACTAAATGCCTATGACACACTCATACTAAATCACCACAAACACATTTTTCCCATATGACTAATGCAGGGGTGGGATTCAGCCGGTTCTCCCCGGTTCGATGGAACCGATTGTTCAAAAAGCAGCCGGTTCCCCGAACCGGGGAGAATGAGAGCGGCGATCCGGAACTATTTTGCACCTGAGAGTCGGCGGTTCCCTGTGCCGGCTGTCAAGCTGACAGCCGGCGCAGAGAAGCTGCTGCGTGCCGGCTCCCAGGAATCAATTGCACTGGCGTCTATACAGACGCCAGTACAATTGAAGCTCTGACTGCGGGTCAGAGCGACGTCAGCAGCGTGATCAGGTCATGTGATCACGCTGCTGACGTCACTGGCCGGCGGCGGCAAGTGGGGGAACGATGGTGGTAAGTGTGCTCCAATATGGAGCTGAAGATACCACCGAAGATGGGTGGGGCATAATGTGTGAGTATGGGGGGGTGAATTTAGAGTGGGGATGGGGGGGGTACTTTAGTTGGGATTGGATGGAGCATTTATGTGTGGGGGATTTGAGTGGGGATGGGGGGCTGTTTTATGTGTGGGGGGATTTGGAGTGGGGATGGGGGGCTGTTTTATGTGTGGGGGATTTGGAGTGGGGATGGGGGGCTATTTTATGTGTGGGGGGATTTGGAGTGGGGATGAGGGGCTATTTTATGTGTGGGGGATTTGGAGTGGGGATGAGGGGCTATTTTATGTGTGGGGGGATTTGGAGTGGGGATGGGGGGCTATTTTATGTGTGGGGGATTTGGAGTGGGGATGGGGGCTATTTTATGTGTGGGGGATTTGGAGTGGGTATGGGGGGCTATTTTATGTGTGGGGGGATTTGGAGTGGGGATGGGGGGCTATTTTATGTGTGGGGGCTGGGGATTTGGAGTGGGGATGGGGGTATTTAATATGTGTGGGGGGATTTGAGGGTACTGAAGAGTATGTATGTATGAGGAAACAGTATGGGGGATGGTTGCAGACAGTATGGGTGAACGGGTGAATGTATGTGGACACAGTATGGGGAGTCAGGGGTATGTGTGAGCAGACAGTATAGTGAGGGGGTAAATATATGAGGAGACAGTATGCTGAACAGGGGGGATGTGTGAGGAGGGAGGGGAATAGTGTGAGGTGACAGTATATTGCAGATACTTTTATTTAGGGGCATTATAATGACTCTTCTATCTTTAAGGGCATCGTGTGGAGAGTTGGTGCAGAAGAGCGGAGAAGATGGAGGTCTGTAGAGATGAGCTGTGGATGAGAAAACTCATCATGGGATCTTGACAAGATGAAGAAAAGAAGAACGACTCCAGAGACAGCGTCATCTATAAGGTACCTGGATGTAAATATTATTTGTGAAATTGACTAATTCTCATGTCTTTATTTGTTAGGAGCATTAAAGGGGTTCTCCAGGTCTGTGTCACATAGAATGACTGCAGACTCAGCACAAACCTGGACAGCCCCTTTAATGCTCCTAACATAAATAAAAACATGAGAATTAGTTAATTTCAGAATTCTCACAGTGCGCTCTGCACGCTGTTAGGATTCTCTCGTGCCGGTGATTTACATACATGCGGTCACATGCTGACTAGACATGTGTGGCCTCACTCAATGAAAATGAACGGAGCGAGGCCGGGCACGTCTAGTCGGAATGTGGCCAGAAGTATATAAATCACATGCTTGTGCTGACATGACCGTGTACTCTTGCCACCGGTAATGGAGAATCCTAAAAGTGTGCAGAGCATTAGTTGTGAGAATTCAGAAGCTGCAATGTCAGGATTCAGCTCTGCAGGTTCCAGCAGTCATCACATGGACACTTCACTCATGCCATTTTCATACTTATGGTCCTGTGACAACGAGCTTCTCCTCCTGCTTCTCTCAGTTTTTCACTGAACATTGAGAGCATTAGGAAGAGCAGCTCGTCGGTACATGACTAAGTGTGCAAATCGCATGTGTGCGGGGGGAGGTGGGGGAGGGCCAAAACAAATTCTTGCCCCGGGTGCCAGAAAGTCTAGATACGCCTCTGGCCGCAACACACCGCCAGCCCCCGGACTGATCTCTGCAGTGCGGCGATTGGGTAGCGGCGCGCCGCGGCCATCTTCAGTCACGAGGAGGAGCTGAAGAGAGAGGAGAGAGCAGAGGCTGCGAGGCAGAGCTGCAGAGTCTCTGAGGTACTGTGTGTGTGAGCAGCTGCCTGAGCTGCGGCGCTACCTGGGGCTGGCCTGGCCTGGAGACTATTTGGGCAGTATGTGCTAAGTTCTATTTGGGCAGTGAGTGTAGTATGTCACTGTATTATTTGGGGCTGGGCAGTGGGCCCTCAACACTGTATGACAGTGTGAGCAGCTGCCTGAGCTGCAGCGCTGCCTGGGGCTGGCCTGGCCTGGAGACTATTTGGGCAGTATGTGCTATTTGGGCAGTATGTCACTGTATTATTTGGGCAGTATGTCACTGTATTATTTGGGCAGTATGTCACTGTATTATTTGGGCACTGTATGAGGTATTATATGAGCACTATGTGATGATATTATTTGGGCACTGTATTGTTTTAGCATTATGTGACGGTATTATTTGGGCACTCTGTGACTGTATTATTTGGGTACTGTATTATTTAGGCACATTCAGTGCCAGGAGCCCTTCCTTCTTGCCTGCGGCTCCTTAGCTGCTGCAGAACCTCATTTTAAAGAGGGAAGGGAAGGAGAGTGGAGTGGTTTTTGTGAAGCTATGAGGGGCTGCCTTGCTGCTGCAGAACCCGTTTTTGCCTAAAACCTTTTATGTGGAAAAAATTAATCACACCTGGATCCTGCAGTTCCTCCAGGACTACAAGTCCCAGCAGAACGTGGGGAGCAGTGATGTAATCCTTCAGCCTCTGACTAGCTATACCTCCCCCCTTCTTTAAAAAGAGGTTCTGCAGCTGCGGAGGGAACATATATGTATGAATCACAACCCAGCTGCTGCAGAACCTCTTGAGGGAATCCCATTCCGCAGGCTTCGGGGTGTGGCTTCAAAAATGGGTGTGGCTTAAAAAGGGTGTGGTTTAAAATGGGTGTGGTTTACCGACGCACAAACACAGAACCTGTTGTTAAAAATTTGAATCCCACCCCTGGACTAATGCTTATACGCTCTAGAAGACTCGCAGAAGCACGGACAAGGAGGGATGAATGTGGGTAGACCTTCCAAGGACTCTCCCAGTGTTATTTTAGTAAGAGGATTAAAGCAAAAAAAGTTATCACTTTTGTACCCTAACTATCCAAGAAAAAGGTAAGCACATATGATGTTCCAGTCCTAACGAATATGGGCCAATGTACAGTACAGACTAAAAGTCTGGACACACCTTCTCGTTCAAAGATTTTTCTGTACTTTCATGACTATGATAATTGTACATTCACACTGAAGGCATCAAAACTATGAATTAACACATGTGGAATTATATACTTAACAAAAAAGTATGTAACAACTGAAATTATGTGTTATATTCTAGGTTCTTCAAAGTAGCCACCTTTTGCTTTGATGACTGATTTGCACACTCTTGGCATTCTCTTGATGAGCTTCAAGAGGTAGTCACCGGAAATGGTCTTCCAACAATCTTGAAGGAGTTCCCAGAGATGCTTAGCACTTGTTGGCCCTTTTGCATTCACTCTGTGGTCCAGCTCACCCCAAACCATCTCGATTGGGTTCAGGTCTGGTGACTGTGGAGGCCAGGTCATCTGGCGTAGCACCCCATCACTCTCCTTCTTGGTCAAATAGCCCTTACACAGCCTGGAGGTGTGCTTGGGGTCATTGTGCTGTTGAAAAAAAAAATGGTCCAACTAAACGCAAACTGGATGGAAAAGCATGCCGCTGCAAGATGCTGTGGTAGCCATGCTGGTTCATTATGCCTTCAATTTTGAATAAATCCCCAATAGTGTCACCAGCAAAGCACCCCCACACCATCATACCTCCTCCTCCATGCTTCATGGTGGGAACCAGGCATGTAGAGTCCATACGTTCACCTTTTCTGCGTTGCACAAAGACACGGTGGTTGGAACCAAAGATCTCAAATTTGGACTCATCAGACCAAATCACAGATTTCCACTGGTTAATGTCCATTCCTTGTGTTCTTTAGCCAAAACAAGTCTCTTCTGCTTGTTGCCTGTACTTAGCAGTGGTTAAACTAGCAGCTATTATACCATGAAGGCCTGCTGCACAAAGTCTCCTCTTAACAGTTGTTGTAGAGATGTGTCTGCTGCTAGAACTCTGTGTGGCATTGACCTGGTCTCTAATCTGAGCTGCTGTAAACCTGCAATTTCTGAGGCTGGTGACTCGGATAAACTTATCCTCAGAAGCAGAGGTGACTTTTGGTCTTCCTTTCCTGGGGCGGTCCTCATGTGAGCCAGTTTCTTTGTAGCGCTTGATGGTTTTTGCAACTGTACTTGGGGACACTTTCAAAGTTTTCCCAATTTTTCTGACTGACTGACCTTCATTTCTTAAAGTAATGATGGCCACTCGTTTTTCTTTACTAAAAAAGAAGCTAACAGTCTATTCAGTAGGACTATCAGCTGTGTATCCCCCAGACTTCTGCACAACACAATGATGGTCTCAACCCATTTATAAGACAAGAAATCACACTTATTAAACCTGACAGGGTACACCAGTGAAGTGAAAACCATTTCCGGTGACTACCTCTTGAAGCTCATCAAGAGAATGCCAAGAGTGTGCAAAGCAGTCATCAAAGCAAAAAGGTGGCTACTTTGAAGAACCTAGAATATAAGACATATTTTCAGTTGTTTCACACTTTTTTGTTAAGTCTATAATTCCACATGTGTTAATTCATAGTTTTAATGCCTTCAGTGTGAATGTACAATTTTCATAGTTATGAAAATACAGAAAAACCTTTGAATGAGAAGGTGTCCAAACTTTTGGTCTGTACTGTACATGTTAAAAAAAAAAATACGGATTTTTGTGTTACTCACCGTAAAATCCTTTTCTTCGAGACGCTCATTGGGGGACACAGGACTGTGGGTGTATGCTACTGCCGCTAGGAGGCTGACACTAAGTAAACATAAAAAAAGGTTAGCTCCTCCTCCGCCGTATACACCTCAGCACTGGCCGCAGGCAAACCCAGTTTAGTGCAAAAAGCAGTAGGAGGCTAGAGAATAAATTAATGTTAATACAGGTACAATATATCCAGAAGTAAATCTACTGATATAGACAAGCAAATAAAATTAACTTAGAAATCGAAGCCATCCGGCTAATAGGGAGGGTGCTGTGTCCCCCAATGAGCGTCTCGGAGAAAAGGATTTTACGGTGAGTAACACAAAAATCCGTATTTCTCCTTCGTCTCATTGGGGGACACAGGACTGTGGGACGTCCCAAAGCAGTCCCTTGGGTGGGAAACCGACTCCACAGTGTAATTCATAACCAAGCATTGCTTATAGGTGCGCAACTGCGCCCTGAAGAATCCTTCTACCCAGACTGGCATCCGCAGAAGCCTGAGTATGGACATTATAATGCTTGGAAAAGGTATGCAGACTGGACCAGGTTGCCGCCTTACAAACCTGTTCCACCGAAGCCTGATGCCGAAGGGCCCAGGAGGCACCCACCGCTCTGGTGGAGTGAGCCTTGATCCCTGCGGGAACCACCGCTCCTCTGATGCGGTAAGCCTCCTGAATGGCTAACCGAATCCACCTAGCCAAGGTTGACCTAGAGGCAGCGAGTCCCTTCCTGCGACCCTCAGGGAGGACAAACAGCGTGTCCGTCTGCCGAAAGGACGCCGTCCGAGATACATATCTCCTGAGTGCTCTCACCAGATCTAGCGTATGGAGAGCCTTCTCAACCCGGTGCGTAGGAGCTGGGCAAAAAGAAGGTAGAACAATGTCCTCATTGATATGAAATGAGGACACGACTTTAGGCAAAAAAGATGGTGTTGGCCTGAGCACTACCTTATCCTGATGGAAAAGTAAGTACGGAGCTCAACAAGACAGTGCTGCCAGCTTCGAAACATGCCTTATGGATGTTATGGCTACCAAAAACACCACTTTCCAGGAAAGGAATGTCAGAGAAACCTCCTGCAGAGGTTCAAATGGAGATTCCTGCAGGACTCCCAGGACTAGATTGAGATCCCAAACATCTAAGGGAGCCTTGTAGGGGGGAACTATATGGACAACCCCCTGAATAAAGGTCCTAACCTGAAAATTAGACGCGATCCTTCGCTGAAAAAGAACCGACAAGGCTGATATCTGCCGTCTAAGCGTACTTGGCGCTAGACCTGAATCTAGGCCCGCTTGAAGAAATGACAGAATGTTTGGAATTGAAAACAGAAGCGGGGAACAACCATGTTCCCTGCACCAAGCAAAAAAGACTTTCCAAGTACCGTGGTAGATGCGAGCCGAGACGGGCTTTCGGGCGCTAGCCATCGTCGCGGCGACCTTTTTAGAGAATCCAGCCCTGGTCAGGATCCAAGATTCAACGGCCAGGCCGTCAAACACAGGACCGCTGAGTTCTGGTGGTAAACTGGGCCCTGGAAGAGAAGGTCCGCGTGCTCTGGCAGTCGCCAGGGTGCGTCGGCGAGCAACTGTACCAGCTCCGCGTACCATCAGCGACGCGGCCAATCCGGAGCGATTAATATCGCTGGGACCCCTTCTAACCTGATCTTTCTGATCACCCTTGGGAGCAGAGCTATTGGTGGAAACAAGTATGGAAGGTGAAACTGATTCCACGGTAGAACCAGGGCGTCTACTGCAATTGCCTGCGGATCCCGATACCGGGAGACGAAGTTGGGCACCTTGGCATTTATCCTGGAAGCCATCAGGTCCACATCTGGGGTTCCCCAGCGTCGGCATATCTGCTGAAAAATCTCGGGATGTAGCGACCATTCCCCTGACGCTATGCCGTGACGGCTGAGAAAATCCGCTGCCCAGTTTTCCTCGCCCGGAATGTGGACCGCTGAAATCACAGAGTGATTTACCTCTGCCCAGGTCAGAATCTGTTTTACCTCGTGCATGGCCGCCCTGCTGCGGGTACCTCCCTGATGGTTTATGTATGCCACCGCCGTGCATTGTCCGATTGTATTCGGACTGGGCGGCCCGCCAGATGCTGGTGAAAATGCCTCAGAGCCAGCCGAACAGCTCGGATCTCTAAAATATTGATCGGGAGGGTCGATTCCTGCTGAGACCAAGTTCCCTGGGCTGTGTGGTGACGAAACACTGCTCCCCATCTGAGCAGGCTGGCGTCCGTTGTGACTACCATCCAGAAATTTGGAGGAAACAAACGACCTTGTTGAAGAGTGGTGCTCTTCGTCCACCACGTAAGAGTCTGTCTGACCTGCAGGGACAGACGGCACCGAAGATTGAGGGAGTAAGGGCTCCCGTCCCATACTGCCAAGAGTGCATGCTGAAGGGGGCGAAGATGCAAATGGAATAGCCTCGATTGCTGCCACCATCCTTCCTAGGGCCCTCATGCAAAACCGGATGGTGTGAGGAATCGGTTGGCGAAGGATCCGTACCTCTTGACGGAGAACTAAGGCCTTGTCCTGAGGAAGGATTATCAACCCCTGAGCGGTGTCGAAATTCATCCCTAAAAAGGTGATCTTCCGAGATGGCACGGGAGATGATTTCTTCATATTCACCAGCCACCCCAGGCGAGCAAGGGTGTCTAAGTAATGCTGACACTTTCCTCGCAGGTTTGAAAAGACTGACCCTTGATGAGGAGGTCGTCTAAATAAGGCAGGATGACTATCCCCCTGGAGTGCAGAATGGACACAACAGCAGCCATGACCTTTGTGAACACCCTGGGGGCTGTGGCTAGCCCGAATGGCAAGGCTGCGAACTGAAGATGAAGTTTGCCGATGGCAAACCGAAGAAACCTTTGATGAGGGGGAAATATGGGGATGTGAAGATAGGCATCATGGATGTCTATTGATGCTAGAAATTCCCCTTTTTCCATGGCTGCAATGACCGAGCGGAGAGACTCCATTCGGAAATGTTGAATTCTGACAAACCGGTTCAGTCGCTTTAGATCCAGAATGGGCCTTACGGTACCGTCCTTCTTGGGTACAATGAACAGGTTGGAATAAAACCCCTGACCTCTTTCGACCTCCGGTACAGGTACGACAACCCCGCTGTGCCGAAGAGACTCGACCGCCTTGAATAAGGCGCGAACCCGAGACTCCTCCTTGGGAAGGCGCGAGGGAAAAAAATCGATTTGAGGGAAGGCTGGTAAATTCTATTTTGTACCCCGAGGAGACTAACTCCCTGACCCACTCGTCGTGAGTAATCGATAGCCAAAGGGGGCGAAACCAGAGTAAGCGGCCGCCTACTCTGGATAAATTGACCGGATTCTGCCTCCAGTCATTTGTCCGAATATCTTTGGGGTTTAGACCCTCTAGATCTTGGCTGTTGAGATCGCCCTCTTCCCAGAGAGTTGGCCTGTAGGAGACCTGGCGATCTCTGGCCTGATTAGGTCGACCTGAGCCGCTGGAGGTGGCTGGCGTGGCCCAACCTGGGTTACGAGAGGCCCTAAAGCGAGGCTGAAGCTGTCGACGAAAAGGCTGTCTAATTTTTTGCTGAGGAAGAAAACTGCTCTTCTCTCCCGTCGCATCAGATATGAGCTGATCCAGCCTTTTGCCAAATAACCGACCACTCTGATATGGTAAGGATGTAAGCGATTTCTTTGAGGTTGAGTCCGCTCGCCAGGTTCTCAGCCACAAGGATCTTCTGATAGCAATTGCATTAGCAGCAGCTAGTGCTGCGCAATTTGCCGCATCCATGGATGCATTAATTAAGAAGTCTCCTGCAAAGCTATCTGATTAGAGATCTCGGTTACCTCAGACGGCACCTCTATACCGTGAAGAGCTCTATTTAGAGACTCCGACCATGATATCATGGCCTTAGCAACCCAAGTCGCTGCAAAAGAAGGGGAGAGAGCAGAACCTGATGCCTCAAACACCGAGCGGGCCAAACTTTCAATCAGACGATCCGTTGGATCCTTAATCGAGGAACCGTTGGGAGAGAGAGAGAGGTCTTAGATGCCAAACGCGCACAGGAGGGTCGACCGCAGGAAATTCCGCCCACTTCTTCAGAAGTTCAGGGGCAAAAGGATATCTGGTATTAAGGGCTTTTTGTCCTGCGAAGCGCTTGTCCGGCTTTTCCCGGTGGCGCTGCACTAGCTCCTCAAACTCAGGATGAGCACCAAAAACCTTATGGGTCTGTCTGGCTCGTTTAAAAGACACCTTATGACCAGAGGCCAAGGTGGATTCATCGTCTACCCCCAGAGATTGATTGACAGCTTCAATCAGACTGTCAATTGTCTCCTGACAACCTGGAGCTTCCAAATTGAGGGACCCTTCAGTATCGGAATCCGAATATTGATCACTTGCCTCTAAAAGTGAGGGAGAGCGAGAAGCTGAACTGAAGGATGCCGAAGCCCTGGACGGCATAGGCGACGCAGTGTGGGTTCGCTTCCCCTGCGTCTGCCTGGTGAGAGCGCGGCCCCTGCAGGCCGGAGGTTCCTGAGACGTCGCCAAGACGGGTGAACCACTGTCCCTGCTCCTATCGGGAGCTTGAAGGGACTCGATTGCTCTCGTTAATGACGCCATAGATTGAGACAGAGATAGGGCCCACTCCGGGGGACCTGACGCACTGGGCTGGGCTATAGGTGAGGGCTCCTGAGCCCGTTCGGAGTCACAGGCTTCGCAGACCCAATTAGACTGTGCGTGCGGAAAAGGGGATCTACAGGCAATGCATGAGGTATACAGCACCGTGTGAGCCTTAGTTCTTCTGGACATACTGTATCTGTCCAGAGCCTCTTTCCCCCTGCTGTAACAATCTGGCTGTGACGATGCGGAGGTGCGGTAGCGGAGCGCAGCGAAGTGGAGAGCCGGGCTGGAGGTAGTGGCACTTACCCCAGTCCTGTATCCCCGGACGTCCTTAAACAGCGTTGATAGCGCAAAAGAAACGAGCAAAGGCTCCAGACTTTTCAAAAAAAAGCGCTCCCTGTCAGGGAGGCGTGGCTCATATAGCTGACCACAGGGGGCGGGGTCGAGAGGCGCGGCCTAGCTCCGTCAGATGCCGGAGACACCACTTCCGGCTGCGGCCTAGTCCCCGGCCGAAGCCGGGGACTAAATTTGCGGTCGCGGCCCAGCGCCGGAGAAAACCGCGGCCTAAATTTCCGGCGGTGGCCGCCCGAGAGTCGGGGGCGGGCCCGCCGGAAGATGACGCCGCCAGAGGCGGGGCCTGAGACCGCGGCCCAAGCCGGGCGCTAAATTGCAGGCCGCGGCCTGGTCCCCAGCCGGAGCCAGGGACTAAATTTATTTGAGGCCTAACACCGGCCGAAGCCGGGGCCTAAATTTTAGGCGGCGGCCGTCCAGGAGACAAGGGGCGGACCGCCGGAAGATGATGCCCCCAAGGGGGCGGGGCCCAAACCAGGAACTTGCCTGTTTTACTGAAGCCAGGCTGAAAACGAGTATCCTTTCCCCTGCTCCAACGCTACCAGCAACCTCCGTTCATAGCTTTCCGGTCCTCCTCCACGATGTCCTTAAGGTGGGGTCGCAGAGGGTCCTTTTTCTGGCCCCACTTAGCTTCAGATTGGAGGGGGCCTGTGAAATGACAGAAGGACGGTGCAGGCACCCTAACTCCATCACCCCTTCAGGGGGTGAGGAGAGGGACCGTCCGCCTCCTTGCAGCACCGCAGTCTAGCATTGGTGGTGCAGTGGGGGCCACACGGACTATCTCCTGCCACTGTACAGCCTAGGGTTTCAATACTCTAGGGTGGTCAGGGCTGAGTCCGGCATCATGTCCCACGTTGCGGGAAAGGATAAGTGGAGGCTTCACTCCACGTGCTCGCCCGTTGATGGTTTGGGGAGATCGGACCCCTTCAAAAGGGTCCGTCGCCCCTATCTCGTCTTCGTGGGAAAGACAAAAAAAAAAAAAAATGGTCTGGAAAAAGAACCAGACGTGTGCCTCCATCAGACACTAAGCAAGAACTGGGTTTGCCTGCGGCCAGTGCTGAGGTGTATACGGCGGAGGAGGAGCTAACCTTTTTTTATGTTTACTTAGTGTCAGCCTCCTAGCGGCAGTAGCATACACCCACAGTCCTGTGTCCCCCAATGAGACGAAGGAGAAAAATAGGTGTCAGAGTAGACTTTTTCTATGAGCTGCTGTAGATTGACAGTTTGTTTCTTATCTTAATAAATCTGTCTGAAAAATAGTGACCACTTTTATGTAACCCCCTCACAACCATTTTTTAAATGGGTTAAAAGTACACTTAGTGCCAGGTGTCAGCTGTCAAAATCACCTGACCGATCTCCCGCACACCAGCTGTGTGCGCGGGCGTTAGCCGCGGACGTAATAATATGTCCGTAGTCAAATAGGCCCAGGTCACATGGACAGATTACGTCCGATGTCAGAAAGGCGTTAATATCTGTTTGTCGTTAGTCAAGTAATGAAAACAATGTGGCTTACATCCATAAGCGAAAAGCTTTCCAGGTCTCATGCTGCTGACATAGGTGCACAGAGCATAGGAAGAGATTGCCGGTATTACGACCTGCTCTCTACCTGCATTGTGACGGGCCTTTGCATTTCGAAGAGGAAATATATTGACAACTTTGTTATTAGTTTAAACTTGTCCCTACAATCTACTTGATGAAATCTCCAAAGCTGTGTTAAAAAAAAGTGTCCAATCTATATAAAATTTGGAAATGGGAATAAGGCCATACAAGTGTATAACATGGCCGAGTGCCATGCGATAAAACATCACACAACACTTGGACCAGTGTTATACTATGGGGCACCTCAGATCTGAGATTATTTCTCATGCTGATTCGGTATACTGCGATTGCATCTGAGAATCGGATCACGCATACCCATACAAGTCATATTAAATCAGCTTTGCTGGTTGTCAAAAAAATGGGCGTGACTCCACACAGTTTTTAAATTATTTATTTAAATAATTAAAAAAAATGGCATGAAAACCCCTCTATTCTTGATAACCAGCCTTGCTAAAGCTGACAGCTGAGGGTTGTAGCCCACAGTTGTCAGTTTCGCCTGGCAGCTTATCAAAAATACAGGGAACCCATGCCATTTTTTTTAAAGTTATTTATTTAAAGTGCAGGAGCCGGCTGATTAATACTCCCATCAGCCACAGCCTGCTCTAGCTGTTACTAGCTGTTGTTTACCTCGGATCACAGCTGCAGGCTCAGGCTGTCATCGGACAGCGTGAGAACTGAGGCTGTCTGACCAGCGGTAATTTTACGCAGATCAGAGGCAGTGTTTGCTGCGCTGTCATGAGCATGACAGATTGAGAAACACCTGGTTTTCGGTGTGCCAAACCCAAAAAGTAACACGGTATTCCTGATGAAATCAGTGTTCAGGGTCCATGCCCTAACAGTAGGTGTTCGGTACGGATCCAGAACTTTACTGTTCGGGTTCGCCCATCTTTATGGCTATAAGCACTATAATGTCAAAGTTTGGAGTAAATGAAAAAGTCTATCTTTACAATCCGTCTACTGTTCTAGTTACTTTTAAAATGTAACACAATAAGGAGTTTATAAAAAAAAAAAAAAAGTAAAATATTGCAAATGTGGCATTTGTCAAAATTTGCACTTTTTATGCCAGAAAACTAGTATGCATTGAATAGATTGCCTTTATAGTGTTTGTGTTCTTTTTCAGCAATGAAAAAACTCTGACAAAACAATAGTTCGAAGCACATTAGTTCATCCCTAAAGAAAGTATAAATGAACGTCGACGTCGGGTTAAGACAACAGCCCTATACAATGGCTCCGGCCACGTCACACATGGTTTGCCAGTTCTGCTGGCTCCCAGTCACCAAGTCACACACTGGAATCATTATGACAACTGAACATTCCTCCAGCACAGAACAGAGGAACAGGAAAGTGGAATCCCACGGAAAAGCTTCTCTCATAAAACGTGTGTGTTTAGACTAAGCTGGATGGTGCTACAAACCATGAGACACCAAAACCTATTGCTGGGAAACCACCTCCCCCAACACACATCTCCCAGACTTCACCACATTGAAAAAAAAGTGCCACAGGATTAATGAGGTTCCTAACAAATACAAGTAGATTAAATTTCCTCCCAGTCAGAGGTTAGGAACTGAAAAGGTAAAAAGGAAGTCCAGATGTCTCAGTACTTTTAGTCGAGTCAACTAACCACGTCTAACACAAAACACACATGCCCAGGCCCAAAGAAGGAATCGTAATCCTGACCAACGTAAAACCTGGTGCGGGAATGCAGTCTGACAACTCTGAAAGACAATGTAGGGCTAAAAACAAATAAAACCGACCTCAGTCAGTGTATGAACAATTAAACCCATAAAAGCAGGTTCGTATACCAACAAGTGATGCATATACCATACACGCGGCTAACAATCCCTTTTCTTGCCATTAACAGGTGACTCAAGTTTCCATTGAACGTCTCAGCCACAGGCGATCTCGTGTGCATATTACAGTGACTCGTAAACCATAGCATCTCCAGACCGCAGCATGTCAATTTCTCTTGCAAGAGACATTTCACCCAAAGAACGTATTGAACGTGGTGAAGCCGAATGGTTCCGTGAACACATGTGGATTCACCTGCGTTTAATAGATAGCAGCGCTTTGGACGCAGCGAACATGCCTGCGTCCAAAGCGCTGCCACTTCTGGATCGTGGACACCCGGCATTACAATACTAGTTTACCAATTTACAAAAAAACAAAAATCATAAGTGTGTGCTAAAAGAGAACTATATCATGAGAAATGCCACACTTAAAAGAGAAGATTAAAATATATTTTTTGTTAAAAAAAAAAAAAAAAAACTTTAAGAATACATAATTTTTAATTCATAGAATAAATTCCAGAAAATTAATCACCACAAAACTGATGGGTGGGGAGAAAGATTGGGTATATAAATATGTAAATACGGTAATAATAAACTCCATATCCAATACAAAATGAAATTGGAATGAATGCGTATAATAAGTGGCTATAAGTAGATAAGAGAAAAATTCATTCTGATATATACAAATATTGCTTAATATCACATTTCTTATGCAATATAGCATACAGCAAAATGGTGAAAGTATAGGTCCGCAACAAGATAAATACAGGGTATGCATCAACTTAAAGTTGAGTCATATTGATTATGATTCCATGAGAGAAATAGTGTTACCCTAGTGGTCAGTCACCTAGAACCAGAACCCCGACGCACGTTTCGTACATTTGCTTCCCCAGTTGGACAGAATTGAAAGTCTGGTTGACAGAAGACTTTATATTTATACCTTAGTACATGTCTTAACGCATGAAAACTTTTCCTTTTTCTTCTGGGAGTTTTTGGGTCCCTGCTAAATTAAATTAACTTTAACTTAACAAATGATGTGTCCTTTATCTTTATATTTCCCAGTTAATGACCAGTTTAAAACCGTCTGACTTTTAAATGCATCTGTGCTTCCAAATCACTTGTGTTATCCATTACTTTCCTTAGCTATCAAGTTACTATTTTCTAAGCAATCATTAATGCAATGTTGTGAAACTGAGCACTGTAGAGAAACCCTGCAGAGTCGCATAAATTCAATTGTGACTATTTCAACATTGTTAAAAATACAGGCCATCTATGGACCAGGTGAATGCTGACAACTACTCATTTAAGTGGTGCAAAGGAAACCAATTTCATCAGAAGCTAAGCCATATATAAAAAAAAATTCTAATGGAGGGCGCTATTCTAGAAAAATGTCTGCAAATGGAGCGCCTACTCCATCTATATAACAATCAATGCATTTCCCTTATATTTTACTCCTGTCTACAAGGTGTCTCCGAATAAAACGTCACTACTTTAGGGAAACACGTCAGATTTTCATTGTGTGTAAGAGTAGCGGCATAGACAATGAGATTTCCTAAAATCTCATTCACACACTGCAGAGAAAACCAATAGCATGGTAATGTATGTTGCGAGGGTCACAGTGGATTTCGCGATTTGCAAAGCAAAGAGTAAAATGTGCAGCTATCTTTTCTATCTACTGGCTAACACGGTACGAAGATACACATCTTCCTACATCAATCTTGCATAATTTTCACAACAGAAATGTCCAATTTAACCTAAAAATTAATTCATACTGAACATTTCTTTTTGCGTTTGGATTTTTTAAGTCTATAGTGTCTAAAGAAATAAAGTAAAGAAAAAGTTCCCCCCAACTGAGGGTTTTTTTTTTTTGCATTGAAATACAAGTTGTTTTTTTCTTGTTTTTTATTTAAATACGCAGCATGCTTTAGGTATGGTGTTTTTCCTGTCATTTTTTCCCCATTATCTTCTTTATGGGACAACCCTCCTCTCAAATGCTGCATTTCCCTTTCTAAAAAAAAAAAAAAAAAAAGCCTGTATTGCTGTTCCAGTGACGTCAAGTCACCCGAGGCTTTCGTGACACTGTCATGTCACGCGAATCCTGCAGCCACTCTGAGGAAACTCTTGAAGGAAACTGACATCCAGAAGAATTGAGAGCTGCTGCTTCTCTCTAGCCTCCTCCAAATGTCAGTTAAAAGAAGGGAGAGTGAGGCGATCCATTAGTGGGCGCTGATGGGCTGCAGGGCTGACATGACGTCACACGAGCCCCAGCGTTGGAAAAGCACCAGACAGGAGTATAGGATGTTATATTACAAGAGGCTTTATAGCAACTAAGAGGTAGTTGTCCAAGTAGTGGACAACTTGCTTAAATGCCATACAAGCACTGATCTATACAATTAAAAAAATAAAACCCACAAGGAAACGGTAGGGGACATTCTTGTGGTCTGTATACACAGCCGATTCTCCAATTCTCCAACATGGAATTGCATGCAGAAAAGTCTTCTTCATATGACAAATTCTCGTGGACATTCTGCAGAGAAATGCCATGGAGCGTTAACTTATGCAGCAGAAATAGAGGGATTCACGTTTTTCAATGTAAAGATTGAAGTGTGCCAAAGCAATTGAATCCGTGAATCGCCACCCAGATACAAAGAAAATCTAGCTTCCTGGCTGCATAGTAGAGTTGTCTGGGTCTCCTAGGAGCCAAGATCTCCCGCTTCCTCCTTACAACCAGTGATCACATGACCTTTGGGTCTGGTGGAGGAAGCACTGTTCGCTATTCCAATTACTGTATACACAGCACTTGTTTAGCACTGTGTATACAGCAGTCTGCGGAGGAGCTCGACTCTGAATGTGCCTGACCACTTCCGCAGCTACTCCACTATGTAGTGATGCTTTGCGTCAATGCAGAGAAGAATGAGGACTACCCAGAGCTTTATCATCTATGGACAGGCAAAAAATATTGAAAGAGGTCCTGCATCAGGATGACACGTGGTTATTGCTGCTCCTGTGTTCCATTCAGTTCAAGGGATATGGTCCTTCTTGTTTAGGTCTACATTCTAAAACGGATTACTCAGCAGATCAGTGGAAATTAAATAAGAGCAAAAAACTTGCCACTTTTGATCTGATGACAGTTACTCTTTAAATTATGCATTCACACAGTTTTCACATCGCACCTACTGTAATACCAGTGAATTTACTGCAATTTAAAAAAAAATAATTCCAAAAATAAAAAGTAGAAGTGTAGCTATGAGAGTCTCCCAATAAATAAAACTTAACTTTTAATCATAGAGCTAAAATGGACAATAAACATAACACAAAATGACAAGAATAAAGTGCTCATGCAAAACCAGTGCTCAAATATATAAAAATTGGTTTGATCTCACCAATAAATACAGGCAGACATCCACAGCAGGTTGGCTTTTACATTTCCTCAGGATTCTTGGGTCCACATGGCGGGAGAGGGGAAGAGGGTATAGGGTTCTTTACTATAACTCCCTGTCGTGCCCCTTGCAGTGCTCCCGTTGGGGCACCATATGTCAAGGAAATCCTCAGGAGACACTGGGGCATCCTGCTGATGGATGAGGACTTGAAGGATACATAGGGGAAGAGCCACAAATCACTTATAGGAGAAGTAAGAGCCTGGGCGATAAATGTGGCACATGTGTGACATGTTTTTCAGTGTTTTTATTGAACATTTTATAAAACATTAATACTGAAACAATAGTACAGAAGTAAAAAGCATTATTAGACATGCTTTACAGTTATAGCAAAATAATATATTTTAAACCGTGATTTAAAACACAGTTGAGGAGTTCCATGTCGGATGGGTGTATAAACCGATGAGCAAACGAATAAACATACAAATATTTGTAAACAGATGACATGTATTTGTCAGAATTTAACTGGATTATATCCAGTACCACAATGAGAACCAGATAGCAAGTTATGGCGCAATACTTTATTTTTTAGGAATAGCTGGATTGGAAAAAAGAAGGGAAGGGAGAGGAAGAAGGGAAGGAATGGAAAGGAAGGGGGGTTAATTTATATTTTCCCAGTGAGACCACTTATTTATGAACTTTTTGGATTGGTTGTTTGCGATAGCAAATTTTATCTCATAGTCCTTATGGAGTTTGATTCTTTCTATAACATCTGAGTATGATGGAGGGAATTGGTTTTTCCAATTATAGGCTATCATGTTTTTGGTGACTAAGAGGATGTGTATTATCAAAAAGATTTGTCAATTTCTGTGGTTGGGAACTCCAACGAGAGTAAAGCTAACTGAGGCGTGAGCTTAATTCGTCTGCCAATAATTTTATTAATTAGATTATTAATTTCAGACCAGAGTGGAGACAATTTAGGGCAATTCCAAAACATATGGAGAAGATCCCCTCTATGACCGCAATCTCTCCAACAAAGAGAAGATGTGTTTTCACCGAAATGGGCTATTCTAGCTGGAGTGAAGTACCATCTCGAGAAAACTTTATAATGAGTTTCTTGAAGAGACATGGAGAGGGTAGATGAGTATGAGGTTGTAATTGCGTCTTCCCACTCTTCACAAGATGGATTTATTTTGAGTTCCTCTTCCCATTTTTTGTTGTATGCATTTTTGGTGAAATCTGAGTCCTGATTTAAATAATCATAAATGTAGCTATGGCTCCAAAAAATTTTGTGTTCCAAGTTGGAAATCATGTTTAAAGAAGCTTTAGAGAGTAAAGGTTTTTGTCGAAGCCAGGGAACTATCTGATCCTTTAAAATTAAATAGTGTCCGAACATTGAAGAGGGAATTTTAAATTTGTCTTTTATAACAGAGAACTGCAGTAAAGCTGTACCATCATATAAGTCACCCAATTTTTTGACTCCAAACTCTTTCCAAGACGGGTGTGGAATTTGATTTTTAAGTGATAGCAAGGTATCCAGGGACATATTTTTAAAATTGGTAATTTTGTCTGAACTATTTTTAGTGTAGGATAGTTTCTTCCAAGCATGTGTTGTGGCTATAAAAGTAGGATGAGCCATCGAGTCAGGGAGTTGATTAGACATTGTCTTGATGATGAGGTCGCGAAGCGGTTTATTGTTATTTAATGATATTTCGAGATCTAGCCAGGCTGGAGAATTTTTTGGGAAAGCCAATAAAGACTATGCTTGACTAGCATGGCATGATGGTGATTTAGAATATTTGGTATACCCAAACCTCCATGGGATTTTTTAGTGTAACCTATTGTTTGTAAAGTTCTAGGTTTTTTATTGTTCCAGATAAAAGTTTTTATTGATTGTTGAAGATTTTTAACTTGGGATAAAGAAATTGGGAGAGGAAGAGAACCCAAGACGTATAAAATTTTTGGGAGGGTGAATATTTTGATTGAGAAAATTCTACCCCACCATGAAAGTTCTCTTTCTCCAAATGAGTTTGAATCCAGATTGATAATTTTGAGCAAGTTATTAAGATTTGTGATGACCATTTTTTTAAGGTTTTTTGTAATTGTGATACCTAAGTAAGTGAATTCTCCCTTTGCCCAGTTAATGGAGGAGAAGCTTTTTATTTCTTCAATCACAGGTTTGGTTATGTTGATTGGTAATAGGGTGGATTTTTTATTGTTTATTTTAAAGTTGGATAATGTTGAAAACGTCTCCAGCAATTTTTGTAGCTCTTTTATAGAACCTACTGGATCAGATAAAGAAAGAAGGATATCATCAGCAAATAAGCTGATTTTGTGTTGACGATTTTTAGTATTTATACCCTTGATTTTTTTATTTTCCCTTATTTCCTGTGCAAGGGGTTCTAGAGCCAGAACGAACAGAAGTGGAGAAAGGGGGCATCCTTGTCTTGTCCCATTGGAAATGGGGAAGGTACGGGAAATATGATTGTTACACACCACTCTGGCTTTAGGATTGGAGTAAAGAGCCATAATAGTTGTGAGTGATTTATTGTTGAAGCCAAATTTTTTTAATGTTTGATTCATAAAGGTCCAATCGAGCCTATCAAAGGCTTTTTCTGCGTCAAGTGACGCTAGTAAAGTGGGGATTTTGGTAGAGTTGGCTAATTTAATTAAGTTGATGACCCTTCTGGTTCCATCAGAGGTGTGTCTGCCTTTAACAAAACCAATCTGGTCGTTGTTTATAAGTTTGGGTAAAATCTGGCCCAGTCTATCTGCTAAAATTTTTGCGTAAATTTTCAAATCTGAATTAATGAGAGAGATAGGTCTATAATTCGACAAAGACTCGAGGTCACCTTTAGGCTTCGGTATTAGTATCACTGAGGCTTCTAGCATTTCAGCAGGAAATGAGCCTGTATCCGATGTTGTATTAAATAGTTGCGTGAGATGAGGTGTTAATACGTCGGAAAAGATTTTATAATAGTCGTTACCAAACCCATCGGGACCCGGAGACTTTGCCGATTTCAGTTGGGAGATACAATTTCTGACTTCTTCTATGTTGAACGGGGACGTTAAAAGGGTTAAGTCTTCATTTTGTAATTTTGGAAGGCTAATTGATTTTAAGTAGGCGGAGATGGCTTTTTGTTTTCCCTGAGGAGTAGGGAGGGGGTTTAGGTTATAAATTTTTTCATAAAAATTTGCGAATTCGTTAACCACATCCTGTGGGTGGGACAGATAGGTTCCTTTTTCTGATTTAATTTTGTCAATTCTATTCCGGATTCTTCTCTTTTTGATTCGGTTCATCATGAATTTCAAAGGTTTATTCAGGGAAGTGTATAATTTGTATTTATTTGTCTTAATCATCTCGTCATATGATGAAAAAATTTTAAATTTTAGGTCTTGTCTAATTTTCGCAATTTCATTTTGGAGAGAGAGGGAAGGGGAAGAGAGACCAATTTGAGTTTCGATTTTGCTTTTAAGTAGAATTTGTAGTTTCTCAGTTTCTGCTTTTTTCTCTTTCTTCTCCCTAGACGAAATCTGTATTAGGAGGCCTCTGATAACTGCCTTGTGGGCACACCATCTAATAGCTGGGCTTATATCCTCAGTGTTGTTCTCCTCAAAGTAGAGTTTGATGTTTGATTCTATAAATGATTTGTGTACTGGATTGTTAATTAGGTAGGAGTTGCATTTCCACAGAATTTTGTTTTTGAATGGTGGTCCCAAAACAAGATCCGCTATCACTGGAGAATGGTCTGACAGAGTTCTGTCACCAATGACAATTTTCTCAAATCTTGTTAAAGAGAAAACATTGGTGACGATGAGGTCGATTCTTGAAGCGGTTTGATATGTTTCAGAGAAATGTGTATATTCTCTGGAAGAGGAATTGACACACCTGAAAACGTCATACAACTCGTTTTGGGATAACCAGTTATTGATATTGCCATGGCATGTTCTGTGTTTAGAGGAGGAGTCAATGCGTGAATCTGGAACTGCATTAAAGTCCCCTAGAAAGATAACTTCACCTTGTTTGATTTTATTGGTTTTGTTAATCAATTTGTTCAAAAATTTTGTTTGATTTCTGTTTGGGGCATATAAGTTTACAATTGTGCAGAGTTGATCATTAATACGACCAATCAAGATATGAAATCTTCCATTTGGATCGGGAATTTCCTCAATTAGGGCAAAGGGGATGCTGTTTTTTATGATGGTAATGACTCCTGCTTTACTTTTCTGATTACATGCTTTAAATATATGTGGGAATTTTTGGTGGGAAAAGGTGGGGTGATTTTCAGATTTAAATTTTGTCTCCTGGATACATATGATATCCGCTTTGGATTTATCCAATTCTTTCCAAAGAGCAAATCTTTTTCTAGGGTTATTTAGACCCCTTACATTGTATGACATAATCTTGATACTCATGTTGGATTGTTAGAGTATGAATTAGGTCTATGGAAGAAAGTGGTCTCACTGGGAAAATGAAGTTGTACTGCGCCTTGATAGAAAAGAAAAAACAATCGGAATACCAATTATAATTATAAGCGTTACGCCTAAACAAATGCAAGTAGCAAATATAGGAAGATAGTTCACCTCAAAAATTAGATGAACTTTACTGGGGAGGTATTTCAAATTAGGAGTAGAGGGAAATCCTCTTAAAGATACAAGCCATTAGTTTTGACTTATACCATATCTCTTAAGGCAAAAGGAACGTTTGAGGATTCTCAACGAAGACCTTTATGGTTGGGTCCCTTATTTCTTAGTGTGGAGATGAGATCAAGCCCCTCCTCCACAGAAAAAATTGGGATTGTTTTCCCATTTAGGTAGACTAGAAGTTTTAGTGGAAAGCCCCATCTATAGGAAATTCCTTTTTCCCTGAAGAATGACGTGACCTCATTAAAGGTTTTCCTAGATTCAAGGGTGTCTTTAGAGAGGTCGGTGTAAATTTTAAATTTTGGAAAGGTTCTGGGAATGTTTTCTTTTCTTTAAGATATTGAAAGATTTTTTCCTTCGTTGCATAAAAATGCATGCGCAGGATGGTATCCCTCGGAGTATCCTGTGGAATTGAACTAGGTCGAGGGAGTCTATGTATCCTGTCGATATTCAGGTCAAGATTTGTTAAAGAAGGAATAGCTTTTTTGAAAATGGAGCGAGCATGTTCTGCTAGATTATCCGGGGTGATGCTCTCAGGTATGCCTCGGATTTTAAAGTTATTCCTGCGGTTACGATCTTCCAGATCAGCCAGTTTAATTCTGAGCCTTTTGACCTCATTGGTCAGATTATAAATCTCAGATGATGCTTCTAAGGCAGTTTTTTTCGACCTCTGACAGCCTCTCCTCTTGATCCATGAATTTTTTGTTTAATTGATCAAAGGAACTTTGAAACATTTTTGCTTGTTCCTCAAAGTTTTTTTTCATATTTTCATTTATTTTTGTAGCTAGGTTGGTCATGAATGCTTCCACTTGCTCCAACATTGGGCTGGGAGAGGGAGCATTCAAAGGTATAGAGGAAAGGCCTGAGGAGGCCGGTATTGTTTCTAAATTTTGTTTGTGCCTATGTTTAGCAGGGGTGGAATTGGGTGAGGTTGAGGAATCACTATGGTCATCATCCTCACTACCCTGAGAGCCTGGGAATTTTTCCCCCCAATCCCCCGGTTCTTTTCTTTTAGCTGAGACGGAGAGGTCCATACTTTCATGCATGGGGGATGATTGAGTAATGGATAGTGGGGCATGTTGAGTTTTGTTTTGATGAGGTTTTGCTGTATCTGCAAAAAGTACCGATTTTTTGTCTTTTTTGTCACTTAGGCGCGGTAAAGATGACTTTATGTCAGTCTTTAATGGGGATCTCGACCTGGTGGGGCTGATCAGATTGGTTTGATCCTTAGAAGGACTGTAATTGGAACGCAAATTATTTGTTTTGGACTCCTTTTGTCGTTTTGGGGAATTATTAACAGTTTTTTGAGAGTTAGGTCGATTACTCATTTTGAGAAAAATATGTTACTTAAATTCAATACAGAATACAAAGTATAGACAAATGGAGGTAAAGCTGTGAGGGATCTTCTTTTCTTCACAGACGATGACAGGAGCCAACGGGCGACAGCAGGGCTATTTATATACATGAAGCAGCCCGCCAAAACCTTCTTAAACCAATCAAAAGCATTTAAATTTAGGCGCCAAAAGCCAGAAAAAAACGGTTTCAGCCTGCTCGTGGACACCCCACAGCTTACCTGAAGTACCACATTGACATTACACATACCAATTATTTCATGCAATATTCAGGGATTATGCAGCCATGAGTCCCCCCCTTTATTATACTCTTTGTATGTAGGGGGGGGGCTAACATTAGCATAATTGACCCAATTCTCTCAGATGAGAGAATCTACACTTGTGTGCCTTAGACACATGCAGATACTAGTTAACCCAGCACTAGGTTTTTGGAGTGGGCAGATATCTTAAACGGCCTTCGGTCATGTTGGTTCTGTGAGAAGATTACAATCTAAGAATATATATGGTTATAGAAGTACTAGATGGAGGCTCGATGCTATCGCATTGGAGGGCGGTAATGTCACGATGGGGGCAGGCTTTGCAGCGTTGAGAATCTCTCCCCCCTCCATGTGCTCACCCACCTATCCACTCTCTTTCCCCATGTGCTGACTTCTGTCTGTGCGCTCTTCTTTGACTATGATTCTATGATTCTATGTCTACCCCATGTGCTATCTGTCATCTTCTTAATTTAAAGGGTAACCCAGTGTCAGAAGGACACAAATCTATGCGTGGAATAAATACAATGTCCCCTTCGGCTGATCCAGTAATCACTTTAGCCCGTATGATGTTGGGGTAAGGCCGTGACAATCAGCAGAGACCTTTGTTGGTATTGAGGTTTCGCAGTAGAACGACAATGGTGCTAATTTTAATTTGGAGCCGATGTGATGGCATTGCTGATGGCGTCAGAGAATTTAAAAATTCCACTGGGAACTGTTCACGTTCATCATCGTCATCAGCATCCACAGAATCGTCGCTTGTAGGAGGAGCCATGTTGATATTATTTGCTTTTTAAAGAGGTTTTCCCATGAACGAAAGTTCATTTTAAAAATTGTCTGTGTCTGACCGTGTATAGAGCATACCACATCTCCTGGGCAAAGGAGGAAGCAGAAGACAATACTGACTTTACAGCAGGAGATCGCAGAGGATACATTGTGTGAGGTAAAATATTGTTTAAAAACAGTCAGTGAAATATTTTACCTCACAAAATGAATCCTCTGTGGTCCCCTGCTGTACGTTATATACAGTCTGTGTGTGTGTGTGTTGCGACAGTGTTCCGCTGGTGGTACCGAGCAAGAGGCTGGTACCACCAGCAGTTTCCATATTAAGACACCCATCACTTGGGTGTCCCAATATGGCGGTCGGTGAACTTGCGCCGCTTGGAATTCTGGGATTTGGACGGAACAGGATGTGAAGACATTACAAGGCAATTATATTATAGATTTTAATGACCAAACATAAATGGGTTCAATGGTTATACAACTTATTGGTGTTTCTGGTTTGAAGCTAAAAAAAAAAAATACTAAATGCACTAGGAGGACATCAACTTGTGCCAAACGCTGTCCAGTTTTTATTGCTAAGGCTGCATTCCCACAATGAGATTTTGGTGAGTTTTTGACACCAGGTATTTTCGCTGTGTCAAAAACAAAGCTTCTTACAGTTCTGAGAAAGTGAATCCTAAATTTACATGAATAGGTGTGGAAATGCTGAAGAAAATCTGCAACATCAAAAAGTCACCAAATACTCAGTGAAAACGTACCATATTTTTCAGACTATAAGGCCTCTTTCACACTTCAGTCGTGCAACGTCAGTCAAAATCCGCCAAAATGTGAAAAAAGCGGATCCGCCATTTTTTTTGGCGGATCCGCTTTTTCCCATTGACTTGCATTAGTGACGGATTTTGACGGATGGTCGTCCGTTAGGTCCGTTTTTTGACGGATCCGCCAAAAATTTGGCGTCCGCCTTTTTTGAAAAACGTCCAATGCAACGTTTTTTGTATCCGCCAAAATGGCGGACTATGGCGGATCCGCCGCATACGCCATTTTGTGTAATGGTCGCCTATGGGTGGCGGATCCGTTCCTCCCATAGAAAATCCATTCAAAATGCCCACAACAGTGTCAGGGGTCTCTCTCTCTCCCCTCCGTGCCAGACATGCGTACCTGCATTTTACGGGTTGAAAAATTCATAGCGGATCCGTCAAAAAAACTGATCCGTTTGCATCCGTTTTTGCACTTTTCTGGTGGATCCGCTATTTTCACACTTTGACGAATTTTAACTGATGTTGCACGACTAAAGTGTGAAAGAGGCCTAAGTCGCACTTTTTTCCTCCAAAATTGTGGAGGAAAGTGGGGGTGCGTCTTATAGTCCGGCTCTGGCTGTGGTGGGGAGGTGGGGGAGCGGTTTCTGCGGAGCAGTGGGCCACAGAAGCAGGAACCAGCTGCTGCGGCTAACTCCTCTGCCTGCTGCTAAAGAGAAATTAATATTCACTGCATTCCACACCCATGGGCATGGAGGGCAAGGAATATTAATTTCACTCTAATGGCATCCTGGTATGATTGGCACCCACCCCCATCCTGGTATGCATGGCCCCATCAGAAAACATAAAAAAAAAAAAAACATTACACTTACCGTAGTTTTCGGACTATAAGACGCACCGGACCATAAGACGCACCCCAAATTTTCAAAAGGAAAATAGGGAAAAAAAATAATGTGTCAAATGGGGGTCCGTCTTACAGTTCGAATTTAGGTTACCAGCGAAGGGATCAGCACAGTAGAGGAGTGGTCACAGGGGTCGTTCTGTGGTCCACGCTGGTGCAGTGGTGGTGCTCTGTGTTGCAGGGGTGCTCTGTGAAGTGGCTGTGTCTGTGCTCTGTGGGGTGGCTGTGGTCCGTGGGGTGGCTGTGGTCCGTGGGGTGGCTGTGGTCCGTGGGGTGGCTGTGGTCCGTGGGGTGGCTGTGCTTTGTGGGTGGCAATGTACTTACAATCCGGCGGTGGTGGTCCCGAAAAGATGGACGCCGCAATGAGAAATTCAAATCTCTGCAACGAGATCTTGTCCCGAGATCTCGTTGCCGAGATCTGAATTCTCGTTGGGGCGGCCATTTCCGAGGCCTGGCGGCCATGTTTCAGAAAGCCACCGCGTCGCAACAGCGGAGCTGCGGGGGGCTTTCGCGGTCAGGACGAAATGCCGGCGGAGCCCCCCACGCAGCACAGTGCCCCGCTGCAGCCACATCAGAGCCCCGACACCACCGCACCGGAGGCTGCATTGGGACCGCCGCCACCGGACCGCCGCTGGATTGTAAGTACATTGCGACCATAAGACGCACCCCCATTTTCCCAAAAAATTTTGGGGGAAAAAAGTGCGTCTTATGGTCCGAAAAATAGGTACCTTCCAGGGACATCATGCACCGCTTGCAAGCCAAAGGGCAGCTGCCAGAATACTCAATGCTTTGCATGCCAGGACTGTGTGCACAGAGAGCAGTGAGTATTCATTGCTCTCTAGCGAGCACAGTGTCAGCCGGAGACTTCCTGCAGCTGTCGGCAGTCACGTGTGCCGCTACTTAAGAGAAATGAATATTCACACCATTCCATGAATATTCATTTCTCTTAAGTACCTTACAATATTATATGCATTATCCGATATATGCCACTGCGCTGGTGCCATTTTGCTGAATGTAATTTTTTTTTCTAACCCTACAATATTCTATGCATTATGTAAAATAAGGGGCAGGTCACTTGAAGCATCAGTGACCTGTCATAAGGCATAAGGATGCATATGTAATCAGAGCACCACATAAAACCCGGCCCAAAGACCCCTCAACAGGCCGCCCGGAAGCACGAGAATCTTATTAACTGAAAACTGCAAATAAAGATTAAACAACAATCACAAGACGAATTTCATCAACCAAGGCATCATATTAATCAGAATAACGGCGCCAACCTGACACTGTCTGTAGTTTACTGAGCACAATCCTGCTGACAGGTTCGCTTTAAAGTGTTAACTCATCTGGTCCTTTCGTGATTGAGAGGGGAATAATTTTCGTTATAATTAAGCTGCTATTTTCGTCTCAGTAATGAAAGGTCAAGATGGACATAACCAATAAAAAAAGAGGAGAGGGAAAGAGAGAAAGGGGAGAATTTACCATAACTGTCCAAAACCCCCAAAAATCTAAATATATTCTTACTATATGCAACTGTAAACTTTTTTTTTGATGGATTCATTTGATGGTCTTTATCAATATACCACAGAAAAGATCAGGTCTGCATAAATAGTTTCCTGCGAGGTTTGTTCCTGAAGAAACATGACACACATACAAAAATATGTAAATCACTTCCATATGTTAAAAGCTAGTTGTGAAAGCGGAAAAAAGTAAACCGTATCTCGGCAGATCCATCTGCTCAATGCAATGGCTTGAGATACAGTATCCCAAGACAAATGCAAGATCTTAACCTCTGAGAACAATTTTTCCTGGATGGCTCAAGAGTGTATTGAATTGGTAACTAATTATACAAGAAGGGGCCATTTGCCGATGTCCAGAACCACTCACTTCTGCATGGGAAGGTAAAGGGGGTATATCCAGGACTTTTCCAAAAACAAAAAATTTATCTAAGCACTAACAGGCAGGAAATTGCAACTTACCTGCCAGTTGCACACAACGCCGTTCTTCCCCGGTACAGAGTGGTCAGAGACCGCTACTGCCGGAGATTGAGTTCACTCTGCTGATGCGATGGGGTGGGACTTCAGAGGTCAGTCCAATTGATATCTTGCTCCCCCACTTAGGCAGCATCGAGGATCCAGCTGTCAATCAGAATGACCTTGGAAGTCCCGCCCTGTCTACAGAGCGTACCGGAAAAGAAGCCTCCGCTCTGTAGACGTCATGTCAGCAGAGGCTTCTGAATCCCTGGCAGGAGCATCTATGACCGCTTTGTGCTGGGGATGAGCGGCGCCGGTCACAAGAGGCAAGTAACTTGCAATTGCCTGCCTGTAAGTGCCTAGATATTTTTTTTTGTTTTTTGAAAAGTCCTAGATATGCACTTTAACTGTGCAGATAACATTATATGCACACATCTGACAAGACGCTTGATCGATCATTAGGAACAGTGCAAATGTCCTGTCATTACACCAGGACACTGTTCACAATACTTGCAGATCATGCACACATCTCAGCAAGTGTGCGGAGCATATTATTGGAATTGCTCACTTCCGAGACGGAAGCGAGTGGCTCTCAGGGCTGTAGCGTCAGAGTTGGAGTCTGAGTCAGTGTCCATTTTGGTGGAATCAGAATAAAATGGATCGATCCTGGCTCCTAAAATATATAATAAATTGTGTACAGTAGTACAATGCAGGACGTGAATCTTTTCATAATAATTTAGGAAAGTTCTGAAATGTCCTATAAATGTCAGTTCTGTACCTGATGCAAGGATCTCCGCTTTTAGTTGAGATGAATCTGTGCTGCACTTTATGTACATGCTCAGTAGTGAGGCAGGGCTGTGGGGTCATAGGTGAGATGAATCTGTGCTGCACTTTATGTACGTGCTCAGTAGTGAGGCAGGGCTGTGGGGTCGTAGGTGAGATGAATTTGTGCTGCACTTTATGTACATGCTCAGTAGTAATCAGTGCTGTGGAGTCGTTGGTGAGATGAATCTGTGCTGCACTTTATGTACATGCTCAGTAGTGAGGCAGTGCTGTGGGGTCATAGGTGAGATGAATCTGTGCTGCACTTTATGTACATGCTCAGTCAGCGTCGGACTGGAACACCTTGGGCCCACCAGAGAAAATCATTCTTGGGGCCCACTATGTAGCTACATAGAAATAAATACAAGACCACAAATTGTGCAGTAAAACACACTAATATCAGGGTATAATATAAGGTAGTACATGTCTTAATTATGTAGCAGGAGTTGGGGTAGCCTCCCTCATAGATTATAAAGCAGCCCCCCTCATAGAGGATAATGCTGCCCCCCATAGGGGATAATGCATATATATAATAGATGATGATAGATACCATACAGTCAGGGCCAGAAATATTTGGACAGTGACACAATTTTCGCGAGTTGGGCTCTGCATGCCACCACATTGGATTTGAAATGAAACCTCTACAACAGAATTCAAGTGCAGATTGTAACGTTTAATTTGAAGGGTTGAACAAAAATATGTGTTAGAAAATGTAGGAATTGTACACATTTCTTTACAAACACTCCACATTTTAGGAGGTCAAAAGTAATTGGACAAATAAACATAACCCAAACAAAATATTTTTATTTTCAATATTTTGTGGCGAATCCTTTGGAGGCAATCACTGCCTTAAGTCTGGAACCCATGGACATCACCAAACGCTGGGTTTCCTCCTTCTTAATGCTTTGCCAGGCCTTTACAGCCGCAGCCTTCAGGTCTTGCTTGTTTCTGGGTCTTTCCCTCTTAAGTCTGGATTTGAGCAAGTGAAATGCATGCTCAATTGGGTTAAGATCTGGTGATTGACTTGGCCATTGAAGAATGTTCCACTTTTTTGCACTCATGAACTCCTGTGTAGCTTTGGCTGTATGCTTGGGGTCATTATCCATCTGTACTATGAAGCGCCGTCCAATCAAGTTTGCAGCATTTGGCTGAATCTGGGCTGAAAGTATATCCCGGTACACTTCAGAATTCATCCGGCTACTCTTGTCTGCTGTTATGTCATCAATAAACACAAGTGACCCAGTGCCATTGAAAGCCATGCATGCCCATGCCATCACGTTGCCTCCACCATGTTTTACAGAGGATGTGGTGTGCCTTGGATCATGTGCCGTTCTCTTTCTTCTCCAAACTTTTGGCTTCCCATCATTCTGGTACAGGTTGATCTTTGTCTCATCTGTCCATAGAATACTTTTCCAGAACTGAGCTGGCTTCTGGAGGTGTTTTTCAGCAAATTTAACTCTGCCTGTCTATTTTTGGAATTGATGAATGGTTTGCATCTAGATGTGAACCCTTTGTATTTACTTTCATGGAGTCTTCTCTTTACTGTTGACTTAGAGACAGATACACCTACTTCACTGAGAGTGTTCTGGACTTCAGTTGATGTTGTGAACGGGTTCTTCTTCACCAAAGAAAGTATGCGGCGATCATCCACCACTGTTGTCTTCCGTGGGCTCCCAGGTCTTTTTGGATTGATGAGTTCACCAGTGCTTTCTTTCTTTCTCAGGATGTACCAAATTGTAGATTTTGCCACTTCTAATGTTGTAGCAATTTCTTGGATGGGTTTTTTTCTGTTCTTGCAGCTTAAGGATGGCTTGTTTCACCTGCATGGAGAGCTCCTGTGACCGCATGTTTCCTTCACAGCAAAACCTTCCAAATGCAAACACCACACCTCAAATCAACTCCGGCCCTTTCATCTGCTTAATTGAGAATGACATAACAAAGGGATTGCCCACACCTGTCCATGAAATAGCCTTGGAGTCATTTGTCCAATTACTTTTGGTCCCTTTAAAAACAGGGTGGCACATGTTAAGGAGCTGAAACTCCTAAACCCTTCATCCAATTTTAATGTGGATACCCTCAAATGAAAGCTGAAAGTCTGAACTTCAACTGCATCTGATTTGTTTTGTTTCAAATTCATTGTGGTAATGTCTAGAACCAAAATTAGATAAATGTTGTCTCTGTCCAAATATTTATGGACCTAACTGTATATACTCGAGTATAAACCGACCCCCCTAATTTTGCCACAAAAAACTGGGAAAACTTATCGACTTGAGTATAAGCCTAGGGTGGAAAATGAGATTATGCCCCATATGCTGCCCCATGTATTATGCCCCACAAGATGCTCCATAGATTGTGCCCCATATGCTGCCCATGTATTATGCCCCCTAGATAATCCATAGATTGTGGCCTCATAGATGCTCCATAGATTATGCCCCCATAGATGCTCCATAGATTATGCCCCCATAGATGCTCCATAGATTATGCCCCCATAGATGCTCCATAGATTATGCCCCCATAGATGCTCCATAGATTATGCCCCCATAAGTGCTCCTTAGATTATGCCCCCATAGATGCCCCATAGATTATGCCCCCATAAATGCTCCTTATATTATGCCCCCATAGATTATGCCCCCATAGATGCTCCATAGATTATGCCCCCATAGAAGCTCCATAGATTATGCCCCCATAGATGCTCCATAGATTATGCCCCCATAAATGCTCCAGATTATGCCCCCATAGATTATGCCCCATAAATGCTCCACAGATTATGCCCCCATAGATTATGCCCCCATAGATGCTCCACTGTTGCCCCATAGATGCTGCAAAAAAAAAAAAAAAAAGACATACTCACCTCTCGTCGCTGGGGGCCAGGTGCTGGTGTCCTGGGCACCTGCGATATTTACCTGTCACCGGGTCCACTGCTGAGCGCCGCTGTCTTCAGTCCTCCGGCAGTGAATGTTCAGGCAGGGGGCGCGGCGCTCACTAATGACGTCATCGCGTCCTCTGCCTGAACATTGCAGCAAGAGAGGACGCGAGGACACAGCGGCGCTCAGCGGTTGGAGCGGGTGATAGGTAAGTAATGATATTCACTGCTTCCCACGCCCATGTGGGCGTGGGAAGCAGTGAATATTCATTTCTCTTTAGCAGCGGGGACAGGGGCTACTGCCTCCTGTTACCCGCTGCTGCTCCGCTGGCATGGCAGCTGCGTGGTGTGCCGCTATTAGCGACACGCCACCGGCTGGGGGCCCCTGGAGCAGCGGGGGCCCTAGGCAACTGGCCCCTGTATGCCAGCAGGTGCCAGGGCCCCCCAGATGCCAGGGCCCACCGGAGAATCCTCCGGTTCTCCGGTGGGCCAGTCCGATCCTGTGCTCAGTAGTGAGGCAGTGCTGTGGGGTCATAGGTGAGATGAATCTGTGCTGCACTTTATGTACATGCTCAGTATGATCATGCTGTGGGGTCATAGTGAGATGAATCTGTGCTGCACTTTATGTACATGCTCAATAGTGACCAGTGCTGTGGAGTCGTAGGTGAGATGAATCTGTGCTGCACTTTATGTACATGCTCAGTAGTGAGCAGCGCTGTGGGGTCGTAGGGAGATGAATCTGTGCTGCACTTTATGTACATGCTCAGTAGTGAGGCAGTGCTGTGGGGTCGTAGATGAGATGAATCTGTGCTGCACTTTATGTACATGCTCAGTAGTGAGGCAGGGCTGTGGGGTCGTAGGTGAGATGAATCTGTGCTGCACTTTATGTACATGCTCAGTAGTGAGGCAGGGCTGTGGGTCGTAGGTGAGATGAATCTGTGCTGCACTTTATGTACATGCTCAGTAGTGATCAGTGCTGTGGGTCGTAGGTGAGATGAATGTGTGCTGCACTTTATGTACATGCTCAGTAGTGAGGCAGGGCTGTGGAGTCGTAGGTGAGATGAATCTGTGCTGCACTTTATGTACATGCTCAGTAGTGATCAGTGCGTGGGTCGTGGGAGTGATGTGTGCTGCACTTTAGCACTGCTCAGTAGTGAGGCAGGGCTGTGGGTCGTAGTGAGATGATCTGTGCTGCACTTTATGTACATGCTCAGTAGTGATCAGTGCTGTGGGGTCGTAGGTGAGATGAATGTGTGCTGCACTTTATGCACATGCTCAGTAGTGACCAGTGCTGTGGGGTCGTAGGTGAGATGAATGTGTGCTGCACTTTATGCACATGCTCAGTAGTGAGGCAGGGCTGTGGGGTCGTAGGTGAGATGAATCTGTGCTGCACTTTATGTACATGCTCAGTAGTGACCAGTGCTGTGGGGTCGTAGGTGAGATGAATGTGTGCTGCACTTTATGCACATGCTCAGTAGTGAGGAAGGGCTGTGGGGTAGTAGGTGAGATGAATCTGTGCTGCACTTTATCATAGAATCATAGAATGGTAGAGTTGGAAGGGACCTCCTGGGCCATCTGGTCCAACCCCCAGCTCAAAGCAGGATTCACTAAATCATCACAGACAGATGTCTGTCCAGCCTCTGTTTGAAGACTTCCTTTGAAGGAGAACTCACCACCTCTCGTGGCAGCCTGTTCCACTCATTGATCACTGTCAAAAAGTTTTTTCTAATATCTAATCTGTGTCTCCTCCTGTGATGTTGTTACTATATCTGTGATTGGCTAGCTGTTATTCTTGTTTCAGTTTCTGCCTAGTAACAATGATGTAATGGGGAGGAGGAGACTAGGCAGGAGCAGGAAGTCCTGGGTAAGGGGAGCAGGAGAGACAAACGAAAATAAAGTATGGCTATTTAAACCTACCATCCAGCATCTCTGTGTGGCCTTCTGGAGTTCCCTTCATCTGCACAACAACACCACAACTGTTGACGAGGAAGCGTTCATCATCAGCTAAAGGTATTTCAGCTCTACAACAATGGCCTGTTTACCTGCCTTCCCTGCTTTTGATGTGCATCAGTCCCCAGCTAACCTAGCAGCATGTTGGGAGAAATGGCTGAAGCGTTTTGATATATTCCTACAAGCCATGAACATATCAGATGATACCAGGAAGAAAGCCATGCTATTACATTATGCAGGGGAACAAGTCTATGATATCTTCACTACTCTGCCTAATACAGGAGAAGATAAAGACTATGAGCTCAGTAAGGCAGCATTAAGCAAGTATTTCTCCCCACACAGAAATGCAGCATTTGAAATCTTCAAGTTTAGACAAATAAAGCAGTCAGCAACAGAAAGCATTGATGAATATCATGTCCGACTACGGCACCTTGCAGCTTATTGTGAATTTACAGATGTCGACAAAGAGATCCAAATGCAGATTTTACAAGGCTGCATCTCCTCTAAGTTACGGAGACAAGCACTCAGAGATCCCACCATGACTTTAGCAAAACTGCTTGAAACAGCACGTGTAAATGATACCGCCGAAAAACAAGCTAAACTCATAGAGAACATTGAGTGCGAGGCGGAAGCACCATCTTGTATAGCAAAGCTGACACAGAGACAGCCTGTGCCTCGTATGCAGGGGGCAACTTGCTACAACTGCGGAGGGTCGTATCCTCACCAGAATGTCTGCCCAGCAAAAGGGGGGACCTGCCATAATTGTGGAAAACAAAACCATTTTGCAAAAGTGTGCAGATCCAAACCACAATCCCCTCATTCCACAGTACAACCCAGGTCACAGAAAATCCAAACGCTGCAGCTTACTGACGAGCCTCACAGTACTTATCTATTCTCAGTGACTGCAGAGGGATCTCAAACACTGCACGCACTTACCAGTCCAAGGCGACTTATCCTGATAAATGGTAGTCCGGTGGAAGCCCTAGTAGACACGGGGGCATCAGTAAACGTCATCAGACGTGCAGTCTATAGCCAACTCCCGAACAGACCTGCTCTACAAAGCTCTAGCCTTAAGATTTTTCCTTATGGTTCAGCATCTGCACTACCCCTGTGTGGCAAATTTCAGTCAGAACTTGCAGCTGACGGAAGTCCATCACCGACACTGTATATGTAGTAGAGTGCTCCGCAGACACGCTTCTCAGCTGCAGGAGTGCTATATCTCTGGGTCTGGTCAACCTGGTCAATAGCGTCACAGGTCCTTCGGCCCAACACATCATGCAGAGATACCCCAATCTCTTTAAAGGTCTCGGTAAGCTAAAAGACGTTCAGATAAAATTGCATATTGACCAGTCAATACAGCCGTCTGTTCAACCTCACAGGCGCATCCCATTTCATGTCCGCAAACTTGTGGAGCAAGAACTGCAGGATCTGGAAGCGTCTGATGTTGTTGAACGAGTTGAAGGCCCGACTCCTTGGGTATCGCCCATTGTTGTTGCACCAAAACCAAAGCAGCCTGGTAAAATCCGGCTATGTGTGGATATGCGGCATGCCAATTTGGCTATTCAAAGAGAAAGGCACATCACGCCCACTATTGATGACATTATCACAGACCTGAATGGTGCAAAAGTATTTTCTAAAATTGATTTAAAATCAGGTTATCATCAACTTGAGTTGCATCCAGATTCCAGGTACATTACAACTTTTAGTACCCATGTGGGCTTACGACGATTCAAGAGGTTGAACTTTGGTATCTCATCTGCGGCAGAAATATTTCAGAACGTTATCAGTCAGGTTCTATCTGGAATAGCAGGAGTTCTAAACGTCACTGATGACATTCTTATATATGGTACAACCCAAGAGGAGAATGACAGTCACTTAGAGCAAGTGTTTCAGAGACTGCAAGCCTGCAATCTAACTGTCAATCCGTCAAAATGTGAGTTTAACCAAAAGTCATTAAGCTTCTTTGGATATATCTTTTCGGAGCAAGGAGTTTCAGCAGATCCTCAGAAAGTTGCTGCCATAAAGTCAGCTAGCCAACCTCAAAATGTGTCAGAGGTTCGCAGTTTTCTAGGATAGTCACGTACTGTGGGCGATTTATGCCTGATCTGGCCACGATCTCCGAACCCCTGCGACTATTTGCGAAAAAAGACACTCCTTGGACATGAACTACTGAACACCATGCAGCATTCGATTCCATGAAAATCCTGTCTGACTGGCGACACCGTCATGGCCTATTTTGACCCTCTAAAGTCCACAGAGCTGATCGTGGACGCTAGTCCGGTGGGCCTGGGTGCAATTCTCACACAAGTGTCCAAAGAAGGCAACGTTTCTACCATTTCCTATGCAAGCAAAGCCTTAACAAAGACAGAACAACGCTATTCACAAACTGAAAGGGAAGCTCTTGCGGTTGTGTGGGGATGCCTTCATTTTCATCTGTACCTTATGGGACATAAATTCACAGTGATAAGCGACCACAAACCGCTCATTCCGCTTTTCAACAAACACTCTTCAAAGCCTCCCCCATGACTTGAACGCTGGTTGCTCCGCCTACAGAACTACCAGTTTCGGTTGAGATACGAGGCAGGAGCTGGTAATCCGGCTGACTACTTTTGAGACACCCAACACCACAAACTACCAAGGACGACATCCCAGCAACTATCCTTGCAGAGGAACATATCAATTTTATTGTTGCACATTCTGTGCCAAAAGCTATGACTATGGAGGAAATACAACAAACGGTGGATTCCGATCACCAACTTCAGTTAGTTATAGAGACTGTTCGATCTAAAATTGGAGCAATTTTCTTGCTGAAGCCCGCCTCCAAACACCGGATCAAACAACCTACTTGACAGCCTTCTTTAATGCACGACATGATCTCTCCGTGTCTGATTCAAATCTACTGTTGCGTAACAATCGGTTGGTGATACCCCAGAAACTTCAAAGCAGAGTACTGGATCTGGCCCACGAGGCTCATCAAGGGGTGGTGAAAACAAAGCAATTACTGAGAGAGAAAGTCTGGTTTCCAGGACTAGACAAAAAAGTAGAGGCACTCATTGAAAATTGCATACCTTCCAAGCAACTACAATTTGACCATAGACGCGCACCCTTACAAATGACACCCCTGCCAGAGGGCCCGTGGTCTGCTGTTAGTGTTGATTTCTGTGTTTTACCGGATCACTCCTATCTGCTGGTTGTCATGGATGACTATTCGAGGTTCCCAGTCATTGAACATGTTTCGACAACCTCTGCCAGGGCTGTTATACCAAAATTAGACAAGATCTTCTCGGCATATGGCATACCGGAAACAGTGAAGTCCGACAATGGACCACCTTTTAATAGCACAGACTTTCGATCATTCGCAACCTATCTTGGTTTCACTCACAGGAAAATAACTCCTTACTGGCCTCAGGCCAATGGTGAAGTGGAACGGTTCATGCAATCAATCAACAAAACTTTGAGGATCGCTACCATGGAGCACAAGAAGTTACAGCAAGAGTTACACAGATTTCTTAGACAGTACAGAGCTACACCCCATTCTACTACTGGGATACCACCTGCCACTGCGCTGTTCAACAGGCCTATGCGTGTCAAACTCCCGAGCGTTCCGCAGAGCCCTGTTCAAACCCCAATTGCTACTAAGGATGCCATATCCAAACAGAAGATGAAGAGGTATGCAGATAAGAGCAGTCATCGTTGCAAGCCACCGGAAGTATTGCTGGGAGATTGGGTCCTGGTAAAAAGGCTAAGACCTAGAGACAAGTTTGCATCACAATACTATCCTGAACCCTTTCAGGTCACACAAGTCAAAGGCACCATGGTTACTGCTCAAGATCACGGTCGCCAGGTCACAAGGAACGTGTCCCATTTTAAAAAACTTTGCGACTATGTCCCAGAAACAGACGAGGCAGATAGCGATGACGTCCTGCCGGATCCCCAGAGCTCAGCAGTTCTAAGGGAGGATACCTCAGGGGACTCAGAAAGTTCATCTGGGACTGTGATGTCTCACCGCTATCCAGCGAGGGCAAATCGTAGACCGCCAGCCCACCTCTTGGACTATGTTCTGCAGTAAAAAGAAAAAAAAAAAATCCTTCGTACTTATTTGAACTTTTGGACCGTTATCCAGTTATAATGTTGTTTTGTTTGGTGAGAAGAGGAGAGATGTGATGTTGTTACTATATCTGTGATTGGCTAGCTGTTATTCTTGTTTCATTTTCTGCCTAGTAACAATGATGTAATGGGAGGAGGAGACTAGGCAGGAGCAGGAAGTCCTGGGTAAGGGGAGCAGGAGAGACGAACGAAAATAAAGTATGGCTATTTAAACCTACCATCCAGCATCTCTGTGTGGCCTTCTGGAGTTCCCTTCATCTGCACAACAACACCACACCTCCCATTCAGTTTCATCCCATTGCTTCTAGTCTTTCCTTGTGCAAATGAGAATAAAGATGATCCTTCTACAGTGTGACAGCCCTTGAGATATTTGTAGACAGCTATTAAGTCTCCTCTCAGTCGTCTTTTTTGTAAGCTAAACATTCCCAAATCCTGTAACCGTTCCTCATAGAACATGGTTTGCAGACTGGTCACCATTCTGGTCGCTCTTCTCTAAACTTGCTCCAGTTTGTTGATGTCTTTTTTAAAATGTGGTGCCAAAACTGGACACAGTATTCCAGATGAGGTCTGACCAAAGAGGAGTAGAGGGCAATAATGACTTATGTACATGCTCCGTAGTGAGGCAGGGCTGCGGGGTCGTAGATGAGATGAATCTGTGCTGCACTTTATGTACATGCTCAATAGTGAGGCAGTAGTGTGGAGCCGTAGGTGAGATTAAAGGGTATGCCACACTAAACAAGATCGCTAACGAGATCGCTAAAATACGTCACTATTTAGCATCTCGTTAGTGACGCTGTTGTGTGTGGCATGTAGTAACGACGTGGCCCCTGCTGTGATCTCGCTGATCGTTCACTAGAGTTCTGGACCGTATTTTGATCGTTGGCGTCCCGCTGGTGAGCCTATATCGCTGTGTCTGGCATGTTTTGTGAACAATGTGCGCTGTTTTTTACATCGCAAAGTCGTTAAGGAGATCGCTAACCGCTTATGCGTCGTTAACGAGATCGCTAATTGTGGCAGCTACTAGCGACATTAAAACGATCACAAAAACGATCGTGTAGCGCCCGCGTCCCTGCCTGCTGCCAGACAGGGACGTCGCTCTCCTCACCTGCGCTCAGCGTCCTCAGTGCTCCCAGCCTCCTCTGCGCCTCTGGCATCCTCGGCGTCCTCCTTCCGCCCTGCTGGTCCCGCGCGCTCCTTCCCTGCTGCTGGCCTTAGGGCGCGCGCCCGCACCCTCCCCCGCTCTTAAAGGAGCCGCGCACATTTTCCAAATCAGTCTCCAGCCAATGCTGGTGGACTCCACCCTATATTAAGGGCTTCCTCCTTAATGGAGGTGCCCGAGCAATGTTGTTTCTGTGCAGTCTAACTCTGCTTCAGCCATCAGCTCCTGTTTCCAGTTGCCTGCCTGTTACCTGTCTGTTTGCCTGTCGGCCATCTGACTGCAGCTCTATCCAGAGGTTCGGACATCTTCAGCAGAGATCCCCGGCTGTTGCCTGCTCAACTGGGAGCGATCATCTGCCATCCGACTGCAGCTCTATCCAGAGGTTCGGACATCATCTGCGGAGATCCCCGGCTATTGCAGAGACTCTTGCCTGCTCACCTGGGAGCGATCATCTGCCATCCGACTGCAGCTCTATCTAGAGGTTCGGACATCATCAGCAGAGATCCCCGGCTATTCCAGAGACTCTTGCCTGCTCACCTGGGAGCGATCATCTGCCATCCGACTGCAGAATACCAGGAGGCTCCACCAGCTCAGGTCGTATATGCCTGTTTGTCTAGAGACTGCCTTGGTCACTTACCGTGACAAACCTGCCTGTCTAGAGACTGCCCTGGTCACTTGCCGTGACAACCTGCCTGCCCAGAGACTACCCTGGTCACTTGCCGTGACAAACCTGCCTGCCCAGAGACTGCCCTGGTCACTTGCCGTGACAACCTGCCTGTCCAGAGACTGCCCTGGTCACTTGCCGTGACAACCTGCCTGTCCAGAGACTGCCCTGGTCACTTGCCGTGACAACCTGCCTGTTCAGAGACTGCCCTGGTCACTTGCCGTGACAACCTGCCTGCCCAGAGACTGCCCTGGTCACTTGCCGTGACAAACCTGCCTGCCCAGAGACTGCCCTGGTCACTTGCCGTGACAACCTGCCTGTCCAGAGACTGCCCTGGTCACTTGCCGTGACAACCTTCCTGTCCAGAGACTGCCCAGGTCACTTGCCGTGACAACCTGCCTGTCCAGAGACTGCCCAGGTCACTTGCCGTGACAACCTGCCTGTCCAGAGACTTCCTTGGTCACTTATTGTGACAACCTGCCTGTCCAGAGACTGCCTGGCTAATTGCCGTGATTCCCTGTCCTATTCCCGGATGCCACCCGCTCTCTTGCAAGTAAATTGTCTTGTATAATAAAGCCTAGTGGTTCCACCAACCAGACCCGTTTCCGTCAGTGGTTCCACCTACCAGACCGTTACAGTTTGCTCGGGCCATGGAACCCGGTGGCACCCAAACCCCTTCACTTCCGGAACTGTGTCATGAGCTGTCTCGCTAGAGGTCTCAACAGGAGGCTATCCTGGGTCACCTGCGGAACGTCAATTCCCGCTTGGACACTCTGAATCCATCACCAGCAACCACCGCTGGAGCCATGACTCATAATCCGGCAGTCCCGCTGACTCCCAATTCCGTGGTTTCCATTCCCGGTCCCCGACTTTCAGCTCCTCCTAGGTATGGAGGCGACCCTGTTATGGCTCGGGGTTTCATTAACCAGTGCACCCTGCATTTCGAACTCCTGGCACACCAGTTTAATTCTGACCGGGCCAAAATTGCCTTCATCATGTCCCATCTCACCGGAGAGGCTCTGGCCTGGCTTAATCCTCTCTGGAGAGAGAAGATCCTCTGGTGTCAGACCTGCCTGCTTTTCTCTCGGCCTTCCGGAGGGTATTCGACGAACCTGGACGGAAGACCTCCTCTGCATCATCTCTGTTGCGTCTCCGTCAGGGAAGTCTCACCGTTGGTCAATATGCCATACGGTTCCGTACTCTAGCCTCAAAACTGGCTTGGGACAATGAAGCTCTAATTTCGGTCTTCTGGGAGGGTCTGTCCGGCCGTATTAAAGACGAACTTGCCGGTCGGGACATTCCAACCTCGCTTGATGATTTAATAAATCTTGCCAATCGGATTGATCTACGGTTCCAGGAACGAGCCAAAGAGGTCACCCGTGAAAAAAAGTTTCCTCATTTAACCCCTTACGTTTCTCCCCAGGTGCACACTGCTGAGCCTATGCAGGTCGACCAGACCAAGATGGTCAAAGCCCGTCAGGACTCACGCCGTGCCGAGAAAAGTTGCTTCTACTGCGGCAGTAAGGAGCACTGGATCCGAACCTGTCCGGAGAAGTCGGGAAACGCCTGTGTCTAGGTTCGCTCGGAGAGGTCAATCTAGACAAAAATAAATCCTCTTCATCTCTGCTGCTCTCGGTCTCAATTCTTCTCGGTAAGAACCATTACTTCGAGATGGCCCAACTTGATTCTGGAGCAGCTGGGAATCTCGTGTCACAGGCTCTAGTAGAGAAGTATCGCATTCCCACCAAACCTCTTGTTGAACCAGTATCTGTTGCTGCTGTGGATGGGGGTCTCCTACCTCGTCCCATCCGACTTATCACCGAAGCCATAACCCTGCAGGTGGGAATGTTGCATTCTGAGAGCATCTCATTTCATGTTCTGCCTGGACTCTCTCATGCTTTCTTACTAGGTCTGCCTTGGCTCCAAAAGCATGCACCTGTGCTTGACTGGCAGAATGGAGAGATTCTTCGCTGGGGACAGGACTGTCATAAAACGTGTCTGGTGCCTGTTCATCCCGTCTGTCCTTCTCCTACTCCGGCTAATCTACCAGGACTCCGATTCCATATTGGTCATTTGCTGATGTCTTCAATAAAAAGGAAGCAGAGACATTACCCCCGCATAGACCATATGATTGCCCGATCGACCTGCTACCCGGTACCTCGCCTCCCCGTGGGCGTATTTACCCGTTGTCCGCTGCTGAGACCAGGTCGATGTCCGAATATATCGAGGAGAACTTAGCAAAAGGATTCATCCGGAAATCTACCTCCCCAGCGGGAGCAGGTTTCTTCTTCGTAAAAAAGAAGGACGGATCTCTCCGTCCCTGTATTGACTACAGAGGCCTACATTTGATCACGGTGAAGAAAAGTACCCTCTTCCGCTCATTCCAGAATTGTTTGATCGTCTTACAGGGGCTAGATCTTCACCAAACTAGATCTTCGTGGAGCATACAACCTGGTTCGTATCCGTCGAGGAGATGAATGGAAGACGGCATTCAACACCCGGGACGGCCACTACGAGTACTTGGTGATGCCCTTTGGTCTCTGTAATGCTCCAGCAGTCTTTCAGGAGTTGGTCAATGACATCTTCCGGGACCTCCTCTACTCCTGCGTTGTGGTGTACCTTGACGACATCTTGGTCTTCTCTCCGGATCTTCAGTCTCACCGGAGGGATGTTCGTCAGGTTCTGCTCAGGCTCAGGCAGAATCACCTCTTCGCCAAATATGAGAAGTGCCTCTTTGAGCAGACATCGCTTCCGTTTCTGGGCTACATAATTTCTCAGACAGGCCTACGAATGGATCCGGAGAAATTGTCTGCCATCGAGAAGTGGCCCCGACCGGAGGGGTTGAAGGCCATTCAGCGGTTCCTGGGATTTGCCAACTATTACCGTCTCTTCATACCGCACTTCTCTTCCAGGACTGCGCCAATCTCGCGCTCACCCGCAAGGATGCTAACCCCAAACAGTGGACGCCCGAAGCAGAGGAGGCCTTCCTTTCTCTAAAACAGGCCTTCTCTTCCGCTCCAGTGCTGCATCGCCCGGATGGCAACAAGCAGTTCTTCCTGGAGGTGGACGCTTCCTCTGCTGGAGCCGGAGCGGTACTTACCCAAAAAGCTTCATCCGGGAGGATGGTATCCTGCGGTTTCTTCTCCAAACTCTTCTCCTCCTCCGAGCGCAACTACTCCATAGGAGACCGAGAGTTATTGGCCATCAAGTTGGCATTGGAGGAGTGGCGTTACCTACTCGAAGGGGCTCTTCATCCGGTAATCATTTACACGGACCACAAGAATCTGGCATACCTCCAGCATGCCCAGAGACTTAACCCTCGCCAAGCCCGGTGGTCCTTGTTTTTTGCCCGCTTCGATTTTCTTTTGCATTTTCGCCCAGCTGACAAAAACATCAAGGCGGATGCCTTGTCTCGGTCTTTCCTGGTGTCGGATCTCGAGGAGGAACCTAAGCATATCATCGATCCCGCCAGAGTGATGCAGGTGGCTCCCGTGAGTTTAAATCGTCTCCCTCCTGGTAAGACGTTCGTATCAGAAACTGATCGGAAGAGAATCCTACATTGGGGTCATTCATCTAAACTCGCTGGCCACGCTGGTCAAAAAAAGACCCTCCAACACATTACCCGGCATTATTGGTGGCCTACCCTGCACAAAGACGTAATAGACTTTGTTTCTGCCTGTGTTTCCTGTGCCCGCAACAAAGTTCCGAGCCACCTGCCTACCGGCCGTCTTCTTCCGCTTCCTGTACCCGCTGCCCCCTGGCAGCATATAGCCATGGACTTCATTACTGATCTTCCCGTCTCTGCTGGTTGTACAGTCATTTGGGTGGTCACTGACCGCTTTTCCAAGATGGCTCACTTCATTCCTCTGCCAGGTCTTCCGTCTGCACCCGAGTTGGCTAAAGACTTTATCCGCCACATCTTCCGTCTTCATGGTCTGCCTCGTCACATTGTGTCGGATCGTGGGGTTCAGTTCACCTCACGTTTCTGGAGAGCCACTTGTAAGTTGCTAGACGTCACCCTGGATTTTTCCTCCGCTTACCACCCACAGTCCAATGGACAAGTTGAACGAATAAATCAGAATTTGACCAGTTATCTTCGACACTTCGTTAATGCCCACCATTCTGACTGGGTGGAGCTCCTGCCTTGGGCCGAATTCTCCTACAATAATCATGAGAGCGAATCTTCCACCAAGTCTCCGTTTTTTGTAGTCTTCGGTCAACACCCTCGGATCCCTGTCCCTGTTTCCATCTCTGTGGACAATCCAGCTGCGGAATCTCTGGTTAGAGAATTCTCCTCCATCTGGGAGAGTACCCGGTCCGCACTCATTCAGTCATCCGAGCGCATGAAAAGACATGCTGACAAAAAACGTCTGGATCCTCCTCAATTCCGTCCTGGGGACAAAGTCTGGCTTTCGTCCAAATATGTTCGACTCAAAATTCCGTCCTACAAGTTAGGTCCTCGGTTCATCGGTCCTTTTGAGATCATCAGTCAGATCAACCCGGTGTCCTATAAATTGAAACTCCCGGTCAATTTGCGAATTCCTAATTCTTTTCATGTATCTCTCCTCAAACCTGTGGTTCTTAACTCTTTTTTTAAGTCTACAGGTACACCTCCTGCTCCAGTGTCTGCTGATGATGAATTTGAGGTAGAGAACATTCTGGCCACAAAAAGGGTAGGAAAAAAGACTTATTTTTTGGTGGATTGGAAGGGGTTTGGTCCTGAGGAGAGAACCTGGGAACCTCGGGAGAACATCCATGCCCCTCTCATCCTAGCTAAATTTTTTTCTGGCCTAAAAAGGGGGGGCCTAGAAGGGGGGGTACTGTAGCGCCCGCGTCCCTGCCTGCTGCCAGACAGGGACGTCGCTCTCCTCACCTGCGCTCAGCGTCCTCAGTGCTCCCAGCCTCCTCTGCGCCTCTGGCATCCTCGGCGTCCTCCTTCCGCCCTGCTGGTCCCGCGCGCTCCTTCCCTGCTGCTGGCCTTAGGGCGCGCGCCCGCACCCTCCCCCGCTCTTAAAGGAGCCGCGCGCATTTTCCAAATCAGTCTCCAGCCAATGCTGGTGGACTCCACCCTATATTAAGGGCTTCCTCCTTAATGGAGGTGCCCGAGCAATGTTGTTTCTGTGCAGTCTAACTCTGCTTCAGCCATCAGCTCCTGTTTCCAGTTGCCTGCCTGTTACCTGTCTGTTTGCCTGTCGGCCATCTGACTGCAGCTCTATCCAGAGGTTCGGACATCTTCAGCAGAGATCCCCGGCTGTTGCCTGCTCACCTGGGAGCGATCATCTGCCATCCGACTGCAGCTCTATCCAGAGGTTCGGACATCATCTGCGGAGATCCCCGGCTATTGCAGAGACTCTTGCCTGCTCACCTGGGAGCGATCATCTGCCATCCGACTGCAGCTCTATCTAGAGGTTCGGACATCATCAGCAGAGATTCCCGGCTATTCCAGAGACTCTTGCCTGCTCACCTGGGAGCGATCATCTGCCATCCGACTGCAGCCTACCAGGAGGCTCCACCAGCTCAGGTCGTATATGCCTGTTTGTCTAGAGACTGCCTTGGTCACTTACCGTGACAAACCTGCCTGTCTAGAGACTGCCCTGGTCACTTGCCGTGACAACCTGCCTGCCCAGAGACTACCCTGGTCACTTGCCGTGACAAACCTGCCTGCCCAGAGACTGCCCTGGTCACTTGCCGTGACAACCTGCCTGTCCAGAGACTGCCCTGGTCACTTGCCGTGACAACCTGCCTGTTCAGAGACTGCCCTGGTCACTTGCCGTGACAACCTGCCTGCCCAGAGACTGCCCTGGTCACTTGCCGTGACAAACCTGCCTGCCCAGAGACTGCCCTGGTCACTTGCCGTGACAACCTGCCTGTCCAGAGACTGCCCTGGTCACTTGCCGTGACAACCTTCCTGTCCAGAGACTGCCCAGGTCACTTGCCGTGACAACCTGCCTGTCCAGAGACTGCCCAGGTCACTTGCCGTGACAACCTGCCTGTCCAGAGACTTCCTTGGTCACTTATTGTGACAACCTGCCTGCCCAGAGACTGCCTGGCTAATTGCCGTGATTCCCTGTCCTATTCCCGGATGCCACCCGCTCTCTTGCAAGTAAATTGTCTTGTATAATAAAGCTTAGTGGTTCCACCAACCAGACCCGTTTCCGTCAGTGGTTCCACCTACCAGACCCGTTACAGATCGCATTAGTATGCGTCGTTATCGTGATCGTTAGCGGGAGCGTTAAGTGTGGCAGTACCTTAAGTCCTAATGATAACACTATGTGAGATCTGCCAGAGGTGGTGTTGGGGGAGGGGGGGAACAGCAATGATTGAAAAGATTTTATATATTGTAAAGTATGTGTATGTTACATAAAGCACGATAAATAAAAACAACTATTAATTTCTGTGGACTTAAATGGTCACCGTTTCAAACATTGTACATAATAGTACAAGCAAATGAAAAAAAAAACAAAAAACTTGTCAGCCACGCATCCTCGCACCCTCCAACACCATTCACTTTGGAAAACTGCTAAAATCTGTTCGATCAAGACAAGGGGGGAGAAACAATGTGAGAGTGAGTGGTACAGACACACAAACACTTCTGAATGTTTACTTTACCACTTAGCTGGATTTAGGGCCCCGTCTCACATAGCGACGCACCAGCGATCCCGATAACGATATGAACTTGTCAGGATCGCTGGTGTGTCACTACATGATCGCTGCTGAGCTGCCAAACAGGCAGCGATCAGGACAGCGACTATGCGGGTAATGTCGCTTAGTAACCCGCAGTGTACGTTGGATACCACCCCGCTGGTGCAGGGAGCTGGTATCCAACGTGCACATCGGGTTTCCAGGCACAGCTCCGCGCCTGGAAACCCGATGTGTACCTTGGGTACCAGGAGATCGCTGGTCTCCTGCCTGTCACACACAGTGATGCATGCTGGCCAGCGGGAGACCAGCGATCAAAAAAATGTCCAGGCATTTCTGATAGGACCAGCGATTCACAGCAGGGGCCTGATCGCTGGTACGTGTCAGACATAGCGAGATCGCTGCTGAGATTGCTGTTGTGTCACAAAACTTGTGACTCAGCAGCGATCTTGCTATGTGAGACGGGGCCCTAAGGGCTATGCTGCTCAGTACTGCTGTAAGATATCCTCTATGCTGCTGCTGCTTCTCTGTGTGCTACATAAAGACAAGACAGCAGGAATCCCTCATGCCTGTACTAATTGTGTATGGGACACATACCGGTAATTGCAGCTAGTCCCTTCTTGATAGCGGAGAACCAAGAGATAATTAAAAGATGGCGCCAGCAGCAGGGAAAACTGGTGAAATATTCAGGATACAAGCAATTTAATGGTCATTCTTCATGTATATAAACACAACCGCTTATTTCGAAAAGTCACCTGAATTGACAGAAAGCTGCAGTGACAAGCTCTTCATGGGGCTGCAGACTTTTATGTGAGTGAGATACTAAAGACATAGATGAGCTGCCACGAGGATAACGCCGGCAGGGGATACCAGGGTGGATTGATTTAAATCACGCCGATTTAAATCAACGATTTAAATCATGATTTAAATCAAATGATTTTTTTCTATTTAAATCAGATCGATTTAAATCGTGATTTTAATCATGATTTAAATCACTGATTTAAATCAAAAGATTTTTTTAATATAAATCACGATTAAAATCTAAAACTTTCAATCATTGTTCAATATAGGAAAGATGTATATCTTCGTACCGTATTAGCCAGTAGATAGAAAAATATTTAGACTTGAGAGTCCTCAGTGGTTGATACCTTTTAATGGCTAACTGAAAAGATGGTAACAAATTGCAAGCTTTCGAGACTACTCAGGTCTCTTCATCAGGCAAAGACTTTGCCTGATGAAGAGACCTGAGTAGTCTCGAAAGCTTGCAATTTGTTACCATCTTTTCAGTTAGCCATTAAAAGGTATCAACCACTGAGGACTCTCAAGTCTAAATATTTTTCAATCATTGTTCAATTAACTCCACACTTCTAGCTTGGTTTCACTTTCTGTAGCTTGGTTTCAGTTTCTTTTTCAAATCAGTTGACATGCCCAAACTTGTTGGATAGTCAGTCAGCAGTACTTGGCTGTAGTAACAATCAAACTTCAGAAGTGATCTGCGTGAGCCATGGCAGGTCGTAAGAGAGACCCTATTTGGGTTCATTTTGTTGAGATGCCAGCAGAGCTTGGAAAGAAAGGTGGGAGAGCAAAGTGCAAATACTGTCAAAAGGATATCCAAGGACTTGTTTGCCGTTTGAAATCACATTATGAAAACTGCAACCAGAAGGGAAATGAAGATGTTGATAGTGATACAACTAATGTCAATGAACCCCCACAGCTTGTTCTTCCAGCGAAGATAATAAATGTAGCTACTCAGCTACTGACTGCATCGGCTTCATCGGCAGGAGTAGAGAGATTGTTTTCTTCATTTGGTTTTGTGCACACAACAGTCCGAAACCGCTTAGGAACTGCTAAAGCAGGACAACTAGTTTTCCTATTAAAAGTCCTAAATAAACAGTAGGCTTAAAGGACTGATGTATTCACTGAAGATGTTTGCTTACTTCAAACGTTAGAGATAGGCTATTGTTAAAAAGTACTTACTCTCTGTAGTTCAATTCTGATTGTTTAATAGTGCAAATAAAAATTATTAGGTTTCATAATCATCAACTGTTTTAATATTTTTATTTGTGTAAAATAATTTGATTTGCAAAAAGACAAAGTTTTGCTTGTGTACAACTTGATTAAAAAATCCTATTTAATTCAAAAAATCCGATTTAAATCAAAAAAATCCGATTTAAATCAAAAAAATCCGATTTTTTTGATTTTTTTAAAAAAATCATGATTTTTATCCACCCTGGGGGATACTGTGGCGCACAACATACAAGAAGGATGGCCCCCTGTGCAGGTGCGCCCTAAGCCCTCAACGCAGGTAAACAGGAATTCCTTCAGTTTGCAAACACTTCTCTTTTGCTCGGTGATGTGAAAAATAAATAGGTTTTATCCCTCCGCAAAGTGTTTGTTATCTCTGGGCAGTTTCCCATCACTTCCTCCTCACTCGATAATGATAAGTGTTTTTTGCCTTGTAAATGTCAATAACATGGGCTCCTGAGTGACGGGGCCGCATTAACGAATAACCGCCTCGGGCTGCTCTAATCACTTTATAATTTATTTCATATATACTAGAACGGTATATATATATTTTAACCCATATCGTGCACAAATTACAGAAGTTACAGAAGGCCGTCTTCTTTGCTTGTTTCCATTACTCTCATATAGAGTTGTAAGGATTGGTAATGAACAGCTTAAACCTAATTACACAGACCTGGGACCCCAGCAATAGTGACCATAGGACCCCCAGGAATCTTTCACCATCATGTGAAAATTTGATAAATGTTGATATCGGGGAAAAAAAATTGTAAGGGTATGCGCACATAAATTTTTTTTTTTTTTTTTAACTCCACTTCAAAAACCACCTAAAAAAGTCCCCAGAAAATGTTCAAAAGAATGATTTTCAAAGAACTTGCCTTTCATATTTTCAGTCTTTTCAGCATCTTAACAGCTTTAAGTTTCCAAAGACACCGAGCGGCTAAAAAAAAGTGAGCTGACCATTCTTCAGGAGTTTTCTGCTCTGAGGTCGCTTTATACTTTACAATAGCAGTCAATGGAGAGGCTCATAAGACGCCCGGGCTTCTTTTTGACAGTATTTTTTTTGCTTATAAAACAGCTAAAGATTCCTCTTGAATGGAAATTAAAATATAAAAAACAAAAAAAACAAGTCACACCTGGAAAACAGAAGTTAAAAACAAATAAAAAAAATAGTTTCCTGAACGGTCTTCATTTTAAAAACTCAGCGGGTTTGTCTGCTTAAAAAAAATAATAAAAAAAAAATGTTGTGTGCACATACAATTACCGGAGGTTTTACACAAGGAGTTATTAAAATGCAATATACGGTATATACGGAACGAGTTTGCGGCTTTTCTCATACCTTTATGGATTTCTTTTTGCATTTTTCCCTAAAAACAAAGTCTACTCTACTGACCCATTTATACAAGCTGATCCAGGCCATTTAACAACTGCCGATTGGCTATCTCCAAGTCAGTTGACGATCATTTTTGGCATGGATCAAAAATTATTCAATGCACATCAAGTGATGGTAAAATATGTTTTTGGAAGCACATCCCACGGTTTTAAAAAGTTTGTTTAAACATTTTGCTAATTCATTAGGTGATTGCGACTCAGTGGTTAGCACTGCAGCCTTGCAACTTCCGGGGTCCTGGGTTCAAATCCCACCAACGATACAGCTCCAAGGAGTTTGTATGTTGTCCTCAGGATTTCCTTCGGATACTTCAGTTTCCTCCCACACTTCAAAACCATACTGATGGGGAACTTAGGGCCCCGTCTCACATAGCGAGATCGCTACCGAGATCGCTGCTAAACAGCGATCTCAGCAGCGATCTCGCTATGTCTGACACGTACCAGCGATCAGGCCCCTGCTGTGAATCGCTGGTCGTGTCAGAAATGCCAGGACTTTTTTTTTGATCGCTGGTCTCCCGCTGGCCAGCACGCATGGCTGCGTGTGACAGGCAGGAGACCAGCGATCTCCTGGTAACCAAGGTACACTTCGGGTTTCCAGGCGCAGGGCTGTGCCTGGAATCCCGATGTGTACGTTGGATACCAGCGCGCTGCTGCAGGGGAGCTGGTAATGTGTAGCCCAGCTGTGCCTGGAGCCACATGTTCCCAGGTGGATGCAACAAAGGTAAACCCACAGTGACCTATATGCACACAACACATCTGCACTATTCCCTAGATCCACCAGAGGGAGCCCTTTTGCAGTTTATAAAGGTAGTGACGACACAGCAGTCACCTCAGAACATCTCAGATCTCAAGTTACCTCAGAATATCTCAGAACGTCTTAGAGATCAGTGAGAGATGAGCTGAGGGAGAGAGAGTTACTGAAAGACTGAAGACTACAGATTGAACTTAGTTTACTGTGTGGAGTCCAGTAATAGTGGAGGAAGATAGCCACTTCAGCCTGGTCAGAACTGAGTCAACCGAGTGTAGTTTCAGTGAGCAAGCGTGCCGACGCTTTGAGAGCGGTGTAGAGAAAGGAGAATCAGCCATCTACTGCTAGTGTGTGCTTATGTTAAGGGTCGGAGTAGGACGGAAGGCGAGTGGAAAGGAAAAGAGAGTGACAGAGGTTGAAACAGCATTGATCGCTTACCTCTACTCTGAACAACCGGACACCGGGTCCGAGCTTGCTAGCATCTACACGACTAGTAGGAGATACCGGAGACCCTGTGGGACTTCAAGTCGCAGGGGCCCACAAGTGCTGATACGTAACCGGGGTCAGGAAGACGGAGTCTAGCAGGGCCCTGCATACAGAGACACTGTTCTATCCTAGAGAAGGCTCCACCACAAAGTCAGCCGGCGTATACGAGAAGACAGAGTTAGACTTCGTTTCACACAGGTCAGAGACTCACACATACAGGAGTACGGAGGCCCTACACCTACTCAGTGGGATTACTGGACGTGCATCCTCCACCCTGCCAGCTTCCCGGGATGTGCCTGCAACTACCATCAGTAAAGGTACAGAAAGAGACTTTGTGTGTGTGTCTGCCTTATTGCTCCTGCACCCCTACACCGCCATATACCCTGAGGGATCCAGTCTTGCCTGTGGAAGACTTAACACCTTGCTGCCCAGTAACAACCCCTCAGTGGATCTACCCTGCAGCGCTGGTCACCCTGACCAGGTACCACAGGTGGCGTCACGAACAAAATGTAAATACTTTATTCCCCTGTAAATATCCCACATTTTAAGGTGAGCCCCAGGGCCACGGACCGAGCTGTGCTACCCGTGACATCCCCCATTGAAGTGAACGGGCTCGGTGCCGAGTACCCCACGGTCCTGAGAGAGAGAGAGAGAGAGAGAGAGAGAGAAGACCTTGGATTCCGGATCAGTTTTCTGACGGATTTGTCAAAATACTGGTCCGGCTCCATAGATTTGCATTGTTTCCGGCCGCCTGAAGTGCCGATTCAGGCACTATCAGGCGGCTCCGGAAAAAAACAAAAAACGTTGCAGCCAGCGTCTTGTCCAGCCGCCGGAATGTACATTTCCGACGGATCCGGCCAAAAACGGATGCAACGCAGTGACATCAGGTGCGATCCGGCGCTAATGTAAGTCAATGGTAAAAAAACACGCTGGATCGCGCCTGACACAAAAAGCCTGATGTGTGAAAGCAGCCTAAAAAGGCCTCTTTCACACATCCGTTTTTTTTTATCAGGCATGATCTGTCGAACACCTGAAAGGACGGATCTGGCACTGAATAAAAAAAACTGATGCAACGGATCCGTTTTTTTGCTGGATCCGACCTGAACTTTTGAACCCAGAAAAAGAGGGTTTTGGATGCCCGGAGACACTGGAAAATGTAGTAGTAGTAATAGTAGTAGTAGTAGTAGTCCTTGGTTTCCAGAATCCGGATCAGACTTTTGACGGATTGCACAAAAATCTGATCCGGTTCCATTGACTTCTATTGTTTCCGGCCGCCTGATGCGCCGCTTCAGGCACTATCAGGCGGCTCCGGCAAACAAAAAAAACGTTACATGCACCGTTTTGTCCAGCCGCCGGAATGCACATTTCCGCCGGATCCGGACAAAAACAGATACAACGCAATGACATCAGGCGTGATCCGGCGCTAATGAAAGTCAATGGTAAAAAAACGCATCCGGTACCGGAAAAAACGGATGTGTGAAAGAGGCCTAAGGGCGACTCAGTAACCAAAGTACACGTCGGGTTTCCAGGCACCGCGCAGCGCCTGGAAACCCGACGTGTACCTTGGTTATCAGCTCCCTGCATCAGTGCACTGGTATCCAACGTACACTGCGGCTAGGCGACGTTACCCGCAGTGTCGCTGTCCTGATCGCTGCCTGTTTGGCAGCTCAGCAGCGATCATGTAGCGACACACCAGCGATCCTGATCGTTGTTGGGATCGCTGGTGTGTCGCTATGTGAGACGGGGATTCTGAGCGCCGATGGAGACCGTGAAGATGAGATCTGTAAAGTGATGTGGAATTAATGGCGCCATATAAATACAATAAGACATTCCGCCTCTCTTGTTTTTCTGGCTTCAGAATGAAATAGTAGCACAGACAAGTTAATTTGTGCTCACAGATAATGCTGGAAGGTGACAGTATGACTCTGGAGCCTAGAAGGTTCGGTGATGTAGTGAACACCGTCCTACGGGGAATATGAAGCTTGCATGGTTATGGAGGAACTTTAGCTTTGCACACTTTTAGCCAGGATACATATTTAGGACTAGTGTAGGTATCTGTGGACTTGATTCCCCCTCTGTAACATTTATTATATTAAAATATACAAAGCAAATTAAATTGTGGCCCTATGTAGGGGTCCTGTGGGGATGGCCATATGCTTCCTGCCTGTCATAGCCTCGGCTGAGCGTAACGAGTAGAAGTTAAAGCTGCAATGCTATAAAACAAATGTACTTATAATGAAGCGTGAACTCCCAGAACTGCTGCAAACAGGGGCAGAGATTGTTGAAATTAGCAAAGACAAATCTGCTAAATAAAACTTCAAGAAAGTTTTCCCATGCCAAATCCACATACTGGCATTTGTAATAATTCGCAAGTTTGACCAAGTATATGTGAGTCGCACTTAGTACCAGGGCTATGGGGTACTCGGCACCGAGCCCATGAAAGTCTATGGGGTTTGTCACTGGCAGCGGGACTCGGTCCGTGGCCCTGGGCGCTCATACAATGGGGGAATATTTATGTAGCGTCGGCGTCCCGGCCCTCTGCCAGGCAGGGACGCCGTTCCCCTTACCAGCGCTCTGCGTCCTCAGCGCCTCCAGCATCCTCAGCGCCCCCAGCATCCTCAGCGTCCTCCTTCCACCCTGCTGGGCCCGCGCGCTCCTTCCCTGCTGCTGGACTTAGGGCGCGCGCCCGCACCCTCCCCGCTCTTAAAGGAGCCGCGCGCATTTTCCAAATTAGTCTCCGGCCAATGCCGAGGACTCCACCCTATATTAAGGGCTTCCTCCTTAATGGAGGGGCCCGAGCAATGTTGTTGTTGCACTGTATAACTCTGCTTCAGCCCTCAGCTCCTGTTTCCAGTTGCCTGCCTGTTACCTGTCTGTTTGCTGTCTGCCATCTGACTGCAGCCCTCCCCGGAGGTTCGGACATCACCTGCAGTGATCCCCGGCTATTACAGAGACTCTTGCCTGCTCACTTGGGAGCGATCATCTGCCATCCGACTGCAGCTCTATCCGAAGGTTCGGACTTCATCAGCAGTGATCACGGCTACTCTAGAGACTCTTGCCTGCTCATTTGGGAGCGATCATCTGCCATCCGACTGCAGCTTTATCCGAAGGTTCGGACATCTCCAGCAGTGATCACCGGCTACTCCAGAGACTCCTGCCTGCTCGCTTGGGAGCGATCATCTGCCATCGGACTGCAGCCTACCAGGAGGCTCCAACATCTCAGGTCGTATAAGCCTGTATATTCAGAGACTGTCCTGGTCACTTGCCGTGACAACCTGACTACCAGAGACTGCACTGTCACTGCGTGACACCTGTCTACCCAGAGACTGCCCTGGTCACTTGCCGTGACAACCTGTCTACCCAGAGACTGCCCTGGTCACTGCCGTGACAACCTGTCTACCCAGAGACTGCCCTGGTCACTTGCCGTGACAACCTGTCTACCCAGAGACTGCCCTGGTCACTTGCCGTGACAACCTGTCTACCCAGAGACTGCCCTGGTCACTTGCCGTGACAACCTGCCTACCCAGAGACTGCCCTGGTCACTTGCCGTGACAACCTGCCTACCCAGAGACTGCCCTGGTCACTTGCCGTGACAACCTGCCTACCCAGAGACTGCCCTGGTCACTTGCCGTGACAACCTGCCTACCCAGAGACTGCCCTGGTCACTTCCCGTGAATTCCTGTCCGTATTCCCCGGGCGCCACCTGCTCTCTTACAAGTATACTGTCTTGTATAATAAAGCTCAGTGGTTTCACCTACCAGACCCGTTACAGTTTGCTCGGGCCATGGAACCCGGTGGCACCCAAACCCCTTCACTCCCGGAATTGTGTCATGAACTATCTCGCCAGAGGTCGCAACAGGAGGCCATCCTGGGTCACCTGCGGAACGTCAATTCCCGCCTGGACACTCTGAATTCATCACCAGCAACCACCGCTGGAGCCATGACTCACAATCCGGCAGCCTCGCTGCTTCCCAATTCCGTGGTTTCCATTCCCGGACCCCGACTTTCAGCTCCTCCTAGGTTTGGAGGCGACCCTGCTCTGGCTCGTGGTTTCATTAACCAGTGCACCCTGCATTTCGAACTCCTGGCACACCAGTTTAACTCTGACCGGGCCAAAATTGCCTTCATCATGTCCCATCTCACCGGAGAGGCTCTGGCCTGGCTTAATCCTCTCTGGGAGAGAGAAGATCCTCTGGTATCTGACCTGCCTGCTTTTCTCTCGGCCTTCCGGAAGGTATTCGACGAACCTGGACGGAGGACCTCCTCTGCATCATCTCTGTTGAGTCTCCGTCAGGAGAGTCTCACCGTTGGTCAATATGCCATACGGTTCCGTACTCTAGCCTCAGAGTTGGCTTGGGACAATAACGCCCTGATTTCGGTCTTCTGGGAGGGTCTGTCCGGCCGTATTAAAGATGAACTTGCCGGTCGGGACATTCCAACCTCCCTTGATGATTTAATAAATCTTGCCAATCGAATTGATCTACGGTTCCAGGAACGTGCCAAAGAGGTCACCCGTGAAAGAAGGTTTCCTCGTCTTGCACCCTCGTTTCAGAGACCTATAACCCCTTCCGTTTCTCCCCAGATGCACACTGCTGAGCCTATGCAGGTCGACCAGACCAAGATGGTCAAAGCCCGTCAGGACTCACGCCGTGCCGAGAGGAGTTGCTTCTACTGTGGCAGTAAGGAGCACTGGATCCGTACCTGTCCGGAGAGGTCGGGAAACGCCTGTGTCTAGGTTCGCTCGGAGAGGTCCACCTAGACCAGAATAAATCCTCTTCATCTCTGCTGCTGTCTGTCTCTATTCTCATCGGTAAGAACCGTTACTTCGAACTGGCCCAACTTGATTCTGGAGCAGCTGGGAATCTTGTTTCACAGGCTCTAGTAGAGAAGTATCGCATTCCCACCAAATCTCTGGTTGAACCAGTATCTGTTGCTGCTGTGGATGGGGGTCTCCTACCTCGTCCCATCCAACTTATCACCGAAGCCATAACCCTGCAGGTGGGAATGTTGCATTCTGAGAGCATCTCGTTTCATGTTTTACCTGGACTCTCTCATGCTTTCTTACTAGGTCTGCCTTGGCTCCAAAAACATGCACCCGTGCTCGACTGGCAGAATGGAGAGATTCTTCGCTGGGGACAGGACTGTCATAAAACGTGTCTGGTGCCTGTTCATCCCGTCCGTTCTTCTCCTACACCTGCTAATCTACCTGGACTCCCGATTCCATATTGGTCATTCGCTGATGTCTTTAATAAAAAGGAAGCAGAGACATTACCCCGCATAGACCATATGATTGCCCGATCGACCTGCTACCCGTACTACGCCTCCCCGTGGGCGTATTTACCCATTGTCCGCTGCAGAGACCAGGTCGATGTCAGAATATATCGAGGAGAATTTAGCGAAAGGATTCATCCGGAAATCTACCTCCCCCGCGGGAGCAGGTTTCTTTTTTGTAAAAAAGAAAGACGGATCTCTCCGTCCCTGTATTGACTACAGAGGCCTAAATTTGATCACGGTGAAGAATAAGTACCCTCTTCCGCTCATTCCGGAGTTGTTTGATCGTCTTAGAGGGGCTAGAGTCTTCACTAAACTGGATCTTCGTGGAGCATACAACCTGGTTCGTATCCGTCGAGGAGATGAATGGAAGACGGCATTCAACACCCGGGATGGCCACTACGAGTATCTGGTTATGCCCTTTGGTCTCTGTAATGCTCCAGCAGTCTTTCAGGAGTTGGTCAATGACATCTTCCGGGACCTCCTCTACTCCTGCGTTGTGGTGTACCTTGACGACATCTTGGTCTTCTCTCCGGATCTCCAGTCTCACCGGAGGGATGTTCGTCAGGTTCTGCTCAGGCTCAGGCAGAATCACCTCTTCGCCAAATATGAGAAGTGCCTCTTTGAGCAGACCTCGCTTCCGTTTCTGGGCTACATTATCTCTCAAACAGGTCTACGAATGGATCCGAGAAACTGTCTGCCATCGAGAAGTGGCCCCGACCAGAGGGGTTGAAGGCCATTCAGCGGTTCCTGGGATTCGCTAACTATTACCGTCTCTTCATACCGCACTTCTCTTCCAGGACTGCTCCAATCTCAGCGCTCACCCGCAAGGATGCTAACCCCAAACAGTGGACGCCCGAAGCAGAGGAGGCCTTTCTTTCCTTGAAACAAGCCTTCTCTTCCGCTCCAGTGCTGCATCGCCCGGACGGCAACAAGCAGTTCTTCCTGGAGGTGGACGCTTCCTCTGCTGGAGCCGGAGCGGTACTTACTCAAAAATCTTCATCCGGGAAGATGGTTTCCTGTGGTTTCTTCTCCAAACTCTTCTCCTCCTCCGAGCGCAACTACTCCATAGGAGATCGAGAGTTATTGGCCATTAAGTTGGCATTGGAGGAGTGGCGTTACCTACTCGAGGGGGCTCTTCATCCGGTAATCATCTACACGGACCACAAAAATCTGTCTTACCTTCAGCATGCTCAGAGACTTAACCCTCGCCAAGCCGGTGGTCCTTGTTTTTTGCCCGTTTTGATTTTCTTTTGCATTTTCGCCCGGCTGACAAAAACATCAAGGCGGATGCCTTGTCCCGATCCTTCCTGGTGTCGGATCTCGAAGATGAGCCTAAACATATCATCGATCCCGCCAGAGTGATGCAGGTGGCTCCCGTGAGTCTAAATCGTCTCCCTCCTGGTAAGACGTTCGTATCAGAGACTGATCGGAAGAGAATTCTACATTGGGGTCATTCGTCTAAACTCGCTGGCCACGCTGGTCAGAAAAAGACCCTCCAACTCATTACCCGGCATTATTGGTGGCCTACCCTGCACAAAGACGTAATAGACTTTGTTTCTGCCTGTGTCTCCTGTGCCCGCAACAAAGTTCCGAGACACCTGCCTGCCGGCCGTCTTCTTCCGCTTCCTGTACCCGCTGCTCCCTGGCAACATATAGCCATGGACTTCATTACGGATCTGCCCGTCTCTGCCGGTTGTACGGTCATTTGGGTGGTCGCTGACCGCTTTTCCAAGATGGCTCACTTCATTCCTCTGCCAGGTCTTCCGTCTGCACCCGAGTTGGCTAAAGACTTTATCCGCCACATCTTCCGTCTCCATGGTTTGCCTCGTCACATTGTGTCAGATCGTGGGGTACAGTTCACCTCACGTTTCTGGAGAGCTACTTGTAAGTTACTAGACGTCACCTTGGATTTCTCCTCCGCTTACCATCCACAGTCCAATGGACAAGTTGAGCGAATAAATCAAAATCTGACCAGCTATCTCCGACACTTCGTTAATGCTCATCATTCTGATTGGGTGGAGCTCCTACCTTGGGCCGAATTCTCTTACAATAATCACGAGAGCGAATCGTCCACCAAGTCTCCGTTTTTTATAGTCTTCGGTCAGCACCCTCGAATTCCTGTCCCCGTTTCCATCTCTGTGGACAATCCAGCTGCGGAATCTCTGGTTAGAGAATTCTCCTCCATCTGGGAGAGTACCCGGTCCGCACTCATTCAGTCATCCGAGCGCATGAAAAGACATGCTGACAAGAAACGTCTGGATCCTCCTCAATTCCGTCCTGGGGACAAAGTCTGGCTTTCGTCCAAATATGTTCGGCTCAAAATTCCTTCCTAAAAGTTAGGTCCTCGGTTTATCGGTCCTTTTGAGGTCATCAGGCAGATCAACCCAGTGTCCTATAAATTGAAACTCCCGGCCAATTTGCGAATTCCTAACTCTTTTCATGTGTCTCTCCTCAAACCTGTGGTACTTAACTCTTTTTTCAAGTCTACAGGTACACCTCCTGCTCCAGTGTCTGCTGATGATGAATTTGAGGTAGAGAACATTCTGGCCACAAAAAGGGTAGGAAGAAAGACTTATTTTTTGGTGGATTGGAGGGGGTTTGGTCCTGAGGAGAGAACCTGGGAGCCTCGGGAGAACATCCATGCCCCTCTCATCCTAGCTAAATTTCTTTCTGGCCTAAAGAAGGGGGGGCCTAGAGGGGGGGGTACTGTAGCGTCGGCGTCCCGGCCCTCTGCCAGGCAGGGACGCCGTTCCCCTTACCAGCGCTCTGCGTCCTCAGCGCCTCCAGCATCCTCAGCGCCCCCAGCATCCTCGGCGTCCTCCTTCCACCCTGCTGGGCCCGCGCGCTCCTTCCCTGCTGCTGGACTTAGGGCGCGCGCCCGCACCCTCCCCCGCTCTTAAAGGAGCCGCGCGCATTTTCCAAATTAGTCTCCGGCCAATGCCGGAGGACTCCACCCTATATTAAGGGCTTCCTCCTTAATGGAGGGGCCCGAGCAATGTTGTTGTTGCACTGTATAACTCTGCTTCAGCCCTCAGCTCCTGTTTCCAGTTGCCTGCCTGTTACCTGTCTGTTTGCTGTCTGCCATCTGACTGCAGCCCTCCCCGGAGGTTCGGACATCACCTGCAGTGATCCCGGCTATTACAGAGACTCTTGCCTGCTCACTTGGGAGCGATCATCTGCCATCCGACTGCAGCTCTATCCGAAGATTCGGACTTCATCAGCAGTGATCACCGGCTACTCTAGAGACTCTTGCCTGCTCATTTGGGAGCGATCATCTGCCATCCGACTGCAGCTTTATCCGAAGGTTCGGACATCTCAGCAGTGATCACCGGCTACTCCAGAGACTCCTGCTGCTCGCTTGGGAGCGATCATCTGCCATCGGACTGCAGCCTACCAGGAGGCTCCAACATCTCAGGTCGTATAAGCCTGTATATTCAGAGACTGTCCTGGTCACTTGCCGTGACAACCTGACTACCCAGAGACTGCCCTGGTCACTTGCCGTGACAACCTGTCTACCCAGAGACTGCCCTGGTCACTTGCCGTGACAACCTGTCTACCAGAGACTGCCCTGGTCACTTGCCGTGACAACCTGTCTACCCAGAGACTGCCCTGGTCACTTGCCGTGACAACCTGCCTACCAGAGACTGCCCTGGTCACTTGCCGTGACAACCTGCCTACCCAGAGACTGCCCTGGTCACTTGCCGTGACAACCTGCCTACCCAGAGACTGCCCTGGTCACTTCCCGTGAATTCCTGTCCGTATTCCCGGGCGCCACCTGCTCTCTTACAAGTATACTGTCTTGTATAATAAAGCTCAGTGGTTTCACCTACCAGACCCGTTACAATTTACAGGGGAATTGTAGATTAGTTAGTTCGTGACGCCACCCGTGGTATCTGATCAATTGGACCAGCGCTGCTATATGGATCTTCACCGGGGATGTTATGGGGCAGCTAGATGGTAAGTCTCCCACAGGTGAGACCGGTCCCTGGAAGTCTATGGTGATGCAGGGTGTAGTAAATGAAACAGTCTCACACAAGGCAATCTCTTTCCATACCTTTACTTGCAGATGTTTCAGGCAGGTCCCGGGAAGCTGGTCGGGGTGGAGAATGCACATTCAGGATCACCGCTGAGCAGGTTAGAGGCCTCCTTTAACCTTGTATATGTGTGAGTACAAACTTGCATGAAGTCAAGTTAACTCTGCTAATCTCCAGCTTGTTCAATAGCTGCAACGCCCGGCCGACATTGTGGTAGAGCCTTTTAATTGGTGAGAACAGAGTCCCTACTTTTGTGGCGCCTCACTCAAGGTCCTTGTTCTACCTGACTCCGTTTACGTATCAGCGCTTAGGGCTACCTTCTGCGACTTGAAGTCCAGCAAGGCCTCCGGTTTTCTTATTACTAGGCTTGAAGCACTAGCAACGCTTCGGACCCGGTGTCCGGTGAATTAGTGCGGGTAATCCGGTACCTGATGCACTACTCTCTATCTTTCTCCACTGTGCCTCTCGTCCTGCTCTTGCTCTTAACATAAGCACAAGTAGCGAGGTTGTGAATGCCAGTTTTTCTCCAGAGCTCGCTGAGCAGTTCTCAGTACACTCACTGTTGTAGCTCCTGTGGTTCCCTTCTTTCTTTCCTTTCTCTGACCCTGTCCAGAGCAGCGCACAGGTACTCTGTCAACTGTGTACACGCTGTAGCTCCGAGAGTTACTTTCCTCCTTCCAAAGAATACAGGTAGCTTGTGCTGAGGTACTGGTCCTGCAGTTCTGACTGGGCTAGAGTGACTCCTTACACTCAAACCAGACTCCACTTTATGAACTTGCTCTGCCAGAATCTAGTCTGTATTCGCTTCCTCCAGGACTAGACCGAACTCTGACCAGAGTGTCTTCTCCTTCCTCAACTCTACTGTCCTTAGACAGGAAGCTTGGATGACTGGGAATGACTCACTCCTGAGTCTCCCAAGGCTTGAATCGAACTGATCTGTCTGAAGACAGGAAACAGACTGCCTATTGCTACGTGTCACTACCTTTTATACCCTAGTGGGTGTGTTGTGAAATGTGAGTGACGTGAATGAATATCAAGCTTCACGGTTACCTTCTTGTGCATTTTCCTGGAATATGTGTGCCTGGCGTAGCTGGGCCACACATATGGACCCCAAGGGGCATGACAAATTAGCCAAGATGTACACAAACTAGTGTCTTAGGCACAGCATGAAAATGCAAGCTAGGCATCTATCTATTGAGAATATGCCAAGTGTTAAATCACATGAAAGCAGAAAGTTTGAAAACATGCAAAGCAGCGCTGGAGACAATCCAGAACCAGACTTTCCACTCAATGTCTTTTATAAACTAAAGAGCAAAATACCTACCAGAGCCCCAGCATATCCAAATTAACATGACAATGTACCAGATCTGATGCCGATAACCAAAATGCATTTTGGCAATTTTCAAACAAAAGGATCCAATTAATCTCTAATATTAAAGGGACTCTGTCAGCAGGTTTTTGCTACGTCATCTGACAGCAGCATAATGTAGAAAAAGAGACCCAGATTGCAGCAAAGTATCACCTAGTTTATTGGGTGCACAAGTTGGGACAGTTTTAGCAGGGCTCAGAAAGCCAACCCCCGCCCACACAACTGCTCTGTGTAGATTGTCTATTGACAGTAAGCTGCTTATCAGAGGAGGAGGCGTGGTCATACCTCGAGGGAGCTAGCCTTGGCATTGATAATCTCTGGGTGATAAAACATTCATTATATGGAAACATAGCACTCGGCCTTATAAGTGACACATCCCTGAAATCATTGTCTCTCCCCTACATCATGCTGTCCTCTGATTACATAGCAAAACCTGCTGACAGATTCCCTTTAAAGTCCTGGACAGATGGGATCTAAAGGCAGATAGGGACACCAATTTTTATGTAAGAAAAGTCTGCATTTGAAAAATTCCCAAACTCATATCTAGTGGAAACACTATTGGATAGTCAGTTAAAATCACAGTTTTTAGGATAATCACATGAATTCTCTGTGTGCCCATGGAGGGGGATGCAAGAAATACAATACAAAAGGTCACTCATTTTCATATAATAAAAATACGGCTGAATCCAATGTAGGAGTATGCTCTACTGCAGGTATTAAAAGTGTCAGGAAAAAGTTAATCTGTCCCCAGATTTCACAATACAATTTCCATACATAAATGAAAATGATCTGGACATAAGGCTGATGTAGCCCATGCCAGAATGACTATAATCATGTCTGAAAGTTTAAATTCAATACCTTCAAACTCCACAGAGTCTCCTCCTCTCTGCAGGTTATTATTATAGCACCATTTATTCCATGGCGCTTTACAAGTGAAAATGGGTATACATAACAAAAAAAAAAAAAAAAAAAAAAAAACACAAGTACAATGATCTTGAACAAAACAAGTCACCTACTAGTACAGGAGGAGAGAGGACCCTGCCCGCGAAGGCTCACAACCTACAAGGGATGGGTGAGGATACAGTAAGTGAGGGTAGAGCTGGTCGTGCAGCGGTATGGTGGATTGAGGGTTACTGCAGGTTGCAGGCTCGTCGGAAGAGGTAGGTCTTCAGGTTTCTTCAGTAGACGAGAGTCTGATATATTGGGGTAGAGCATTCCAGAGTAGGGAGGATGCGCGGGAGAAATCTTGTATGCGATTGTGGGAGGAGTAGATAAGAGGGGAGAGAAGGAGACTCGGTCAAAGGTTTAATCGAGGAGACAAGCTGTGGATGGCTTTGTATGCCAACGTTTGTGATTTGAACTGGAGTTTCTGGGCAATAGGGAGCCAGTGAAGGGATTGACAGAGAGGAGAGGCCAGGGAATAGTGAGGGGACAGGTGGATTAGTCGGGCAGTAGAGCTTATGATAGACTGAAGCGGTGTGAGTGAGTCGCACATGGTACCAGGGTTATGGGATACTCGGCACCGAGCCCATGGAAGTCTATGGGGGATGTCACTGGCAGCAGAGCTCGGTCCATGGCCCTGGGCGCTCATACAATGGGGGGAATATTTACAGGGGATTGTAGTAATAGTTCGTGACGCCACCTGTGATTTCTGATCAGGTAGACCAGCGCTGCAGGGTTAATCTTCTGAGGGGATGTTATGGGGCAGCAAGATGTTAAGTCCCCCACAGGTGGGACTGTTCCCTCAAAGTCAATGGTGTTGCAGGGTGCAGATAATAAGTCAGTCACACACAAGTCAGTCTCTTTCCATACCTTTACTGATGGTATCTGCAGGTATGTCCCGGGAAGCTGGTCAGGGTGGAGAATGCACATTCAGGTAATCACTGAGTGAGTTTAAGGCCTCCTTTCCCTTTTCAATGTATTGAGTCCTAACTTGTGTGAAGTCAAGTTTAACTCTTGATGCAACAGCTACGCCCGGTCGACATTGTGGTAGAGCCTTTTGGTTATTCTGGTGACCAGATATTGGAAAGAACTAAGCCCTTGTGGCTGATCAGGCTGGACTCCTGTTCTCCCTGACTCCTGTTACGTATCAACACTTTAGGGCTACCCTCTGCGACTTGAAGTCCAGCAAGGATTCCGGTGTTTCTCTCACTAGCCGTAAAGGTTCTAGCAATACTTCGGACCCCGGTGTCCGGTTAGTCGAGTGAAGGTGATCTGTCACCGAAGTCACTCCTTTCTTGGGACACCACTCGCCCGTCGCCTCACTCTTACCCTTAACATAAGCACGGGTAGCAGTAGGTGTAGTTGTCAGCTTTCTTTCTCTCCAGCTCACTGACTGTTCTCAGTTGACTCGATGTTCCGTAAACTGTAGTCCCCTTCCTTCTTTCCTTCAAAGACTCTGTCCAGAGCAGCTCTCAGGACGTTCCGTCAGACTGAATACACGCTTGCTCCGAGAGTCGCTTTCCACATACATAGGGTACTAGTAATCTGTCTGTTCTGAGATATCAGCTCAATCTCTCTCCTTCTGTCTCTGACAGGAATCACTTCAGCTCTAACTGAGCTCTGACAGGAACTAAACCAGACTGAACTGGTCTGCACTGGCCAGAATGCCCCCTGCTACATGTCTCACTGACCTTAAATAGTCTAAGATTCCCTCTAGTGGTAATGTTGGGAAGTGTGAGCGTGAATGAATATCAGGTTTTGCAATTACCTTTCTGTGCACTCTCCAGGGAACATGTGTACCAAGCGCAGCTGGGCCACACATGAGTATTGGAGGGGACAACAAAGCAAGAGGTTGCAGTAGTCGAGGCAGGAGATGATGAGTGCATGCACTCATTTTTGCAGTTTCTTGGTTGAGGAATGAGGGGATATGGGAGATACTTTTGAGATGAAGTCGGCAGAAAGTGGAAAGGGCTTGGATGTGTGGTTTGAAGGAGAGATCAGAGGCAGCAAACTTGCAGGACTGGGGAGAGTAGGCAATCACTGACTGATGGATAGGTCTGTTGGGCGGAGGCAGAATGAATGAGATGGTGGAAAGATGATGAATTCTGTTTTATCCATGTTAAGTTTTAGAAATATAGCAGAGAGAAGGGTTCTCAATATCTGGCCCCTAAACCTGATTGACAGCTCCTCAATGTCCCTCCTCCCTGCTGTTCATGATAACTCACACTGCACAGTACAAGCTGCAGCTGTTTGTCAGACTGAATGGGGAGGGGGGATACTGAATGTGGACTAATGAGATCACTAATATTAAAGGGAGTCTGTCACCCCATTTTTCGACCATCAGCTGAAGCCACCGCCATCAGGGGCTTATCTACAGCATTCTGTAAAGCTGTAGATAAGCCCCCGATGTCACCTGAAAGAGAAGAAAAACGAGTTATATTATACTCACCCAGGGGCGGTCCGCCGTCCGGTCCGATGGTCGTTGCGGTCCAGCGCATCCCATCTTCTAGCGAAGCCTTCCTCTTCTTAGCTTCCCGTCGCGGCTCCGGCGCAAGCGCACTGTTCTGCCCTGGTGAGGGCAGAGCAGAAAACGGCAGTGCGCAGGCGCAGGAAAAGGTCAGAGGTCCGGCGCCTGCGCACTGCAGTATTCTGCTCTGCTCTCACCAGGGCAGAACAGTGCGCTTGCGCCAGAGCCGCGACGGGAAGCTAATAAGAGGACGGCTTTGCTAGAAGATGGGAGGCGCCAGACCGCGACACTGACCGGAGCAGACGGCGGACCGCTCCTTGGTGAATATAATATAACTCGTTTTTCTTCTCTTTCAGGTGACATCGGGGGCTTATCTACAGCATTACAGAATGCTGTAGATAAGCCCCTGATGGCGGTGGCTTCAGCTGATGGTCGAAAAATGGGGTGACAGATTCCCTTTAAGGGGACTCAAAATATAATTTCATTATTACACAGCCATTTTAACATGGATTGTAGAGCAAGTACACCAGTCTTAACAAGTCGAAGAGACCCATTTCAGAAGTTAAGCAGTTTATAGTGTGAAATCTGAAGTCAGAGTCATTTTAATTATGCCAGAAAATACTGCAGTTTTTTGTAGAACATACAGGTATATTCTGATAGATGGCACAGAGAATAGGGAGGTCTAACCTGATAGCAATTTACGGTATGTCAAATTTATCATGATCAATTTTTAATAACTGGAAATATTTTTTTCATACAAATACGCTACCATACATGGAGGAAATTTCAGGAAAAAAGTTTAGAATGCAACAAACAAATATCAGTAGGTTGTAAATAGGATGGCTAACAGAGCATTTAATGAAAAACAGAATTATATCCCATATTATCAAGAGCAGCAAATCTGTGCCAGCATGTCCTGGAGTTGTAATAGGATTAGTAAATCCTTCCTTTTGGATGACATGACTGATAGCTCGTGCTGTAACTCATGCAGTGACAGTATGGCAAATTATATTCCATATGTCACATTCTCAACAGCACAAGGGCTGAAATCAATATTGGGTCATTTCACGGCTGGAGATCTAAGAACTTAGTGTATTAAGCATATTGGGGAAGATTGCTGGGGAAGAGCCGGACTCGAAATTGGCATCTCCTCCACTTGCTTTTCTACTACTTTTGGAAAATAGAGGGAGAACTGTGGTTGGCTGTCATGGGCAGAGTAGTTTTGCATTTCATTAAATGCATAGTTGTGTTCGTTAGTTTTAAAGGGTGCTCCATTTATATGATATTGATGACCTGTCCTATGCAAGAGAATAAGAGATGTGCAGTACTGGGCACACATTGACAGGAGCGATGCAGCGCCGCTCCATCTCTACATCCGGCTATTGGGAATTAGCAGCTGATTGACGGGGGTTCTGGGTGTCTGAGCCTAATCAACCTGATATTGATGACGTAGTTTGTGGATAGCTCAGTGAAAACAAACCGAAAAGGGCCCTATGCAAGAACACTATATGGGGCCTTTGCAGTCCAAGAGCTCATCATAATGCACAATTCCATCTGCTTTGGAGGTGTAAGTGGCGGCCTTCCCTCCTGGGTTCCCATGCGGTGGCACAAGTTGCACCAAAAGTAAGTCACCCCTGGATAGGTCATCAATATCACACCTCTTTAGAAGGTTACCTGTCAATAGGATTTACCCGTACAACGTAATAGGAAGACTTTATCAAGCTCCAAAACGTTTTTGTAATCATTCCTTTTTCCTTGCATACCCAGAATAGTGGGAATGCTGTCACTCATCCCTGCAGATCGCTGGGGTCACTTCCACAACAGCACCAGGTTGTGCAAAAAGAGGCATGAGAATCAGAATCCCCCTTTTCCGCCTCTGATTTGTCCATCATGCTGTTGTAGGGGTGATACTAGTGGAAATGTGGAGATGAGCGACTATGCTCAGAGTATTCTGCACTTCATCACACTTAGGTGACATAAAGGAGATGTTGTTAGGAGCCTGAAAACACGCTCTGAATACACTATATACAGCACATTACATTGACAGATTCCATTTAAACATTTTTTTTTTAAAAGGGTTGTCTTATCACAAAATTTCCCATCAATAGGAGACCCCATAACAGTTAAGTATTTGCAATGGAACCAGCGTAGTCCCCACGCTGTACAAATAAGCTGTGATTTGTCTAGATCAAAAACAGCTAAAACACAGCGAAAATATGGTATTACATCGCACCAATCAGATAAATGGAGATCAATGTAATATATGAGCAGACTGAAGTGATATTCTATCTGGGACGTTTATGACATGTCCAAAGAATTTGCCACAGTTGATTAATAAGTGTGGGTCCCAGAGGAGGGTCCACAACTATCTTGAGAACATGGTCCGCAATGCACTCTCCACTCACAATTTATCATATAAGCTTAATGCCGACCTATATCAGTTTTATGAACGCAAACCCATCTTTCTCCATGCTAACAGACAACAAAATCTGTAGTCCGATCCTAAGAGTTTTCTTTACTTACCTACTCGCTGTTCCTATAGTAATTTATCAGAGTTTTTCAATGTGGATTTCTCATGCTGAGTTCTTTTTGCGCATGGGATTTTTTTCCTGCATCAACTGATACAGAAGTCAAATTTGATGCGTTTTTGTTTTCCCAGCAGAAACGCCAGAAGAACTTGTATTCATTATTTTGCCAAATGGAAAAACAACCATATGCGTTATAGGAGTGTTTTCTCATTGAAACCAATAGGAAGCTCATTTCATTCAAAGAGTATGTGAAGCAGATTTTCATTGAATTTTAAAGCAGAAAAGTCTTCAAAAGCCAAGTAAAAAACACTGAACACATCCTAAAAAATTATCCTGAATTTTGCCATTGTAAATGAGTGACTCTCCTTGACTATATGTCCGGATACCAGGACTTGCGCAAGAGTCTTTTAGGGTGTACTGCTTATCGGAAGGCTTCAGTGGAACTAGGGATATTTGCCAAATCATCTGGTCCTGGAAGGTCTCACTTTTTTTCTGGTAGCCTTCCACATGTTTCAAGAGAGTTGGCACGTAGGATTTACCTGTAGCTATTACCGCAAAAGCTTCAGCAGCTTTATTGGGACAAAAGTAGAATTTCTTTTTCAGAAAGTATAATTGACATAATAGCAGCTTTCCCAGTTACCTCATTTGTTTCCCTTCCAACAAAATGTTCATCAGTCTTCCAGCCCTACTTGAAAAGAGAATATACACAAGCAACTTGCTCCTGGGATGATAAATTATAGTGCGGTAATTGTGCTCTGCTCTCACACTGAAAGACAACACCATGGAGCCTTACAATTATTCTCCTCTAATTATATGCCCTGGCATCATACTCCGAACATAAAAATTCTGAAGCCGCTCTATCAAGACTTGGCAATGCAGACTACTAATTGTAGAATTTTATTTGGCTTAGGCTATTTCACGATCAGCTTTTGAATCAGCATGATCTAGCCTGATAGGACGATCGGCGCTGATTAAAAAACATGATGGAATGATAGTTTTTCCCGATCCGCTAGACCTTTTGAACCCGAAAAAGGGAGAGGAGAGAGAAAGAGAAGAGAAAGAGAAGAAGGAAGAGGAAAGGAAAGAGTAACAGAAAGAGAAGAGAAAGAAAGAGAGAGAGAACCGGACTGAATTGGTCCGGCTCATAGTTGCATTGTTTCTCGCCCTAATGTGCGATATAGGCACTGTCAGGTCTCGAAAAAAAAAACTTACAAAATCGTCTTGTCGCCCGAAATTGTACAATCCGACGGATCCGGCCAAAAACGGATGCACGCAGTGACATCAGGCGCGATCCGGCGTAATGTAAGTCAATGCTAAAAAACGCTCCGGTATGGACCTTTTTTTAGAAACACGCCGGATCGCGCCTGATTCAAAAGCTATGTGTGAAAGAGGCCTTAGGAGGCAGCAGTATACGCATACAAGCCAAAGACCACTGGCAAATGTAAGGTATCCAATAAATACATATTGGAAATTGAAATTAATTCTCTCTCCGATCCTGGACATAAATTACAATAATTACATCACTCCAGTGGGACGGCTGAGGTACACCATCGATCTGCAGAATATGCCTTAGTTCTCATGAATGGAGGTGCAATGGCATACATTACACCAAACATCAAAGGACAACTATTCTGTAAAGATAACCGGACATGTAATTGCCAGGAATAATATATAGTGATCATCTACACTAACTGAGGACATCATACACTGGCACTGAACCAAAATCCTTCTGTGTCTGAATCAAATATTTAGGGTATACGTGCCAACTCCAGACATTAGGAGGCTGCCAGACACTTCCACAAGAGTTAGTAAATCCCCTAGGGTTGCATAAGCCTCTAGTGACCTCTGGGAAAGCAGCGCTTCCAGAAGGTTTCCTGTGGCTAGAGCCAAGACGGCTTATCTTCAGATGGAGGGTCATCCAGACGTACATTCATGGTGTGGGGAAACCATGTCATGGAAGGGGCATAGCCTGTATAAAAGGGGCAAAGTCATGCAAAATTTCATAACCGGGTATAAATCACTTGAGGCAGATTTGCTGCTTATATTTCTATGACTAGAAAAATACACTCATTGCATGGGAACGGGGTTGTTTCTACAATATAGAACATAGATTTTGAAAGCACCAAGGACTCCGACTGACACCATGGAGGTTCTGCCATGTGCATGAGCTCTAGATTTCATGGTTTTCCCATCCACTATTTTGTTGCCTTCCGCCCACTTCAGATAAATCTAATAAGTAATAATATACCTTCCATAGCTCATGTTCTATTATGCAACCTCTCCGAGGTCTGTAGGAACAGAAGTCCAGACTAGACAGCTACACTATTAGATTACATGTAACTCCAGATCTCTTACATGGAGGCCTCCATCAAAAGAGGAGCAACCAGATGTGATGACGTCATTGTAGTATGGAAGCCAATCGGGACCAAACAGATGAATGAATGTGAATTTGGTTTCCCCCAAAACACGTTATTGGCTTATAACATGTAATTCATTTCACATGGTACTTATTCGGAAAGTGCATCATTGGTTGAAGGTCACCACAAAATCCAACATAAAATGTATATTTCAGGGTGAAACTAAAACTGATTGAATGACAATTCACACAGGCTATTTTTTTCTTAGCGGTATTGTGTATCAAACTCATTATTGATGGTAAAAAAAAAAAAAAAAAGTAATTTCCACTCCTTGAGTGGTTTAGTTGGCTCACAATTCCATAATGTTCTTTTTACCACCACATGTAAGGGTTTGTCTAAACTACTTAAAGGGAACCTCCAGAAATACCATTTACCTGCAAACATAGTGGTAATTCGCAGGTAAATCAATGGAAATCTTGTCTGGCTACCTTACTGCGAGCAGAAATCATGAAGCCCCATAGCAGAAGTTCTAATTGCTATCCCCTCTAAAAAATATGTATCTACGTATTGTGACAAAGTCACTGGTAAAGTACTGGATGGGAGATACATATCACTGAGGTTGTTAGCTTCAGTGATACGAACCTAGGGAAAATGCTCCAGCACACAATAGTGGGTGGGAGGCTGTTCACCATATATCCACACTAAGGGTCCCGTCACACTCTTCAATGTCCCAGCGATCCACCAACGATCCGACGTGGATGGGATCGCTGGGACATCGTTAGCTGATCGCTGGTGAGCTGTCACATGGGCAGACTCACCAGCGATCAGGACCAGCGAGCACGGTGGTATCCAGGCTAAACATCGGGTTACTAAGCGCTGTGCGGTGCTTAGTTACCCGATGTGTACCCTAGATACCAGCTCCCAGCTTCTGTTGTACGCGCTGGGAGTTGGTATCCAGGCTAAACATCGGGTTACTAAGCGCTGCGCGGTGCTTAGTTACCCGATGTGTACCCTAGATACCAGATCCCAGCTTCTGTTGTATGCGCTGGGTGGTCGCTGATCGTTGGTCTCCCGCTGTCACACGCAGCGATGCGCGCTGGCCAGCGGGAGACCAACAATGAAAAAAATGGTCCAGGACATTCAACAACGATCAGCAATACTCAGCAGGGGGGGCTGGTCGTCGCTGGGTGTCACACTAAGCGAGATCGCTGGCTAAGTCGCTGTTGCGTCACAAAATCGCTGACGCTTCAGCGATCTCGCTTAGTGTGACGGGGCCTTAAGGTGGGGTTTAGGAGGTAAATAGTCAGCCTTCTTAGTCATTCAGGGTGGGGTGTGCCTGGAGGTGAGAGCTCCAGTGTTGTTTATTCTAAAACTGAGCTGAACTCTGTTGTTGTTTGTTCCCGAGCGGGCTGATACCTGCAACCACATGGACCATGCTGTATGTTACCTGTTGTTTTCCTGTTGTGCTAGAAAGGCCATGCTTATTTTGATGAACTTTGCACTAGTTTATGTCATACTTTTTAATAAACTAGCAGAAGATTCAAACGAGAAGTGTTCCTGTGTCCACTGCTGTGAGCAGCCCAGTGAGTTGATTTACCACAGTACATAATTTTTTTAATATTCTGCGGGGTCACCAAAGCACATCTCACAACTTTAACAAAGTAATGTTCCCCCTAATATAATAATAATAATTTTATTTCTATAGCACCAACATATTATGCAGCACTTTACATTATAGAGGGGATTTGTACAGACAATAAATATTACAGCATAACAAACACATACCGTAGATCAAAACAGATACCAAGAAGAGTGAGGACCCTGCTCACAAGCCTACAATCTATAGAGAAAAAGGGGAGACACGAAAGGTGGATGGTAACAATTGCTTTCATTGTTGGGACCAGCCATAGTGTAAGAATCGGGTGTTCCTGTAATGCTGCATGAACCTGTTAACAGTCTAAATATGTAACAGTACAGACACAGAGGGCTATTAAATGCATAAAGCATGAGGGAACATGATGCGAGGAACCTGGTTATGGTAAAAATTCTGAATGGGCCACACAGGGATAGTTAGGTTAATGCGTTGAGGCGGTAGGCCAGTCTGAACAAATGCGTTTTTAGGGCACGCTTAAAACAGGGGATTAATCATATTAACCTGGGTAGTGCATTCCAAAGAATTGGCGCAGCACGTGAAAAGTCTTGGAGACGGGAGTGGGAGGTTCTGGTTACTACGGATGTTAACCTCAGGTAATTGGCAGAATGGAGGGCACGGGTAGGGTGGTAGGCTGAGACAAGTGGGGAGATGTAGGGTGGTGCCGAGCCATGGAGTGCTTTGTAGCTGAGGGTAATAAGTTAACACTGAATTCTGGAGTGCATGGGTAACCAGTGTAAGGACTGGCACAAGGTAGAGGCATCGGTATAACGATTGGTGAGGAATATTGAAGCACTTTAGTTTTCCCCAAAATGCACCCAAAATGCCCAGATAAAGAATTGATGCCAACAAAAGCACCCCTCAAAACACAGTAAGATACCACCACAATACCCTCCACACATGTAGTATGATGACCTTACAGTACACCCCCCCAAAAGGATGATGCCCCTACAATGAACCCAATACAGTTTGATGGCCCCCACATATAGTATGATTGCATAGACATGGCCCTCCTTAGGGCCCCGTCTCACATAGCGAGATCGCTAGTGAGATCGCTGCTAAACAGCGATCTCAGCAGCGATCTCGCTATGTCTGACACGTACCAGCGATCAGGCCCCTGCTGTAAATCACTGGTCGTGTCAGAAATGGCAGGACTTTTTTTTTGATCGCTGGTCTCCCGCTGGCCAGCACGCATCGCTGCGTGTGACAGGCAGGAGACCAGCGATCTCCTGGTAACCAAGGTACACATCGGGTTTCCAAGCGCAGGGCTGTGCCTGGAAACCCGACGTGTACATTGGTTACCAGCTCCCTGCATCAGCGCGCTGGTATCCAATGTACACTGTGGGTAACTAGGCGACGTTACCCGCAGTGTCGCTGTCCTGATCGCTGCCTGTTTGGCAGCTCAGCAGCGATCATGTAGCGACACACCAGCGATCCTGATCATTGTCGGGATCACTGGTGTGTCGCTATGCCCTAAGGCACATTAGACTAATAGCCTCCAAATTCGCCAATATTGACAGGTTTGGCAGACAGCCTGCAGTGTAGGGGAGCCTCAGACAGATGATGATTGGGGGGAGTTAAGGATGTTGGTCTTTGTATTCTCTGGAGATAAGTCATTATCATGTCTGGCAGCAACTCTCAGAGAACACAGGAGCAGAAGGAGAGTTGCTATGTATGGGAGAGTTGGGCAGGATCGCTGTTGGCCGACTGTCATCTAATGTGTAGTGGGGAGAACGCCTGTAGAATTCAACCAACATCCTATATACCAGGTATTTTTAGATGCCAATGGCTGAACAAACCACAGATTAAATTTATGCATCACAAACGGTCGTTTGTATATAATTTCCAAGTGAGTGTCAGAAATGGTCCAAATCAATCATTTAAGCCATTCAGTTGATGAAGAAACTTCACAAATTTAGAAGCATTTAAAAAAGAACCCAAAAAAAGTCCTTACAAAAAACACATAGAAATATCCATGAGAAACCCCAACAAAGGTCAGAGTGCCCACGGCATAGCTCATAGATATGGAAATGTCAAAAAATGTAAACATGCAAAATACGTTGCGCATACACAAATGATCATACAATGCACGGCTGTGGGCGACAGTAAATATTGTACAAATCATCCTGAAGATCTGGTAAGGGAACATGGGAGGGAATTTGGCATTGGCCAGTGGGACAATCTGTTTAGAATAAAGTCATGAAATACCTTCCCATGACTTATAAAGAAAAGCAAACGTAGCGTTACAAAGCCAAGTATGAACTCCATACTCCCCATACACTGCTGTATTGTTTCTGCTCTTACGTCTTAATGTCCATATCATGGCGAGTGTATAACCTGATACAGCTAATGGGGAAAGCCTCATTACTTAATCACTATATACAGGGCCCCATTCTCTCTGCTACAGCTGTTTCCTTCTGCACAAAGTACCAGGAGGAGGATTTTACTGAATGTTGTGACAGATGTGCGCCAGATTTGAAACACTAGATAAGGATCCGGCTGTAGTAGAATGAAACACTTCTGCAGGGTCCCCATGGGCCAGATATGGAAATGCCCCCAGTAACATAAAGCAGCATAACGACCTTCCACAGCCCAGCGTATGTCTACAATGGAACAATGTAGTGTAAGTGGCCCTGCAGCAGAACAGCACACGAGACGATACGGATCACACATAGAAATGTATTAGATATCACTTTCAAAAGAATAAAAAGTTACCAACTTAATTTCTGTTTTACTTCACTGGCATGGATATAGACTATTAGGCACTGCTCACATCTGTGCCATGACCTCTGTGTATAAAAGATGCCCAAACACTGTCACACAATGGATCTCACCAGTGTCCAATGGACTTCATTCACTTCTAATGGGTTAGTTGGGGATTGCGCCTGGCACTGTAGCAGTAACATCAACACGCCGTGTCCCTACTGGGACCCATTACATAGAGAATCAGTAAGGCAAGTACTGCTACTCATGTTAGTGTATACACAGGGACCTGTTTGTAAATGAAGTGCCGTATCCATGTAATGAAGAACATCGGTATTATAATGTGGTCCACCAGATTTCCAACAGTAAGTCAGCCTTTTTACTGGACATAATACCGCCGAATACTCATTTTCTTTGGCCAAATGCGAAAAAGAGCCTTCAACGCATATGAGAAGTGGGCTTAAGAGCACACTCACACATCCAAGTAAGGGCAAGTGCATGTGGCTGTCAATTCTCACATCTGAGAGAATAGGGTAGATTATGGAAATGACACTCTGATCAAACTCTGATCTGAGTGTCAGCTTAGTGTGATCCAGTTCTTTCGCATGAGAGAATCAGAGAACACTATGGAAAAGATGGAGAACAAAATTTCTCCGTCTTCTCCATTGTGTCAGTGAGCACAAATCGGACTGCAATCAGATGTCATCCGAGCGCAGTTCAATGTTTCTCACTCACTCATTGACTTGCATGGCGGCGTGAGATCTGAATATCGGATCAAACTTGGACATGAAGCAATATTTTACTTGGAAGGAGCCCGCCTAAACTGGACTTATCTTTTAGGCTGTCAACATCGATTTAATTGAGTCTATATTTTATCTATTACAGTCTTAGGCCGGGGTCACACGAGTATATAATATGGCCGAGTGCTAATCGATAAAGTATCTCAAGTGAAGATGGTCGCATTGCAATCTGCAAGGTACCGCGACAAGCAAGTAGCAAAAAGTCAGAAGCAGATTGTTTTGTGACTTCTTTGTCGTGGTACCCTGGGGTTACAAAGCACTATTCTGCAATGTAGCAGCAGCATACAGAGCTCTTTGGCTGTGCAACCTGTGCCGTGGCCAAAGTGACAGTGCAGCCGAAAGTCTATATGGAAATATACTATGGAGGGTGGATTTAAGTAGCGTTTTCCAGCACTTTTCAAAGGGTTTATTCTTCAATTCCCTTCTCCATATATCTACTATGGTAATGGATTCTCGATTTCCTGATAGCTGCTAGTACCTATCACAACAATCAGTGTTACTGCCACAGCGACAGACAGGCATCAATACTGATCTTCGGTATGGGTCCTACCAGGACAGATTCTCTATACAGCTACTCTATTCTGTGAGTGGGTGCTAGAGGGTTAATGGGAACCTGCCATGCTGAAAAAGGTATCCTACCTGCAGGCAGGATGTTACAGGGCAGGAGGAGCTGATCAGACCCATCAACACTTGTAGGAAAAGTTTCAGTAAACTTTGCAGAGGCTGAAGATCAGCGATGAGCATAGCCTAGGTCTAGCGCTTTGTTTTTTAAGCCATATTTCGGTTTCCCCAGACTGCCCTTTTATGAGGTTACAACGCTCTTAAAAACACAATAAAATGACTCGGCATCACAAGAATAGACTGAATAAATAAAACGACAATCACTATAGTAGCTGGAGCCCTGGGTGAGCCTGATGTATAGAAAACCTGGCCTGAGCTGTATCTTGTAGGGGTTTAGGGCAGCTGCTCAATCCCTCCGCAGAACAAGTAATAAAACGTCAGGAATACAGGGTAGTAAACACGGACCACTCGTGGCAACCAGCCACTCACACTACAGCCACAAATCCCAGCTCCTGAGACATCCATGGGGAAAAAAAGACAAACACTGGGGCACCAGAAAACACATGGAGAGATGATAATATCCTGATTAACAGTTCTAGACTAATGAAGAACATGACATTTACACAGTAATGGAAAGCGTTGGGAATAAGTCCGAAAATCAGGGTCCGTGAGCCAAACTCCAAGTATGGCTGGCACAAAGCCCCCGTGGCACGCGGCGTTCCGTGGGCACTCACAGGTTCTTATAACTTGGCGGGCATAGTGCGAGACACAGACATAAAGGAGGAGCGTTTTATCCATTTTCCTTTATGAAATCTTATTTCTTTTATTACAGCGGTAAAGTGAGACTCTGCTGAGAAACGTCCCATACGTCAGAGGACAATCATATTTACATTATACACAATAGGAATATTTACACTATATGATATTCAATGTTATTCTATCATATTTATCTCATTGTTTCCAATATGTACATCAGGCAGTAACTTCATTTCCCCCCATGATCACACCTAACCGGGCATCTATCTGTCCCAGAATGTCACAATCACTTACTCCATTGCTTCTTTACAGATGCCCAAGAACAAAGCAGAATGATGACAGCCTCCCATGTCATGGACCTGTAGGAGCTTCTGCTTCCAAACCACTGACCATCTATTATGTCAACAGAATGGAAGATGGAGCCAAGTCCCTGAGAAGACCCTGCTTCACATTCACTGCCCCTGCACAAGCAAATGGCCCAGGATCCACTGGAGAGAAAGCACTGACAAAGGGAAGAGGAAACACAACAATGAGCAATCAATGGAAGACCCCAGCATCGCTGCTGCACGCATGGTGGCACTGAGTGCTAGCATCTCCCACACTGTCACAGACGAGGTGACAACTGCAGTGACCAGTGCTATTAACCCCTGCACGCCCATGTGCATCTCCATGCCCTGGCAGATTTATGACCATGCACAGCTGATCAGGTGAAGGCAACATCATTCACTGACATAAAAGACAAAACCAGCTGAGCACCAGAAATGATCTCACCTTGGAGGGTTATCAGGCTGCAGCAGAGGAGACAAGCACTAAGGTGAGAGGACCCTGCTGATGAGCAGGCACTGAGCACTGGAAATGTGAATAAAACTGCCTCCTCCAGCCTGCAGGAACAGCTCAGCCCTTCCACTTCCTGGGGAGGGGGAGGGATCACACAAATGCCTCTTCTTTTTAGTGTTTTATTGGGATTTTAACCTTGGTGGCTGAGAGTTTTAGCGCCACCTAGCGGGACGTCTGCTCATCGCCACAACTTGCTTTTTTGGCTTTTCTAAATACTTGATGATGGATGTGAATACTTTTCTGCCCGATGATGACAAAAGTATTCTCAGAGTGATACCTTTATTGTCTGACCAGAAAATAATATATGTTTGTAAGCTTTAGGCTCCTTTATCAGGCAGGGTTACAAAAAAAAATTGCAAACATATTATTTTCTGGTCAGCCAATAAAGGTATTCACATCGGTTTTTCTGGGTAACAGGGTTCCACGGTATAATTTGTTTTTGTACATCCTAATACTTGATGAAGAAGTTACTAATGCTCCATCTTTTTTGTATGTTCCTCTCTATTCTGTTCTATATATGATATTTTCTGACTTTTCTTTTTTGCTCACTTTATTTTTTTAATGTAAACACGAATTGTATTCGAGGTGCAGTGTGTAAGAGCTCGTGCAGACGACCGTATGACTCGGACAGAAGCTATCTGTGGTCTTGATAGATAGTGCTGGACCCCATGTTATTCTAGAGGGCAATGCACATGTCTGATTTTTATCCTCGGACCCAGTGGTTGGAAGAAGAAAAATAAAAAAAATCAATAAAAATAAAAAAACAAATCGCACCATGCACAATTTTCCTCCTATAATGTCACTCACCCATTCATAAAGATAGCTGCCTAAGGCAACAAATAGGATGTACCAGTCCAAAATATCATTAAATATAAACTTTATTAGTTAAAATAACATTATGACATAGGAGAAGGGAAAGAGAAGGGAACTACAATAAGGTGAAGTTATTAACTATTGTGCTGCTGTCTGATAAGGGGCACACAACACCTGACAGGAGCTGCTAACGTGGAAATTAATATACATTAGTATGTAACAGAACCTATCATCATATCAAGGTGGGTACTGTGTGATAGGTATAGGCACATAAGGCTGCTATAAGACATTAGCTCATAATGAACATAGATGAAATGTAATATACCTTTAATACTGCACAGTCAGTGCCCAGCTCTACAGTGCCGTCCAGAGAGGTGTGTGTGCCCGCCCCAACGCACGTTTCAGTACTACCTTCATCAGGGGGTTCGTGTCCCTATCTTTTGCGTCTATTTGATGAGTCGAATACAATGATCCTAATCACTGGTTGCACAACTATATATTTCCATGATATAGCCTAGTTTTAGTTGTGATACAATGTGTGTCAGTTGGTGGACTTTACTATACTCACCCATTCATGTATATTGCTCCGTGGAAAACGTTGGTCCGCACTCAGATGACATTCAGTTTTCATTTTGACAGACTGGATGGAGAAAATGGAGAAACTTTTTTTCTAACTAAGGGAGGAAGCAGAAGAGAGTATACAGACAGGACACTTGGACATTTTCATCGGTGTGCTAGATGTGGTTTTCATCCGTTTTTGTGCATGTGTCCATCTTTACCATCAGCGTGGCATGCAAAAAAAACCTTTTCCAAACCAAACTTCACCTGCCCATTAAACAGTAAAAATAGCATCTATGTTCTATCTGTTTTTTACCAGGACCCTAAAGGTCTTTATTTACTTGGACCGACTAGTGGCACGATTTATCCTCCGATAGGTAAGCTTTTGCCGATCTTGGCAGTATGAGTACTGTTTACACAGGTCAATGTGTTGCCAAGAATCATGATTTTTTTGCTGCTGATCGTTTCAACTGAAGAACGAGCATTGAGCTTGTTGAGCTGGTTTACACGCCAAGATAATCATGAAACGAGTGTTTTTATTATTTTTCATGCATGAATATCTTGCAGTGTAAATGATTCTGATTAAAAATGGACAAGTCTCCCTTTCCATCTGCAGAAAGGTAGAAATTTAAACAGCCCCTTAGATTAAGGTTTTGTTCACACATAATTTTTTTGACCAGTCTTTCATCAGTCAGGACCGGCTATGGGCAGAGTCTCAGTGGGCTCCTTTAACACACACCACAATTCATGATACACAGATGTGGCAGAGAAATATAGGTATAGTACAATGCCAGAGATTTCACTTCTTACATTACATGAGTGATATCGATTGTAAATTCTACAATGGGTCAGAAACCAGCTAATCCTCACAGCTCACAGGGCGTTCCCTGGGGAGGATTCAAAAGTCTGCAGTCACACAGAATGACTGCAGACTTTTCATTTTATATTGGCTAGTATAGTCCTCGTACAGTATTATGGGCACCACATAGTGCTCCATACAGTATTATGGGCACCACATAACCCTCCATACAGTATTATGGGCACCACATAGTCCTCCATACAATATTATTGGCACCACATAGACCTCCATACAGTATTATGGGCACCACATAGTCCTCCATACAATATTATGGGCACCACATAGTCCTCCATACAGTATTATGGGCCCCACATAATGCTCCATACAGAATAATAGGCTCCATACAATGTAATGGCCCCATATATTGCTCCATACAGTATAACTGGCCCCATATATTGCTCCATCCAGTATAATGGGAACCATACATTGTTCCGAACAATATACTTGGCCAAATATAATGCCCCATACAGTATAATGGACCCATATATATTGCTCCATACAGTATATAATGGACCAATATGGTGCTCCATACATAAATGGCCCCATATATTGTTCCATACAGTATTATGGGTCCTATATAATGCTCCATATAGTATTATGGCCCCATATATTGCTCCATACAGAATAATGGCGCAATATATTTTTCCATACAGTATAATGGACACTATATAATGCTCCATCCAGTACAATGGCCCCATATACTGCTCCATAGAGAATAATAGCCCCATGTATTGCTCTATAAAGTATAATGGGCCCTATATAATGCTCCATACATAAAAAAATAAAAATAAACAAATACTCACCTCTCCCTGTTCCCCGTTGCTCCAGTCTCCTCAGCGTATTCTGACTCTCTGCACTTCTCAGCACAGAGGGTTGGGGCTGTAGTGTTATCATTACGCCCTCTGCCCTGAGACGTTACAGAAATGTCACGTTACTGGCGATACAGGACTGGAAGTCAGTGGCCGGAGCAGAAGTGTGCAGGTGAGCGGACCAAGGAAGGACTTCTGGAAGTGCCGTATATGGCAGTGGTGGTTCACTATGTTGGCAGATGCCGGAGCCCGCCCGAGCACGGGCCGGCCGAGATCACACACAAGCACCAAGTCCATTTAGGTGAATAGAGTTGGAGGTAGGAACAGCAGGGTTTCCACAAGAGACAGGAAGATGCCAGCAGAACACCTTCCAGATCAGGAGCTCATATAATGCTTCACTCAGTTAGACTGAGCACCACAATATACTCAGCAACAGGAAGCTGCACAGGGCCAGGTATATATAGCAGGTCCAATCAGTCTTAATCAGGGCGAGAACAATCAGCAGGGCAGGTGATGATCTCTATCCAATCAGTCTCAATCAGGGAGGGAACAATCAGCAGAGCAGGTGATGATCTCTATCCAATCAGTCTCAATCAGGGAGGGAACAATCAGCAGAGCAGGTGATGATCTCTATCCAATCAGTCTCAATCAGGGAGGGAACAATCAGCAGAGCAGGTGATGATCTCTATCCAATCAGTCTTAATCAGGGCGAGAACAATCAGCAGGGCAGGTGATGATCTCTATCCAATCAGTCTCAATCAGGGCGAGAACAATCAGCAGGGCAGGTGATGATCTCTATCCAATCAGTCTTAATCAGGGCGAGAACAATCAGCAGGGCAGGTGATGATCTCTATCCAATCAGTCTCAATCAGGGAGGGAACAATCAGCAGAGCAGGTGATGATCTCTATCCAATCAGTCTCAATCAGGGAGGGAACAATCAGCAGAGCAGGTGATGATCTCTATCCAATCAGTCTCAATTAGGGAGGGAACAATCAGCAGAGCAGGTGATGATCTCTATCCAATCAGTCTTAATCAGGGCGAGAACAATCAGCAGGGCAGGTGATGATCTCTATCCAATCAGTCTCAATCAGGGAGGGAACAATCAGCAGAGCAGGTGATGATCTCTATCCCAGACGAAGTTCATATGGTTTCAGGCTGAAGTTATTCAAGTTCCGAAATAGCTCCACAGCAAGGGAACAGACCAGCAAGCCATGGTTCACAGGTTCAAATCCTAACAAGAAAGTCAGAAAACGCTAAAGGGACCGGAGCAGAGGGAAACGGGGAGAGGGGAGTTTTTGGGAAGGGCTTGTGCCAAGCTACCCTGACTCACAGGCCTCATAAAGTTCCAGTGTTGCCGATGGCAAGTGGGCCCCCTCATTCATTCAGGGACCTGGAAGGTGGTGATGCCGGCCCTGTCATCAGTATTTGTATGCCAAAATCAGAAGTGTCTCCAAAACACATAACAGGTGTCAATCCCTCAGTTATAGGTTTTCTCTGTAACACTCCTGGTTTTGGCATCCAAACACTGATGCAAAATACTGACCAAATACTGACTTGTGAATAAGTCCTAAAGAGTGAACGTGTAGCACACGTACATGAACAACAAATGTCTGAATGAGACCTTAGGGCTCATACACACGCCAGTGATTTTCTCATTCAAGAAAATAAATGCAAGTTTCACTAGTGATTATTTTTTTATGAGCATTTCATCAAGGTTTGGTCAGTGTATTAGTCTCTCTCTATCATCATTTTGGTCTTAGTTACATCAGTTTTTCTAGGATGAGAAAACAAGTTCTCTATTACTATCCAGAAATCCATGAAAAAACATACAGCACACAAACAGCAACCGAATGCTGTCCAATTTTTTTCGTGGACCCATATACTTTCATTGCCCATTCATGATCCAACCCTCGTATTAGGACCAGACATATCTCCACAATTTTTCATGCCATGAAAAAACACGAACACGTGAACGGTCGCATTTACTATTATATGTACTAGTACTACCCATGAAAAAAAAAACGGATAGCATTTGCACAAGAAAAACAGTGCACGAGCCCTTGGGCTAAGTTCATACGATCATATAAGTTGATCCAGAAAAATGCATGATTTTCTCCTTGTCCATTTTTGACATCCTTATGGCATTCGTTTTTATACATCAATAATTTCTAAAATTATTTAAATTTTTAAATACAATTACCTATGTTAAAGGAAATCCATCATGTAAAATAACGCTGTTAACCTGTAGATATGGGGGTTAATCTGTAGTTTAATAGCATTCTGAAGCTGCCCATCGCTCAAACTGAGAGCCCCGCTGTTGGGAGAAAATTAACTTTATTCCTCCCGGAAGTCTCGGGCTTTCAGTCACAGGAGTGGCGCCGGCTCAGCTTCAGTCACCGCTCAGTGCATAGTGAGTGGTGGCTGTAACAGAGTCCCTGGCAGTAACTGACAGCCAGCTCAGCATTAGAACCAGCTGTCGGTCAGTGCTGGGGTATGGTCACAGCCACCTCACTGACCTGTGATTGGAGTTGCACCGGCGGCACCCCTGTGACTGAAAGCTCGTGACTTCCGGGAGGAATAAATTTAATTTCCTACTGGCAGCGGGGCTCTCAGTTTGGGCACCGGGTAACTTCAGGACTTTATTAAACTGCAGATTAACCCCCATATCTATAGGTTTATAGCGTATTTTTACATGATGGGCTCCCTTTAATAATTGCAATGAATCTTTCAGAAAAGGATGCTGTATGTATTAAATATGGACAGCACACAAACTAAAAAAAAATGTTTGAATGTACCATTATGCGGGCAGCCGTCATGATTGTTTGAGTCACAAAAAGACAGCGATGGACTAAGTCTGCCTTTTATGCCGTGTAACATCTCTTGTATATGGATAGATGCAATGTGTCCTGCATCATCAGACTCCTCATTGTACTTTTAGCAATGTATTATGTGCTGAAGACTGGAAGGACTGAACATATTCCATTGACTGTACATGCAGATTTATTGCCGTCCTGGAATAGCTCTAACTTATGTCTAACCATAAAAGTATCTACAGAGGCCCATACTTATTCCACCCCACCCAGTTTAACGGCTACAGTGAAACAAGGTGTCATTGTAATCTGTACATTGTTGTTACAGGACATGAAAATATCTACAAACCATAAAACAATACAAGTCTGCTTAATAAAAGGCAATGAAATACCCCACACATTAATACGCGTAGCAGACGGTGTTGCTAGATACATGCATGATGTGATGGTAGTATGTGAGGTTGGGAAGTAATGGAGGTGATGCACATACTGGAATCGCGGAGATTTGCTTTTATGACTCTACAAGGACAATAAACAGCAATCAAGGACTTCAGCATAAAGACAGGCACCTTTACATCTTTCTAGGCCGACACCTGTCCTTTAACAGAAATGACTTAGTTGTGTTCAAGTCTGTACAAGTGTTAGTGGGATTATATTTATTATGGGCACGATTTACAGAACGGAAAGTGAGAATTAAAAATGGCATTTCTGATTGATCTTGACATCAGGTCAGTTATCAACTGTTTTTAAAACCATTACAATGCCATTCATTCCGGAAGAGCCGCTAAGACTGAGCTGGCAAAGCTGAGACAGCAGCAGCTGCTGGAGCACAAGCCCCCAGCTAAAGGCGGAATCTCATGCAAAGATGCAGGGACATTCCAAGACACAGAAGATTGCCGAGAATGCAACCTTGTGATAAGTCAGGGATGATGGCTTAGCAGGTGGAATGCCAAGTTTAAGAGAAGAAAAAGACAGATGGACCAAAAAGGGCAGAGAAAAATATCCTGTGGTTAACCGAAGCAGCCAGCCAGCCCTGTCATCACATAAAAGCGCTTTCCCACAAAGTGTAGGCAAGTTAAAAATAATCCCTTCAGAATCAATAGATATATGCATTCACAGGCACCAAAACAGGAAAATGTGATGACATGTGACGTCTAAGTGGTCAAACTAGTTTGCCAATGTTTTTTTTCCTTTTTACTTATTGTTATTATTATTATTAGTAATAATAGATACTTCTTTTGGAAAATATTTTCTTTATTAAAGGGTCATCCTTTCATCACACTTCTGAGTCCTGACATCATGATGACATATCAGACATGTAATGTTACAGGTATTTATGTAATGGACTGGGTGCTAAGACCCTCATTGATCATGGAAATGAATGGGTACAATCGCTCTGCAGGGTTGTTGGCTCTTTTCTCTCAGGCTAGTTTCACACTAGCGTTTGACCTTTGGTCTGCGGACAGCCGTCGCTAAGCTCCGCCCCGGCTGCGCCTCCTCCAGGCCGCTCCGCCTATAGGCGCATGACGCTGCAAGTGACCTGCGTACCCTATCTTTAGCATTGGGTACGCAGGTCGTGCGCAGGTATGTGTTTGCCGGCGCATCCGTCCTTTTGACGGTGCGCTGACCTGCCCCCAACACACAGGGTTGCATTTTGGTGCATGCGCCGGCAAACGCATACCTGCACACAGCCTGCGTACCCAATGCTAAAGATAGGGTACGCAGGTCGCATGCAGCGTCATGCGCCCATAGGCGGAGCAGCCGGGAGGAGGCGCAGCCGGGGGCGAAGCTTAGCGGCGGCCGTGCGCAGGTCGGTTAAACGCTATTGTGAAACAAGCCTTACGTACATTACATCAATACATAGCCCTCCAAGATAACAAATTAGGAGTGATTATTCCCTCTCTTTCTAGCCATTGCTGAGGTTCTCAACAATGCTGTTAGCCAATTTGTAATAAAATATAGGTGCAAAATTGTAAGCCAATGGTGGTGCGAAGTTAAAGGGATGGCCCGAAACTAACATTGATTTTAATCATAAATCTCTATCTATGTAATTTAATAATCTAATCACTTTTCTAATATACTTTAATTAAAAAGTTGCTACTGTTCCCTCTCTATCTAACTGCTTTATTTATTTATAATTTTTATCTACTTCTGTTTTGATGACAATTGTATGAGAATCCCAAATGCATGCTGGGATACTCAAAGAGAACATCATCATGGAGCAAAGATTGTGGTCACTGCCACAGCCTATGTTCACCCTGAAACAAAGCGTCATCAATCATCCCAGTTTCAATGGATGGAGTAGTTCCTGCTGTACTAAACATGCATCGGTTATCAATTCCAATTTGTGTTCAGTACGGCCTCCCTTGTCACTGTGCAATATTCTTTTTAATGCACAGTTACAGTGTCCTTCCTTGCCGTGAGAAATGAAGAGATGGTAAGAAAGCGCACAGTCAGAGAGCTAGGAGAGAAGAGACCAGCTCCATCCCTGAAACAGATGTCACTTTCAGGGGCAGGGCTGGTCTCTGCTCACTGTGTTCTCTCCTTATAATGCACGCTGCCAGTGCACTCTCTTGCCAACTCGTCACTTCTCATTAGAGCTGGCGAGGGAGTGCACTGTCATTATGCATTGAAAAGAATATCGCACAGTCACAAGGGAGCTCATATTAGCTCAGCCCCTGAAACAAACTTCTGCAGGGTGGGGACAGCAACTGTGGTAATGACCGCAGCCTCGGCCCCCTGATGACATCCCGTTTGAGTATTCCAGCATGCACTTAGGTTCTCAAATGAAATGTCATCAAAATGGAAGTAGTGATAGTATTCCTAATTACATTCCTAGTTGATATGCATATATTGAATTTGGTGACTATATTTGCATCATGATTGTGGGGCACTAAGTCATGAATCACAATGTGAGCATAGTCCTTCATGGGAATCTGTCACCAGTTTTTAACCCCTAATGTGAGAGCAGCATAATGTAGAGACAGAGACCCTAATTCTAGCGCTGTGTCACTCACTGGACTGCTTCCTGTAATTTTGATAAAGTCACTTATCAGCAGGAGATTATCACTAGAGGACTAGTAAACCTGTTCTTATGTAGTCCTCCATTTGCATGGGTAATGTGGGGTGCACATATGGTATTGGCAGCCCGCCTGATATAATAGGAGGGCCGTCGGTAATAGGCTGCTAAACGGATAGAGGTGCATCTCACGTAATGGTGTGAATGACACCCTATGCAGCCTGTGTGCCATTACAATATGAGGCAGCTGCCCCACAGATCTTTCAATAACTGACACCCGTCAGTTCACAAGTCCCCAGGCTCTGGGTTACCTGCTTAACAGTTTCTCAGGTTTCCCAGATGAGCTTCATATTGGTCCTGTCATCAGTCCAGACCCTCAGTAGCTTCCTGAACTTTCAGGAGCTACAGCCTGCTCCAGTCTCACACATGGCCATCTCCCCCCCATGTGTGCAACCAGGAAGCATATAGGACCTTTCTGATGTTACATCAACACACCCCCTGGGAGATATATAGTTAACCAGACCCACCCATCACTTTCTGGTTAACCCTTAAATCCAGCCCTAATCAGCTATACAGGTTTGTGGGACAACAAGACCCAGCCAACTATCCTGGATTTAGATAGCAGCAGACCTCTGTCTGTGCGATACCTACCTGTCTATCATAATACCACTAGTTGGTACCTCACATACCCTCACCCTCTGTTTAAACCAGTGAGGATGAACACATGACCATCATCCGGGGCCCCGAGAAAGGACGTCCCTGTTGTCTCGAGCTACCAGTCGAGGGGACCTTCTCCATCTACTATGAGCGTTGGCTCCTGGAACATGATCCCTCACCGTCACCTGATTCCTTAGAGAGTCATCTCTCCCCATTTGTGCAACTAGGAAGTATATAGGACCTTTGTAATGTATGTAGTACAGTTCATATAGCGTCTTGTGCTTGGGTGCGATGAACATACATGAGACACAGGTTTGATATAGAAAGTCCTGTATTACTTCATACAAGTTGGCAAAATATAGTCACACAGTTTGTGGACACAGAAGCAGGAGACACAGCAGGCCAGAGTAATCTAAGCTCAGCAATCACTCTCACAATAGATTCAGGATCTTCTTCTCTGTTACCGTGAGTCCATGCAAACGTGGGTCTTTCAAAGAGCAGGGTTCAGAGTCCACAAGTGCTTCAGAGTTCCTCAGTAGGAATAGCTGGAGTACAAGGTCCAAGGCTTACAGGAGTCAAGTCAAGTCACAGGTTCACTGCAGGCTAGATTCTGAAGCACTGATTGCTCAGCTGTGGCTGCTTAAGAAGCAAAAGGAGAGAATCAGGGCGGGAACATGCAAGCTGAAAACTCCATTTTGACTGAGGGCAAGATAGCTGCAGCAAGACAGAAAGTAAAATGGCTGACGAACAAACTGAGTTTCAGAAACATATACACAGAACCTTACATTACTCCCCCCTTAGGGACAACCTCCGGATGACCTCAGACCAGGCTTGTGTGGGTACCTCTGATGAAACTGACGGAGCAAGCGAGGAGCATTAACGTTATTGACTGGTTCCCATGAGTTGTCCTCCACTGGGTAGCCCTGCCATTTAATCAGATATTGTAACTGATTTCTATACAACCTGGAATCTAAAATCCTTTCCACCACAAATTCTTCCTGACCATCGACTAGCACTGGGTCAGGGCAAGGAGAAGAACGTCCAGGAAACGTATTGGGTGTCGCAGCCTTTAGTAGGGATACATGAAAGACAGGGTGGATTCTCATAGTTCTGGGCAGTTGAAGACGACAAGCAACGGCACTTATAATTTTACTGATTTTATAGGGTCCAATGTACTTATGTCCCAACTTAGACGATGGAATCCTTAACTTAAGATTTCTGGTTGACAGCCAGACCAAGTCTCCTACCTTGAAAGCTGGTGCAGGTTTACGAAATTTATCTGCTGCTTTCTTATACCTTTCCTGAGCCGATTCCAGATTTTCCTTTAGAAGATCCATATTCTTCTGTAAAGACGTGATTCTTTCAGCCACTGCTGGTAAAGGCGTTTCTATGGGAAATCGTGGTAGAATGTTAGGATGATAACCTAGATTAGAGTAAAAAGGAGACTGTTTAGTGGAGGCACTCTGAGAGTTGTTATACGAGAACTCAGCTAATGGAAGTAGATCCACCCAATCATCCTGTAGGTGGCAGATAAAGCAGCGGAGATACTGCTCCAGGGTTTGATTGGTTCGTTCGGTCTGTCCATTAGTCTGGGGATGAAAAGCAGAAGAAAGGTTTACTTTAATGTCCAATGCTGCACAGAAATTTTGCCAAAACCTAGAAGTGAATTGCACCCCTCGATCCGAAATAACCTCATCCGGTACTCCATGTAAGCGAAACACATCTTTAATCATCAAATCTGATGTCTGTTTTGCAGTGGGTAAGCCGACACAAGGGATAAAATGAGCTGCCTTTGTTAGACGGTCAACCACCACTAGAATGGTGTTCTTCCCCTGAGAGGTTGGTAACTCCACAATGAAGTCCATAGAAATGGATCCCCACGGGCGGGACGGGGTGGGAAGAGGCTGTAACAGACCAGTTGGTGAGGAGCGAGGTGTTTTGCATCTTGCACAGACTTCACATGAAGTGACATAGTTTAAAACATCCTTCCTGCAAGTGGGCCACCAAAAGAAACGAGAAAGAAATTCCTGTGTCTTAAGAATTCCTCTATGCCCAGCTATCTTGGAATCGTGAATGAGTTGCAATACTCTCAATCTGACTGTTTCAGGAATATACAGGCGTTGTCCCTGAATCCACACACCATTCTTAAAGACAAGACTTACGTCCCTTGGGGGTTGTGCCAAAAAGGAATCCGCATGGTATGCTTCCTTGATGTCCTTAAGTAGGTCTTGATTATGAATTACTCCTAGGAATCTAGAGTCAGGAAGAATAGTCTTAGGAGGAGTAATTGGACGTGTCTCTGCTGAGTAAATCCTAGAGAGTGCATCAGCCTTTCCATTGCGCGATCCTGGTCTATAAGAAATGATAAAATTAAATTGGTTTAAGAAAAGATTCCAGCGAGCCTGGCGAGGAGTCAGGCACTTAGCCGACCTGATAAACTCAAGGTTACGATGGTCTGTCAGGACGACTATTTGCTGTGCAGCACCCTGAAGAAGGTGTCTCCATTCTTTGAAGGCGGCAATAATGGCCAACAACTCTCTATTGCCCACATCGTAGTTCCTCTCAGCCGAAGACAACTGCTGGGAAAAGAAGGCACAGGGATGCAAGACATTCTTCTCACCTGTTCTCTGAGAGAGTATAGCTCCAACGGCACAGTCTGAAGCATCCACCTCTATTATGAAGGCAAGCTCGGGGTTGGGATGTACTAGGATAGGTGCAGTGGTAAATTTATCTTTTAGACGGGAGAATGCTTCCTGGGCTTGGGGAGTCCAGGAGAACTTAGACTCTTTCCGGGTAAGTTGGGTGATAGGTGACACTACCTCAGAGAAATTTCTAATGAAACGTCTATAGAAGTTGGCAAACCCGATGAAGCGCTGTACCTCCTTCACATTTCTAGGACTTGGCCAATCCTTGATGGCTTGGGTTTTGCTTCCATCCATACTAATTCCTTGTGTAGACAGTACATACCCCAGAAATTGAATTTCGGTCCTATGGAATTCACACTTTTCAAGTTTGATGTAAAGATGATTTTGTCTTAGACGTTCCAAGACCATTCTCACATGTCCATGATGTTCCTCTGTGGAGTTAGAAAAAATTAGAATATCATCCAAATAAATTACCACGAATGTATCTAGGAGATCCCTGAAGATGTCATTCACCAAGTGTTGGAAAGTGGCTGGGGCGGTACTCAGACCAAAAGGCATAACTAGATATTCAAAGTGTCCATAGCGTGACCTGAATGCAGTCTTCCATTCATCCCCAGGTCTAATACGGACTAAGTTATAGGCCCCACGAAGATCTAGTTTAGAAAAAATTTTGGCATGTCGCACTCTCTCCAATAACTCAGGGATTAAAGGCAATGGATAACGGTTTCTAATAGTAACCTTATTGAGTTCCCTATAGTCTACGCATGGTCTCAGAGATCCATCTTTCTTCTTTACAAAGAAGATGGGTGCACCTGCAGGAGATGAAGAGGGGCGTATGAAGCCCTTGGCTAGATTTTCGTCTATGTAATCCTTTAAAGCCTTTAACTCGGGCCCCGCCAGGGGGTAGATCTTACCAAAAGGTATCTCTGCTCCAGGCAATAATTCAATTGGACAATCATATGGACGGTGAGGAGGAAGCTGGTCAGCGTTCTTCTTGTCACATAAATCCACATAGTCCTGGTATACAGCTGGTAGTTCAGGGACTGACATGGTTCCTTTAGGAACAGAGCAAGCTGAAACTTTTGGACTCATCTGTTTCTCTGGAAAGTGTAATTCCTTGGTCTCCCAGTTAATGGTAGGATTCTGAGCCTGCAGCCATGGTAGCCCTAGAATAATGGGAAAGTGGGGAGAAGAGATAAGCATAAAGGACAGTTTCTCTTGATGATCTTTACCGATAAGAACCTTCAAAGGCTCTGTTTCCTGATCCACTGGTCCAGAGGTCAGCAGGGAGCCATCCACAGTTTCCATCTGTACTGGAGTAGCCTTCTTCACTGAACGTATCCCCTGTTTCAGAGCAAAGGAGACATCCATAAAATTTCCACTTGCCCCTGAGTCGATCATAGCAGAGCTAGACACCCAAGCTGAGTCAACCCAGAGTTTGATGGAAAGAAAGCAATGAGAATTGTTTTTCTTACAACTCAGCTGGGACACCGCTGAGGAAACTTGAAAAATGGCAGCGTTTACACAGTCAACGTCCTCAGAGGTAATGGAGTTTAAGTCCGAGAAATCAAGATCTGTTGCTGCAGATCTCTCTGGAGCCTGAGGCTCGGACCTGACAGATCCCCTCTCGCAACACTCACAATGAATGAGTGCTGCAGTAGTCTTACGAGAACGGCTGGGGCAGTTTATAATGAAGTGCCCTGACTTACCACAATAGAAACATAGATTCTCCTTAAAACGATGTTCCTTGCGTGCATCACTAACCCGTCGTTGTAAAGAGTCTACCTGCATGGGTTCAGGTTCAGGTTCCCGTGTAATCCTACTCAAAGGTTCCTTAGCTGGAGAGGAAGGTAGGAAAAGGTTAGTGCGATTGCTTTCGAACCATCTCTCTTGCCTGCGTTCAGTCAGACGAGTATCAATACGGATGCAGTAGTTAATAAAGTCACCTAACGCAGTGGGAGGGTCGGCACGAGCAAGTTCATCCTTAATCAGTGGAGATAACCCCTTTCGAAAAATAGATTTTTTGGCGGAACTGTCCCAGGTGGTATCAAGGGCCCATCTCCTGAAATCCAAGGCATATTCAGCTACCGAGTGCTTACCTTGGCGCAAAGCTAACATGGCTGCTTCAGCTGTTGCACCTCGATTGGGGTCATCAAACACCTGCCCCATGGCTGAAATAAAATCATCAAGGTGATTCAAACAATCATCCTCAGTCTCAATCAGAGGGTTTGCCCACATCAAAGCCTTGTTGGTAAGCAACATAATTATAGTAAGCACCTTAGATCGTTCAGTGGGAAATTGTGAAGCATGTGCAGAAAAAAAAAGATTGCATTGATTAATAAATCCCCTGAATTTCTCACGTTCACCGCCAAAACGAAAAGGGGGCAACTTGGGAATCCCAGAACTCGGGGCTACGGCAGGAGCCTGGACTCGCCCCTCTAGAACCTCAATCCTGGCTCGCAAATCCTGGGTAGTCTGTCCAACCACTTGCAAATTGTGATTATTGAGGTCCTGTAGATTTGTAAAACGGGTCTTTATATTCTGCAAATCTGCAAGGATATTATCAGTCACTCCGCAAAGTTCCTTTATGCGGGCCTCCATTTTCCAGATCTTTTAAGACAGGATTACTGGAAAAAGCGGAGAAAAAAAAACAATAGTGTTTACCTGTGGTAACACTTGCAGAGAAAAAAAAAAATTAAGGGAACTGCTCACCTGGAATGGTTGTGAGAAGTCACAACCACTATCATCACAGAAAGTTCAACCAGACATCTGATATCCAGAGTTACAGCAGACAAAAAGAGAAAAGAAAGAAAAAAAAACAATAGTGTTTACCTGTGGTAACACTTGCAGAAAGAAAAAACTTAAGGGAATTGCTCACCTGGAATGGTTGTGAGAAGTCACAACCACTGTCATCACAGAGAGTACAACCGGACGTCTGATATCCACAGTTACAGCAGACACAGCCTTTCCAGACCCAGCAGACACTAACGTTTGGCTTCAGAATCTTGTAATGTATGTAGTACAGTTCATATAGCGTCTTGTGCTTGGGTGCGATGAACATACATGAGACACAGGTTTGATATAGAAAGTCCTGTATTACTTCATACAAGTTGGCAAAATATAGTCACACAGTTTGTGGACACAGAAGCAGGAGACACAGCAGGCCAGAGTAATCTAAGCTCAGCAATCACTCTCACAATAGATTCAGGATCTTCTTCTCTGTTACCGTGAGTCCATGCAAACGTGGGTCTTTCAAAGAGCAGGGTTCAGAGTCCACAAGTGCTTCAGAGTTCCTCAGTAGGAATAGCTGGAGTACAAGGTCCAAGGCTTACAGGAGTCAAGTCAAGTCACAGGTTCACTGCAGGCTAGATTCTGAAGCACTGATTGCTCAGCTGTGGCTGCTTAAGAAGCAAAAGGAGAGAATCAGGGCGGGAACATGCAAGCTGAAAACTCCATTTTGACTGAGGGCAAGATAGCTGCAGCAAGACAGAAAGTAAAATGGCTGACGAACAAACTGAGTTTCAGAAACATATACACAGAACCTTACAACCTTTCTGACATCACAGCAACACACCCACCCATCACTTTCTGGTTAACCCTTAAATCCAGCCCTAATCAACTATACAGGTTTGTGGGACAACAAGACCCAGCTAAGGCTACTTTCACACATCAGTTTTTTTTGTGTCAGGCATAATCCGTCGAATACCTAAAGGGACGGATCCGGCGCTGAAATGAAAAAACTGATGCAACGGATCAGTTTTTTTGCTGGATCCGACCTGAACTTTTGAACCCAGAAAAAGAAGTTTTGCAGCCGGAAAATGCAGGTACGCAAGTCCGGACCGAGGAGAGAGAGAGAGACCTTGGTTTCCAGAATCCGGATCAGTCTTTTGATATATTGCACAAAAGACTGGTCCGGTTCCATAGACTTGTATTATTTCCGGCCGCCTGATGCGCTGCTTCAGGCACTATCAGGCGGCTCCGGAAAAAAAAAACGTTGCAGTGACCGTTTTGTCCAGCCGCCGGAATGTACATTTCCGCTGGATCTGGACAAAAACGGATGCAACGCAACGACATCAGGCGCAATCCGGCGCTAATGAAAGTCAATGTTAAAAAAACGCATCCGGTACTGGATCCATTTTTTTAACAACACGCCGGATCGTGCCTGAAGTCAAAAAACTGATGTGTGAAAGAAGCCTAACTGTCCTGGATTTAGATCGCAGCAGACCTCTGTCTGTGCGATACATACCTGTCTCTCATAATACCACTAGTTGGTACCTCACATGGGTTAGTAAGTAGTTGTTTTCAGTATTTTGCACCTGTGCTTCCCCAACTTTATCATGGGGAACCTGCTGCATCCTGTTTGTTCATTTGTGTCTGGAGATGATATTGCAAATATTTCTACTTTTTCTTTCGTGATGGATTTTTACCCTTTATGAATTGTCTGAGACCTTGTTCCATTTCTGGCTGCATTTTGATTCGATTTATCCTTTCAATATCCTTTTGTACAATAAGCTACAATTGTTAACCAAAAGACATGAAATGTGCTGGTTGTTTTTTCCTCCACTACCATTAATATTTGGTTGACTGAACGTGCATATTAATTTGATATATGATTTAGTTATAGACTGTAGGTTCATTTTACACCCAGGCAGGGATTATTTCACTAATCTCAGACTTTAGTGGTGCGCCTAGCAGCTTAGCCTAAACCTTAGGTCTCATTCAGACATCAGTGTTGAATGTACAATTGTGCTCAAAAGTTTACATACCCTGGCAGAATTTTTGCTTTCTTGGCCTTTTTTCAGAGAATATGAATGATAACACCAAAACTTTTTCTCCTCTCATGGTTAGTGCTTGGGTGAAGCCATTTAATGTCAAACTACTGTGTTTTCTCTTTTTAAATCATAATGACAACTCAAAACATACATATGACCCTGATCAAAAGTTTACATACCCTGGTGATTTTGTCCTGATAACATGCACAGAAGTTGACACAAATGGGTTTGAATGGCTACTAAAGGAAACATCCTCACCTGTGACCTGTTTGCTTGTAATCAGAGTGTGTGCATAAAAGATGAGTGAGTTTATGGAATCCAGATAGACTCTTGCATGTTTCATCCAGCCACTGACATTTCTGGATTGTGAGTCATGGGGAAAGCAAATGAATTGTCCACAGATCTACGGGAAAACGTAGTTGAACTGTATAAAACAGGAAATGAATACAAAAAGATATCCAAGGAATTGATAATGCCAGTCAGCAGCAACTGTGATTAACAAATGGAAAATCAGGGGCTCTGTAAAAACAAAACCACGGTCAGGTAGACCAACAAAAATTTAGTCCACAACTGCCAGGAAAATTGTTCGGGATGTAATGAAAAACCCACAAATAATATCAGCTGAAATACTGGACTCTCTGAAAACTAGTGGTGTGGTTGCTTCAAGATGCACAATAATGAGGCACTTGAAGGAAAATGGGCTGCATGGTCGAGTGGCCAGAAGAAAGCCATTACTGTGCAAATGCCACAAAGTATCTCACCTACAATACGCAAAACAGCACAGAGACAAGCCTCAAATCTTCTGGAACAAGGTAATTTGAAGTGATGAGACCAATATTCAACTTTTTGGCCACCACCATAAACATTACATTTGTAGAAAGGTGAAAAAGTTCTATGATGAAAGGGACACTGTAACGGGTCTGGGAGGCGGAACCTCTGAGCTTTATTATACAAGGAGGCTTTCCTTGTAAAGGAGCAGGTGGCGCCCGGGGAGATGGACAGGAAGTCACTGCAAGTGACGGGGGCAGTCTCTGGACAGACAGGTGGGAGGTCACGGCAAGTGACCGGGGCAGTCTCTGGCTAGACAGGCGGGTAGTCGGGGCAGTCTCTGGGTAGACAGGCAGGTAGTCACGGCAAGTGACCGGGGCAGTCTCTGGATAAACAGGCGGGTAGTCACGGCAAGTGACCGGGGCAGTCTCTGGGTAGACAGGCAGGTAGTCACGGCAAGTGACCGGGGCAGTCTCTGGATAAACAGGCAGGCAAGGGGCCGGGGCAGTCTCTGAATGGACAGGTATATACGACCTGAGACGGTGGAGCCTCCCGGTAGGCTAGCAGGCAGATGACAGATGAGCGCCCCCAAGTGAGCAGGCGAGAGTCTCTGGAATAGCCGATGGACACCGCAGGTGATGGCCGAACCTCCAGGTAGGCTTGCAGGCAGATGGCAGATGAGCGCCCCCAAGTGAGCAGGCGAGAGTCTCTGGAATAGCCGATGGACACCGCAGGTGATGGCCGAACCTCCAGGTAGGCTTGCAGGCAGATGGCAGATGAGCGCCCCAAGTGAGCAGGCGAGAGTCTCTGGAATTGCCGATGGTCACCGCATGTGACGGCCGAACCTCCAGGCAGGCTTGCGGGCAGGTAGCAGACAGCAAACTGGCAGGAAACAGGCAGGTAACTGGTAACGGACCCTGAGGGCTAAAGCAGAGTAGTGAACAGTGCAATAACAACATTGCTCGGGCACCTCCATTAAGGAGGAAGTACTTTATATAGGGTGGAGTCCTCCGGCATTGGCCGGGGACCTTTTTGAAAGATGAACGCGGCCCCTTTAAGAGCAGGGGAGCGCGAGGGCGCGCGCCCTAAGTCCAGTAGCAGGGAAGGAGCGCGCGGCCCCAGCAGGGCTACAGTCCCCTCCCCTTTAGGCCCCCCCTTTTTTAGGCCAGAAAGAAATTTAGCTAGGATGTGAGGGGCATGGATGTTCTCCCGAGGCTCCCACGTTCTCTCCTCAGGACCAAACCCCTTCCAATCCGCCAGAAAATAGGTCTTTCTTCCTACCCTTTTGGTGGCCAGAATGTTCTCTACCTCAAATTCGTCTTCAGCAGACACTGGAGCAGGAGGTGTACCTGTAGACTTGACAAAAGAGTTAAGTACCATCGGTTTGAGGAGAGATACATGGAAGGAGTTAGGAATCCGCAAATTGGCCGGGAGTTTCAATTTATAGGACACCGGGTTGATCTGACTGATGATCTCAAAAGGACCGATGAACCGAGGCCCTAACTTATAGGAAGGAATCTTGAGCCGGACATACTTGGACGAAAGCCAGACCTTATCCCCAGGACGGAATTGAGGAGGATCCAGACGTTTTTTGTCAGCATGTTTCTTCATGCGCTCGGATGACAGAATGAGTGCGGACCGGGTACTCTCCCATATGGAGGAAAATTCGTTAACCAGAGATTCCGCAGCTGGATTGTCCACAGAGATGGAAACAGGAACAGGGATCCGAGGGTGTTGACCGAAGACTACAAAAAACGGAGATTTGGAGGAAGATTCGCTCTCGTGATTGTTGTAAGAGAATTCGGCCCAAGGCAGGAGATCCACCCAGTCAGAATGGTGGGCATTAACGAAGTGTCGGAGATAACTGGTCAGATTCTGATTGATTCGCTCGACTTGTCCATTGGACTGCGGGTGGTAAGCGGAGGAGAAATCCAAGGTGACGTCTAGCAACTTACAAGTGGCTCTCCAGAAACGTGAGGTGAACTGTACCCCACGATCCGACACAATGTGACGAGGCAGACCATGAAGTCGGAAGATGTGGCGGATAAAGTCTTTAGCCAACTCGGGTGCAGACGGAAGCCCTGGCAGGGGAATGAAGTGAGCCATCTTGGAAAATCGGTCAACGACCACCCAAATGACCGTACAACCGGCAGAGACGGGCAGATCTGTTATGAAGTCCATGGCTATATGCTGCCAGGGGGCAGCGGGTACAGGAAGCGGAAGAAGACGGCAGGCAGGTGTCTCGGAACTTTGTTGCGGGCACAGGAGACACAGGCAGAAACAAAGTCTATTACGTCCTTGTGCAGGGTAGGCCACCAGTAATGCCGAGTAATGAGCTGGAGGGTCTTTTTCTGACCAGCGTGGCCAGCTAGTTTAGACGAATGACCCCAGTGTAGGATTCTCTCCCGATCGGTTACCGATACGAACGTCTTACCAGGAGGGAGACGATTTAGACTCACGGGAGCCACCTGCATCACTCTGGCGGGATCGATGATATGTTTAGGTTCCTCCTCGAGATCCGACACCAGGAAGGACCGGGACAAGGCGTCCGCCTTGATGTTCTTGTCGGCCGGGCGAAAATGTAAGAGAAAATCAAAGCGGGCAAAAAACAAGGACCACCGGGCTTGGCGAGGGTTAAGTCTCTGGGCATGCTGGAGGTAAGCCAGATTTTTGTGGTCAGTGTAAACGATTACTGGATGAAGAGCCCCCTCGAGTAGGTAACGCCACTCCTCCAATGCCAGCTTGATGGCCAATAACTCTCGGTCTCCTATGGAGTAATTGCGCTCTGAAGAGGAGAAGAGTTTGGAGAAGAAGCCGCAAGATACCATCCTCCCGGATGAAGATTTTTGAGTAAGTACCGCTCCGGCTCCAGAAGAGGAAGCGTCCACCTCCAGGAAGAACTGCTTGTTGCCGTCCGGGCGATGCAGCACTGGAGCGGAAGAGAAGGCCTGTGTTAAAGAAAGAAAGGCCTCCTCTGCTTCGGGCGTCCACTGTTTGGGATTAGCATCCTTGCGGGTGAGCGCGGAGATTGGAGCCGTCCGGGAAGAGAAGTGCGGTATGAAAAGGCGGTAATAATTGGCGAATCCCAGGAACCGCTGAATGGCCTTCAACCCCTCGGTCGGGGCCATTTCTCGATGGCAGACAGTTTCTCCGGATCCATTCGTAGGCCTGTCTGAGAAATGATGTAGCCCAAAAACGGAAGCGAGGTCTGCTCAAAGAGGCACTTCTCATATTTGGCGAAGAGGTGATTCTGCCTGAGCCTGAGCAGAACCTGACGAACATCCCTCCGGTGAGACTGGAGATCCGGAGAGAAGACCAAGATGTCGTCTAGGTACACCACAACGCAGGAGTAGAGAAGGTCCCGGAAGATGTCATTGACCAACTCCTGAAAGACTGCTGGAGCATTACAGAGACCAAAGGGCATCACCAAATACTCGTAGTGGCCGTCCCGGGTGTTGAATGCCGTCTTCCATTCATCTCCCCGACGGATACGGACTAGGTTATATGCCCCACGAAGATCCAGTTTGGTGAAGATTCTAGCCCCCCTCAGACGATCAAACAATTCTGGAATGAGCGGAAGAGGGTACTTATTCTTCACCGTGATCAAATTTAGGCCTCTGTAGTCAATACAGGGACAGAGAGAGCCGTCTTTCTTTTTTACGAAGAAGAAACCTGCTCCCGCTGGGGAGGTGGATTTCCGGATGAATCCCTTGGCCAAATTCTCCTCGATATATTCGGACATCGACCTGGTCTCAGCAGCGGACAATGAGTAAATACGCCCACGGGGAGGCATAGTACCGGGTAGCAGGTCGATCGGGCAATCATACGGTCTGTGAGGGGGTAATGTCTCTGCTTCCTTTTTATTAAAGACATCAGCGAATGACCAATATGGAATCGGGAACCCTGGTAGATTAGTTGGTGTAGGAGAAGGATGGACGGGATGAACAGGAACCAAACACGTTTTATGACAGTCCTGTCCCCAGCGAAGGATCTCTCCAGTCTGCCAGTCGAGCACGGGTGCATGCTTTTGGAGCCAAGGCAGACCTAGTAAGAAAGCGTGAGAGAGTCCAGGCAGAACATGAAACGAGATGCTCTCAGAATGCAACATTCCCACCTGCAGGGTTATGGCTTCAGTGATAAGTTGGATGGGACGTGGTAGGAGACCCCCATCCACAGCAGCAACAGATACTGGTTCAACCAGAGGTTTGGTAGGAATGCGATATTTTTCTACTAGAGCCTGTGAAACAAGATTCCCGGCTGCTCCAGAATCAAGTTGGGCTAGTTCGAAATAACGGTTCTCACCGAGAATTGAGACTGACAGCAGCAGAGATGAAGAGGATTTATTTTTGTCTAGGTGGACCTCTCCGAGCGAACCTAGACACAGGCGTTTCCCGACCTCTCTGGGCAGGTACGGATCCGGTGCTCCTTACTGCCACAGTAGAAGCAACTCCCCTCGGCACGGCGTAAGTCCTGACGGGCTTTGACCATCTTGGTCTGGTCGACTTACATAGGCTCAGAAGAGTGTACCTGAGGAGAAACGGAAGGAGTTACAGGTCTCTGAAAAGAAGGAGCTAGACGAGGAAACCTTCTCTCACGGGTGACCTCTTTAGCGCGCTCCTGGAACCGTAGATTAATTCGATTGGCAAGAGTTATTAGGTCATCGAGAGAGGTTGGAATGTCCCGACCGGCAAGTTCATCTTTAATACGGCCGGACAGACCCTCCCAGAAGACAGATATCAGAGCGTCATTATCCCAAGCCAGCTCCGAGGCAAGGGTACGGAACCGTATGGCATATTGACCCACGGTGAGACTTCCCTGACGGAGACGCAGCAGAGATGATGCAGAGGAGGTCTTCCGTCCGGGTTCGTCGAATACCTTCCGGAAGGCTGAGAGAAAAGCAGACAGGTCAGACACCAGAGGATCTTCTCTCTCCCAAAGAGGATTTAGCCAGGCCAGGGCCTCTCCGGTGAGATGGGACATGATGAAGGCAATTTTGGCCCGGTCGGAGTTAAACTGGTGTGCCAGGAGTTCAAAATGCAGGGTGCACTGGTTAATGAAACCCCGAGCCAGAGCAGGGTCGCCTCCAAACCGAGGAGGAGCTGAAAGTCGAGGTCCAGGAACGGAAACCACGGAATTGGTAAGCAGCGGAACTGCCGGATTGCGAGTCATGGCGCCCGCGGTGGTTGCTGGTGAAGTAGTCAGGGTGTCCAGGCGGGAATTAACATTCCTCAGGTGACCCAGGATGGACTCCTGTTGAGACCTCTGACGAGACAGTTCATGACACAGGTCAGAGAGCGAGGGAGTTTGGGTGCCACCGGGTTCCATGGCCCGAGCAAACTGTAACGGGTCTGGGAGGCGGAACCTCTGAGCTTTATTATACAAGGAGGCTTTCCTAGTAAAGGAGCGGGTGGCGCCCGGGGAGATGGACAGGAAGTCACTGCAAGTGACGGGGGCAGTCTCTGGACAGACAGGTGGGAGGTCACGGAAAGTGACCGAGGCAGTCTCTGGCTAGACAGGCGGGTAGTCGGGGCAGTCTCTGGGTAGACAGGCAGGTAGTCACGGCAAGTGACCGGGGCAGTCTCTGGATAAACAGGCGGGTAGTCACGGCAAGTGACCGGGGCAGTCTCTGGGTAGACAGGCAGGTAGTCACGGCAAGTGACCGGGGCAGTCTCTGGATAAACAGGCAGGCAAGGGGCCGGGGCAGTCTCTGAATGGACAGGTATATACGACCTGAGACGGTGGAGCCTCCCGGTAGGCTAGCAGGCAGATGACAGAAGAGCGCCCCCAAGTGAGCAGGCGAGAGTCTCTGGAATAGCCGATGGACACCGCAGGTGATGGCCGAACCTCCAGGTAGGCTTGCAGGCAGATGGCAGATGAGCGCCCCCAAGTGAGCAGGCGAGAGTCTCTGGAATAGCCGATGGACACCGCAGGTGATGGCCGAACCTCCAGGTAGGCTTGCAGGCAGATGGCAGATGAGCGCCCCCAAGTGAGCAGGCGAGAGTCTCTGGAATTGCCGATGGTCACCGCATGTGACGGCCGAACCTCCAGGCAGGCTTGCGGGCAGGTAGCAGACAGCAAACTGGCAGGAAACAGGCAGGTAACTGGTAACGGACCCTGAGGGCTAAAGCAGAGTAGTGAACAGTGCAATAACAACATTGCTCGGGCACCTCCATTAAGGAGGAAGTACTTTATATAGGGTGGAGTCCTCCGGCATTGGCCGGGGACCTTTTTCAAAGATGCGCGCGGCCCCTTTAAGAGCGGGGGAGCGCGCGGGCGCGCGCCCTAAGTCCAGTAGCAGGGAAGGAGCGCGCAGCCCCAGCAGGGCGGAAGGAGGACGCTGAGCGCGGGTAAGGGGGGCGACGTCCCTGCCTGGCAGAGGACGCTGTCACAGGGGAACAGCGTCCCTGCCTGGCAGAGGGCAGGGATGCCGGCGCTACAGACACCATTCCTACTGTAAAGCACGGTGGTGGATCGCTGATGTTTTGGGGATGTGTGAGCTATAAAGGCACAGGAAACTAGGTCACAGTTGAAGGAAATACAAAGCAGCACGTTATCAGCAAATACTGGTGGCAAATTTGCAATCATCAGCCCGGAAGCTGCGCATAGGACGTACTTGAATGTTCCAGCATGACAATGATCCAAAACACAAGGCCAACTCAACCTGTCGTTGGCTAAAGCAGAACAAAGTGAAGGTTCTGGAGTGGCCATCTCAGTCTTCTGACCTCAGTATCATTGAGCCACTCTGGGGAGATCTCAAGCATGCAGTTCATGGTTGACAGCCCAGGAATTTACAGGAACTGGAGGCTTTTTGCCAAGAAGAGTGGGCAGCTTTACCATCTGAGAAAATAAAGTACCTCATCCACAACTATCACAAAAGACTTCAAGCTGTCATTGATGGGGGCAATACATGGTATTAAGAAATGGGGTATGTAAACTTTTGATCAGGGTCGTTTGGATGTTTTGGGTTGTCATTATGATTTAAAAAGCAAAAACACAGTAGTTTGACAATAAATGGCTTCACCCAAACACTAACCATGAGTGGAGAAAAGTTTTGGTGTTATCATTCATATTTTCTGAAAACAGGCCATGAAAGCAAAATTTCTGCCGGAGTATGTAAACTTTTGAGCACAACTGTATGTGTTGTACCCTTTATAATCTATGGTGCTATTCACATATCCGTGTTTTATTCGTGGATCATGTGCCTGTGCAAAACTCACAAAGACATGTTTGTTTTTTTCCAGTATCACAAATGAGAAATGCCAATACAAATCTATGGATCCATGCAAACATGTGCAGCACACAGACGACATCAGTGCACAGTCCGTGTGCTGTACGTTTTCAACATTGAAAAGGGGAAGAGAAGTTTTGTAATTTTTTTATCCATCTGTGAAAAACACTGATAACACTAATGGTAAAAACGGACACATGGACCGAACATTGATGACACAAGACAAAGACCCAACGTCTAAGGGCAGCCTAAAGTTATACTTGACTGAGCCCTTCAATTGAGCCTCCAATAGATCTTATTGGCGAAATCTATTTTTCAACCTCACAACCTCTGGGAATGACAGTATGCTTCTTAACAATCTGAACAACAGGGCAAGCACACAGAAACTGCATTTCAGATCTTGTCAAATCAACATATGACAGGAGGCGCAAAGCCCAAACCTCCTGTCCTAAAAAAGCATCAGCATATAATACATCAATATGTCCTCTGTCTGGGAAGCAGCCGAAGTGTGATTTGTCCTCGTGTACTGTCTGAACCAGCGATATTCAATCCTTTGGGCTTTTCAGAGCTTTTATGTGAGCAACAATCATTGAACAAGATAAAGGTAATGTTATAAATTAAAGTCCTTTCAGAAGCCTTTAGTGCCTGATGATGTCATATCTCTATTGATAGTGATGAGATCATGATGCTACATGAGCTGGTTTGCAGTATTCATTTCGCATTAGGCATTGTTTTGTTAATGTTTGTGGCTTTTACCGGCAGAGATGGCTGCTGATGCTCTGTCATTGCCACTTTTTGCCCCAGAGATTAAAGATTCAGTTATGGAAGTTCTAATCTGCAACCCTGTCAATATTCAATGCATTATGTAATTGAACTCCAGGTAATTATTCTTTTGAAGATATGCTGCATAGAGACTAATAATGGAGTAGACTAATTTAACATAAAGGGAATGTATCACCTACACGTAAAAACCAGATGGTGATGCATATTAGCATTATTATTTACAGCACCATTGATTCCATTGTGATGTACATAAGAAGGGGTTACATATAGTGATGAGTGAGCATGCTCACCACTACTCAGTACTCACCAGAGAATCTCACTGATGAAGATGCTTGGAGCTCGCCGAGTATTTTCAGGGTTGCTCGACGGGACCGCCCTGCATGTTTGGCGCTCTTTAGAGAGCCAATGAACATGCAGGGATTTTCTGCCACACACTGTAATGCCACAGCCATGTCATCAGGTCCATACCAGACCTGGCGCTGCCATGCTTGTCACAATCTACTCCAGAATCAGGCAGTGTAGGAAGAGGTGCTGTTGAGCTAGGGAGAGATTTGCTTGTTTCTTACTTAGTGAGTGTAGACATCAATATATTATACACATATCCATCTCAACTAACAGTCCTTCTGAGGACTAATCCAGCTGCATAGATATCAGTGATAGGCAGGCAGGAAGTGTATGTGGCAGACTGTAGTGCATATAGCAAGAGAGTCCTTTCTAGGTCTGTCTGCTGCTGCTGCTTTTGCAGATATTTCTAGACATAGCCCCAGGTATCAGGGGCCAGGAATAAAAAATTTTTGGATCTTAATCCTGATTATTTGCTTAAACAGCAATCCAGAGAACAACATTTTTCTGCTCCATTTGCTTGTTGGCACTACAGAATACAGCCAGATCCGTTCCATATTACAGCGCTAAAAATCCATCTATTTAAAACTGTAGTTTGTCCGTCATATATCATATATGGATCATATATCAGTGCGCTTAAAATTCTGCTATTTCCGGCCTCCATTTAAATTTTGTTGCAGTATCTTAGCGAAGTTATTGACACCAGTTTGCAGTAAAAAATAGTTATCTACAGGCCAGCTATTTAAAACTGTGGTTTGTTCAATGGCATGGATCACATATCAGTGTGCTCAAAATTCTGCCATTTCTGGCCTCCATTTAAATTTTGTTGCAGTGTCTTAGCGTAGTTATTGACACCAGTTTGCTGTTAAAAATAGTTACCTACAGGAAAGCTATTTAAAACTGTGGTTTCGGGCCTCTTGCCTGGTCCACTTGAAGCGGGGCAAGAGGAGATCGCATGTAGCGATGCCCAAATATTTGAGCAGCCACGGTCACACAAAGGTGATGGTGGGTAAGTGTCATAAGAGGTGGACAATGATGATACACAATTGCCAGAAAGTCAGGAGGAGGACCAGGGTGCGTAAGTGGAAGAAGAGGTGGTGGATGATATAGTAACTGTCCCAACCTGCCAGGAGGACATGCAGAGCGAGGACAGCAGCACACAGTGGGAGGGAGGCATAGCACCCCAACAGGCAAGAAGAAGCAGTGTGATGGCTGCAGACTGAAGGCGGGCAACCGTTTCCCATAACAGCAACACGACGGAAGTTGCCAGTACAACTGTTAGGTTTTTCCCAGTCTAGTTGCTTTTAAAACACTTTGCCGATAACCCCAAAAACGACATTTGCACCACCTGTCAGGCCAGCATCAGCAGGGTAGCAAAACTACCAGCCTGACCACCACCAGCATGATCAGGCACAAAGCACCCGACTTTGTGGGCCGAACCCCATGTTAGAGAAACAGTGTCTGTTGGTGACACCACTGCTTCTTCGCTGTTGTGCATGCAAGCCAATCCCCTGTCCTTGGTGCATGCGAAGATGCCTCGTGCCCTGCACCTGCAATTGCACACACTCAACTAGCACCATCAGCAAGCACATCCATGTCCTTGTCCCAGCTCAGCATTCAGTTGTCCATACCCCAGTCCTTGGAACGCAAGTGCAAATACGCAGCCATCGCCCCACAGGCAACAATGCTAAATTCCCACATTTTGTCACTGTTTAAGCTCGAAATGTTGCCTTTTAGGCTCGTGGACATGGAAACTTTCCGCTGCCTGATGGAGGCGGCCGTCTCTCGGTACTCGGTCCTCAGCCACCAATATTTCTCCCGGTGTGAAGTCCCCACATTACACGAGCACGTGTCCCACAACATTAGCCGTGCCCTCAGCAATGCAGTTACTGGGAAAGTCCACCTAACCACGGACACGAAACCTCGCGTTCTCAAAAATTTTGGGTGACAGTCATTACTGGTTAGTGACACTTCTAGACCCATGCTACAAGGAGAAATTTCTGTCTCTTATTCCTGAGGCGGACAGTCTACTAAAATGGGGCAGTACCAGAAGGCCCTTGTTGTGCATTTATTAAAAAAATTCCCATCTGAAAACGCTGGCGGCAGAGGTCGCAGTTCGTTGGACAACCAAGGAGTACAGGCGAGAGAGACACAACTCCAATCCAGCAGAGGCAGGGGAACACTGTAAAAGTTATGGGAGAGTTTTCTCAAACACTGCCATCGCACAGGCCCTGAGGCGTGGGGTACCCTCACAAGGAGTGCAAAGTTTGGGAAGATGCTGAGGGAATACCTTGCTGACCGTACCAACGTCCTCCCTGATTCCTCTGTACCTTATAATTATTGGATATCCAAGCTGGTCACGTGCTAGTTGCTTCATCTACGCCTTGGAGGATCCTGGTGTCACGATCCATTTTTGGATCTGGGTAGATCTGGTTCCATTGAGTTGAAACTGTGTTTTCACCAGCAGGGGTGTAAATGTAGTTTTCCCACTGCATGCTGGTGTAATCTGCATGCCTGGAGTGCAGCTGATGTGGGCGGTGACCACTCCCACCATCCTTTAATTGGTCACCTGATGCTGACTGTCGGTGTTAGAGCAATCTGCAGTGACAAGCTGGGTAAGGAGCTCTCTGGGTGAGTGGTGCTTTCTGCTGTCATGCTTTTGGTGCCTTATTCTGCTGTACAATGCTTTGCAGCAGAAAGGTCTAAGTGTGGTGTTTTGTTACCTGTCCCTTTGGTGCTGTCACATTCTGCTTGAGCATCGCCACGAAGATCGTCGCGATTGCATCCGATGCGTTCACAGCGAGCGTCGTGTTTCTTTGTGTTGGTAATGGAGAGTTATTTTACTACTCTTTGCTAAGACTAGTCCGCCTCGCCCGGCTCTTGGATTGTCATTATTAAGTTTCCTAATATTCCTGCCATCTGGGTGTGGATGCGTGAAAGCAATCATATAGTTTAGCAGACTGAACGGTTCTGGAAACTTAAGCTAAGAAGTCCTTAGCTTGTTTTTACTCTTACAGCTTATAGGTTTATTCTGAGAGACCCAAGGTGGTTCTACTGCGTGGTAGGTTGTCATGTAAGACTTTTTACTTAGGTTTTTTCTTGTATGTCATTCTGTTCATTAACGTTACCTGTTCATTCCCTTGGTGGGATTCAGGTCCTTCTTAGACTAAATACAGTTGCAGGTGATCGAGAAGGGTTTACGCGTGGCCTGGACCTCTGGACCTTTAACATTCCTGTTGAGGGTTAGTAGGACCCAGTAGGGTCAGCTTAGACCCGTGCACCTCTAGCGGAGACAGGTAAACGGATTCGTTTTGACCACGGACTTCTGTCAGGTAATCTATGTTATCATATAGCTATGCGCATGTTATAGTAGTTGCCCTTTCGATATAGATTATGGTCATCACATAAGTAACATGCTATAACAGCGTGACATTTTCACGGCACAGACTGTCATGAGGGTCCGAGGCCCCTCGTAGAAGGGGGTACTGTCGAGTGCAATCGCCAAGAGATCGATCCGGATTGCACATTCTGACTCTACAGCTGAGCTAGCTTTTCTTTGTGTTTGGTAATGAGAAGTTAATTTACTAGCTCTCTACAGTAGGTCCAGCTCGCCCGGCTGCTTTGGATATAGTTCTAATTTCCTTTTATTCCTGCCAGTCTGAGCGTTTGATGACCGGTGAAGCATCATTATAGTTTAGCAGACATGGTCGTTTGGGAATACTTAAGCTAAGGCTCCTTATTGTTTAAACAAACCCAGTGATAATTGCATTCCAAAAATAAGCCAGTGGGTAATTTTGCATGAATTAACTGCATGACGGAGTCATCGGTGCGGTTGTGCCTAGGACTTTGCCCCTTTTCTGGACTTTTGGGAAAGTTCTCATGGGGAGGGTGAAAGAGTTACTCCTCATCGCACATATGACTTCTCAATAAAGTTGCTTCCTGATGCCTTATCTCGTACTTTCCCAGGGGTCGGGAAGACGGATGATCCGGTTCCTATTCCTCAGGAGGGAGTTGTAGTGTCAGCTGTATGCTCTGAGCTTGAGGGGGAGGTATTGGGGGCTCAGGGGGACGCCCCCGTGGGACTTCCAGGGGGACTGATAGTTCCAGATCGCTTAAGACTGAAGGTTACGGAGAACCCTTACAAACGGATGGCTGATAGGAGGAGAGTTTCTGGTCTAGAACTGAGGGTGAACGATCTGGTGTGGTTGTCTACCAGGATTATAAAACTTAAAGTTCCCTCCTGGAGGTTGGGTCCCAGATTCATCGGGCCATACAGGATCAGTTCCATAATTAATCCTGTGGCATTTCGTCTGGACCTCCCTCCTACGTTTAAATTCATAATGTGTTTCACAAATCATTACTTAAAAAGTATGTGGCACCAGTCATACCGTCACCTCTACCTCCTCCTTCAGTGGTAGTCAATGATAACGTGGAAGTTCATTGGAGGGGGTATGGTCCTGAGGAGAGGACGTGGGTCCCTGCGTCTGATGATAACGCAGATCGATTGGTTCGGACCTTTCACACAATTTACCCGGACAGACCTGGTCATGAGGGTCCGGAGGCCCCTCGTAGAAGGGGGGGTACTGTCATGAGTGCATCGCCACGAAGATCGTCGCGATTGCACATTCTGACTTCTCACAGCTGAGCTGCTGTTTCTTTGTGTTTGGTAATGAGAGAGTTAATTTTACCTAGCTCTTTGCTAAGACTAGGTCCAGCCTCGCCCGGCTGCTTTGGATTATGTTCTAATTAGTTTCCTTTATATTCCTGCCAGTCTGGGTGTTGGATGCCGTGTGAAAGCATTCATATAGTTTAGCAGACTGGATCGGTTCTGGAATACTTAAGCTAAGAGCTCCTTAGTTGTTTTTACTCTTACAGCTTATAGTTTATCTCTGAGACCTAAGGTGTTCCTACTGTGTGTGAGTGTTGTATGTAAGACTTTATTTACTTTATTTCTTATCTTTCTTGTATGTCTTTCTGTTCATTAACCGTTACCTGTTCATTCCCTTTGGTGGTATTCAGGGTCCTTCTTAGGACTAGAATACAGTTGGCAGGGATTGATAGGAGACAGGGTTTACGCTGGTGGCCTGGACCTCTGTACCTTTAACAGTACCTCCAGGTTGAGGGATTAGTTAGGACCCCAGTTAGGGTCAGCTTAGACCCGGTCACCCTCTAGCCGGAGACAGCGTATAACGGATTCCGTTTTGACCCACTGGACTTTCTGTCAGGTAAATCTATGTTATCATATAGCTATGCGCATGTTATATAGTATGTTGCCCTTTTGATATAGATTATTGTCATCACATATATATATCTGCTATACAGCGTGACATATTCCCCTGTGTTTATTACCTGCAGAGGTGAGGCTAGTGCTCCTTGCCGGGCCCGTGCACTAGCCAGGGCAGTTATAGGTGACAACTAGGCTTGAGCTATCCTGACCGTTGCAGGGAGAAGGATCCGCATAGGGCGTTAGGGGAGTGCAGGGACAGGCTCAGGTTTGAGCTTAGGTGGCGACCATCTCTCATTCCCTATTGGCGGGGGTCACCGGAAAAATGCTCGAGTTTCCCATGGACTTAAATTGGGCTCATTGCTCGGGCCAATTTGCTCAACTCGAGCAATGAGCACCTGAGCATTTTAGTGCTCGCCCATGACTAGTTACATACAAAATAAAAATATAAATCACAATGAACAAACTAACAATGGCAGACTGGCACAGAAAGGAGATGGCCCTGCCCTTTTGTGCTTACAGTCTACAGGGTCATGTTGAAGGAGACAGTAGGTTAGGGTGTGGCACCCCAGGAGTTCAGTTGCCACAGTGACCTTGTCTCCCTCCAAGGGGGAGTGATGTCATGCCTAGAAGAAAGGAAGGGATCCCCTTGACAGGTAACACACAGCCTACAACACTTTTCCTACTCCAGACCAGAAGGGGGAGCTCTAACACCTGATTTTAGGGGAGCTTCCTTGGAACATTCTGCCTTGGGGAGGAGTTAGAAGAGCATGCCTGTAGACAGGGTTGAGAGAGGACATGTGGCTAGGAGCTGGGGGACAGGAGCTATAGCTGAGCTCACCCCTAGTCCTGAGCGCCAGACACCGGACCCCGGAGTCCAAGGCTGAGTGGGTACTAAAGCCCTAGCAGCAGAATCTGGAGGGCAGAAGACAGCAGGTTCTCTGTCCCCAACTGATACTTGACGACACAGCAGCACGTGTGAGTCAGAGACGCCAGAGAGGAGCGATCCCTGGAGCAGGCTACAGCTGCCTGACATGCGAGTAGAGTTCTACTTAAGTAGCAGATAGAGAGAGGAACTTGAACAGAGTTTACATCAGCAAGTACCTCAGAGAATAGCGCTAGAAAGGAGACCTCACAACCCACCTGAATTAGGAGATTCCCAAATTGCTTTCAGGCTGACCGACTCCAGAACCTTCTGTAACCAGTGCCCTGGACGCTTTGCCTGCAGAACTATGAGTAAAGCTTTGGAAACTGCATCTGACTGTGTCTTCTAAAGTTCTTCCTACAACACCCACTCAACACTGCTTGCCAAATACTACATCATCACCATCCACCTTATATTACATCTGCCCTGGGACTTAGCTCCACCTGCGGGAGCTTTACCAACACTGCTGCATCACCAACTGTCCCAGAGGACTGCATCTGCAGCGTCGGCTAACATCTTTATTGCCGAGTACCACAGGTGGCGTCATGAACACTTTATTACAAACGCTATTATCCCTTGTAAATATCCCCTTTTGTTGGATACCCAGGGCCACAGACCGGGTCACTGCCGCTGTGACACTTCCCCTTTAAGAAGTGGCCCGGTACTGCGTACCCCACTGCCCTAGCGGGCGATCCAAGGGAAATTGCGACCGCTCCGGTGGTGAGGATGGTTATTGCAGGCTCTAAGCTTTCTTGAAGAGATGCGTTTTCAAATTCCATCTGAAAGTTCTGGGTCATGACTCTGGACAGAATGGTGCCGCTACCATCCTGGTCAGGTCAGGGTTAATTTTAGTTCGCCTCTCATTGGTTCTTGGGCGGCTATTTAATGTTGGCAGTTCCTGGATTGTGTGTCGGTGATAATTCCGTATACTCGGCTTGTGGTTGCTGACCCAGGTTTACTCGTCTGTAAACGTTGTGCCTCTGTGCTTGTGTGTCTTGCTGTGTATGACTCGGTACTGTTCCCTGACTTCTGCCTTTGCATTCTGCTTTGTACTGTTCTGTGTCTCCTAGTAATCAGACCCCGTGGCTTGTCCCTGTTTACTCTTTGTCTTATCCTTAGGTACTTCGCTCCCTCCTGGCTTTGACCCTCGGCTCCCTTGACTACGTTTTCTGATTGTGCCCTGCATTCTGTGTATTCAGTTTCTTTTCCAGCATTCACGTGCGGTGGCTCCACCCCTCTCTGGTCACGTGACTGCGTAGTGCCAGGTCCTGCACTGCATTAGTTTATGGTCTTTGAGCTCGAGTGCCTTGTTTCAGCACTCCCTATGTTTATTCACATGCCCCTGATAGCGCCCCCTAGGCAGTGCCAATGACATCTTTGGAGTCACGATATTCTGAATGTGGTTTATAATCAGACATGTTGGGGCACAGAATTCAAGAGAATGGGGGGATACTCTGGAGAAGTTTTGTAGGCGATTGGATGAGGAACTTATAAAAGTGGAGGCGAGCAGGAGATCTTGGGAGGACGGAGATTACATGTGGAAAAAATTCGAGAGATTAGTATATTTGGAGGAGACAGATTATGGATGTCTTGTTAGGTCAATGTTAGTAGTTTGAACTAGACACATTGAGGAATTGGGAGGCGATGAAGGGAATTACAGAAAGGAGAAGCAGAGGGGTAGTTAGGAGAGAAGTTAATTATTTAGGCAGCAGAGTTAAGAACAGACTGGAGAGGTGTGAGATTTTTAGCTGGTAAGTCACAGAAGAGGGTATTGCAGTAGTCAAAGACAGGAGATGTTGAGGGCATGCACTAAAATTTTGGTAAATTCGGGGTTGAAGAAAAGACGGTTTCTGGAAATATACGCGAGTTGGAGGCAGCAGTAGGTGGTAAGAGCTTGGTTGTGCTGTTTGAAAGACAGGCCAGAGTCAAGGGTGTCTCCGAGGCAGCAAACTTATTTAATAGAGGGGAAACCGCGATGTCATTTATTGTGATAGATAGATCGGGTAAGGGAGTTAGAGATGGGGGAAATATGATGAGTACAGTATCGTCCACATTGAGCTTGGGCCATTTGTTCCGAGGTGGTAAGCATCTGCACTTCTAACTGTTTGAAGAGGAACATTATGGCCTGCATAATGCCAGTCATGTGACCATGATGTAGAACACACTTGCATTCCAGCGGCCATCTTTTTACAATCTAAGCAGGAGGAGGGGCGTGGAACATATTTGTGATCCAGCATTCACCTATAGTGGTTAGTCTGGGAATATGGAAGCCAAGCAAGACACCATAGTGAGGTCACAGGCCGTTCTGGATCCAGAAATAGTTAGCTCCATGTTCTATATAAGTGTGTAGCGCTGATTGCGCTCCAGGTCATCACGTCAGTGCTTCAATTTGGGAGAATGTCCACATAGAAAATTGCTGTCTGGCACACTGTTCCCCTGATGAACCTCTGGCATGAGAGGGGGAAAACATATTGGGTTGGACATTAGTACATTTACGATAAGCACCTTTATAGACAGCCCATTTGATACATATAAGTGATATCAGCTATTATTTGTTAGCATGTTCCTGTGTCTTTATATATTTCCCATGGGTTATAAGTTATGACATGTTGATTTTGTCCCTCTATTTTTAATGTGCATGCTCTAGGGCATGTATTAACTGTGTTGGACCACTGGGCAAGTGCAATGTCTGACTGTTTTTGATATGTAATTAGCCAAAAAGTACTTTTCCCCAGGGCTTTGTTTATCTGTCTAGGCCATTGGGCTTGTACAATATACCTCTACACATCACCTGGAGATAAACAGGATCATAGTCCAGACATCATTGGGTCTGTTTTTTTTTTGAAATATGCTCACGATACTGATTATGTATTTTTATAATATTTTGAGGTGTATGTGAATTAAGGAAATTTTTTTGAATGAATGAGGAATATCGTGGTTCAGAGTCATTCTGCCCAAGGTTCAAAGTACGATCACACCAAAGTTGGGAAACATGAATGCGGGGTTTTTGTAAATGCTTGGCAGTTTTTAAACTTTCATAGGGCAAACCCCAATGAAGGGTTTATGACCATGGCAACTTGCCCCTGCAACAGCCTCAGTCTTTTACATTTGATGTAGTCGGTGGATTGAATCATGCATCAAGAAAACGTGGGATGCAGGGAAAGGTTCCTGAGAAAAAAGTGGTGACCGTCTTGGACCCAAGTGGTTGACAGTGGTGCCAGACAGAGAAAACTTCCCTTTTCGTGGACGTGGCGATCGAAAAGTGCAATATCCATTTCCCCCTTTGGAAGGGTCCTGTCTGGAAAGGTCGGCCTGTAGGAGCGTGCCCCCCTCAATGGGCATCGTGGAAGAAAAAACAACCACCCTTGCAGGACCAAGGAGAACTGGAGAAACTCACAAGAAATGAGCAGGTGAGAAGAAAGAGGCCCCCAACCTGGAAGAGGCCCGGGCAATGAAGAGTACACCTCAACCAAAGTGTCTGGCACCCTGTGGTGGGAGAGAGAAAGAGGAGAGGTGAGATGGAGTGTCATGATTTCCTCTGTGAATACGGCTGGTTGTCAAGATGCCCTCCGTTTGGAACAAGAAGGCTGAATGGAAGGCGCATGGCGTGGCAGTCGGGGAGGTGCGGCAGGAAGACCCGAAGAATCAGGATCCAACCAGAGGTCCGAGTCGGAAAACCCGTTCCCCAGGCGGGCGCC
>JARQOD010000006.1:356689011-356717912 GCA_033576555.1 Oophaga sylvatica
TCCGGTTTTTTCATCCACCCAACAAAAGCTATAAAATGTTACAACATTAAAATTGAACCAAAACGTTTTTTCTGCGGGTTGGAAGGCGTTCGCTGTACGGGGTTACGACTCCGGTTGTACTTTCGGGAGAAGGGGTTTGTTTCCCAACCTTTTCCAGGGAAAATTTCCCTTTAAATTTTTTTTCTTTTTGCAGGTTCCACGGGTAAACACATTTTTTTTTTTTTTTTCCCCTTTTCTTTTCTTTTTTTGTCTGTGAAACTCGGAATCGTTGTCGGGTTGAAACTTTCTGTGATGGGGGTTTTGGCTTTAAACCCTTTTCCAGGTGACATTCCCTTAATTTTTTTTTTCCTCTGCAGTGTTGCCAAGGTAACATTTTTTTTTTTTTTTTTCTCCCTTTTCTTCCCAGTAACCTGTTTAAAAGAGGGGAAAATGGAGGCCCCGCAAAAGGGGAACTTTCGGATGACGTAATACCCTTTTCAATTGCAGAATATAAAACCCTTTTAAAAATCACGGGCCCTCAATAATCACTTTCAAGGGTTGGACAACCCCCCGGTTTTCGAGCCAGGATGAGGTTCAGAGGGGGGTCCAGGCCCCCCGTCCCCTTTTTGGGGGTTCCCCAAATTGCCCCCTTTTTTTTTGGGGGGAATGAGAAATTCAGGGATTTTTTAACAAGAATTTTTTTTTTCTGCCATGTTTTAAAATTTTTCCCACTAAAAAGACAAGGGCTTCAAATTATGTTTTACCAAAAGGTTTTAAGGGGGAAAACCCCTCGATTAGATGAGGAGATTGTTTTAATCACCTTTATGATTTTTTCAGCCATGGGGAGGGGTTTTTGACCCCCCTGAGGTGAACACAACACCTTTAGTTTGCCCAAGGGAAGCCCGTACGAAAAGCCTTGGGTTTTGGGGGGCCCTTATCCACCGGGACAGTTCCCCAAAAATCTATTTTTCGAAAGGGTTATCTCCACTGATTAAGGATGAACTTGCTCGTGCCGACCCTCCCACTGCGTTAGGTGACTTTATTAACTACTGCATCCGATTGATACTCGTCTGACTGAACGCAGGCAAGAGATGGTTCGAAAGCAATCGTACTAACCTTTTCCTACCTTCCTCTCCAGCTAAGGAACCTTTGAGTAGGATTACACGGGAACCTGAACCTGAACCCATGCAGGTAGACTCTTTACAACGACGGTTAGTGAGCACGCAAGGAACATCGTTTTAAGGAGAATCTATGTTTCTATTGTGGTAAGTCAGGGCACTTCATTATAAACTGCCCCAGCCGTTCTCATAAGACTACTGCAGCACTCATTCATTGTGAGTGTTGCGAGAGGGGATCTGTCAGGTCCGAGCCCCAGGCTCCAGAGAGATCTGCAGCAACAGATCTTGATTTCTCGACTTAAACTCCGTTACCTCTGAGGACGTTGACTGTGTAAACGCTGCCATTTTTCAAGTTTCCTCAGCGGTGTCCCAGCTGAGTGTAAGAAAAACAATTCTCATTGCTTTCTTTCCATCAAACTCTGGGTTGACTCAGCTTGGGTGTCTAGCTTGCTATGATCGACTCAGGGGCAAGTGGAAATTTTATGGATGTCTCCTTTGCTCTGAAACAGGGAATACGTTCAGTGAAGAAGGCTACTCCAGTACAGATGGAAACTGTGGATGGCTCCCTGCGACCTCTGGACCAGTGGATCAGGAAACAGAGCCTTTGAGGGTTCTTATGGGTAAAGATCATCAAGAGAAACTGTCCTTTATGCTTATCTCTTCTCCCCACTTTCCCATTATTCTAGGTGCATACCATGGCTGCAGGCTCAGAATCCTACCATTAACTGGGAGACCAAGGAATTACACTTTCCAGAGAAACAGATGAGTCCAAAAGTTTCAGCTTGCTCTGTTCCTAAAGGAATCATGTCAGTCCCTGAACTACCAGCTGTATACCAGGACTATGTGGATTTATGTGACAAGAAGAACGCTGACCAGCTTCCTCCTCACCGTCCATATGATTGTCCAATTGAATTATTGCCTGGAGCAGAGATACCTTTTGGTAAGATCTACCCCCTGGCGGGGGCCCCGAGCTAAAGGCTTTAAAGGATTACATAGATGAAAATCTAGCCAAGGGCTTCATACGCCCCTCTTCATCTCCTGCAGGTGCACCCATCTTCTTTGTAAGAAGAAAGATGGATCTCTGAGACCATGCGTAGACTATAGGGAACTCAATAAGGTTACTATTGAAAACCGTTATCCATTGCCTTTAATCCCTGAGTTATTGGAGAGAGTGCGACATGCCAAAATTTTTCTAAACTAGATCTTCGTGGGGCCTATAACTTAGTCCGTATTAGACCTGGGGATGAATGGAAGACTGCATTCAGGTCACGCTATGGACACTTTGAATATCTAGTTATGCCTTTTGGTCTGAGTACCGCCCCAGCCACTTTCCAACACTTGGTGAATGACATCTTCAGGGATCTCCTAGATACATTTCGTGGTAATTTATTTGGATGATATTCTAATTTTTTTCTAACTCCACAGAGGAACATCATGGACATGTGAGAATGGTCTTGGAACGTCTAAGACAAAATCATCTTTACATCAAACTTGAAAAGTGTGAATTCCATAGGACCGAAATTCAATTTCTGGGGTATGTACTGTCTACACAAGGAATTAGTATGGATGGAAGCAAAAACCAAGCCATCAAGGATTGGCCAAGTCCTAGAAATGTGAAGGAGGTACAGCGCTTCATCGGGTTTGCCAACTTCTATAGACGTTTCATTAGAAATTTCTCTGAGGTAGTGTCACCTATCACTCAACTTACCCGGAAAGAGTCTAGGTTTTCCTGGACTCCCAAGCCCAGGAAGCATTTTCCCGTCTAAAAGATAAATTTACCACTGCACCTATCCTAGTACATCCCAACCCCGAGCTTGCCTTCATAATAGAGGTGGATGCTTCAGACTGTGCCGTTGGAGCTATACTCTCTCAGAGAACAGGTGAGAAGAATGTCTTGCATCCCTGTGCCTTCTTTTCCCAGCAGTTGTCTTCGGCTGAGAGGAACTACGATGTGGGCAATAGAGAGTTGTTGGCCATTATTGCCGCCTTCAAAGAATGGAGACACCTTCTTCAGGGTCTGCACAGCAAATAGTCGTCCTGACAGACCATCGTAACCTTGAGTTTATCAGGTCGGCTAAGTGCCTGACTCCTCGCCAGGCTCGCTGGAATCTTTTCTTAAACCAATTTAATTTTATCATCTCTTATAGACCAGGATCGCGCAATGGAAAGGCTGATGCACTCTCTAGGATTTACTCAGCAGAGACACGTCCAATTACTCCTCCTAAGACTATTCTTCCTGACTCTAGATTCCTAGGAGTAATTCATAATCAAGACCTACTTAAGGACATCAAGGAAGCATACCCTGCGGATTCCTTTTTGGCACAACCCCCAAGGGACGTAAGTCTTGTCTTTAAGAATGGTGTGTGGATTCAGGGACAACGTCTGTATATTCCTGAAACAGTCAGATTAAGAGTATTGCAACTCATTCACGATTCCAAGATAGCTGGGCATAGAGGAATTCTAAAGACACAGGAATTTCTTTCTCGTTTCTTTTGGTGGCCCACTTGCAGGAAGGATTTTTGAATTATGTCACTTCATGTGAGGTCTGTGCAAGATGCAAAACACCTCGCTCCTCACCAACTGGTCTGTTACAGCCTCTTCCCACCCCGTCCCGCCCGTGGGGATCCATTCTATGGACTTCATTGTGGAGTTACCAACCTCTCAGGGGAAGAACACCATTCTAGTGGTGGTTGACCGTCTAACAAAGGCAGCTCATTTTATCCCTTGTGTCGGCTTACCCACTGCAAAACAGACATCAGATTTGATGATTATAGATGTGTTTCGCTTACATGGAGTACCGGATGAGGTTATTTCGGATCGAGGGTGCAATTCACTTCTAGGTTTTGGCAAAATTTCTGTGCAGCATTGGACATTAAAGTAAACCTTTCTTCTGCTTTTCATCCCCAGACTAATGGACAGACCGAACAAACCAATCAAACCCTGGAGCAGTATCTCCGCTGCTTTATCTGCCACCTACAGGATGATTGGGTGGATCTACTTCCATTAGCTGAGTTCTCGTATAACAACTCTCAGAGTGCCTCCACTAAACAGTCTCCTTTTTACTCTAATCTAGGTTATCATCCTAACATTCTACCACGATTTCCCATAGAAACGCCTTTACCAGCAGTGGCTGAAAGAATCACGTCTTTACAGAAGAATATGGATCTTCTAAAGGAAAATCTGGAATCGGCTCAAGAAAGGTACAAGAAAGCAGCAGATAAATTTTGTAAACCTGCACCAGCTTTCAAGGTAGGAGACTTGGTCTGGCTGTCAACCAGAAATCTTAAGTTAAGGATTCCATCATCTAAGTTGGGACATAAGTACATTGGACCCTATAAAATCAGTAAAATTATAAGTGCCGTTGCTTGTCGTCTTCAACTGCCCAGAACTATGAGAATCCACCCTGTCTTTCATGTATCCCTACTAAAGGCTGCGACACCAAAATACGTTTCCTGGACGTTCCTCTCCTTGCCCTGACCCAGTGCTAGTCGATGGTCAGGAAGAATTTGTGGTGGAAAGGATTTTAGATTCCAGGTTGTATAGAAATCAGTTACAATATCTGATTAAATGGCAGGGCTACCCAGTGGAGGACAACTCATGGGAACCGGTCAATAACGTTAATGCTCCTCGCTTGCTCCGTCAGTTTCATCAGAGGTACCCACACAAGCCTGGTCTGAGGTCATCCGGAGGTTGTCCTTAAGGGGGGAGTAATGTAAGGTTCTATGTATATATTCCTGAAACTCAGTTTGTTCGTCAGCCATTTTACTTTCTGTCTTGCTGCAGCTATCTTGCCCTCAGTCAAAATGGAGTTTCCAGCTTGCATGTTCCCGCCCTGATTCTCTCCTTTGCTTCTTAAGCAGCCACAGCTGAGCAATCAGTGCTTCAGAATCTAGCCTGCAGTGAACCTGTGACTTGACTCCTGTAAGCCTTGGACCTTGTACTCCAGCTATTCCTACTGAGGAACTCTGAAGCACTTGTGGACTCTGAACCCTGCTCTTTGAAAGACCCACGTTTGCATGGACTTACGGTAACAGAGAAGAAGATCCTGAATCTGTATTGGAGAGTGATTGCTGAGCTTGGATTACTCTGGCCTGCTGTGTCTCCTGTTTCTGTGTCTCCAAACTGTGTGACTATTTCTGCCAACTTGTATGAAGTAATACAGGACTTTTCTATATCAAACCTGTGACTCCTGTGTTTTCATCGCACCCAAGCACAAGACGCTATATGAACTGTACTACATACATTACACATTGCCTTTAGCTGTGGCTCATGGGTTAATAAGAGGTTAATGTCACCTTGCTATTGAAAAGTGACATTAATCCTGGTTAATAATGGAGAGGTGTCAATAAGACAACTATCCATTATTAATCCTATAGTAGTAAAGGGTTAAAAAAGACACACATTGATAAAAAATTCTTTTAATAAAATAATTACACAGTTTTTAACCACATTTATTATGCTGCCTATCCAACTGAATCCCTTGTTCTCCTGTAAGCAAAAAAAATAAAAAAAACAACAATATCCATACCTCTCCACCTTTCAGTCAGGTCCCCCGCTGCAATCCATCACAAGGGGTTAACTAGTTTATAACAGGGACTGGTGCTAATGTGACCGGCCCGGCTGTAAACCACTGCAGAATGAATGAAATCATGTCTGCGCAGCCTCCCAGTCTGAGCGGGGATCAACTGATTAGCGTGGGAAAGTTTCTGAACTTTTTCCCATGCTGTCAGACCACCTCAGGTCAGCTGGGGACTCCGCGCAGCCTCACTGACGTCAGCAGTAGTCAGTGAGGCTGCGCGGAGTGCCAGGCTGACCTGAGGTGGGCGTGGAGCGCATACTCATTACTTTAATGAGCGGTACCACGTGACTGCTGAATATAGGAAGTGTTGCTGGAAGCCAGGAAAACAGGGAGAGATGCAAGAATGGTGCAGCCACTGCGTGAGGAGGACGGGGAGGACCAGGGAGGTCGAGTGAGGACCGGGGGAGCCGCGCCAAGGCAAGCCACGCATACAGGATGGGACCAGGGAGCCATACATACAGGAGGGGGAGCCACACATACCAGGACATGGACGGGGGGGAACCACACATACCAGGACAGGGACGGGAAGCCACACATACCAGGACAGGGACGGGGAGCCACACATAGCAGGACAGGGATGGGGGGAGCCACACATACAAGGACAGTGACGGGGGGAGCCACACATACCAGGACAGGGACAGGGGGGGCCACACATACCAGGACAGGGACAGGGTGAGCCACACATAGCAGGACAGAGACGGGGGAGCCACACATAGCAGGACAGGGATGGGGGAGCCACACATAGCAGGACAGGGATGTGGGAGCCACAAATAGCAGGACAGGGATGGGAGAGCCACACATAGCAGGACAGGGATGGGGAGCCACACATTAGAGGACAGGGATGGGGGAGCCACACATAGCAGGGCAGGGATGGGGGGAGCCACACATATCAGGACAGGAATGGGGGGGAGCCACACATACCATGACAGGAACAGGGGGAGCCACACATACCAAGACAGGGATGGGGAAGCCACACATACCACGACAGGGACTGGGGGAGCCACACATACCAGGACAGGGACGGGGGAACCACACATACCAAGACAGGGATGGGGTAGCCACACATACCAGGACAGGACAGCAGGAGCCACACATACCAGGACAGCACAGGGGGAGCTACACATACCAGGACAGGACGAGGGGAGCCACACATACCACGACAGGGACGAGGGAGCCACACATACCAGGACAGGACGAGGGGAGCCATAGATACCAGGACAGGATAGGGGACAATGCATACCTGGCTTATACTCGTGTCAATAAGCTTACCCAGTTTTCCGTGGCAAAATTAGGTGCCTCGGCTTATACTCGGGTCAGCTTATACTCGAGTATATACGGTACACATCTCCACTATTCCCACGCAGGCGCAGTAACAGCCACAACTGCGCGCTCTACACGCGCTGCTCTTGTCAGCACCACTAAGCATACACAGATGCTAATTTCACCGCACTCCAGATGCAATAGCATTGAGCCTATTTCTAGTATATATATATATATATATATACATACAGTGGTGGCCAAAAGTATTGGCACCCCTGCAATTCTGTCAGATAATACTCAGTTTCTTCCTGAAAATGATTGCAAACACAAATTCTTTGGTATTATTATCTTCATTTAATTTGTCTTCAATGAAAAAAACACAAAAAGAATTGACCTAAAGCCAAATTGGATATAATTCCACACCAAACCTAAAAAAGGGGGTGGACAAAAGTATTGGCACTGTTTGAAAAATCATGTGATGCTTCTCTAATTCGTGTAATCACCAGCACCTGTAACTTACCTGTGGCACCTAACAGGTGTTGGAAATAACTAAATGACGCTTGCAGCCAGTTAACATGGATTAAAGTTGACTCAACCTCTGTCCTGTGTCCTTGTGTGTACCACATTGAACATGGAGAAAAGAAAGAAGACCAAAGAACTGTCTGAGGACTTGAGAAACCAAATTGTGAGGAAGCATGAGCAATCTCAAGGCTACAAGTCCATCTCCAAAGACCTGAAAGTTCCTGTGTCTTCCGTGCGCAGTGTCATCAAGAAGTTTAAAGCCCATGGCACTATGGCTAACCTCCCTAGATGTGGAAGGAAAAGAAAAATTGACGAGAGATTTCAACGCAAGATTGTGCAGATGGTGGATAAAGAACCTCGACTAACATCCAAACAAGTTCAAGCTGCCCTGCAGTCCGAGGGTACAACAGTGTCAACCCGTACTATCCGTCGGCGTCTGAATGAAAAGGAACTGTATGGTATGATACCCAGGAAGACCCCACTTCTTACCCCGAGACATAAAAAAGCCAGGCTGGAGTTTGCCGAAACTTACCTGAGAAAGCCTAAAATATTTTGGAAGAATGTTCTCTGGTCAGATGAGACAAAAGTCGAGCTTTTTGGGAAAAACCATCAACATAGAGTGTACAGGAAAAAAAAAAGAGGCATTCAAAGAAAAGAACACGGTCACTACAGTCAAACATGGCGGAGGTTCCCTGATGTTTTGGGGTTGCTTTGCTGCCTCTGGCACTGGACTGCTTGACCGTGTGCATGGCATTATGAAGTCTGAAGACTACCAACAAATTTTGCAGCATAATGTAGGGCCTAGTGTGAGAAAGCTGGGTCTCCCTCAGAGGTCATGGGTCTTCCAGCAGGACAATGACCCAAAACACACTTCCAAAAGCACTATAAAATGGTTGAATGAGAGAAAGCACTGGAGACTTCTAAGGTGGCCAGCAATGAGTCCAGACCTGAATCCCATAGAACACGTGTGGAGAGATCTCAAAATGGCAGTTTGGAGAAGGCACCCTTCAAATATCAGGGACCTGGAGCAGTTTGCCAAAGAAGAATGGTCTACAATTCCAGCAGAGCATTGTAAGAAACTCATTGATGGTTACCGGAAGCAGTTGTTCGCAGTTATTTTGGCTAAAGGTAGTGCAACCAAGTATTAGGCTGAGGGTGCCAATACTGTTGTCTGGCCCATTTTTGGAGTTTTGTGTGAAATGATCAAATTATTTGATTTTTGCTTCATTCTCTTTTGTGTTTTTTCCTTGCAAGCAAATTAAATGAAGATAAAAATAGCAAATAATTTGTGTTTGCAATCATTTTCAGGAAGAAACTGAGTATTATCTGACAGAATTGCAGGGGTGCCAATACTTTTGGCCACCACTGTATGTGTCTCAATGACATGTACATATATATATATATGTATTCTATGTGTATATATCTATTCTTTCGTTTGTGTTTTAAAACCAGTCATTGGGATCCATTATATGTCCGTTTTGCAAGCTGGCGAGAAAATCTCGCCATACGGATGCAAAACGGATGTCACACGGATGCTTAGATGCGAGAAAATCGCTTCCTCGCATTACAAACGGATGACATACGGATCACTGTTCATGAAACATTTGTGTGATTCTGGTCAGTGAAAAACGGACCGTATTTTTATACGTTGTGTGTGACTCCAGCCTAAGAAGTCAAAACTGGTTGTGTTCTAGTTTCAAATAAAAATCATCCTTGAATCCGAATATCGAGTTCCATCATCATCCTTCAGGAGCGCATATTGCTGGGAAAAATATTTTCTACGTGTTATCACCTATGAAAGCACTGTTTAGTGCTCTCATTAGTTCCCAGATCACTGCAGAAAACTGAATGGAAAGAGGAATGGAGTGATCCATGGATTGGATCTATATGCGGTACCTTAAGACACCAAAAAGGTGAATGTATACCTTTGGAAACTAACTACTACACTTAGAAGCCTGCGTTTCCCATTTCTCTCCCTATAATCCCCTCTTATTTCATGCATACAGAGTGATGTCATCCATGTAGAGGAGGTGGCTGATGGTGCTTCCACTCTTGAACTTGTATCAATAGCCAGACTCTGTAATTATCTGACAGAGGGGGTTCAGGCCTATGCAGAACATCAATGGTGACATTGTATCACCTTGGTATATGCCGCATCTGATGGTCACTTGTGCTAGATGTCTTGAGTTGACTTCCAATGTTTTTCTCCATAGCCCCATTGAGTTTCTGAGGAATGTTTTTAATTTCCTGTTGACATTGTAGAGACCCAAGCATTCAGAGATCCATGTGTGTGGCATTGAGTCATAAGCTTTCCTGTAGTCAATCCAGGCTGTGCTGAGATTGGTCTGTCTGTATCTTGAGTCTTGAGCGACTGCTCTATCTACTGGAGCTTAGAGCCTCTGGTGTTGGTCCCAATGCCTTTCTGAGCTGGATTCATGTACTGGTTCATATGGTTCTGTAGCTTGGTGGCTATGATGTCTGACAGGGGTTTACATGTTGTAAGCCAAGTTCTTGGTTAGTTGGATGGAACTGTTCCTTTGTGAGGATCCTTCATGATCAGCACTGTTCTTACTTGTGTTAGCCAAGCTGGGTGTTGGCCTACTTCTAGCAGTTGGCTCATCTGCTTTGCCAAGCATTCATGTACCGCTGTGAATTTCTTTAGCCACTAGGTGTGGATCATGTCTGGCCCAGGTGCTGTCCAGCTCTTCATGTTCTTGACCCGCTGCTGGATGTCTGCTTCTCTAATGGTGAATGGTTCTTGCTGTTTCTCTCTCAGATCTTGCAGCCACATTGCACTGGTGTTGTGTGTTTTTTTTCCTTCTCCTATATGTTCCTCCAGTATTGTTCAGTCTCTGCTATTGGTGGAATTGCTGCCTTTGGCTGTTACTCTGTAGTTGGGAGTACACCTTGAATGGTTCTCTAGAGAACAGGGCATTTATCTTCTTGGCCTCATCTTCTTTAGTGTATCTCCCTAGTCTTGCAGCGAGTGCTGTGAGCCTTTGTTTAGCAGACTCTAGTGCTTCAATTGGGGTCAGGCCTTTGTAGTTGTCCAGTTTGGTCTTATTCTTGGTCTTTACACCCTTCTTTATTTCTGTTAGTTGGCTGACTTCCCTTTGTGTCACCTTGATCTTTGTCTCCAGTCTTCTTTTCCAAGTGAGGCATGTACTTCTGTTGTTCTCACTGGTTGTGTAGCCAAGCATTTCCATGATTGCTGAGGCAGTAGCTAGATCAGTTTATTAGTTTGAGTTATAGTGGTAGGTATTGATGCAAGTGCTCTATTGGCATCTTGTAGCATACTGTCTGGTGGTGTTTCTTTGTTGAGCCTTGTCAGTCAATCTCTGGTATTGATGGTATTTAGTTTATCTAAGATCTTCTGTTTCAGATCAGCTGCAGAGCTCTCTAGTTGCAGGATTGGGTCAGGATCTTCAGGGGGGTGCACATGTTGTTCTTCCAGGTTTTCATGTAGGGTGGAGCTGCAGTGCAGTTGATCCATCTCAAGTTGTGATAATAGCTTTATGATATTGAAACGTTGGGTGATTAGTTGTTTTTCAGTCAGTGGACATGTAGGTCTTGTGTCCATCCAGCGTTTCCTTATGCACTTCAATTATCCTCTCTAATTTGGTCTGCTGTTATAATAGCATTTCATCAGATCCAGGTTCTCTTGCCTTGTCCATGTATGGTTTGCTCCAGTAGCCCATTTATCATCAGATTGTCCTGGTTCCTCAACATCTGACGTGGACCCTGTTAATCCGGGCAACGTCTGAGCCGGCATGACTCTTTGTTCGTGACACTCTCATGTTTTTATTGAGGTAGGCGCTATAGTGTTAGTAATCTTGCCCAAGGAAGACTACTGGTATATTATTTTCAACAGGGCAGAGATGGGATTTGAATCTCAGTCTCCCATGTTGGTGGTTGTGCACTTTAACCATTACGCTATAATAGCCACCTAGGTTACGTATTCTACAGTAGTGTTAGGGGCCTTTGTATATAATTTATTCATTTTTTTTCCCCACAGGAAAGAGGATTTGAACCCCAGTATCCCATGCCGTAGGTTATGCACTTAACCATTACACTATGCCAGCCACTCTATATATGTTTTTAAAAATATAAGAAAAGTTTGAATAAACCTCTTTTTCCCAGTTCAAAAAAAGTAAACAAAAAAAAAATAGACATATTACAATATCTGTAACAGCTTATTTAGCAAAGCCACTAAAGAAGACTCAAGGTCTCCAAAAATTAAATTTAAACAGCAAACAAAAAGGCAGCAACACTTATCTGCCCAGATCTTGGAACAAATGCACTACAGGGTGCAGCCAGCCCATAAAGCAAAATGTTAGCAACACAGGTGCAAAATACCAGATCAACAGACGTGTGTTGCTGCCTTTTTGTTTGCTGTTTTAATTGAATTTTTGGAGACCTTGAGTCTTCTTTAGTGGCTTTGCTAAATAGTTTAGTGTAGGGACTCTTAAGCGTGGGGACCTTTGGCACAGGTTATGAGCTTACGTATTTAGGCCAAAATATCAACTAATACCTATTTTTGTATTTTTTGCACTATATTTTTCGGGGTGCAGCCAAGCTCAAGTTATCAGTGTCCTGACCGTCCCCTACAGAAACACAAAGTCCATTGCTGTGCGTACCTGCATCTCTAGGTTCATATTCCTCTAGGCACTTCTCAGTCAACGAAGATTCCTCCCCACGGCGACCACCATCAAATGACTCAGTCCATTGCAACTGGAACGGTTTCTTTACTACAAACTTTGCACAACATATCTAAAGTTGTTACATTTCGAGTTACATATTCTTCCATATGGGATTCCTCAACTTTCCCTGCACCGTTCACACTTCCTTACAGTACGCCCCCGGATCGGACGGTCTTAGACTGCTTCCCAGCTTCTTCCTGGCTCAACCTCACCAGAATGACAACTCCCTCTGCCTGCTTCTCCCCAGGATAGAGATCATCAGTCACTAGGTTAGGTTGCCTCTGACAAAGCATCCGACCCATCTGTACTGTACCCTGTGTTGCTTCAGCGCTTCTCTCTCTCCCAATCACTGCATCTGAGTGTTCCTTGGTCCGTTGAACTTCAGACCTCCAGGCATCCGCCCAGACCAGAATCTAGCATAACTTCTGCATTCTTCTGTCCCACTGTTCTTACTTCTTTAACTGTGGATACCTGGGACTATCACTTATCAAACGTTGCTGGACTGTTGAGACGTCCTGGGCCTAGAGCCCGTGTGGGCACTAAGGGCACCCTGGCCCCATCTGACTAAACTTCCTTGTGACTAGCCGCTTAACAGTCAGCAGCCCCTCCTATGTTAACCTGTAGCTGACTGACTAAAACCTACACTAATACGGCTCACTAGCATGCCCCATCTAATGGCCCCAACATGAAACTACACTTGCCCAAAGCAAGAAACACTAAAGAGCCCCCATCTAATGTCTGACAGGTGTACTAAAAAAACTGACCCTATCTACTAAGCATAAAATACAGTTTTTTACATTAAAAGAACAACACAGATATATTACAATGTACATTAAAATGGTAAGACAGGAAAAGTGTGGCAATACCATTAACTATGCCGGGTTAATACATATCTTACATGTAGCAATACCACTGAGTGTTAACAACGACATAATAGTAATCAACACTTGTAAACATTTATACATTAAGTAACATTGGAGAGCAAAGCAAGGCAGTAATCTTATGTCATCCCTTACAGATGTATGCTCAGACACAATATTAATGAACAGCAGCAGATCAGTCACATGACACAACAATGTCCTATCACCCGCACAGTTCAATAGAACTGACAAAAAAAAGTGTTCCATTTGTGAAATCCTGTATATTTCTTTTATCATGTGCATCCAATTAAAAGGTTTACAAAGGCTATACTTGATGTAGATCTATTTCTGTGTGAGCAGTAAAAAGTTACCACATTCTACATTTGGATGGACTATGTAATTATCTTAATATGACTCATTTGGTAACTTGTGTTGGAAAGTTCTACGCATAATTTTAAATCCAAAGAGAGGCCTATGACGATGTAGGTATAATCATCCGGCTTTCTAAATATGGAGCATTGAGTCACATGCCAGATACTTTGCCAACCTCACCTGCCAAAATGGTTTTATACATACTCATTATCAGCAGGCTTAAATATAGAGGGAAACCAAACAAAAAAGCTCAGGCTTTAATTAATTGTGGCAGAAGTTTATTACTAGGATCTTTACTGTTCCATATTTTTAATAATTCTTGTTTTAATTGCACCCCACTCCAAAAAACAAATTGAGTATATAATAAATTCATTTTAGAAGATGAGTCCTGGTTATTAAATATGTTTCTTGTGACAACAAGTCATACCTGTTATGGGTCTGCAACTCAGGAATAGAGCGGGGGGAGAAGGATCTGAACCTGCACTAGGACTAGACTCGATACCTACGATGAGCGGGCGACCTATTCCTTGCGAATAGACCCACCGACGATCCTAGTCTAGACTCAAGCTAAGACCTGAAGGTGGGGAAGGGGATCCCTGAAAGATCTAGGGACTGGGAACAAAACACAGGTAACCTCCTAGCAGGGAAATAGAGGAAGCTGCAGAAACAAAAGGAAAAACAAAAAGACTAAGCAAGCAGAACTAGAGTTCCTAGAACTGCATAAAGTATAGCACAATGCTATCAAGGCTCCTAGCTAGAACTCAAGCGGATTAACACTGATGTCCAGCAAGGACTGGGAGGCAGGTGCAGGGTAATAAAGGGTGACACAATCACCTGACCAAAGACAAGCCCAGCACCAGGGGAAAACAGACCAGCAGCCAGAAACCACAACAAGATGGCAGATGGTCAAACTGAATAGATTCTAACAATACCTTATTTAAAATGGACATTTTTTTCCATTCAAACCATGTTACGCATTTACACCATGTTTTTTCCAATTTTGAAAACATTTTTCATCCTAAAGACATTAGACCCCTTTCAGGGCCGGCTCCAGGTTTTCGTTTGCATCGGGCAAAACAGTCTCAGTGGGCCCCTTTAACACATACCACAATTCATGATGCAGAGTTAAGAAATCTAGGTATAGTACAATGCCAAAGATTTCTCTTACTTCTTACATTACATGAGTGATATCTATTGTAAATTCTACAATAACCCAGAAACCAGTGAATCCTCACAGCGTCCACTTGTGCACTGGGGGGATTCAAAAGTCCACAGTCACAAAGACCGAACAGTATAGTCCTCCATACAGTATTATAGGCACCACATCGTCCTCCATACAGAATTATGGGCACCACATCGTCCTCCATACGGACGTATGGGCACCACATCGTCCTACATACAGAAGTATGGGCACCACATCGTCCTCCATACAGAAGTATGGGCACCACATAGTCCTCCATACAGAATTATGGGCACCACATAATGCTAATTAGAACCCCCCAAAAAATAGAAAATGGAGTATATATATATATATATATATATATATATAGATAGATTATAATCAACACAAAAATAACTCCTAAAATATAGCTTTAATAGTTTATGGTTAAAACACTCATATAGTAGGATCAAAGAGCAGTAGCAGACAAAACAATCTTATTATAACCTTAAAATTGTAAAGGTTCTCAAGAGGGGGGTGGGATGTGCGCCCTGCCTAGGGAACTGGTTCCTGACTCGGAACCTCTGGTTTGATCTCTGACTTCTTCAGTCTTCCTAGCCGCACCTCCTCCGACTGCCACGCCAGCTGCGCCTTCCATTCAGACCTTCTTGTTCCAACACGGAGGGCTATCTTGTACAACCAGCCGTATTTCTACAGAGGAAATCAGTGACACTCCATCTCTACCTGCTCACTCTTTCTCTCTCCCACCAACAATGGTGCCAGACCACTTTGCTTGAGGTGTACTCTTCAGTTGCTCTGCCTCTTCCAGGTTGGGGCCTCTTTCTTCTCACCTGCTCATTTCTTGTGAGTTTCTGCCAGTTCTCCCTTGGCTCACTGCAATGGTTGTTGTTTTTTTTCTTCCACGATGCCCATTGAGGGTGGGCACTGCTCACTACAGGCCGACCTCTCCAGACAGGACCCTTCCCAAGTTGGATGGATATTTGCACTCTTCTGATCTGCCAACGTCCACGACAAGGAGAGTTTTCTCTGTCTTGTGCACCACTGTCAACCATCTTGGTCCAAGACGTGGTCACCATCTTTATTTTCTCAGGAACCTTCCCCGCATCCGTCACGATTTCTTGATGCATGATTCAATCCAGCCGACTACATCAAATGTAAAATGACTGAGGGCTGTTGCCATGGTCAAGTTGCCATGGTCATGAACCTTCATTGTGGTTTGGCCCTATGAAGAGGTTTGAAAACCTTGCAATGCATTTACAATAAACCGCATTCATGCTTCAACTTTGTGTGTGATCGTATCTTTGAACCTTGGGCAGAATGGACTCTGAACCACGATATTCCTCATTCATTGCAAAATAATTCCTTAATTCACATACACCTCAAAATATTATAAAAATACATAATCAGTATCGTGAGCATATTTCATAAAAAAAAACAGACCCAAGTGATGTCTGGACTATGATCCTGTGTTATCTCCAGGTGATGTGTAGAGGTATATTGTACAAGCCCAAATGGCCTAGGACAGATAAACATGCCCTGGGAAATGTACTTTGGCTAATTAGCATATTCAAAAACAGTCAGACATTGCACTTGCCCAGTGGTCCAACACAGTTAATACATGCCCTAGAGCATGCACATTAAAAATAGAGGGACAAAATCAACATGTCATAACTTATAACCCATGGGAAATATATAAAGACACAGGAACATGCTAACAAATAATAGCTGATATCACTTATATGTATCAAATGGGCTGTCTATAAAGGTGCTTATCGTAAATGTACTAATGTCCAACCCAATATGTTTTCCCCCTCTCATGCCAGAGGTTCATCAGGGGAACAGTGTGCCAGACAGCAATTTTCTATGTGGACATTCTCCCAAATTGAAGCACTGACGTGATGACCTGGAGCGCAATCAGCGCTACACACTTATATAGAACATGGAGCTAACTATTTCTGGATCCAGAACGGCCTGTGACCTCACTATGGTGTCTTGCTTGGCTTCCATATTCCCAGACTAACCACTATAGGTGAATGCTGGATCCAAATATGTTCCACGCCCCTCCTCCTGCTTAGATTGTAAAAAGATGGCCGCTGGAATGCAAGTGTGTTCTACATCATGGTCACATGACTGGCATTATGCAGGCCATAATGTTCCTCTTCAAACAGTTAGAAGTGCAGATGCTTACCACCTCGGAACAAATGGCCCAAGCTCAATGTGGACGATACTGTACTCATCATATTTCCCCGGGACAAGCCACGGGGTCTGATTACTAGGAGACACAGAACAGTACAAAGCAGAATGCAAAGGCAGAAGTCAGGGAACAGTACCGAGTCATACACAGCAAGACACACAAGCACAGAGGCACAACGTTTACAGACGAGTAAACCTGGGTCAGCAACCACAAGCCGAGTATACGGAATTTCACCGACACCACAATCCAGGAACTGCCAACATTAATAGCCGCCCAAGAACCAATGAGAGGCGAACTAAAATTAACCCTGACCTGACCAGGATGGTAGCGGCCCATTTGTCCAGAGTCATGACCCAGAACTTTCAGAGGGAAATTTTGAAAACGCATCTCTTCAAGAAAGCTTAGAGCCTGCAATAACCATCCTCACCACCGGAGCGGTCGCAATTTCCCTTGGATCGCCCGCTAGGGCAGTGGGGTACGCAGTACCGGGCCACTTCTTAAAGGGGAAGTGTCACAGCGGCGTGACCCGGTCTGTGGCCCTGGGTATCCAAACAAAGGGGAATATTTACAAGGGATAATAGCGTTTGTAATAAAGTGTTCATGACGCCACCTGTGGTACTCGGCAATAAAGATGTTAGCCGACGCTGCAGATGCAGTCCTCTGGGACAGTTGGTGATGCAGCAGTGTTGGTAAAGCTCCCGCAGGTGGAGCTAAGTCCCAGGGCAGATGTAATATAAGGTGGATGGTGATGATGTAGTATTTGGCAAGCAGTGTTGAGTGGGTGTTGTAGGAAGAACTTTAGAAGACACAGTCAGATGCAGTTTCCAAAGCTTTACTCATAGTTCTGCAGGCAAAGCGTCCAGGGCACTGGTTACAGAAGGTTCTGGAGTCGGTCAGCCTGAAAGCAATTTGGGAATCTCCTAATTCAGGTGGGTTGTGAGGTCTCCTTTCTAGCGCTATTCTCTGAGGTACTTGCTGATGTAAACTCTGTTCAAGTTCCTCTCTCTATCTGCTACTTAAGTAGAACTCTACTCGCATGTCAGGCAGCTGTAGCCTGCTCCAGGGATCGCTCCTCTCTGGCGTCTCTGACTCACACGTGCTGCTGTGTCGTCAAGTATCAGTTGGGGACAGAGAACATGCTGTCTTCTGCCCTCCAGATTTGCTGCTAGGGCTTTAGTACCCACTCAGCCTTGGACTCCGGGGTCCGGTGTCTGGCGCTCAGGACTAGGGGTGAGCTCAGCTATAGCTCCTGTCCCCAGCTCCTAGCCACATGTCCTCTCTCAACCCTGTCTACAGGCATGCTCTTCTAACTCCTCCCCAAGGCAGAATGTTCCAAGGAAGCTCCCCTAAAATCAGGTGTTAGAGCTCCCCTTCTGGTCTGGAGTAGGAAAAGTGTTGTAGGCTGTGTGTTACCTGTCAAGGGGATCCTTCCTTTCTTCTAGGCATGACATCACTCCCCTTGGAGGGAGACAAGGTCACTGTGGCAACTGAACTCCTGGGGTGCCACACCCTAACCTACTGTCTCCTTCAACATGACCCTGTAGACTGTAAGCACAAAAGGGCAGGGCCATCTCCTTTCTGTGCCAGTCTGCCATTGTTAGTTTGTTCATTGTGATTTATATTTTTATTTTGTATGTAACTAGTCATGGGCGAGCACTAAAATGCTCAGGTGCTCATTGCTCGAGTTGAGCAAATTGGCCCGAGCAATGAGCCCAATTTAAGTCCATGGGAAACTCGAGCATTTTTCCGGTGACCCCGCCAATAGGGAATGAGAGATGGTCGCCACCTAAGCTCAAACCTGAGCCTGTCCCTGCACTCCCCTAAGCCCTATGCGGATCCTTCTCCCTGCAACGGTCAGGATAGTCTAGCCTAGTTGTCACCTATAACTGCCCTGGCTAGTGCACGGGCCCGGCAAGGAGCACTAGCCTCACCTCTGCAGGTAATAAACACAGGGGAATATGTCACGCTGTATAGCAGATTATATATATGTGATGACAATAATCTATATCAAAGGGCAACATACTATTAACATGCGCATAGCTATATGATAACATAGATTTACCTGACAGAAAGTCCAGTGGGCAAAACGGAATCCGTTATACGCTGTCTCCGGCTAGAGGGTGACCGGGGTCTAAGCTGACCTAACTGGGGTCCTAAACTAATCCCTCAACCTGGGGTACTGTTAAAGGTACAGAGGTCCAGGCCACCAGCGTAAACCCTGTCTCCTATCAATCCCTGCCAACGTATTCTAGTCCTAAGAAGGACCCTGAATACCACCAAAGGGAATGAACAGGTAACGGTTAATTTAACAGAAAGACATACAAGAAAGATAAGAAATAAAGTAAATAAAGTCTTACATACAACACTCACACACAGTAGGAACACCTTAGGTCTCAGAGATAAACTATAAGCTGTAAGAGTAAAAACAACTAAGGAGGCTCTTAGCTTAAGTATTCCCAGAACCGATTCCCGTCTGCTAAACTATATGAATGCTTTCACCGGCATCCAACACCCAGACTGGCAGGAATATAAAAGGAAACTAATTAGAACATAATCCAAAGCAGCCGGGCGGAGGCTGGACCTAGTCTTAGCAAAAGAGCTAGGTAAAATTAACTCTCTCATTACCAAAACACAAAGAAACAGCAGCTCAGCTGTGAGAAGTCAGAATGTGCAATCGCGACGATCTTCGTGGCGATGCACTCTGACAGTACCCCCCTTCTACGAGGGGCCTCCGGACCCTCATGACCAGGTTGTCGGGTAAAATTTGTGTGAAAGGCCGAACCAATCGGTTTTGCGTTATCATTTAGACGCAGGGACCCACGTCCCTCAGGGGCCATACCCCTCCCAAAGAACTTCCACGTTATCTTGACTACCACTGAAGGAGGGGGGGTTAGGGGTGACGGTATGACTGGTGCCAAACATACTTTTTAAGTAATGATTTGTGAAACACATTATGAAATTTTAAACGTAGGAGGGAGGTCCAGCGAAATGCCACAGGTTAATTTTTGGAATGATCCTGTATGGCCCGATGAATCTGGGACCCAACCTAGGAGGGAACTTTAAGTTTTATAATCCGGTAGACAACCACACCAGATCGTTCACCCTCGATCTAGCCAGAAAACTCTCCTCCTATCAGCCATCCGTTTGTAAGGGTTTTTCCGTAACCTTCGTCTTAAGCGATCTGGAACTATCAGTCTCCCTGGAAGTCCCACAGGGGCGTCCCGAGCCCCCAATACCTCCCCTCAAGTTTAGGAGCATACAGCTGACACTACAACTCCCTCTGGGGAATAGGAACCGGAACATCCGTTTCCCGACCCCTGGGAAAGTACGGAGATAAGCTCAGGAAGCAACTTTATTGAGAAAATCATATGTGCGATGAGGAGGTAAAATCTTTACACCCTCTCTGAGAACTTCTCCCAAAAAGTCCTCAGAAAGGAGGCAAAGTCCTAGGCACAACCGCACCCGTGACCGTGCTCATGCAGTTATTCTTGCAAAATTCACCCCACGGCTTTCTTTCTGGGGTTGCCCCAAAATTTAAACACTGGGTTATGTTAAAAAAAGGAGCCTTAGTTAAGTATTCCCAGAACCGATCCAGTCTGCTAAACTATATTTAATGCTTTCCCGCATCCAACACCAGACTGGCAGGAATATAAAGGAAACTAATTAGAACATAATCCAAAGCAGCCGGGCGAGGTGGACCTAGTTTAGCAAAGAGTAGGTAAAATTAACTCTTCTTTACCAAACACAAAGAAACGCAGCTCAGCTGTGAGAAGTCAGAATGTGCAATCGCGACGATTTTTGTGGCGATGCACTCATGACGTACCCCCCCTTCTACGGGGGGCCTCCGGACCCTCATGACCAGTTTGGCGGTGAAAATGTCCGCTGTATAGCAGATATTTATGTGATGCAATAATCTATATCAAAAGGGAAACATACTTTATAACATGCGCATAGCTATATGTTAACATAGTTTTACCTGACAGAAAGTCCAGTGGGTCAAAACGGAATCCGTTATACGCTGTCTCCGGTAGAGGGTGACCGGGGTCTAAGCTGACCCTAAAACTGGGGTCCCTAACTAATCCCTCAACCTGGGGGGTATGTTAAAGGACGAGGTCCAGGCCACCGGGTTTAAACCCTGTTCCTACAATCCCTGCCAACTGTATTCTAGTCCTAAGAAGGCCCCTGAATACCCAAAAGGGTTGAACAGGTAACGGTTAATGAACAGAAAGACATACAAGAAAGTAAGAAAATAAAAGAAAATAAAGTCTTAATAAAACACTCACACACAGAGGAACACCTTAGGTCTCAGAGATAAACTATAGCTGTAAGAGTAAAAACAACTAAGGGAGCTCTTACTTAAAGTATTCCCAGAACCGATCCAGTTGCTAAACTATATGAATGCTTTCACCGGAAATCCAACACCCAGATGGCAGGAATAAAGGAATAATTAGAACATAATCCAAAGCAGCCGGGCGAGGTGGACCTAGTCTTAGAAAAGAGCTAGGTAAAATTAACTCTCTCATTCCCAAAACACAAAGAAACAGAGCTCAGCTGTGAGAAGTCAGAATGTGCAAATCGCGACGATCTTCGTGGCGATGCACTCATGACAGAATGTGACGACCCCAAAAAGGGAAAAGGGGTAACAAAACACCACACTTAGCTTTCTCTGCTGCAAAGCATTGTACAGCAGAATAAAGGCACCAAATAAGCGAACTCAGCAGAAGCACCACTGCACCAGGAGCTCCTTTTTCCGCTTGGTCATGCAGATTGCTTAACACCGACAGTCAGCATCAGGTGACCAATTAAAGGATGGGGAGTGGTCAGCCCACATCAGTGGGCCCGCAGCAAGCAATTACACCAGCTTGCCCGTGGGGAAAACTGACATTTAACCCCCGCTGGCTGAAAGGAAAAAGGTTTAACTTTAATGGAACCAGATCTTGCCACAGATCCAAAAATGGATCGGACACCAGGCCTCCAAGGCGTTAGAGAGCCAATCATGCCCGTGACCAGCTTGGATATCCAAATAATTATAAGGTTTAAAAAGGAATCGGGAGGACGTTGGTACGGTCAGCAAGGTATTCCCCCAGCATCTTCCAAAAATTTGCACTCCTTGTGAGGGTTTACCCCACCCCCTAAAGGGGCCCGTGCGATGGCGTGTTTTAGAAAACTCTCCCCTAACTTTTACAGTGTTCCCCGCCTCTGCTGGATTGGGGTTGTGTCTCTCTCGCCTGTACTCCTTGGTTGTCCAACGAAACTGCGACCTCCCGCCGCCAGCGTTTTCAGATGGGGAATTTTTTAATAAAATGACCAAGGGGCCTTTGGTACTGCCCCATTTTAGTTGACTGTCCGCCTCAGGAAAAAAGAGACAGAAATTTCTCCTTGTAGCATGGGTCTAGAAGTGGGCACTAACCAGTAATGACTGTCACCAAAATTTTTTGGGAAAGCGAGGTTTCGTGTCCGTGGTTAGGTGGACTTTTTCCCGTAACTGCTTGTGAGGGCACGGCTAATGTTGGGGACCTTTCTCGGGGTAATGTGGGGGACTTCACACCCGGGAGAAATATTGGTGGTGAGGACCGAAAATACCGAGAGACGGCCGCCTCCTCAGGCGCGGAAAGTTTCCATGTCACGAGCCTAAAAGGCAAATTTCGAGCTTAAAAAAGTGACCAAAATGTGGGAATTTAGGGATTGTTTGTGGGGCGATGGCTGCGTATTTGCACTTGGGTTCCAAGGACTGGGGTATGGCAAACTGAATGCTGAGCTGGGACAAGGGAATGGATGTGCTTGCTGATGGTGCTAGTTGGTGTGTTTCAATTGCAGGGTGCAGGGCCGAGGCTTTCGCATGCACCAAGGACAGGGGATTGGCTTGCATGCCAAAAAGGGAAGAAGCCCGTTTGGTGTCACCCAACAGACATGTTTCTCTAACCCTGGGGTTCGGCCCACAAAGTGGGTGCTTTGTTTGTCATGCTGGTGGTGGGTCAGGTGTTTGTTTTGACCCCTGCTGATGTGGCCTGACAGGTGGTGCAAATGTCGTTTTTGGGGTTATCGGCAAAGTGTTTTAAAAGCAACTAGACTGGGAAAAAACCTAACAGTTGTATGGCAACTTCCGTGTGTTGCTGTTATGGGAAAAAGGTTGCCCGCCTTCAGTCTGCAGAACCAAATGCTTCTTCTTGCCCGTTGGGGTGCTATGCCTCCCTCCCACTGTGTGCTGCTGTCCTCGCTCTGCATGTCCTCCTGGCAGGTTGGGACAGTTACTATATCATCCCCCACTCTTCTTCCACTTACGCACCCTGGTCCTCCTCCAAACTTTTAAAAATTTTGGGGAAAAAAATCATTGCCCCCTTTTTATGTTTTTAAAACCCCCCATCCCCCTTTTGTGGGACCGTGGCTGCTCAAATTTTTTGGGATCGCTAATGGATCTCTCTTCCCCGCTTAAAGTGGACCAGGAAGGGGCCCCAAACCCATTTTTTTAAAAATAGCTTTCCTGAAGGAAAACTTTTTTTTAAAAAAAATGGGTCAATAATTTCGCTAAGACACTCCCCAAAAAAATTTTAAAAAATTGGGGGGCCCCAAAAGGGGCAGAATTTTGAGCACATGAAAATGCCCCCCCCAAAATTTTTTTAAAACAAACCACAGTTTTAAATAGCGGGTTTGTAGATACCTTTTTTTTTCTGAAAAACGGGGGGGAAAAATTTAACTTCGCTAAATACTCCCCCAAAAATTTAAAGGGGGAAAAGGCCCCGGGGAAATTTTGAAAAATTTTTTAAGCGCATGATATATCCCCCATTATGAATATGAGGGAAAAAAACTACATTTTAAATAGAGGATTTTAGCGCTTAAATGGGAAACCGGACTGGGTTGTTTCTTTTTCCCCCAAAACAAGAAAATGGGGGCAAAAATTTTGTTTCTGGTTTTGCTTTTTAAAAAAAAATAAGGGGGGTTTTAACCAAAAAAATTTTTATTGGGGGCCCCCTTTTTTTACCTGGGGAAAAATGTGGGGGAAATATCAAAAAAAGCAGCAGCAGCAGACAGACCAAAAAAGGGGACTCTCTTGCTTATGCACTAGGGCCCCCCACTACACTTCCTCCCTGCCTATCCTGATTTTTGGGGGCAGCGGGTTGTCCTAAAAAGGGGGACGGTTTTTGAGATGGTTTGGTTTTTTTTATATTGATGTTACACCACTAAGTAAGAAAAAAAAAAAATTTTTCCCCCTAGCTAAAACAGCCCCTTTTTCCCCTACATCCCTGTTTCGGAGGGGGGGGGGGTTTGCCCCCAAGTGGCAGCCCCAGGGGGGGGTTGGGGGGGGGGGGACAGGCTTTGGCTTTTACATTTTTTGGAAAAAAACCCCCCCCTTTTTTTTTTGGTTTTAAAGGGGGGCCCCCCAAATTTTTCAGGGCGGTCCGGGGGGAAAAAAACCCAAAAAAATTTTATCGGCGAGCTCCAAGCCCCCTTTTTTTCAGTGAGATTCTCTGGTAAAAAAAGGTAGTGGTGGCATGCCACTCACCCCCTTAAAAAACCCCCCTTTTTTTGTACATAAAAAAGGGGAATCAATGGTGCTGTAAATAATAATGTAATATGCTACCATCTGGTTTTTTTACTTTTTGGGTGATTTTTTCCCCCTTTTATGTTAAATTAGTCTATTTTTTAAAATTAGTCTCTTGGCATATCTTAAAAAAAAATTTTCCCCGGATTTCAATTACAAAAGCATTGAATATTGACAGGGTTGCAGATTTGAACTTCCATAACTGAATCTTTAAAAAACTTTTGGGGGGGAAAAAAAAGGGAAATTTTTAGAGCATCAGCAGCCATTTCTGGGTTTTTTTGGCCCCAAACATTAAAAAAAACAAATTTTTTAATTCGAAAGAATATGCAAACCAGTCAAGTTAAAAAATTTTTTTAAACTCATTTTTTATCAATTTTTGATATGACATCCTCAGGCCCCTAAAGGTTCTGAAAAAGGGGGTTTAAAATTTTTTAAAATTACCTTTATCTTGTTCAATGATTGTTGCTCAAATAAAAGCTCTGAAAAGCCCAAAAAAGGGGGGGAAAAATTTTTTGGTTCAGAAATACCCGAGGCAAATTTACACTTCGGCTGCTTCCAGAAGAGGAATATTGGGTGTATTATATGGGTGATGTTTTTTTGGGCAGGGGTTTGGGGGTTTTTTCCTCCCCCCATATGTTTTTTTGGGGGAAATTTTTGAAATTTTTGTTTCTTTTTTCTTTCCCCGTTGTTTTTTGGGTTTTTTTTAAAAGCTTTCTGTCATTCCCCGAGGTTGTGGGGTTGAAAAAAATTTTTTTTTTCCCCCAAAAAGATCTTTGGAGGTAAAATTTAAGGGCTCAGTCGTATAATTTGGGGTCCCCCTTTGACTTTGGGGGTTTTTTGTTTGTGTCATCAATTTTCGGCCCCTTTTTGCCCCTTTTTCCCCTTTGTTTTTCCCGGTTTTTTCAAGGGATAAAAAAAATTAAAAACTTTTTTCCCCCCTTTTCAATTTTGAAAAAGTACAGCACGGACTGTGAAATGATGTCGTCTGTGTGTGCACATGTTTGCATGGATCCATAGTTTTGGGTTTTTGGGGCATTTCTCTTTTGTGATACTGGGAAAAAACAAACTGTTTTTGTGAGTTTTGCACAGGAAAAGTCAGGGAATTTAAAACCCACGGATATGTAAATTGCACCATAGTTTTATAAAGGGTAAAACCCTTTACAGTTGGGGCTAAAAAGTTTACTTATCCGGCAAAAATTTTTTGCTTTCGGGGGCCCTGTTTTCAAAAAATAGGAATGAAACCCCAAAAACTTTTCCCCATCAGGGTTTTAGTGTTTGGGTGAAGCCATTTATTGTCAAACTACTGTTTTTTTTGTTTTTTAAAATCAAAATGCAACCCAAAACATCCAAAACGCCCCCGGGATAAAAAAGTTTAATCCCCCATTTTTTAAATTTCCATGTATTGCCCCCTTTCAATGACGGGTTTGAAGCCCTTTTGTGATGGGTTGGGGGAATGAGGTACTTTTTTTTTCAGAGGGTAAACTGCCCACTCTTCTTGGCAAAAACCCTCCATTTTCTGAAATTTTTCCGGGCTGTCAACCATGAACTCCCATGCTTGGTTTCCCCCCAAAAGTGGCTCAATGATAGGGAGGTCAGAAGATTTTGGGGTTGGCCACTCCAGAACCTTCACTTTGTTCTGCTTTTTGCCAACCCACAAGGGGGTTTAGTTGGGCCCTTTTGTTTTGGTCATTGTCATTTTGGAACATTCAAGTTCGTCCCATGCGCGCTTCCCGGGGTGAGATTGCAAAATTTTCCCCCAGTATTTTCTGATAAAGTGCTCCCCTTTTTATTTTTAAACCTTTTCCCTTTTTTTTATCCCACCCCCCCCAAAACTGGTCCCCCCTTTTTTACATAGGGAAGGTGTTGTAGGGGCCCTCCCTCTGCGGGGGAGGGCTTTGGGGCCTTCCCCGGGGCGGGGGGCCCCCCTTCCCCCCCCCCGGTTCCCCGCCCTTGGGGTCCCCCCTTTCCCTTAGGGAGGGGCCCGGGCCCCCCCCCCTTTAAAGGGCCCCCCGGCCTTTAAAAAGGCCCCCCAAAAGGGGGCCCCCCCAAAAAGATTTCCCCCAAAAGGGGGCCCCAAAGAAGTTGTTTTCCCAAAACATCGCAAACCCTCGGGGTGTTACCAAAGGGTTTTTGCGGGCTCCCCTTCCTCCCCACCTCCGGGGGGTTGGCCCAAAGGGGTTAAACCGGGCAACCCAACTCCCCTCCCCGGGGGGAATTCCTTTGCGAACACCGGGGTTCGGCCCACCTCTCTCGGCTTTCCAAATTTTTTGGGGGGGCCCCATCCCCTGAAACCCCGGTGGGGGGCCTCCCCTGCTTATCTTTAGAGATTCCTCCCATTCTACTGATCTCCTGGGGCCTAACGGGGGCTACCGGGGGTTATTAGGCCCTTGGAACCCCGGTTGTGTTTTTTCGGGGACCCCCCGGCATTTCCCCCTTTTGGGTTTTCCCCGGACCCCGGTACTTTCCGTGAAATTTTTTGGATGCCCCAAAATTTTCCTATTTCCCCGACCCAGGACGGAAAGGTTTTGAAACCCCCCCTTCATTTCCTACCTATGGGTCCACCAAGGGGGTATTCGTACCCGGTTTTGGGGGCCCCCCCCTTTTTTCAGGAAGCCCCCCTTGATTAAATAGGGTTCCGTTTCCCCAACCCTTTTTTTTGGGGGCCATGGAACCCGGGGGTGCAAAATCCCCTTTCCAGGTCTAAATTTTTTCCCAACGGACCCCTTTCCCGGGGAAATTTTAATTCCCCTGGAAAAATTTCCCGACCCCCCCCCCCAAAACCGGGCATTCCCCTCCCCAAATTCCTTTTTTTCCTTTACCCCGCCCCTTTTCCTTGGTTTTGGGGGAATGTCGTGGGGTTTCAAAACAGTGATGTTTTAAAAACCCCCCCCCCTTTCCCCGGGGGGGCCCAAAACCTTTTGCCCATAGGAGGGGGGCCCCAAAACCCTTTTTTTTAAAGGAAAATTTTTGGGTCGACGTTGCCTTTTTTCCAGTTTTTGGGAATTTTTCCCCCCCGGAGGGACTCCTCCACCCCCCAATTTTCTTTTTTTCCCCGGGGGAAAACCCTACTTCCGATTCTCAGCGGGCGGGAATCCTCTAAATTTCTTCGGGGATGCCGGGTATTAAAATTAACTCCTGGGCCCAAAACCCTTCGTTCCTTCCCCCCAAAAATTAATAGGGTTAAAGGGAAAAGGACCAAAATTTTTTTTTAGTTTCTTTCAACCTTTTCCCTTTCTTTTTAGGAATTTTTGAGTTTTTTTCCCCGTGGAAAACCCCTGGGAAAAAGGGGGGGGTTTTTTAGGGAAAAGGGGGAACCGTCCTCCCAAGGGGGGAAAACCCCTTTGGGCGCCCGGGGGCCCCCTAAAAAAAAATTTTTTTTTCCCCCCCCTTTTTAAATTCTTTGGGGGAAATTTCAACCGACCCCAAATTTGGAAGGGGAATTTTTTTGGTTTTTTTTTCCCCCAAACTTGGGAAAATTTTTTTCTTGTATGGGGGCTCCCCCCCACCCCTCACAAGCCTTTTAACCTAATTTTTTGGGGTTTCCTTTTCTTTTTTGTACTCTCTAGCCCCTTCTATTGTTGTAAAAAACAGGCTCATTTTTGGGGTTTCCGGGGGACGGGGAAAAAAGTTTTTTTGTTTTCCTCCAAAACCCCCAATATTTTAAGGGCCATTCCTTTGGTTTTGCATTTTTTTAAAAAGGAAAAAAACCCCCTCCCCCCTTTTTTTCCCCATGACGCCCCCGGACCCCCCCCAAAAAAAAATAAAAGGGGGGGCCCCCCCCCCCCCCCCCCCCCCCCCCCCCCCCCCCCCCCCCCCCCCCCCCGGTTATTTTAAAAATTTGGGGAAAAAAAACCCAAAAAACCCCCAGGGGGGTTTTTTTTAAAAAAAGGCCCTCGTTAGAACGGGGTAAATTTGGGGGGGTTTTTTAAGACCCCGGGTTTCCAAATTTTTGGTTGGGGGGGCAGAATTTAAAAAAAATTTTGGGGGGGGCCCATAAAAATTTAGTCGTTTGTGGGGGTAATGAAAAGGGATTCAAACCCGGGGACCCAAAAAGGGACCCTTTTTCCTGAATCTCCCAGTTTTTCAGGTTGGTCAAATTCCCGGGGTTTTTTAAATTTTGGGTTAAAAACATTTTTTCTTATCCCGGGCCCAGGGGGGGTTTTTTTTTTCCCCTCCCTTTCCGCCTTAAAGTCCCACAACCCTTTTTTTTGGGCTACAATTTCTAGGGAAAGAAGGGGGAAAAATTTCTGACCGGGGCCATTTGGGGGCTTTCGCCCCATTTTTTACCCCTTTTCCCCCTTTTTTCCCCCCGGGCCCCAACCCCGCTCCCCCAAAAGCTAAATCCCCAGCTGGCCCCGACAAAGGGAGCTTTCTTTCTTAAAAAAGGCCTTTTTTTTCCCGGGAAATTGCCGGGCCAAACCCGCCTGGGGGGCCCCTTTAAACCCGGGGGGAAAAAAAAAATTTGGGAGGGGGACTGGGGCCTTTCCCTTTCCCTTCGGCCTTTTTTGGGGACAATTTTGGGCCTTTTAAGGGGATTGGGGGGGTCTTTAAAACCAGGGGGGTTTCCCCCAAAACAAACCTAAAAAACCCCTTTTAA
>JARQOD010000006.1:356718012-356800350 GCA_033576555.1 Oophaga sylvatica
GATTACGGGATGACTCAGTTTAGGAGATTTTGACACTGGCTTTTGAAAAGATTTTACTCTGTCTGATTTTACAAAATTAGTATGATTTATTTTCCTTTCACGATTCTCATGTTTTCTAGCAAAATCAAGGGATTGCGCACATTCAAATAAAGAATTTTTGTGACGCAATAACACAAGATACAGAATTTAGGAATCCAAATTTGTTTACAAAACATTTTATCATTGATTGTGTTTTGACATTAGTAATGAGAGTTTTGTACAACCTTTCAAATATGGACATGAATGTGAAAAGTACATTCTTTCCGGCCAATCCTTAATTTTTGAAGAATATCAATATCTGGACAATCTTCATGCACAGAAAATCAGAATTTTCAATCTGTCTTTATCATTTAGATCTCCATGTAAGTTGTTATCACAAGATAATTTTAATGTTAACCCCTTCACCCCCAAGGGTGGTTTGCACGTTAATGACCGGGCCAATTTTTACAATTCTGACCACTGTCTCTTTATGAGGTTATAACTCTGGAACGCTTCAACGGATCTTCGCGATTCTGAGATTGTTTTCTCGTGACATATTGTACTTCATGTTAGTGGTAAAATTTCTTCGATATACCTTGCGTTTATTTTTGAAAAAAACGCAAATATGGAGAAAATTTTAAACATTTTGCAATTTTCAAACTTTGAATTTTTTTTCCCTTAAAACAGAGAAATATGTCACACAAAATAGTTAAGAAATAACATTTCCCACATGTCTACTTTACATCAGCACAATTTTGGAACCAAAATTTTTCTTTGTTAGGAAATTAGAAGGGTTAAAAGTTGACCAGTGATTTCTCATTTTTACAACAAAATTTACAAAGCCATTTTTTTAGGGACCACCTCACATTTGAAGTCACTTTGACGGGTCTATATGGCAGAAAATACCCAAAAGTGACACCATTATAAAAACTGCACCCCTCAAGGTACTAAAAACTACATTCAAGAAGTTTATTAACCCTTCAGGTGCTTCACAGGAGCTGAAGCAACGTGGATGGAAAAAATTAATATTTAACTTTTTAGCCACAAAAATGATCTTTTACAAACTTTTTTTTATTTTCACAAGGGTAAAAGGAGAAAATGGACAGATAAAGTTGTTGTGCAATTTCTCCTGAGTACGCCAATACCCCATATGTGGGGGAAAACCACTGTTTGGGCACACGGCAGAGCTCGTAAGGGAAGGAGCGCCGTTTGACTTTTTCAAACTAAAATTGGCTGGAGTTGAGATTGGACGCCATGTCGTGTTTGGAGAGCCCCTGATGCGCCTAAACAGTGGAAACCCCCCACAAGTGACACCATTTTGGAAACTAGACCCCCTAAGGAACTTATCTAGATCTGTTGTGAGCACTTTGAACCCCAAAGTGTTTCACAAAAGTTTATAATGCCTGGGTGTGAAAAAAAAAAAAAACAATTTTCCACAAAAATGATTTTTTAGTCCCAAATTTTTGATTTTTCCCAAGGAAATTGGACCCCAAAACTTGTTGTCCAATTTGTCCTGAGTACGCTGATACCCCATATGTGGGGGGGGGAAACTGTTTGGGCGCACGGCAGGGCTTGGAAAAGAAGCAGTAACGTTTTGGAATGCAAACATTGATGGGGGTCATGTTCCGTTTGTAGTGCCCCAGATGAGCCTAAACAGTGGAAACCCCCCACAAGTGACCCCATTTTGGAAGCTAGACCCCCTAAGGAACTTATCTAGATCTTTGGTGAGCACTTTGAACCCCCAAGTGCTTCACACAAGTTTATAATGCCCGGGCATGAAAATAAAAAATCCTATTTTTTTCCCACAAAAATTATCTCTTAGTCACTAATTTTTTATATTTTCCCATAGGTAACAGGAGAAATTGGACCACAAAATTTGTTGTCCAATTTGTCCTGAGTACGCTGATACCCCATATGTGGGGGGGAACCACTGTTTGGGCGCATGGCAGAGCTCGGAATGGAAGGAGCACTATTTGACTTTTTCCAACCAAAATTGGCTGGAATTGAGATTGGACGCCATGTTGCATTTGGAGAGCCCCTGATGTGCCTAAACAGTGGAAACCCCCCACAAGTGACCCCATTTGGGAAACTAGACCCCCTAAGGAACTTATCTAGATCTTTGGTGAGCAATTTGAACCCCCAAGTGCTTCACACAAGTTTATAACGTAGAGCCGTAAAATTAAAAAATTATATTTTTTCCACAAAATTGATCTTTTCACCCCAATTTTTATCTTCCCAAGGGAAACAAGACTCCAAAAGTTATTGTGCAATTTGTCCTGAGTGCGCTGATACCCCATATGTGGGGGTAAACCACTGTTTGGGTGCATGGCAGAGTTTGGAAGGGAAGGAGCGCCGTTTGACTTTTTCAACGCAGAATTGGCTGGATGCCATGTCGTGTTTGGAGAGCTCCTGATCTGCCTAAACAGTGGAAACCCCCCACAAATGACACCATTTTGGAAACTAGACCCCTCAAGGAACTTATCTAGATGTGTGGTGAGCACTTTGAACCCCAAAGTGCTTCACAGAAGTTTATAACGTACAGCCGTAAAATAAAAAATTTCTTTTTTTTTTTTTACAAAAATGATTTTTTCGCCCCCAATATTTTATTTTCACAAGGGTAACAGGAGAAATTGGACCCCAAAAGTTGTTTTCCAATTTGTCCTGAGTACGCTGATACCCAATATGTGGGAGTAAACTACTGTATGGGCGCACGTCGGGGCTCGGAAGGGAAGTAGTGACGTTTTGGATTGCAGACTTTGATGGAATGGTCTGGGGGCGTCATGTCGCATTTGGAGAACCCCTGATGCGCCTAAACAGTGGAAACCCCCCACAAGTGACCCCATTTTGGAAAATAGACCCCACAAGGAACTTATCTAGATGTGTGGTGAGCACTTTGAACCCCGAAGTGCTTCACAGAAGTTTATAACGTACAGCCGTAAAAATAAAAAATCCTTTTTTTTTTTACAAAAATGATTTTTTCGCCCCCAATATTTTATTTTCACAAGGGTAACAGGAGAAATTGGACCCCAAAAGTTGTTGTCCAATTTGTCCTGAGTACGCTGATACCCAATATGTGGGAGTAAACTACTGTATGGGCGCACGTTGGGGCTCGGAAGGGAAGTAGTGACGTTTTGGATTGCAGACTTTGATGGAATGGTCTGGGGGCGTCATGTCGCATTTGGAGAACCCCTGATGCGCCTAAACAGTGGAAACCCTCCACAAGTGACCCCATTTTGGAAAATAGACCCCACAAGGAACTTATCTAGATGTGTGGTGAGCACTTTGAACCCCAAAGTGCTTCACAGAAGTTTATAACGTACAGCCGTAAAATAAAAAAATTCTTTTTTTTTTTACAAAAATGATTTTTTCGCCCCCAATATTTTATTTTCACAAGGGTAACAGGAGAAATTGGACCCAAAAAGTTGTTTTCCAATTTGTCCTGAGTACGCTGATACCCAATATGTGGGAGTAAACTACTGTATGGGCGCACGTCGGGGCTCGGAAGGGAAGTAGTGACGTTTTGGATTGCAGACTTTGATGGAATGGTCTGGGGGCGTCATGTCGCATTTGGAGAACCCCTGATGCGCCTAAACAGTGGAAACCCCCCACAAGTGACCCCATTTTGGAAAATAGACCCCACAAAGAACTTATCTAGATGTGTGGTGAGCACTTTGAACCCCGAAGTGCTTCACAGAAGTTTATAACGTACAGCCGTAAAAATAAAAAATCCTTTTTTTTTTACAAAAATGATTTTTTCGCCCCCAATATTTTATTTTCACAAGGGTAACAGGAGAAATTGGACCTCAAAAGTTGTTGTCCAAATTGTCCTGAGTACGCTGATACCCAATATGTGGGAGAAAACTACTGTATGGGCACACGTCGGGGCTCGGAAGGGAAGTAGTGACGTTTTGGATTGCAGACTTTGATGGAATGGTCTGGGGGCGTCATGTCGCATTTGGAGAGCCCCTGATGCGCCTAAACAGTGGAAACCCCCCACAAGTGACCCCATTTTGGAAAATAGACCCCACAAGGAACTTATCTAGAAGTGTGGTGAGCGCTATGAAGCCCAAGTACTTCACAGAAGTTTTATAACATACAGCCGTAAAAACAAAAAAATCATTTTTTTTTTACAAAAATGATTTTGTCGCCCCCAGTTTTTTATTTTCCCAAGGGTAACAGGAGAAATAGGCCAAATTGCACAATAACTCTTGGGGTCCAGAGTATGCTGATACCCCATATGTGGGGTAAACTACTGTTTGGGCGCATGGCAGAGCTCAGAAGTGAAGGAGCACCATTTGACTTTTTCAACGCAGAATTGGCTGGAATTGAGATCAGACGCCATGTCACATTGAGAGCCCCTGATGTGTCTAAACAGCAGAAACCCCCCAATTCTAACTCCAACCCTAACCCCAAACACCAATAACCCTAGTCCCAACCCTAACCACAAACCTAACCCTAACACACCCATAACCCTAATCCCAACCCTAATCCTAACGTTAGCGCCAACCCTAACCCTAATACTAACGTTAGCGCCAACCCTAACCCTAACTTTAGCCGCAACCCTAACCCTAACGGGAAAATGGAAATAAATACATTTTTTTAATTTTATTATTTTTCCCTAACTAAGGGGGTGATAAAGGGGGGTTTGATTTACTATTTATAGCGGGTTTTTGTGATTGGCAGCTGTCACGCTAAAAGACGCTTTATATTGCAAAAAATAGTTTTTTGCATCACCACATTTTGAGAGCTATAATTTTTGCATATTTTGGCCCACAGAGTCATGTGAGGTCTTATTTTTTGCGGGACGAGTTGACGTTTTTATTTGTACCATTTTTGAGCACGTGACATTTTTTGATCGCTTTTTATTTCGATTTTTGGGAGGTTAGAATGAACAAAAATCAGCAATTCATGAATTTCTTTTGGGGAGGCGTTTATACCGTTCCGCGTGTGGTAAAATTGATAAAGCAGTTTTATTCTTCGGGTCAGTACGATTATGGCGATACCTCATTTATATCATTTTTTTAGGTTTTGGCGCTTTTATAGAATGAAAACAATTTTATATAAAAAATCATTATTTTTGCATCGCTTTATTCTGCGAGCTATAACTTTTTTATTTTTTCACTGATGATGCTGTGTGATGGCTCGTTTTTTGCGGGACAAGATGACGTTTTCAGTGGTACCATGTTTATTTATATCGGTCTTTTTGATCGCGTGTTATTTCACTTTTTGTTCGGCGGTATGATGATAAAGCATTGATTTTTTGCTTCGTTTTTTTTTTTTTTTTTAAGGGGTTCACTAAAGGGGTTAACTAGTGGGACAGTTTTATAGGGGGTCGTTACGGACGCGGCGATACCAAATATGTGTACTTTTATTGTTTTGTTTTTTTTATTTACAGGAAAAAATGAATTTATTGGGGAATATTTTTTTTTTTTTTATGATTTTTTTTTACACTTTTTATTTTCACTTTTTTTACTTTTTTACTTTGTCCCAGGGTGGGACATCACTGTATTTTATCAGATCGCTGGTGTGACAGTGTGCACAGCACTCTGTCACACCAGCGATCGCTCTGGCATCGCTGCAGGCTTCCCCAGCGCCTGCTCTCAGCAGGCACTGAGGAAGCCGCCTCCCTGCAGGACCCCGGCGCCATCTTGGATCCGGGGACCTGGAGGGAGGACGGACCCTCGGAACAGCGCGACACATCGCGCTGCTCTGAGGGTCTCAGGGGAGCGCGCAGGGAGCCCCCTGCCTGCGCGATCCTCCCCTGTGCCCCGGGTACACCGCGATCATGTTTGATCGCTGTGTGCCAAGGGTTAATGTGCCGGGAGCGGTCCGTGACCGCTCCTGACACACAGTCACGGGTGTCAGCTGTGATAATCAGCTGACACCCGGCGGCGATCAGCTGCGCTCCCCCCGGGAGCGCAGCTGATCGCCCATGACGTACTATTCCGTCCATGGGAATTAGGTCCAGGGTCACATGGACGGAATAGTACGTCTGATGGCAGAGAGGGGTTAAGCGTCGAAAAAGGAAGAAAAAAGACGAGTGCAAAAATAGCGCACACCCCAATAAAACAAAATGAAAAAATATATATATGAAATCAAATAGAATATAAAAGTGAAAATTTTATTATAACAGACCAAAACACAGACAATAGTAAAACATAATTAAAAATACATGTAATGCAAAAAACACATAACACCCCAAGGTCCATAGGCATATGAGACCAACATGAAAATCCCCGCAATTAGAACCTGAGTTCAGATGAAATGTGTAGTCATGGTCATAACACAAATAGAAAATGGCACATGATATACCAAATTACACTGAAAATAGGGGAAATAACAGGTCACAATATACAATGTGCTATATGAAACGGTCAATAGAGAAACTAGATATGCAAAAAAGAGCTATGAAACTGAATAATAGCAAATAATGTTCAATGTTACCCGATGAATGAAGCTGGAAAAGCGCTAGTAAATACTATAAGAAAGTGTCGCAATGACAGTGACGTAATCAAGAGATGCAAAATAAAGGCAAGGTGTTGAATAACACCAAGATTGCCTATATAGTATGCGCTGCACCAAGAAAAAGCTGATCAGCAAAAAAAAAAAAAAAAACAAGATCGGTAACGTTACCAGTTCAAGCCCGAGGAAGGAGGTTCAAGTGACCGCAAGGTAAGAATGGAAACACGGGGAACGGTCCCGGGACCAGGGGTGAAGAAACCCCACGCGTATCGCTGCGGCTGCAGCTTCATCAGGGGAAGGGTAAGGAATATAATGCATGCGGTCCTTAAATAGTATTGTAAATGAACGCTGGAAGTCCCATGACAGGAAATGCCCTGCTAAGATGAACCGGAAGCTATAGCCGGCTCACAAAGGTCAGAGTGAGCGTCATAAATCAGGTGGCACCTGCACAAAGCAGGATTCATGATACCATAATGGGCAACCATATGAGCGATTATAAAGAAGAATATAAATTAATATATTGAATAAAGCATACATATAAGTAGCCCAATACAATTGGTATCCGATAATCATATAGATATGATATAATAGGTGAATAATTATATATGTCAAACGATGAAAATACATGTTTTCAAAGAATCACACATAATAGTATGTAACATAAAGAACAGTCAGTAAAATGGCATAGTTGCCATATCATGAAATATGTTCACATACGGATACAAAATGTAGTGGATATTATCATATAAAGTATGCTGATATCGGAGCGCCATACCTGAAAGAGAGCAAATTGACGCAACCACAAAAAGAAAAAAAAAAAAAGTATTATAATATAAGCACACAAAATTACAAAAAAATTTCTCAAAATTTTTTTTTTTTTTTTTATATATCAAAAAGAACACTCAAAATGTGACAAAATTATATATACATAAAAGGGAAAATTGTCAAGAGAAGTGACCTATGAGCAATAAGTATAAACATCCAAAAACATATAAGGAAAAAGGGCACATAATTGAATGAGCTGTAAAACATTTTATCCCAAGAAGCCGGTGAAAAGTAGATCTTCATTGAGGCCAAGTGGAGAAATGCTCCGTAAATTGTAAATCCAGCATGATTCAGCTTGAAGTAGTAGTTTTTGGAAATTTTCCCCCCTTCCATTACCAGTGATTTTCTGCAAGCCCAAAAAATGGGTATTATTCACATTGCCTCCATGTTGATTTAAAAAGTGGGATGCTACCGGGGTAAGCACCCGACCCTTTTTCACATCTGATGCTGCTAGATTAATAGTAGAGAGATGCTTTTGTGCTCTCTTTCTCAATTCCTGAGAAGTTTGACCAACATAGACCTTATGACATGGACAGACAATTGCATAGATAACATTTCTGGTTTTGCAGTTGATGTATGATTTCAGGGGATGTGATTTATTATCCAAGGGGTTAAAAAAGGAGTGTCTGGTGTTAGGCATAAAAGGGCAAACGCTGCAATCTCCACATGGAAAAGACCCTATGAGGCGTATGCCCCTATTTAATCTGATGGTTGGGTGAACAAAGTGACTATCAGTCAGAATGTCACGGAGATTAGATGCTCTCCTAGCTGCCATCTTGGGCCGTGGGCTTACAAGGGAAGAAGTTTGGGTATCTGTACACAAGATATCCCAATGCTTGTTAAGAATGCCTCTCAGTTGGTCCCAACCACTATTAAAGGTGGTAATAAACCTAACCTGAGAGTCCCGTTGGCGATAGCCATGGGCAAGCAGAGCATCTTGGTTACATCCCTTTGCCCGTTCGTAAGCTGTCGAGATCACTTTTTTAGGGTAACCCCGTTGTTTAAAGCGGTCAGTGAGGAGTCTTGATTGATGATAAAAATCACTATTCAAGGTGCAATTGCGCCGGATCCTCAGAAATTGCCCCACCGGGATGCCCTTTCTAGTATGTACAGGATGGAAGCTATCATACTTTAATAGGCTATTGGTGGCCGTCGGTTTGCGGAAAAGATCTGTAATAAGTCCCTCATTGTCGGCTGTCACCTTCAAATCCAAAAATGTAGTGGTGATAGAGGAGATGGAATACGTCAGATGGATGTTAAGACAATTGTTATTAAGTTCCTGGATGAATAGATGACAATCAGTTTCAGTGCCTGTCCAGATAAAGAACACGTCATCAATGAAGCAATACCATTTATATACGTGTTCCCTGAAGTGGCATGAACGATATACCACTGTATCCTCCCACCAGCCTAAAAAGATATTTGCATAGGCTGGCGCACAGCGAGCCCCCATGGCAACGCCAGAAATTTGGCGAAAAAAGGACCAATCAAATACAAAAAAATTGTGATGTAAAATAAATTGTAATAAATCAATAAAAAACGAGTCATGTAGTCGGTCCGAGTTGGCCTGTTTATCCAAAAAATAGGAAACTGCATGAATGCCATCTTCATGGTCGATATTAGAATACAAAGACTCAACGTCACATGTGACGAGGAGCATAGAATCATTCATGGCGATGTTCCGGCAATTTTCTATAAAGTGGGAATATATATATATAAAAGATTTTTATTTGTGGTGCACCCATCTCATGTTTTGATCCCTTAATGTTAAGCGTCTGGAAAAGGTTGCTGGAAGCCACAATTTAAATAATTGATTCCTCTCCTTATTAGTTAAATCAAGCTTATAAACAAAACTTTCGAATATTTCAGAATTTCTGCACACATGGATTTTGTTATCATATGCAGGAATGATTTTGCATAGTTTTAACAAATTTTTCCTAACTTTAGTTTGGAGTTGGGCCTCTGAATTGTCTTCTATTTTTGGTGGCCTTTGTACATCTGTCCCTCGGACGTCATCTACATTAGTTTTGAAGTCTCCTCCCATGTGTCCTTCTACATTAGTTCTGAAGTCTCCACCCATGTTTCCTCCTACATTAGTTCTGAAGTCTCCTCCCACATTTCCTCCATCTTTTTTTACATCATCAGAGACAAGGTCACTTTCAGTAGCCATTACAGACACATGTCCCACATCTTGTTCAATTTCCTCATTACAGTCAATCTCGGGAACATCACTAGTATCATCTGACACTATTTCTGCACAGTCATTTTTAGATTTCTCTGACACAAACTTGTGAAATACATCAACCAACTGTAAAATATTTTTCAATTTCTCTCTTTCTCTATTAAAGGACACCAGCTTAGAATCTAGCTTTAGATTTTCCATTTCACATTCTGCATATAAGCTGAGCCATAAAACTTCTAAATTAGACTGATCTACAGACATAAATTTCAGTCTACTTTGCTTAGAAAAAGAAGTAATTACATCCATTGTTTCTTACCTTGAAATATCTCAGCTTGTAGTTCCTTTCTTGGAAAACGCTGGCCTCTTGTCATCAGCACGTCAGCACGTCTGATTCCTGTAGTACGTCTGATACTAATCAATCAATCTGGCAACTCTTAGTCCTCATTCATCTATAGATTCTGTCTGATCCTTGTGACGTGAAATAGTGGAATTCTTGAGACTTGGACAACAGGTGTCTTTAGCAAACCTCACCTCCCCGTGTACAAGGGAAATAATCCACTTAAAATAGCACAGAAGAAGAACTGACTGAGCTCGCCATTATGTTAAAAATGCTTAATTTCGTATATTTTTACCAGGACTTGTTACCAGATGCGATACTCTAAGGAAAATGTCACAATGTTTCTTATTAAAAAATTGTAGTGGTTTATTGGACTGTCCACCAAAAAAACATCATTGCAGAAAAACATAAAATGAGTTAGTTACGAAGAGATTGTCCATTTGTCCATAGCCAAAGCTTGTACACATCTTTCCTTGGTGTCCTGAATGGTAAATGACATCTGCCTCTGTCAGGAGCGTCTAAGGATTTTTTTTATAAGAAACATTGTGACATTTTCCTTAGAGTATCGCATCTGGTAACAAGTCCTGGTAAAAATATACGAAATTAAGCATTTTTAACACACAGTGAATGAAATATCGAAAAATTCTATTTGGTATTTGGATATACATACAATATGAAAAAAGGAAGAGGTTTTTTGTTATAATGTATATGTTTTTAGGATTTTTCATTTTTGTATGAAATCACACTTTAGTATGTTTAATAACATTTTAAAAGAAATTTTATATGTATTATAATTATATTTATAGTGTTTTTAGAAAGAAAATAAACTTTTATGTGAAAAATTTGTGTGTAAAAATTTTTTGGTGTAAAATATTTTATTTTTTGTGTGAAAAAACTTGTGCATAAAATTTATACAGTATATGGGTTTTGTTAGATCCCTCGGAGTGCAAAATCCTGCATATCTGAGTATCTGGGTGTGTTTGAAACACAGATCTTTCAGCCCCCACCCAAAATGACATGCAGCGATATCTGCTATAAAATGTGTTCAGATGGATGTGTTTATATGTATGACATTATACCTGAAGAAGACTCTAAGGCCGGAGTCAGACACAACGTATAAAAATACGGTCCGTATATGTGATCTGTTGGCAATGTGAGGCTGCTTTTTTTGCGCATGTTAGCATTCGTATGAAATCCATATGGCATTCGTATAGCGTTTTTTTCTCGCAACCTTGCAAAATGGACATTTAACGATTTTGAGGCCTGAAAATAAATCATCATCAGCAACCCTATTTATTGGCTTTACAACAGGTGGCAGCCTCCAATCTGGCCATTTTGGTTCCATGCTTGTGTTGGTGTATTTGTGGCTCGTGTGAAAAGTATCAGACAGACTTAGTTTCACCCCAACTGAGCGGGTGCTATATAACTGGGTTTTGTCACGTCGCTTTGGCCAGCCATACCCAGTGGATCCGAGGAGGAGGAGACGACTGTGGGTCCATCCGCTTTTGAGGCAATGCCTCACTAAAGGCCATTTCCACAGTCTCTATGCATCACTGCGGACCCATCCCGACAAGTTTTACCAATATTGTCGCATGAGCCTTGCCACCTTTGATATTTTGTTGGAGACAGTGCGCCCTGGGATCACCTTTCAGGACACCAGGATGCACATATGTATTTCTGCTGAGGAGCGCCTTCTCCTTACGTTACGGTATGTATTTCTCCTCCTCATACTGTATGTTGATGTTTCCAAATTTAGTATATAGTTCTGTTTCAAAATTTAGTTTGTTTTAGTTGTAATATATATCCAAAATCAAAACTCGCATTATTAATAATAATGTGTATTTGTTTCTAAAATCACATAGCCATTGGAACTCTTTTTATGTTGTTATTGCATGGCTTGTTAGTTAGACACTGTAACTTTGATTAATGTGATTAGTTTTTAACCTTCAACATGTTAGCTAATTTTACTTTATATTTTCTTCGCTTCTAGCTTCCTCAAAACTGGTCTTTCATATGTGGCAATCAAATCAACAATATCAGGCATTGTCCGGTCTACCTGTTCTGAAATCTGGTCACGACTTCATCAAGTGGTCATGCCTGAGATAAAGATGGAAGACTGGTTGCGGATTTCCAGGGGATTTGAGGAGCACTGCCAGTTTCCCAATTGCTTTGGAGCCCTGGATGTGAAGCACATCCGTGTGCGTAAGCCGGCAAACTCAGGGTCCCAATTCTATAATTATAAACAATATTTTTCTGTAGTTTTGTTGGCCGTGGTCGACAATCACTACCGGTTTATAATTGTAGATATTGGGGCCTATGGAAGAACTGGAGATTCTAGAGTCTTCAATTATTTCATTATGGGTGGGCGGCTGCGCAATAATCAGTTGGACCTACCCCTACCACGTCAGCTAACAGGCTCCAATATTGAACCTGTGCCTTATGTCCTTGTTGCAGATGAGGCCTTTCAATTGACCCATCATGTAATCCCCGTAGAAACTTGGACCACCGACACAGAATCTTTAACTTGAGCCTATCACATGCACGACGACTGGTGGAGTGCGCCTTTGGCATTCTTTGTGCCAAATGGCGGGTCCTCCAGTCAGCCATTCAGTTGAGTGAAGCTAATGTTAATGAGGTAATTAAAGCATGTGTCATCCTAGACAACTTCACCCGAATACATGATTGCTCTTCAGCTGATGGTGCTGAAGTTGTGTATGACAATGTAGGTATGCCTATTCCACATGTGATCCCTCCTCGTTGTCCGCTCTCTGGACTCAAAGTACATGATGTGTTCACTAATTGTGTAGTAACACCTCAGTGGGTGCTACTCCCTGGCAAGAGAATGCTATATCTATGTTGTAATTATCTTTTTTTTGGTTTATTTAAAAGTTTGTTCTTGAAGTTTGTGTGTGCTTTCATTTGCATTGTGGCAAATGTAGAAATATTTTGTTGTCCAAGTTATGAATTAAATAACACACAAAAAGCTTAAATTTCTAACTTTTTATAAAGCCAAAATATAACTTTCGCAAAAAAAATAAAAATTTAACTCATATGGCTTTTGTGGCCATACAAATTTGGCCAAACATTTTTTTGCATATTTGTTAAAACAAAACTGTACCAAAATACATAAATTTGCATTAGCAAAATAACACACAACCACAATTTATAAATTCTCATAGGTTGGTGGTGGGGATGGCGGAAGTCCAGCTTCAGTTTGTTGCTGGGTTTGACGCCCAACTTGGACGTCACCCTGTGTGGGAACATATTCTGTCCCAGGATGAGTGATGTGGCCATGATACTGTTGGTGACTATAGAAGTGGCCAGAGGGATATTGGAGATGATACTCCTGTGGATTTTGGTAGCCACGTGATTCATAACCCCCCAATATGGCCATGTCGACCAAAGCCAGGTTGGGACCAGTCTCCAACACTGGGTCTGATCAAGTGGCCATATTGGGCAGGTGGATTATAGGCAGCCACTTGTGCCTGTGGAGGCCAATGTTGGGTTGGGGGTGGATTGGGATGTGGTGTAGGCACCCATGGAGGAGGTGGCTCAGATCCTGATTTAGCCTGCACAGAGAGGATCGGAGCACAGCTGCAGAGGAGGTGGAGAAATGAATTTCTCCATCTCCTTTGTTGCCGGGGTCAGCGTAAAAATCGCACAGCACTCGCATGGTACGATTGCTGTGTGAGTGCTGTGCAATTTTTTATCGTACCCATTGCATTCTATTGCGGGATGCGATCCAATGCGATCCGATTTGCAATTACAATCGCAGTATGCTGCGATTTTTTTCCAGTCCGATCGTGATATGAGAACACCATCATAGATTAACATTGGTCCGAATTCAATCCGATTTTTTTTATCGGATTGAATTCGTCCAATTTAATCGCATGTGAGCATGAGCCCAAAGTCTAGCACCCAAAGACTGTATAACAACAGAACGGAGGGTAGCCGAGACTTGATAAGCATACAAGCCACAATCACGGATGAAGCAAGGAGTATCCAGGAATACATCAGAAAAATGGCACCAAAACATGAGATGCTGAGAGAAAGCCTAAGGCTGGAGTCAGACTTAACGTATAAAAATCGGTTCTATTTTGACGGCCGAGAATCGCACAAAAGTTCTCCGTCCGGTGATCCTTGTGTAATCCGTTTGCAATGCGAGTATGCGATTTTCTCGCATCTAAGTATCCGTGTGACATCTGTATGGCATCCGTATGTGATGCGTATGCCGTTATTTTAACAGATCTATGGCTTGAAATTAATTAAAATCATAATCATCAACCCTCTTTATTGTCTCAACAACAGGTGAATCCCTCCAATCTTTGCATTTGATTCCGTGCTTGTGTTGTGGTATTGCTGCTTTGTGTTAAACATGTCAGACAGGCTTACTTTCAACACTACTGCGGGTGCTTTTCCACTGGGTTTTGTCCCGACGTTTTGGGGAGCCATACCCAGTGATTGTGGATCTGAGGAGGCGGAGACGAATTTGGGTACATCCGTTTTTGAGGTGACGGCTGACTAAAGGCCATTTCCACCATCTGTATGCTTCTCTACGCAGCCATCCTGACAAAGTTCTTCCAGTATTGTCGGATGAACATGCCCACATTTGACATTCTGATGGAGATTGTGCGCCCTGGGATCACATTCAAGGACACCAAGATGCGCAAGTGTATTTCCGCAGAAGAGCGCCTTAAACTTACATTACGGTATGTATTCATCCTCTATGTTGATGATGCATTTTACTTGTGTGTTTTTGAACTACACTCATCCATTCCTTTTGTTGTTTTTTTTTCCCCTTTTTTATTTCCTTATCTGTACATTCACATTTTGCCTTTGACATTATATGCTACTTTGATTAGGAGCAAAGGCATTGAATTGTGTTTTATTTTATTAAGGCTGGGCTTATTTTCCACTGGCCAGAACTTTTTGGAAGGCCTAAACTTTTTTAAAATTTTTTTCTTCCCTTATAGATTCCTTTCCACTGGGCTCTCCTATGCGGCTCTTCATCTTGAACAGGCATTGTCCGTTCTACGTGCTCTGAAATTGGTCAATCCTGAGCCAAAAATACAAGACTGACTGCAGATAGCCTGTGCCTTTGAGGAAACGTGCCAGTTTTCAAACTGTATTGGAGCCCTGGATGAGAAGCACATTCGTGTGCGTAAGCTGACAAACTCAGGCTTCCAATATTATAATTATGAACAGTATTTTTCTGTAGCGCTGTTGGCCCTGGTCGACAGTGCCTACAGGTTTATAATTGTAGATATTGGGGCCTATGGAAGAACTGGAGACTCCAAAGTCTTCAATTCTTTCATAATGGGTCAGCGGCTGCGCAATAATGAGTTGGACCTCCCACACCCATGTCAGCTACCAGGGTCTACTATGAAAGCAGTGCCTTATGTGATGGTTGTAGATGAGGCCTTTCAATTAACAAGCCACCTCATGAGGCCCTATCCACGTAGAGGCCTGGACCACCGGTGAAGAATATTTAATTTCCACCTATCCCACGCACAATGACTGATGGAGTGTGCTTTTGGCATTCTCTGTGCAAAATTGCGGGTCCTGCAGTCAGCCCTTCAACTTAGTGAAGTAAATGTGAATGAAGTTATTAAAGCCTGTGTGATACTTCACCAGAATCCATGACTGTACATCAAATGATGGTGATGAAGTTGCGAATGGAAATAATGCCAGGGCTAATACACATGTAATTCATGCACGTTGTCAGCCCTCTGAATTAAAGTGTGGGATGTGTTTAAGAATTATTTTGTTTATTATTTTGTTTCACCAGAGGGATATACTCCATGGCAAGACAATGCAGTTTCTATGTTGTAATTTTTTAGGGGGTCAAAAATAAAGTTGTGTTAATGTTTGAAGTATGTGTTTTGTTTGCATAATAATGTATCAAATATGTAAATCAACACATCTATCTCGTCATAACATCGCAAAACACTGATATTGATATAACTTGCTTTAATCCAAACATTTTTTGATTTGAACGAAAAAAAAACATATTAGTATCATATGGTATATTTGGCCTATAAAACTGGGCCTATATTAAAATAAAAATATAAACATAGATGGTCCAATAACATTTTAGCCTACAAGTTATGGTAGGTTGGGGGTGGGGAGGGCAGCTTGTGAGCTTTGTCCAGCTTGTGGTGTAACCTGACTTTCACCCTGTGTGATGGCAGATGCTGAGCCAGGATTATGGACCAAGGAAGGATCCTGTTGGGGGAGCATAGTGGTGGGAAGTAGGGTAGTGAAGTTGGTACTCCTGGGTAGTGGCGTGCCCAATTGGTTCATAGCCACCAATATGGCCATGTCGAGCATACCCGTGTTGGGACCAGCCTACAACATTGAGTCTGCTCAAGTGGCCATATTGGGAAGGTGCAGCAGGATCATAAAATTGTACCTGGGTTGGCTGATGTTGGGTTTGGGCGGGCTGTGGCTGAGGTGTAGGCACACGTGGATGAGGTGGCTCAGCAACTGATTGAGCCTGCTCTTCTGGTATTCCTGGCATTCGCAGTTGGTTACTGCTCGAAAACTGACACCTTTCTAGAAATGCAGATACCGAGTTGGAGTTATTTGATGGTGTGCGGGCATCTTTCAGGACTTGAATTGCCCCTCTGGCCCGCAGCCTAACCTCACGAGGAATTGTACGGAGGTAGCGTGCCAGACTGCGGGCATAAGCTTCCTCCCCATCGTCATTGACAGCCCGTGCTAAATAGTTCAACACCCCACTGTCCACTTGCCTCCTGCTGCCTGTGGTGGTAAGCTCCCTCCTGCACCGGCCACGGCGTTTGATGGCGGCAGTGTGGGGTGAGGTATCAAGTGGCAAGGTTGGGCTGCTACTGTGTCCCCAGTCCTCTTCCTCAGGATTGGCCTCCTGTTGGGCAGAAGGCACTGCTGGTGGTGGTGGTTGGGTGATGCCTGATGGTGCCGAAGATAGGGCAGCCACTTCTTCACCATCTCCAACAGGATCAATATTGACCTCTGAGCCGGAAGCTGTTTCCCTCTCGGTAAGGTTAGAGTTCTGTTTTTAAGTACAAAGTAAAAATTTTTTTTAAAAAAATTACGTTTTTACCGAAAGAGCATGTGTCAAATGTGGTATCATGCATGCACTTACAGTCTCAGATCCATAACGGGAGCCAGAAAATTAAGTCGATCATAATAGCTGTACTTTCTTTTCTTGGGTGGTGCATCCCCACTCCTGGCCCGATGCTGTCGGTCCCGCCGGTACTGGTCTAGGCAGCTGCGCCACCTTCTTGTGACATCAGTGACTGCAAAGTAACACAAAAAATGTTTTAACATTCAATCACGGTGTTTGGCTTGCTACTTGGCAAGTGTAAATGCTCAAATAGGCCACATGTTACAAAAAACATCACATATGATGATGTTATGTTCATTTGTTATCACTAGTGTTGAGCATTCCGATGCCGCAAGTATCGGGTATCGGCCGATATTCGCTGTATCGGAATTCCGATACTTAGTTCCGATATTTTTCCAATATCGTATACCGGAATCGGAAGTTCCCATAATTCTTTGAGAGGCAATGTGATTTTAGTCAGCCAATGAGGAATCTTATGAAGTGTGGGCACATCCTGTAATGAGGAATCTTATGAAGTGTGGGCACATCCTGTAATGCTGCGGTCATCTTAACTAATGGCATGGCTGTGATTGGCTGCTGAAATGATGTCAGAATGCACTATAAAAGGCGCCGCCGCCATTTTAGCGTCACTGTGCTGTGAACTCAGTTAGGGACAGAACGCTGCTGTGCTGACTCTGAGGGACAGTTAGAGATTGCGATTTAGTGTACTGTGCTGTAGGCAGGCTAGCACCAACCGCTGTGTAAAGCTTCCTTTTGCCTTGCAGTGTTGTTTTAACAGCTCTGTGCAAGGTGTGTGTGAGAGTGCAGGTGACGCTGCAGTTTGCTCTGCATCCACCGCTGTTTGTAGGCATCTGACTCTTTTTTTTATTTTATTTTGTGGAATTGGTGCAGCTCCATTATATTTGAAAAAAATCTAATCTATTAGTGTGACGCGCTTCCATCCGTATACAATACATTGGTTGCAAACACTATAGAAGTACAGAAAGGAGCCTTTCACAGATAGTGAACAGTTGTGTTTCAGTGTTCACTGCAGTCTGTGAGGTTTTGATCTTTTGAGTGCAGATCACGCTCCAGTTAGTTCTTCAACCACTGCTGGTTGTAGTCTGCTGAGCGTGTGTCACTGCCTCATCCTTCACATTTTTCTCTAATTGGTGCTGCTCCATTATATTTGAAAAAAATCTAATCTATTAGTGTGACGCGCTTCCATCCGTATACAATACATTGGTTGCAACACTATAGAAGTACAGAAAGGAGCCTTTCACAGATAGTGAACAGTTGTGTTTCAGTGTTCACTGCAGTCTGTGAGGTTTTGATTTTTTGAGTGCAGATCACGCTCCAGTTAGTTCTTCAACCACTGCTGGTTGTAGTCTGCTGAGCGTTGTCACTGCCTCATCCTTCACATTTTTCTCTAATTGGTGCTGCTCCATTATATTTGAAAAAAATCTAATCTATTAGTGTGACACGCTTCCATCCGTATACAATACATTGGTTGCAAACACTATAGAAGTACACAAAGGGGCCTTTCACAGCTACTGAACAGTTGTCTGCAGTGTTCACTGTAGTCTGTGAGCTTTTCATTTTTTGAGTGCAGATTACGCTCCAGTTAGTTCTTCAACCACTGCTGGTTGTAGTCTGCTGAGCGTGTGTCACTGCCTCATCCTTCACATTTTTCTCTAATTGGTGCTGCTCCATTATATTTGAAAAAAATCTAATCTATTAGTGTGACGCGCTTCCATCCGTATACAATACATTGGTTGCAAACACTATAGAAGTACACAAAGGGCCTTTCACAGCTACTGAACAGTTGTCTGCAGTGTTCACTGCAGTCTCTAACCACACTTAGGCCTTATAACTTTTCTGACTTTCTTTATCAATCTACCAAGATGAAGAAGGCAGGGAGTAAGGCACGTGGTCGTGGCCGTGGAGTTTCAGCAGGGAGAGGACGTGGGGATTCTGTGGCTGCTGCCGCACCCAGTGACACAGCATCCACCAGTTTTCCCCGTGAGCGTTCCTTTATGCGCACTTTTGTAGGAGCTCAGCGTACCCCCCTGCTGCGGGAAGAACAAATTGAAGCCGTTGTTGGTTGGATGGCAGCCAATGCATCGACTTCAATTGCTTCCACCTCCTCTCAGGACCACAGCACTGTTGAACAACCATCTGTCTCTTCACCGCCTGCCAAATTGCCCAGGCAGTCAGAGAGTTCTGAACTGGAGCCAGCTGAGTCTCTGCTTATGTTCTCAGAATCTGTTGGCTTGCAAACAGGGGCCCAGCCAAGCAGCATTCTGGAATGTGAAGAAGAGGCAGTATGCAGTGATGCGCAACAGCTGTGTCTCTCTGAATGTGAAGAGGCGGGTGAGCCAGTGCCGATGGTCAGCACACCGCAGAACGCATCTGATGATGATGAGACTCAGGTGCCAGTTTCTGTTGAGCATGGTGCTGGCCAGACCACCCAACAGCAGCAGGTGTTGGAAGAGGGTAGTGGAGATGATGAGGTCCAAGACCCAACATGGCGTGAGGAACAGGAAGGTGGTGGTAGCAGCTCTGAGGAAGAGATTGCCCCAACGGTCCAAACAGTAGGGAGAGGTAGGCTGCAGACTCGGTTGCCTGTAGCCTCCAGTTTGGCATCCGTTCGTAGCAGTTCTCTTCCAACAGCCAAAACGGTGCTCCCAGGACTTGCACTGCGTGGTCCTTTTTTGACACACTTGCAGATGATATTTGCTATGTCAAATGCAAGCTGTGTAATCAAAAAGTAAAAAGAGGTAAAAGTGTCAGTAAACTTAATACCACAAATATGTGGAAACATGTGCGGTCAAAGCACGTGGTTGAGTTACAAAGACACACTGGAGATGTAGGCCAACCTACAGCAGCACCTACATCTTCAGCTCGTGTTGGAGCCTCTTCCTCCAGCTCACACACAGCTGGTTCGGCTTCCTCACAGGATCGCCATGGAAGAACCTCTGTCACTGTTGTCCAGAGACCCAGTGTTATTCCACCCACAGCTGCAAGTTCCCTGTCATCCTCACACTCCCAGGCCACAAAACAGCCATCGGTAGCACAGGCATGGGATAAAAGACGGCCATACTCAGCAAACCATCCACGAGCACAGGCTCTGAATGCTGGCATTGCAAAACTCCTGTCCCTTGAAATGCTGTCATTCAGGCTGGTGGAGACTGACAGTTTCAGGAACTTAATGGCATTGGCAGTCCCACAATACAATGTGCCCAGCCGATTTTATTTCAGCAGGCAAGCCGTCCCTGGTCTGCAAAAGCATGTTGAGGGAAAAATTAAACATGCGCTACTAAACGCCGTCAGTAGCAAGGTCCACCTGACCACCGATGCGTGGACCAGTACCCATGGCCAGGGACGATACCTTTCCCTCACTGCCCATTGGGTCAATGTTGTGGAGCCGGGTACAGATCTTGCGAGTGGCGCTGTACGTGTTCTGCCAACTCCAAGGATTGCCAGGAATAAGTCTGTCCACATTGACTCCTCCTCCTACTCCAGTTCCTCAGAATCATCGCTGCAGGAGCCGTCACGGTCTACCTCCACATGGACCCGTGAACGCTTACCTGATGCGACCGATATGAGCACAGCCGTGGCCAAACGTCAACAGGCCGTCCTGAAATTAATTTCCATGGGGAATCAAAGCCACACAGCGCAGGAGCTCTGGAATGCCATCAAGCAGGAGAGCGACGTGTGGTTTTTGCCAGCGAATCTCCAGCCAGGCTTGGTAGTGTGTGACAATGGCCGAAATCTGGTGGCAGCTCTGGGCCTTGGCAACCTCACTCACATACCATGTCTGGCACATGTGCTCAACTTGGTCGTGCAGAGTTTTTTGAGGGACTATCCGGATCTTGATGCACTGCTGCACAAGGTCCGCCTAGAGTGCGCTCACTTGCGACGTTCCAGCATCGCCAGATCGCGCATTGCAGCTCTGCAACGCAGATTTCGCCTTCCTGAACATCGCATCATATGTGACGTACCCACCAGGTGGAATTCCACGTTACATATGTTGGAGCGGTTGTGTGAGCAGCAGCCAGCAGTAATGGAGTATCAGCTGCATCAGGCGCAATCAACTCACAATTTGCGCCGTTCACACTTCACCACTACTGAGTGGGCCTCTATGAAGGACATCTGCCAAGTTTTGCGTGCGTTTGATGAGTCAACGCGGATGGCGAGTGCAGATGATGCACTAGTCAGCCTGACTGTCCCCCTTATCTGCCTGCTTCAAAAAACACTGCAAGCACTAAGGGATGAGGTTTTGGAAGAGGTGGAGGATGAGGAGTCACAAATTCCATCACCTTCTGGACAGTCAGCGCAACGTGTTTCCTCACAAAGGGCTGGGCAGGGCTCACTTTGTGAGGAGGATGAGGAGGAGTCAATGGAGGAGGAAGACATCACTCCAGAGGGAGGTACACAACGCTCTAGTCAGTATGTAGAGCGAGGGTGGGGTGATGCAGAGCAGGCAGAGATTACGCCTCTTGCAGGGGACAGCGTTTCTTGGCCAGTTGGGAGTCTGCAGCACATGGTTGATTTCATGCTGCAGTGCCTGAGAAACGACCGCCGCATCGCCCACATTCTCACCACGTCTGATTATTGGGTGTACACCCTCCTAGACCCTCGCTACCGGGACAACTTACAAAGCCTCATCACACCGTTGAACCGGGAGCGTAAAATGCGGGAGTACCAAGACACACTGGTGCAATCCATAATGTTCTCCATTCCAGCCGAGAGCACTGCTGCTGCTGCTACTGCTTTACAAAGCAGCTCTGTGTGTCGAGGCAGTGGAGACAGCTCTGCAACAAGAGGGAGCACAAGCAGCGCCTCTTCAAAAGGCAAGACCAGTATGTTCCAAATGTGGCGAAGTTTTGTGGCAGCGCCACAAATGTCTACACCATCCGAGACGGCTCCAGTCAGCAGGAGGCAACGTTTCCGTAAGATGGTGACAGACTACATGTCTTTCCCTCTCAGTGTACTCCCAGATGGCTCTTCCCCATTCAAGTTTTGGGTCTCTAAGCTGGATACATGGCCAGAGCTTAGCCAGTATGCATTGGAGGTGCTGGCTTGCCCTGCTGCCAGTGTATTATCGGAGCGCGTCTTTAGTGCTGCAGGTGGTGTACTAACAGACCTCGCATGCGACTATCCTCCGATAATGTAGACCGGCTTACTTTTCTGAAAATGAACAAGGCATGGATCTCGCCAGAATTTGTCTGTCCGTTTTCAGATTAAATAACTGGTTCGCAACGTTATCCATGTCTCCTGTTATGTTCATCTTTCTACCACCTGAACTCTACTCCCTGGGCTACAACACTGCCAGTTGCTGCTCAGAAGTGTCGTGTCCACAGACCAATACACAAGCTATAGTGTTAGTGGGGTTCAGTAACGCCAGCTGTTCCCCTGCTGTGTGTCCTGCAAGAAGTCTCCTGTTACCTACACATGCACAGAAAAACCCATGTCGAACATGCTCCAAATAGGGAAGAGCCGTCACCCTGATTGTTATGCTTAAAACATGAAATTGTGAAGTTTTCCAGGCCTAGAATGATAAATTTTTATGACAAATATGGACAAATAATAATTTGTCATCACAGCGCATATCTGCACATGTCTATTAGAAATGGTAACAAAAACTAAAACATAGTGTTCACTTTTTGAAATTAATGCATAAAAGTACATTTCATACTTATCAATTAATGCTTTTTAAGGAACTTTATCTGTACCTGTAAGATAATGCAGTCAATGGATGTACGAATCATAAAATCCTCATCATCATCATCACGAGTTTTATTTATGACAGACATTATAAAATACACATACTGATGCCAACTGTAACTTCACACACCATATATGAAATGGCCAGCATGTAAACCTGGTAATAATGTGCAATAATAAATTATTACATCTAGAAAGTGCATCATGCATACTGACAATAGGTAGTTATACCTGCAAGTGCTGTTGAAACAACCACAACAGATATAAATTAATAATGGTATATAGGTATCACAGTGCATAGTTACTCATGGACAATGTCGATGTAATACTTACCTCAATAAAGTCAGCGTCAACCATATGCTTGTTAGTCTGTAGATTTAAAGAGGAACGGTCTTTTTGTTGGGCATAGGTGGAGTATAGGTGAGTTTCCACGGTCAGAAACGCTGCGGTTTGCGCGTGCGCTGGCGCAGCGCCAACACGCAGCGTCAGATGTACAGCATAGTGGAGGGATTTCAAGAATCCCGTCTCCACTATGTAACAATACGCAGTGGCAACGCGTAAACGACATGCGGCGCGTCTTTTAGACCGCAGCATGTCCTCGCGTATTGCGGCGACGGTGCGTCGCGCAACATAATTAACCAGGGCTAGTACCTGCGTCTTTTCCGGAGGTGTTCCGAGGTGTTCTGACACCTCCGGAAAGATCGCCGTCAGAAAGGGCGGGCTTAGACGGAGCGGATTCCGCTCCGTCCAAAGCGCTAGTTCCGGATCGTGGAACCATAGCCTTAGACAGTAAATGATTACTGCTGTCGTATTTTTGGCGTCCCTAGGGCGCAATAACGCTGCGTAACGTCACATTTTATAGAGTCATCTAATTGACACACGCTACCCTACCCTACGCGTGACAGTAGGAAGGTAGTGTTGACGGATAAAGCCTTGCGCAACCAGACATGCTTTTACCCTCTTCAACACTGTACAAGCAAAAAATGCATGATTGCAGCCGCAGACTTTATTGACGTACAGTATAACATCGCCATTACCCATCAGAGGCTGTCCACTGTCTGATACAGACATAGAATATACCTTTGCTATCCGTAGCCTTTGTTTCACCTACACTTGCAGGCACACACTTAAATTTTGACAATGCATTATGTTTTTTTAAATGGTTATTTTTTATCGTACATTATTGTGTCATCACATTGATGAGTCCATGCTGGACATGTCATACATGCTGTACAAAGTAACGATTTTATTAACTTAAATAATTGAAATGTCTGTGACTGTCACATCTAAATTGCAATGATGATGATGATGAGTGACTATTACAAAATCCATTGTCTTCACTATGTTATGGTTTAACATAGCGTTCCTTAAGCATTATTCATAAATACAAAAATGGACTTTTATTCTTAAATTTACAACACTATATTTTGTAACCAATTTTTTGGGTGGTGTGTTGTTCCATTTCTTGTTGGCATGTGCATATATGCGTTTATATTTGCAGTGTCTTTATTTTTATTCTTGAAGTTAGGAAACATGTGTATCTTCGTACCGTGTTAGCTAGTAGATAGAAAAATATTTAGACTTGAGAGTCCGCAGTGGTTGATACCTTTTAATGGATAACTGAAAAGATGGTAACAAATTGCAAGCTTTCGAGGCTACTCACGTCTCTTCATCAGGCAAAGACTAAAACAAAAAATGAAGCATCACATATTTCTATACACAACAGGACACAGGAATAGTGAAATAGGTAAGACAAGTAAGTGACGTGTAGCAGAACTCTCATTATCACAGAGGGATGAACATAAATATTGGAACAGTTCCTAGATAAGGATAGAAAGTTTTATTGCCCTCTGATTGGGGTCTGGTTTTGTTTTCATGCCCCTGGAAGGGCAGAGACGCAGATTCCTTAATTGATATAGAATGACATAAATCCGTGTGATCTATTCATTCCATCACTAACAGTGTCAAAGGTCATGATGAGCTTATATTCTGAAACCTTTGTATCTTTCTCATATTTGAAGTTATATTTTAATACCAGTAATTCCATATCCATCATGCTATGACCGGGCATACAAAATTGTTTTGCCACAGGTAAATCCATTATTTTTTCTCTTATTGTGTGGCGCTGATAATTCATCCTTGTTCTCATTTTTTGGCCGGTCTCCCCTCACTTGTCCCTCCCTCACTTGTCTTACCTATTCCTGTGTCCTGTTGTTGTAGAAATATGTGATTCTTCATTTTTTGTTTTAGTCTTAGCCTGATGAAGAGACCTGAGTATCAGCGAAAGCTTGGAATTTGTTACCATATTTTCAGTTAGCCATTAAACGGTATCAACCACAAGATGACTCTCAAGTATAAATATTTTTCTATCTTGGAATGAAATTCATCATTTTATTGTCCTAGTAAACTTCATTTATTTTGTTGAAGTACATACATTTGCAATGGCCACGTAACAAGGCAATAACTCAATATTTTATGCCTACACCCTCCTTGACCTGGGCTTCAACACCACAGTTGCTGCTCAGAAGTGTTAGATGCACAGATGAAAACAATCGCTGATGTGTTTGTGGGGTTCAGTAACGCCTGCTGTTCCCCGCTGTGTGTCTGGCAAAAATTACTGCTGCTAACTACAACTTCAACTTCAAACATCTCATACTAGGCCTCTGCCTACACCCTCCTTGACCCTGGCTTCAACACCGCCAGTTGCGCTCAGAAGTGTTAGAGCACAGATGAAAACAATCGCTGATGTGTTTGTGGGGTTCAGTAACGCCTGCTGTTCCCTGCTGTGTGTCTGGCAAAAATTACTGCTGCTAACTACAACTTCAACTCAAACATCTCATACTGGCCTCTGCTACACCTCCTTGACCGGGCTTCAACACCGCCAGTTGCTGCTCAGAAGTGTTAGATCACAATGAAAACAATCGCTGATGTTTTGTGGGTTCAGTAACGCCTGCTGTTCCCCTGCTGTGTTTGGCAAAATACTGCTGCTAACTACAACTTCAACTTAAACACTCATACTAGGCCTCTGCTACACCCTCCTTGACCCTGGCTTCAACACCGCCAGTTGCTGCTCAGAAGTGTTAGATGCACAGATGAAACAATCGCTGATGTTTGTGGGTTCAGTAACGCCTGCTGTTCCCCTGCTGTGGTGTCTGCAAAAATTACTGCTGCTAACTACAACTTCAACTTCAAACATCTCATACTAGCCTTGCCTACACCCTCCTTGACCCTGGGCTTCAACACCGCCAGTTGCTGCTCAGAAGTGTTAGATGCACAGATGAAAACAATCGCTGATGTGTTTGTGGGTTCAGTAACGCCTGCTGTTCCCCTGCTGTGTGTCTGGCAAAAATTACTGCTGCTAACTACAACTTCAACTTAAAACATCTCATACTAGGCCTCTGCCTACACCCTCCTTGACCCTGGGCTTCAACACCGCCAGTTGCTGCTCAGAAGTGTTAGATGCACAGATGAAAACAATCGCTGATGTGTTTGTGGGGTTCAGTAACGCCTGCTGTTCCCCTGCTGTGTGTCTGGCAAAAATTTCTGCTGCTAACTACAACTTCAACTTCAAACATCTCATACTAGGCCTCTGCCTACACCCTCCTTGACCCTGGCTTCAACACCGCCAGTTGCTGCTCAGAAGTGTTAGATGCACAGATGAAAACAATCGCTGATGTGTTTGTGGGGTTCAGTAACGCCTGCTGTTCCCTGCTGTGTGTCTGGCAAAAATTACTGCTGCTAACTACAACTTCAACTTCAAACATCTCATACTAGGCCTCTGCCTACACCCTCCTTGACCCTGGGCTTCAACACCGCCAGTTGCTGCTCAGAAGTGTTAGATGCACAGATGAAACAATCGCTGATGTGTTTGTGGGGTTCAGTAACGCCTGCTGTTCCCCTGCTGTGTGTCTGGCAAAAATTACTGCTGCTAACTACAACTTCAACTTCAAACATCTCATACTAGGCCTCTGCCTACACCCTCCTTGACCCTGGGCTTCAACACCCCAGTTGCTGCTCAGAAGTGTTAGATGCACAGATGAAAACAATCGCTGATGTGTTTGTGGGGTTCAGTAACGCCTGCTGTTCCCCTGCTGTGTGTCTGGCAAAAATTACTGCTGCTAACTACAACTTCAACTTCAAACATCTCATACTAGGCCTCTGCCTACACCCTCCTTGACCCTGGGCTTCAACACCGCCAGTTGCTGCTCAGAAGTGTTAGATGCACAGATGAAAACAATCGCTGATGTGTTTGTGGGGTTCAGTAACGCCTGCTGTTCCCCTGCTGTGTGTCTGGCAAAAATTACTGCTGCTAACTACAACTTCAACTTCAAACATCTCATACTAGGCCTCTGCCTACACCCTCCTTGACCCTGGGCTTCAACACCGCCAGTTGCTGCTCAGAAGTGTTAGATGCACAGATGAAAACAATCGCTGATGTGTTTGTGGGGTTCAGTAACGCCTGCTGTTCCCCTGCTGTGTGTCTGGCAAAAATTACTGCTGCTAACTACAACTTCAAAATCAAAAAATCTCATACTAGGCCTCTGCCTACACCCTCCTTGACCCTGGGCTTCAACACCGCCAGTTGTGCTCAGAAGTGTTAGATGACAATGAAAACAATCGCTGATGTTTTGGGTCAGTAATGCCTGCTGTTCCCCTGCTGTGTGTCCGGCAAAATACTGCTAGCTACCTAATCATGGTGAAAAACATGACATGTCAAAGTGTCTAGTGCTACACATAGATATGAGCACACCTGATTTCTAAGCTGTAAACATTTGAAACGTCAACTTTAAAACCCTAAAATGATTAGTCTTGTCACAATCTGTTACAAAAAATTGTGACATATATTACAGATATGCACATGTCGAAAACAATGCAAACACAAAGCCTACTTATGCTATAGAATACTGATGGTCAACCTTGTCACTCCATAGCTTAGACAAATCCAACTCACATCATGACTCAAATTCTGCAATGTTGGAAGTGCATAATGTGGGTTGAACTTTGACAACTGCTGCAGTGCGAAGGTTATACTTCAGTGTTCTTGCCTTTTAAATAAAAGCATACAAGTAAATATAATAATCCAATGTTGATTAAGGGACGTGATGTACACCTGTAATATTGTGCAAACAATGCATGTAGGAATAGTCCTCTTCAACATTACTTATATTTGTGTCATTTTAAAAAATACATATTTAATTAGAAAGTTAACAGCCCATATCATAAAGGTCCTTCATGTAAACATGATAATCGCTAACAAAAATCATGCATTACCTTGGTAAAGTCAATAGTGCATAGTCACAATAGCAAAATATATACCTGTAAGTGGTGCTGAAAGAACGACAACTGATAGAATAGGTGAATGATATCTATTTATCAGACTGAATAGCGACACCTGTACAATGTCGATATAATACTGTACCTTAACAAAACAGCTGTGTCACACCTCACACTCGTTTTTCTTGTAGCTTGTTATGTAATAGGGCACATGCGTGTATGTTTCATCATAGGTGCATGTTTACTGAGTAAAGCAGTCATGACAACGCCTTTGTGTTGTCGGTACGCTTGCGATGATGAACGATGCGCACCGTGAATGTTAGTCTGCGTCATAAGACGTACAGACGCTCCAATACCCAACGCGTCACAGCAGGAAGCCAGTCTGTGCGTCCAAACAAAGGCGCAACCATACATGCACGTAACCTTTTATAAAGCTATAATAAAAAAAGGATGTAGTAGTAACGCACACTTTATTGAGGTACAGTATTACATCGCCATTCACCATCTGTGGCTATGCAGTCTCATCTATATATACCTTATCTATCCGTTGTCATGCTTGCAAGTCCACAGTCAGGCATAAATATCTGTTTTCACTCTGCACTATGCACTTTTTAAATTTTTTGTTTGTTAATATAAATGATTGGCACATATTATCAGTATTACATGATGGAAATTTTTAGATATTTTTAAAAAATTTTTAGTGATATTATTCACCAAATGTAAAGTTTTATGAATGTCAAAGATAACTTGTAATGCTGATTATGTTTTTAAGTCAGCCATTCATTGTCTACACAATAAAAATGGTATACATACTGTTACTTAGCCATCATTAATGGATTCTGATATGTACTTGTATGCTTTTATTTTAAACCGTATAGCAGATTATTTAACCTATTTTAATTGTGGTTTGCATTGCTTTTCAACATGTTAATGTATGCGTTTATGTTTGTAAATTATTAATTTACATATATTTTTTTAAGTAAAATCATCATCTTATGGTACTAAAGGTTATATTTCTCTTGTTTGGAGTATAGACATTTTTAACTGACACGTAACAAGGAAAATACTTGATATAGTATTTAAACATCCTCCTTGACCCTGGGCTCCAACACCGCCAGTTGTTGCTCGGAAGTGCTGTTAGCGCAGTGAACACTTGCTCCTGTGTTACTGGGGTTCAGTAATGTCAGCTGTTCCCTGCTGTGTGAACGGCAAAAAGTCCTGCTGCCTCCACCATGTTCTCTTCTCATTCCTGGGCTACAACACCGCCAGTTGTTGCTCGGAAGTGCTGTTAGCACAGTCAACACTTGCTCCTGTGTTACTGGGGTTCAGTAATGTCAGCTGTTCCCCTGCTGTGTGAACGGCAAAAAGTCCTGCTGCCTCCACCATGTTCTCTTCTCATCCCTGGGCTACAACACCGCCAGTTGTTGCTCGGAAGTGCTGTTAGCACAGTGAACACTTGCTCCTGTGTTACTGGGGTTCAGTAATGTCAGCTGTTCCCCTGCTGTGTGAACGGCAAAAAGTCCTGCTGCCTCCACCATGTTCTCTTCTCATCCCTGGGCTACAACACCGCCAGTTGTTGCTCGGAAGTGCTGTTAGCACAGTGAACACTTGCTCCTGTGTTACTGGGGTTCAGTAATGTCAGCTGTTCCCCTGCTGTGTGAACGGCAAAAAGTCCTGCTGCCTCCACCATGTTCTCTTCTCATCCCTGGGCTACAACACCGCCAGTTGTTGCTCGGAAGTGCTGTTAGCACAGTGAACACTTGCTCCTGTGTTACTGGGGTTCAGTAATGTCAGCTGTTCCCCTGCTGTGTGAACGGCAAAAAGTCCTGCTGCCTCCACCATGTTCTCTTCTCATCCCTGGGCTACAACACCGCCAGTTGTTGCTCGGAAGTGCTGTTAGCACAGTGAACACTTGCTCCTGTGTTACTGGGGTTCAGTAATGTCAGCTGTTCCCCTGCTGTGTGAACGGCAAAAAGTCCTGCTGCCTCCACCATGTTCTCTTCTCATTCCTGGGCTACAACACCGCCAGTTGTTGCTCGGAAGTGCTGTTAGCACAGTGAACACTTGCTCCTGTGTTACTGGGGTTCAGTAATGTCAGCTGTTCCCCTGCTGTGTGAACGGCAAAAAGTCCTGCTGCCTCCACCATGTTCTCTTCTCATCCCTGGGCTACAACACCGCCAGTTGTTGCTCGGAAGTGCTGTTAGCACAGTGAACACTTGCTCCTGTGTTACTGGGGTTCAGTAATGTCAGCTGTTCCCCTGCTGTGTGAACGGCAAAAAGTCCTGCTGCCTCCACCATGTTCTCTTCTCATTCCTGGGTTACAACACCGCCAGTTGTTGCTCGGAAGTGCTGTTAGCACAGTGAACACTTGCTCCTGTGTTACTGGGGTTCAGTAATGTCAGCTGTTCCCCTGCTGTGTGAACGGCAAAAAGTCCTGCTGCCTCCACCATGTTCTCTTCTCATCCCTGGGCTACAACACCGCCAGTTGTTGCTCGGAAGTGCTGTTAGCACAGTGAACACTTGCTCCTGTGTTACTGGGGTTCAGTAATGTCAGCTGTTCCCCTGCTGTGTGAACGGCAAAAAGTCCTGCTGCCTCCACCATGTTCTCTTCTCATTCCTGGGCTACAACACCGCCAGTTGTTGCTCGGAAGTGCTGTTAGCACAGTGAACACTTGCTCCTGTGTTACTGGGGTTCAGTAATGTCAGCTGTTCCCCTGCTGTGTGAACGGCAAAAAGTCCTGCTGCCTCCACCATGTTCTCTTCTCATCCTGGGCTACAACACTGCCAGTTGTTGCTCGGAAGTGCTGTTAGCACAGTCAACACTTGCTCCTGTGTTACTGGGTTCAGTAATGTCAGCTGTTCCCCTGCTGTGTGAATGGCAAAAAGTCCTGCTGCCTCCACCATGTTCTCTTCTCATTCCTGGGCTACAACACCGCCAGTTGTTGCTCGGAAGTGCTGTTAGCACAGTCAACACTTGCTCCTGTGTTACTGGGGTTCAGTAATGTCAGCTGTTCCCTGCTGTGTGAACGGCAAAAAGTCCTGCTGCCTCCACCATGTTCTCTTCTCATCCCTGGGCTACAACACCGCCAGTTGTTGCTCGGAAGTGCTGTTAGCACAGTGAACACTTGCTCCTGTGTTACTGGGGTTCAGTAATGTCAGCTGTTCCCCTGCTGTGTGAACGGCAAAAAGTCCTGCTGCCTCCACCATGTTCTCTTCTCATTCCTGGGCTACAACACCCCAGTTGTTGCTCGGAAGTGCTGTTAGCACAGTGAACACTTGCTCCTGTGTTACTGGGGTTCAGTAATGTCAGCTGTTCCCCTGCTGTGTGAACGGCAAAAAGTCCTGCTGCCTCCACCATGTTCTCTTCTCATTCCTGGGCTACAACACCGCCAGTTGTTGCTCGGAAGTGCTGTTAGCACAGTGAACACTTGCTCCTGTGTTACTGGGGTTCAGTAATGTCAGCTGTTCCCCTGCTGTGTGAACGGCAAAAAGTCCTGCTGCCTCCACCATGTTCTCTTCTCATCCTGGGCTACAACACCGCCAGTTGTTGCTCGGAAGTGCTGTTAGCACAGTCAACACTTGCTCCTGTGTTACTGGGGTTCAGTAATGTCAGCTGTTCCCCTGCTGTGTGAACGGCAAAAAGTCCTGCTGCCTCCACCATGTTCTCTTCTCATTCCTGGGCTACAACACCGCCAGTTGTTGCTCGGAAGTGCTGTTAGCACAGTCAACACTTGCTCCTGTGTTACTGGGGTTCAGTAATGTCAGCTGTTCCCCTGCTGTGTGAACGGCAAAAAGTCCTGCTGCCTCCACCATGATCTCTTCTCATTCCTGGGCTACAACACCGCCAGTTGTTGCTCGGAAGTGCTGTTAGCACAGTGAACACTTGCTCCTGTGTTACTGGGGTTCAGTAATGTCAGCTGTTCCCATTGTAAGGTTCTATGTATATATTCCTGAAACTCAGTTTGTTCGTCAGCCATTTTACTTTCTGTCTTGCTGCAGCTATCTTGCCCTCAGTCAAAATGGAGTTTCCAGCTTGCATGTTCCCGCCCTGATTCTCTCCTTTGCTTCTTAAGCAGCCACAGCTGAGCAATCAGTGCTTCAGAATCTAGCCTGCAGTGAACCTGTGACTTGACTCCTGTAAGCCTTGGACCTTGTACTCCAGCTATTCCTACTGAGGAACTCTGAAGCACTTGTGGACTCTGAACCCTGCTCTTTGAAAGACCCACGTTTGCATGGACTTACGGTAACAGAGAAGAAGATCCTGAATCTGTATTGGAGAGTGATTGCTGAGCTTGGATTACTCTGGCCTGCTGTGTCTCCTGTTTCTGTGTCTGCAAACTGTGTGACTATTTCTGCCAACTTGTATGAAGTAATACAGGACTTTTCTATATCAAACCTGTGACTCCTGTGTTTTCATCGCACCCAAGCACAAGACGCTATATGAACTGTACTACATACATTACAAGATTCTGAAGCCAAAACGTTAGTGTCTGCTGGGTCTGGAAGGCTGTGTCTGCTGTACTGTGGATATCAGACGTCGGTTGTACTTTCTGTGATGACAGTGGTTGTGACTTCTCACAACCATTCCAGGTGAGCAATTCCTTTAAGTTTTTTCTTTTTGCAGTGTTACCACAGGTAAACACTATTGTTTTGTTTTTTTTTCCTTTCTTTTCTCTTTTTTGTCTGCTGTAACTCTGGATATCAGATGTCTGGTTGAAACTTTCTGTGATGATAGTGGTTGTGACTTCTCACAACCATTCCAGGTGAGCAGTTCCCTTAATTTTTTTTTTTCTCTGCAGTGTTGCCACAGGTGAACACTATTGTTTTTTTTCTCTCCTCTTCTTCCAGTAATCCTGTCTTAAAAGATCTGGAAAATGGAGGCCCGCATAAAGGAACTTTGCGGAGTGACTGATAATATCCTTGCAGATTTGCAGAATATAAAGACCCGTTTTACAAATCTACAGGACCTCAATAATCACAATTTGCAAGTGGTTGGACAGACTACCCAGGATTTGCGAGCCAGGATTGAGGTTCTAGAGGGGCGAGTCCAGGCTCCTGCCGTAGCCCCGAGTGCTGGGATTCCCAAGTTGCCCCCTTTTCGTTTTGGCGGTGAACGTGAGAAATTCAGGGGATTTATTAATCAATGCAATCTTTTTTTTCTGCACATGCTTCACAATTTCCCACTGAACGATCTAAGGTGCTTACTATAATTATGTTGCTTACCAACAAGGCTTTAATGTGGGCAAACCCTCTGATTGAGACTGAGGATGATTGTTTGAATCACCTTGATGATTTTATTTCAGCCATGGGGCAGGTGTTTGATGACCCCAATCGAGGTGCAACAGCTGAAGCAGCCATGTTAGCTTTGCGCCAAGGTAAGCACTCGGTAGCTGAATATGCCTTGGATTTCAGGAGATGGGCCCTTGATACCACCTGGGACAGTTCCGCCAAAAAATCTATTTTTCGAAAGGGGTTATCTCCACTGATTAAGGATGAACTTGCTCGTGCCGACCCTCCCACTGCGTTAGGTGACTTTATTAACTACTGCATCCGTATTGATACTCGTCTGACTGAACGCAGGCAAGAGAGATGGTTCGAAAGCAATCGTACTAACCTTTTCCTACCTTCCTCTCCAGCTAAGGAACCTTTGAGTAGGATTACACGGGAACCTGAACCTGAACCCATGCAGGTAGACTCTTTACAACGACGGGTTAGTGATGCACGCAAGGAACATCGTTTTAAGGAGAATCTATGTTTCTATTGTGGTAAGTCAGGGCACTTCATTATAAACTGCCCCAGCCGTTCTCGTAAGACTACTGCAGCACTCATTCATTGTGAGTGTTGCGAGAGGGGATCTGTCAGGTCCGAGCCTCAGGCTCCAGAGAGATCTGCAGCAACAGATCTTGATTTCTCGGACTTAAACTCCGTTACCTCTGAGGACGTTGACTGTGTAAACGCTGCCATTTTTCAAGTTTCCTCAGCGGTGTCCCAGCTGAGTTGTAAGAAAAACAATTCTCATTGCTTTCTTTCCATCAAACTCTGGGTTGACTCAGCTTGGGTGTCTAGCTCTGCTATGATCGACTCAGGGGCAAGTGGAAATTTTATGGATGTCTCCTTTGCTCTGAAACAGGGAATACGTTCAGTGAAGAAGGCTACTCCAGTACAGATGGAAACTGTGGATGGCTCCCTGCTGACCTCTGGACCAGTGGATCAGGAAACAGAGCCTTTGAGGGTTCTTATGGGTAAAGATCATCAAGAGAAACTGTCCTTTATGCTTATCTCTTCTCCCCACTTTCCCATTATTCTAGGGCTACCATGGCTGCAGGCTCAGAATCCTACCATTAACTGGGAGACCAAGGAATTACACTTTCCAGAGAAACAGATGAGTCCAAAAGTTTCAGCTTGCTCTGTTCCTAAAGGAATCATGTCAGTCCCTGAACTACCAGCTGTATACCAGGACTATGTGGATTTATGTGACAAGAAGAACGCTGACCAGCTTCCTCCTCACCGTCCATATGATTGTCCAATTGAATTATTGCCTGGAGCAGAGATACCTTTTGGTAAGATCTACCCCCTGGCGGGGCCCGAGCTAAAGGCTTTAAAGGATTACATAGATGAAAATCTAGCCAAGGGCTTCATACGCCCCTCTTCATCTCCTGCAGGTGCACCCATCTTATTTTAAAGAAGAAAGATGGATCTCTGAGACCATGGTAGACTATAGGGAACTTAATAAGGTTACTATTAGAAACCGTTATCCATTGCCTTTAATCCCTGAGTTATTGGAGAGAGTGCGACATGCCAAAATTTTTTCTAAACTAGATCTTCGTGGGGCCTATAACTTAGTCCGTATTAGACCTGGGGATGAATGGAAGACTGCATTCAGGTCACGCTATGGACACTTTGAATATCTAGTTATGCCTTTTGGTCTGTGTACCGCCCCAGCCACTTTCCAACACTTGGTGAATGACATCTTCAGGGATCTCCTAGATACATTCGTGGTAATTTATTTGGATGATATTCTAATTTTTTCTAACTCCACAGAGGAACATCATGGACATGTGAGAATGGTCTTGGAACGTCTAAGACAAAATCATCTTTACATCAAACTTGAAAAGTGTGAATTCCATAGGACCGAAATTCAATTTCTGGGGTATGTACTGTCTACACAAGGAATTAGTATGGATGGAAGCAAAACCCAAGCCATCAAGGATTGGCCAAGTCCTAGAAATGTGAAGGAGGTACAGCGCTTCATCGGGTTTGCCAACTTCTATAGACGTTTCATTAGAAATTTCTCAGAGGTAGTGTCACCTATCACTCAACTTACCCGGAAAGAGTCTAGGTTTTCCTGGACTCCCCAAGCCCAGGAAGCATTTTCCCGTCTAAAAGATAAATTTACCACTGCACCTATCCTAGTACATCCCAACCCCGAGCTTGCCTTCATAATAGAGGTGGATGCTTCAGACTGTGCCGTTGGAGCTATACTCTCTCAGAGAACAGGTGAGAAGAATGTCTTGCATCCCTGTGCCTTCTTTTCCAGCAGTTGTCTTCGGCTGAGAGGAACTACGATGTGGGCAATAGAGAGTTGTTGGCCATTATTGCCGCCTTCAAAGAATGGAGACACCTTCTTCAGGGTGCTGCACAGCAAATAGTCGTCCTGACAGACCATCGTAACCTTGAGTTTATCAGGTCGGCTAAGTGCCTGACTCCTCGCCAGGCTCGCTGGAATCTTTTCTTAAACCAATTTAATTTTATCATCTCTTATAGACCAGGATCGCGCAATGGAAAGGCTGATGCACTCTCTAGGATTTACTCAGCAGAGACACGTCCAATTACTCCTCCTAAGACTATTCTTCCTGACTCTAGATTCCTAGGAGTAATTCATAATCAAGACCTACTTAAGGACATCAAGGAAGCATACCATGCGGATTCCTTTTTGGCACAACCCCCAAGGGACGTAAGTCTTGTCTTTAAGAATGGTGTGTGGATTCAGGGACAACGTCTGTATATTCCTGAAACAGTCAGATTAAGAGTATTGCAACTCATTCACGATTCCAAGATAGCTGGGCATAGAGGAATTCTAAAGACACAGGAATTTCTTTCTCGTTTCTTTTGGTGGCCCACTTGCAGGAAGGATGTTTTGAATTATGTCACTTCATGTGAGGTCTGTGCAAGATGCAAAACACCTCGCTCCTCACCAACTGGTCTGTTACAGCCTCTTCCCACCCCGTCCCGCCCGTGGGGATCCATTTCTATGGACTTCATTGTGGAGTTACCAACCTCTCAGGGGAAGAACACCATTCTAGTGGTGGTTGACCGTCTAACAAAGGCAGCTCATTTTATCCCTTGTGTCGGCTTACCCACTGCAAAACAGACATCAGATTTGATGATTAAAGATGTGTTTTGCTTACATGGAGTACCGGATGAGGTTATTTCGGATCGAGGGGTGCAATTCACTTCTAGGTTTTGGCAAAATTTCTGTGCAGCATTGGACATTAAAGTAAACCTTTCTTCTGCTTTTCATCCCCAGACTAATGGACAGACCGAACGAACCAATCAAACCCTGGAGCAGTATCTCCGCTGCTTTATCTGCCACCTACAGGATGATTGGGTGGATCTACTTCCATTAGCTGAGTTCTCGTATAACAACTCTCAGAGTGCCTCCACTAAACAGTCTCCTTTTTACTCTAATCTAGGTTATCATCCTAACATTCTACCACGATTTCCCATAGAAACGCCTTTACCAGCAGTGGCTGAAAGAATCACGTCTTTACAGAAGAATATGGATCTTCTAAAGGAAAATCTGGAATCGGCTCAAGAAAGGTACAAGAAAGCAGCAGATAAATTTCGTAAACCTGCACCAGCTTTCAAGGTAGGAGACTTGGTCTGGCTGTCAACCAGAAATCTTAAGTTAAGGATTCCATCGTCTAAGTTGGGACATAAGTACATTGGACCCTATAAAATCAGTAAAATTATAAGTGCCGTTGCTTGTCGTCTTCAACTGCCCAGAACTATGAGAATCCACCCTGTCTTTCATGTATCCCTACTAAAGGCTGAGACACCCAATACGTTTCCTGGACGTTCCTCTCCTTGCCCTGACCCAGTGCTAGTCGATGGTCAGGAAGAATTTGTGGTGGAAAGGATTTTAGATTCCAGGTTGTATAGAAATCAGTTACAATATCTGATTAAATGGCAGGGCTACCCAGTGGAGGACAACTCATGGGAACCGGTCAATAACGTTAATGCTCCTCGCTTGCTCCGTCAGTTTCATCAGAGGTACCCACACAAGCCTGGTCTGAGGTCATCCGGAGGTTGTCCTTAAGGGGGGAGTAATGTAAGGTTCTATGTATATATTCCTGAAACTCAGTTTGTTCGTCAGCCATTTTACTTTCTGTCTTGCTGCAGCTATCTTGCCCTCAGTCAAAATGGAGTTTCCAGCTTGCATGTTCCCGCCCTGATTCTCTCCTTTGCTTCTTAAGCAGCCACAGCTGAGCAATCAGTGCTTCAGAATCTAGCCTGCAGTGAACCTGTGACTTGACTCCTGTAAGCCTTGGACCTTGTACTCCAGCTATTCCTACTGAGGAACTCTGAAGCACTTGTGGACTCTGAACCCTGCTCTTTGAAAGACCCACGTTTGCATGGACTTACGGTAACAGAGAAGAAGATCCTGAATCTGTATTGGAGAGTGATTGCTGAGCTTGGATTACTCTGGCCTGCTGTGTCTCCTGTTTCTGTGTCTGCAAACTGTGTGACTATTTCTGCCAACTTGTATGAAGTAATACAGGACTTTTCTATATCAAACCTGTGACTCCTGTGTTTTCATCGCACCCAAGCACAAGACGCTATATGAACTGTACTACATACATTACACCCCTGCTGTGTGAACGGCAAAAAGTCCTGCTGCCTCCACCATGTTCTCTTCTCATCCCTGGGCTACAACACCGCCAGTTGTTGCTCGGAAGTGCTGTTAGCACAGTGAACACTTGCTCCTGTGTTACTGGGGTTCAGTAATGTCAGCTGTTCCCCTGCTGTGTGAACGGCAAAAAGTCCTGCTGCCTCCACCATGTTCTATTCTCATCTCTGGGCTACAACACCGCCAGTTGTTGCTCGGAAGTGCTGTTAGCACAGTCAACACTTGCTCCTGTGTTACTGGGGTTCAGTAATGTCAGCTGTTCCCCTGCTGTGTGAACGGCAAAAAGTCCTGCTGCCTCCACCATGTTCTCTTCTCATCCCTGGGCTACAACACCGCCAGTTGTTGCTCGGAAGTGCTGTTAGCACAGTCAACACTTGCTCCCGTGTTACTGGGGTTCAGTAATGTCAGCTGTTCCCCTGCTGTGTGAACGGCAAAAAGTCATGCTGCCTCCACCCTGTTGTCTTCTCATCCCTGGGCTTCAACACCGCCAGTTGTTGCTCGAAAGTGTCATTGGCACGGGTACTCACTCCTACCCAGACTGGTTACAGCACGCCATCTGTTTCCTGTCAGTGTAAACGTCACTTAGCCTCCAATAAGTTGTCCTGTCGTGTTGCGGTCGGGTTAGCCGACTCTATGGTGCTTGGAGTTTAGGTGCTTCCTATGTGTGCTGCGGGATATGCAAATAAAGGCTGTTTCCGTTGTGACAATAGGACAATCACCCACTGTAGTACTGTGGGATTCGGTAACTGCGGCCGGCTCGCGGCCTGTCAACTTAAATTTCCATGGGTACCTTCTGCTACCCGTCCGGGTTCCAGTACCGTCAGCTGGTTCTCCGCAGTGCCTTTGGCCTAGGTGCCTCCATCTCGGTATCCGAGTTCCAGCAACGTCTGCTGGTCCTTGGTAGTGCTTTGGAGCACAGGTACCTCCTGCTTAGTAACCGTGTCCCAGTAACGTCAGCTGGTCCTCGGTTGTGCCATTGGCTCTTTTCCTTCTGCTGCCCCTCCGGGTTCCAGCACAGTCAGCTGGTCCTCGTTACTTGCATTGGCTCTTGTACCTTCTGCTACCCGTCCGGGTTCCAGTACCGTCAGCTGGTTCTCCGCAGTGCCTTTGGCCTAGGTGCCTCCATCTCGGTATCCGAGTTCCAGCAACGTCTGCTGGTCCTTGGTAGTGCTTTGGAGCACAGGTACCGCCTGCTTAGTAACCGTGTCCCAGTAACGTCAGCTGGTCCTCGGTTGTGCCATTGGCTCTTTTCCTTCTGCTGCCCCTCCGGGTTCCAGCACAGTCAGCTGGTCCTCGTTACTTGCATTGACTCTTGTACCTTCTGCTACATTTACAAATTGAAGATTTTTTCAATGCTTTTTTGGGTAATCACTCTGGATCTCCAACAATTAAGACGACGACCCTGATGACCACCCCGAAGAAGATGACGACCACAAGGACGACGAGCATCAAGCCAACCAGCCTAAACACCATCACAAAGAAGAAATAAAAGATTACCAAACAGGACTAAGAAGGTTAAGACAAACTACAAGATACAGAACAAGAGACTTAAGAACAATAAGCAGAAGATCAAAAAGCAGAAGAACATGAAGTATAAGACCAAAATGAAGAGCAAAATATATGCTCTAAATTATAAGCAGAAGAAGACTAAGCAGTGTATGGGGGTGAGTCCGTTCCTCCTCGTGGTGCCCCTGGAAAATGCCTGCTGCTGCAGCCTAAACTGAACACGGACAAATACTGTTGTAATTTAAATCTTTTGTGACAACAAGAACGGAAGGATGAAAAATTCATACTTTGACAGATTACAAGTACAGGATTCTCTGTCACAAATAAGAATATGATGAAGAAGATGAAGTACAATATGAATAAGAATAATAGTTTAATAAGAAGAATATGAGTAATTTAACAAAAAGATGAATAGCAAGAAGTTTAAGAAGAAGATAAAGAAGGTGAAGATGAAGAATAATTTGATGAAAAAGATGATGCTGCTGAAGATTATGAAGGATAAAGTGTGTCAAAAGTTAAAAAGGTGAAGAGCATGGAAGTTGTGAAATATACATATTTGCCAAAATAGAAAAAACATTAACAACATTGTCAATTTCTTCGTCAATCCGAACATCTTTAAAAAAAAATATATTTATGCTATTCCATTTGATTGGGTTAAACATCTATGCCTTTAATGTCTCCTCAACCTTCCCCAATACATTCTACATTACTCTTTGTTGTTTTCCTTCATGTACAATTAACCAACAAGGCAAGAATGGGTTTTTTTTAATTCCGATATTTTGTTCCCATAGACTTACATTGGATTTCCGGTATCGGTATCGGGTATCGCCGATATTGTTTGGGTATCGGCGATACCATTCCGATTCCGATACTTTTGGATATCGGAAAGTATCGCTCAACTCTAGTTATCACATGTGGAACTTTTAATATTACTTTTTATGATTGCATTTACTAATTTGTTGCTGGGCCTCACAAGATCTTTCCTCAAAGTCGGGGAACATTTGTATGCAGATTCTCCTCCATGCTGCATCCTTACGTGCGCGGTCCACAAAATGTGTGTCACATTGGTCCCATAGTTCTGGCCTCTCCTGAACCAGAACTTTGAGCATCTCCATGTTTATGTGTCTGGCCATGCTGCTGGACTCCGTGGAGGTGTGTTCCTGGATTTTTCTAGAGGTTGCCAGGGAAATTTTCATGCCAAAGCTTCCTGATAATGGATGATTCAATTTCCTGTCACCTGGAGAATGCTTGCGTATTTCTCGCAAGTCAAATACATGGTTCGTGTGGTTTCCGCTTTTTTCTCGCACCCATAGAATTGCATTGGCGAGACTCGGGAGATATACACTGCAAATCGCAGCATGCTGCAATTTCATTTGCACGTATAATACGGCCGAGAAAAAAAAACGGTGATAGGAGCTGCCCCATAGATTAACAGTGATCCGAGTGCTATGCGATTTTTTTCTCGCGTAGCACTCGCCGGTGTGACTCTGGCCTAAGGCAGCAACAACAGATCTGGAAGGAAGAACAGGAACATGAAGTGCCATGGCAAGACAAGCCACTGCATGGGATGTACCATCGACAGACAATGGAGGTGGCTGACATGGAGAAATCCTAAATTAATACACAAAAATGCCCAAAAGTCTCACAATCCCATATAAAGGTGGGTACTATATACCACAGACTGAATGAATCACACTAATGATAACCATGTAGTCAAAACAAGGCTTCACGGAATGGTATATACAATAAAAATGTACTTTATTAGAAAATAATTAAAAACATACATACATAAACAAGGTGCTGAATAGAAAATGGGGACATACTCGCCGTGGACTCACCACAAAACAATGTTATCTAACCGCAAAGCAACATGTAAAATCATGTGCTGATAATCACAGAGGATCGCAATGTCCTACCCTAAATAAATAGCAAGCCTAAAGGTACTGCCACACTAAACAATCCCGCTAGCGATCTCGTTAGCGTTGCATACTAATGAGATCGCTAGCGGGATCGTTTCTATATCGCTAAATGCGGCCACATTTAGCGATATAGTTAACGACGCTATCGCCGTTAGCGATCTTCTTAACGACTTTAGCGGTACAAAAGTACCGCTAAATCGCTAAGAAAAGGTGCCACACTAGCGATATATACTTACCCAGCGGGAGCGTCAGCGATGAAATAGGGTCCGGAACGATTCCAGCGACGAGCGAGATCACAGCAGGAAGCTCGTCGCTGGAAGCTGCCGCACTGAACAATATCGCTAACGGGATCGCTAAATAGTGACGTTTTTTAGCGATCTCGTTAGCGATATTGTTTAGTGTGGCATACCCTTAACTCCAAAGTCATGTGTATGGAAAGGACTCTACAACTATATCACACAATTAAAATGCTGGCTTGTGTCAATGCAATACTGTGAATAAATCCAAAGATGTGTGAATGTACATACCAGCGGTGGTGAGCCCTGGATGTCCCTCTGCCCCAATGCACGTTTTGCACAGCTTCTTCAGGAGGCGTGGCTAGGCAGGGGGCGATCCGGTTTATATAATGAATCAACTAATGCAATTGGATACTCCTAATAACATTCATGTGTGCATGTAGCAAGAATACAAAGTGAACAATTCACTTGGTGAATGTGATCGGGAACTATTTTCATTGGTCCATCGCTCAATATGTGGCATATGACCTTCCTGTGATCATGCGCAGTACAAGTGAATTGTTCACTTTGTGTTCTTGCTACATGCACACATGAATGTTATTAGTTAGGAGTATCCTATCGCATTAGTCGACTCATTATATAAACCGGATCGCCCCCTGTCTAGCCACGCCTCCCGCAGGTATGTACATTCATACATTTTTGGATTTATTCACAGTATTGCATTGGCACAAGCCAGCATTTTAATTGTGTGATATAGATGCAGAGTCCTTTCCATACACATGCCTTTGGAGTTAGGCTTGTATTTATTTAGGGTAGGATATTGCGATCCTCTGTGATTATCAGCACATGATTTTACATGTTGCTTTGCGGTTAGATAACATTGTTTTGTGGTTGATATGGAAATTTAATTAGGATAAAAATATCCTTCAGTGTTTGCTGCTTGCCATGTCCAAATCTCTATATAATGTCTTCTTTGAGCGCTCAGAACGAAATGAAAACTGTCCACAACGCAAGTGTCAGTATAACAGTTCGTCAAAGACATACATTTATTATTCATTCAAGGTTTTATACGTTTACAAAAAGGGGCTGGTTAGTCAATTAACATACAATTAAAAGCTGCTAGATTATTGGCTGTTCTAGTGTAAATATGATAATTATGATAATCATGATAAAAAGAGCTGAAGTTGCAGAATTATTGTTTATATTCTTTTGACCTAGTTTTCTTGCATGGCTATAAGGTAAACAACAGATATCTAATAGGACTTTTTGTACTTCATGTATTTGTTCCTTTACGAAGGCCTTATGAAGGCCAGATTTCTTTAAAACGACTGATTATAGCTGGCCTAGAAATATGTGAGCACAGGGTTTTTTAGCAAGTGAGATCTATCTAACTGTGAACTGTGAATACATATATGTGAATATACTTTGAATATATGGAATACATATATATTTCCATGACATGGTGAGTCCACGGCGAGTATGTCCCCATTTTCTATTCAGCACCTTGTTTATGTATGTATGTTTTTAATTATTTTCTAATAAAGTATATTTTTATTGTATATACCATTCCGTGAAGCCTTGTTTTGACTACATGGTTATCATTAGTGTGATTCATGGAGAAATCCTACCAATGGCTGGAGAAAGCTGGACTCCGAGACAGCACAGAGGCACTAATCATAGTGGCACAACAACAAGCACTACGCACCAGATCCATAGAAGCAGGAATCTACCACACAAGACAAGACCTAAGGTGCAGACTTTGCAAAGAAACCTCAGAGACCATCCAACACATAGTGGCAGGTTGCAAAATGAAAGCAGAAACAGTGTATTCCAAACAGCATATGGGCTAAGTCCCCTAAGTCCAGGTGGGAGACCAGAAAAAAGTGATGGAGAATGAAAGAGCTAAAATCCTGTGGGACTTCAAGATCCAGACAGATAAGCAGGTGTTGGCTAACCAACCAGACATTGTGATAGTAGACAAGGATCAGAAGACTGCAATGATAACAGATGTGGAGTACCAAGTGACAGCAACATCAGAAAGTAGGAATATGAGAAGCTGGAAAAATACCAGGGCCTCAAAGGAGAACTGGAGAAAATGTGGAAAGTGAAGGCAACAGTGATTCCAGTGGTGATAGTGTAACGGGGGACAGGGCAGTAGTCGTGGCTCTCAATGGGTGCTTTGTCGTACCCTGGCCTCCTGCCACATAAATACATTGTCTCTGTTGTAGCGTACGTTTTAGTCCACTCTCCTGTCTGTCAGGGTCTTCTCTGATTTCACAGGGCTTCTCCCCTTTCATCTGCACACAATAACCGGCAGAGTCCTGACCCATTTTCAAACAAACAACTTTACTCAGTTCTTTACACAGCTTGTCCAGTACAGTCACAGGTACAGCACAAGTTCCTTCACAAAGCATAGCATTTCTTTGCCCTGTGCTGTCCCTCACTCCTTTAGGAATATTGCAGGGTCGTACCATTGTCTTCGGTACCTCAGCGCTCTGTCTGGCCAGTCTAACTTGCTTCAGGAGTCCCCTGTCCGTTTGGCCCCAGACATTTGGGGTCGATCCCACGTAATTAGCTGTCACCATGTTGATGCTGCTCTATATTCCTCCACCTCCTGGATAACTGATAGGTCCTAGGCCCCGGACGAGCTGGGCTCTTTAGCTTTAACGTTGCAGGGCACAACTGCCCTGTCCGGGCTCCCAGGCCCTATTGACTAAAATCCAGGAAGCTCACTAACTTACTCCAGTTGGTCCCTCCTACCTAACTAAGAATCCTATTAGTCTATCTTAAGCTATTGTTCCCCTCCACCAGACTTCGGCACAACACAACTGATGGTCCCAACCCTGTTATGTTACGGTAGCTGAGGAGTGCAGGTAAAAAAGGAAATACACCAGAGCAGTTGGAATCTATGAGATTGCAGTACCCTGACTAACCACCGCAACTAGAGGCAGCCGTGGAGCGTTCCTACGTTGGTCCTAGACGCCTCGTCACAGCCTGAGAAACTAACTACACCTAAAGATAGAAATAGGAAAGCTATCTGCCCCGGAGCAGAACCCCAAAGATAATAGAAAGCCCCCAAACATGTAATGGCGGTTAGACAAGAGGAAATACTGACACAGAAAGAAAATAGTATGAGCAAACGCTGGGGCCCAAACTATCTAAATAGAAAAGGACAGGAAGGGTACTTACTGCAATCCCAGAAAACCCTGAAAAAACACCAACTCTACTAATTTCAAAATCACCTGAGATCACACGACCTCTACCACCTAAATTAGTTCTCTGGTGTAAAAAAAAAAATCAAAACAGCAGCCACTGAAAAAAAACTGGAAAAAGCAAAAGTACAAAACACAGTGGCTGGACTAAACTGAGAGGGCAAAAGCCCCCAGAGGGGACCCAGAAGGCCCCCACAGAAGTGCAGGACAAAATGCAAAAATATAGCAAAAACACAAAATAAGAAATTGTCTTATCTGATAGCAGGAGATGCAGACACGACACAGCAGGCTACAAGGGAAACTGGAAAGAAGGATTCAGACCAGAACAATTGATCACCGGCAACCCTGATGGGAAAATGACTCCCTTATATAAGACCAATCAGTAACACCTGATTCCCAGTCCTCACAATCCTCACTAGTACCGCTTGTAACCACCAGAGGGAGCCTCTGCTCAGAACTCATCTCAAACCCATTCACAACAGTACGCCCCCCTTGAGGAGGGGTCACCGAACCCTCATTTGAGCAACCAGGTCGGTCAGGATGAGTTCTATGATACGCACGGATAAGTCTCCTAGCATGGATGTCCGAAGCAAACACCCAAGAATTGTCTTCCTGACCATAACCTCTCCATTTAACCAAATACTGGAGTCTTCGTCTAGAAAAACGAGAATCCAATATTTTCTCAACCACATACTCCAGATTGCCCTCAACCAAAACAGGGTCAGGAGGCACAGCAGCAGGAACCACTGGCTCAACAAACCTCTTCAACAAGGACTTGTGGAACACGTTATGGATCTTAAATGTCCCTGGGAGAAGCAAACGAAAAGAAACAGGATTAATAATCTCCATGATCTTATAAGGTCCAATGAACCTAGGCTTAAATTTAGGAGATGCTACTCTCATAGGAATATTCTTTGAGGACAACCAGACCAAGTCCCCACTTTAAACCGAGGACCATCAGTCCTATGCCGGTTAGCAAACCGCTGGGCCTTCTCCTGAGAGAGGGACAACCTCTCCACTACCTGGTCCCAAATCTGCTGCATACGCTCAACAACAGAGTCAACACCTGGACAGACAGAAGCCTCCGTCTGTCCTGAAGAAAATCGAGGGTGAAACCCAGAATTACAGAAAAACGGAGACATCAAAGTGGCAGAGCTAGCCCTATTATTAAGAGCAAACTCAGCCAAAGGCAAAAAAGAGACCCAGTCATCCTGATCAGCAGACACAAAGCATCTAAGATAAGTCTCCAATGTCTGGTTTGTTCTCTCAGTTTGACCATTGGTCTGAGGATGAAATGCCGAGGAGAAAGACAATTGAACACCCAGTTTAGAACAAAAAGTCCTCCAAAATCTGGAAACAAACTGGACTCCTCTGTCAGACACAATGTTCTCAGGAATGCCGTGTAAACGAACCACGTGCTGAAGGAACAACGGCACCAATTCAGAGGAGGAAGGCAACTTAAGTAATGGCACAAGATGTATCATTTTGGAAAACCTATCACAAATTACCCAGATGGTGGTCATTCTCTGAGAAACAGGAAGATCGGAAATGAAATCCATAGAGATATGGGTCCATGGTCTCTTGGGCACAGGCAATGGCATCAACAAACCACTAGAGCGAGAGCAAGGCTTGGAGCGAGAGCAAGTCCCGCAGGACTGCACAAATTCCCTGACATCGCGAGACAAGGTAGACCACCAAAAGGACCGACTAACCAAGTCTCTGGTACCAAAAATTCCGGGATGTCCAGCCAATGCGGAACAATGAATCTCAGACATCACACTCTTTTTCCATTGGTCCGGGACAAACAATTTACAATTATTTTTGAAATTCTGAAACTTAGCTCGATCCCCTAAAAACAAATCTGGCATGGGGATCCTAGGTTCCACAACAGGCAACCTAGCAAGATATGCAGCAATACTCTGAACCTCAGTGGCAAGCTGATCCACACGGCCAGACAACTGTGCAAACTCCATTGGGAGAAAAGATCCTCCCCAGCACCCAAAGATACAGAGGGAAAAAAAAAAAAAATGCAACAAACAGAAAAATATCTCTGACAACTTTTCTTCCTTCAAAATATTTTTTCCCTTCTGTGAGTACCATACAATTTTTATGGCCGGTGATACTGTTATGTTACGGTAGCTGAGGAGTGCAGGTAAAAAAGGAAATACACCAGAGCAGTTGGAATCTATGAGATTGCAGTACCCTGACGAACCACCGCAACTAGAGGCAGCCGTGGAGCGTTCCTACGTTGGTCCTAGACGCCTCGTCACAGCCTGAGAAACTAACTACACCTAAAGATAGAAATAGGAAAGCTATCTGCCCCGGAGCAGAACCCCAAAGATAATAGAAAGCCCCCAAACATGTAATGGCGGTTAGACAAGAGGAAATACTGACACAGAAAGAAAATAGTATGAGCAAACGCTGGGGCCCAAACTATCTAAATAGAAAAGGATAGGAAGGGTACTTACTGCAATCTCAGAAAACCCTGAAAAGCACCAATCTACTAATTTCAAAATCACCTGAGATCACACGACCTCTACCACCTAAATTAGTTCTCTGGTGTAACAAAAAACAAAACAGCAGCCACTGAAAAAAAACTGGAAAAAGCAAAAGTACAAAACACAGTGGCTGGACTAAACTGAGAGGGCAAAAGCCCCGGAGGGGACCCTGAAGGCCCCCACAGAAGTGCAGGACAAAATGCAAAAATATAGCAAAAACACAAAATAAGAAATTGTCTTATCTGATAGCAGGAGATGCAGACACGACACAGCAGGCTACAAGGGAAACTGGAAAGAAGGATTCAGACCAGAACAATTGATCACCGGCAACCCTGATGGGAAAATGACTCCCTTACATAAGACCAATCAGTAACACCTGATTCCCAGTCCTCACAATCCTCACTAGTACCGCTTGTAACCACCAGAGGGAGCCTCCGCTCAGAACTCATCTAAACCCATTCACAACACTCTACCACCTAAATTAGTTCTCTGGTGTAAAAAAAAAAATCAAAACAGCAGCCACTGAAAAAAAACTGGAAAAAGCAAAAGTACAAAACACAGTGGCTGGACTAAACTGAGAGGGCAAAAGCCCCCAGAGGGGACCCAGAAGGCCCCCACAGAAGTGCAGGACAAAATGCAAAAATATAGCAAAAACACAAAATAAGAAATTGTCTTATCTGATAGCAGGAGATGCAGACACGACACAGCAGGCTACAAGGGAAACTGGAAAGAAGGATTCAGACCAGAACAATTGATCACCGGCAACCCTGATGGGAAAATGACTCCCTTATATAAGACCAATCAGTAACACCTGATTCCCAGTCCTCACAATCCTCACTAGTACCGCTTGTAACCACCAGAGGGAGCCTCTGCTCAGAACTCATCTCAAACCCATTCACAACACAACCCCATTTATAAGGCCAGATATCCCACTTATTAAACCTGACAGGGCACACCTGTGAAGTGAAAACCATTTCCGGTTACTACCTCTTGAATCTCATCAAGAGAATGCCAAGAGTGTGCAAAGCAGTCATCAAAGAAAAAGGTGGCTACTTTGAAGAACCTAGAATATAAGACATATTTTCAGTTGTTTCACACTTTTTTGTTAAGTATATAATTCCACATGTGTTAATTCATAGTTTTGATGCCTTCAGTGTGTCTGTACTATATATATATATATATATATAATATATATATATATATATATACAAATATATATATACACTGCTCAAAAAAATTAATGAAACACTTAAACAACAGAATATAACTCCAAGTAAATCAAACTTCTGTGAAATCAAACTGTCCACTAAGGAACCAACACTGATTGACAATCAATTTCACATGCTGTTGTGCAAATGGAATAGACAACAGATGGAAATTATTGGCAATTATCAAGACATACTCAAGAAAGGAGTGGTTTTGCAGGTGGGGACCACAGAACACATTTCACTACCAATGCTTTCTGGCTGATGTTTTAGTCACTTTTGAATGTTGGTTGTGCTTTCACACTCGTGGTAGCATGAGACAGACTCTACAACCCACACAAGTGGCTCAGGTAGTGCAGCTTATCCAGGATGGCACATCAATGCGAGCTGTGGCAAGAAGGTTTTCTGTGTCTGTCAGCGTAGTGTCCAGAGGCTGGAGGCGCTACCAGGAGACAGGCCAGTACACCAGGAGACATGGAGGGTGCTGTAGGAGGACAACAAACCCAGTAGCAGGACCACTACCTTCGCCTTTGTGCAAGGAGGAACAGGAGGAGCACTACCAGAGCCCTGCAAAATGACCTCCAGCAGGCCACAAATGTGCATGTGTCTACACAAACGGTTAGAAATCGACTCCATGAGGATGGTCTGAGTGCCCGAAGTCCACAGATGGGGGTTGTGCTCACAGCCCAACACCTGCAGGACGCTTGGAATTTGCCATAGAACACCAGGATTGGCAAATTCGCCACTGGCTCCCTGCGCTCTTCACCGATAAAAGCAGGTTCACACTGAGCACATGTGACAAACGTGACAGAGTCTGGAGATGCTGTGGCGAGCGATCTTCATCCTTCAGCATGACCGGTTTGGCAGTGGGTCAGTAATGGTGTTGGGTGGCATTTCTTTGGAGGGCCGCACAGCCCTCCATGTGCTTGCCAGAGGTAGCCTGACTGCAATTAGTGTTATGATTCGGTAACCGAGGAGGATAATAGCGAAATAGGCTAGGCAACCAGACACTCAGAGAGGTTGGTAACTTAGCGGATTGCAGACGCCTAAACTGACAACACAACTAGAATTAGCCGTGGGGCGTACCTACGATGCCCTAGACGCCTCGACACAGCCAAAGAATTTAATTATGCCTAAAGAGAGAAAGGGGAAAGATAAACTGCCCCGGAGTAGAGCCCCAAAGGAATAGATAGCCCCCAAACATATATTGCTGGTGAGACAGATGAAGTACAAAACACAGGCAGAAAATAGAGTAAGCAAATGCTGGGACCCAAACTGTCTGGATAGAACAGGACAGGAAAGGATACTGTCTGCAATCCCGCAAAAACCCTAGGAAAAATTCCAACACGTTTGATATGCAAAAATACTGAGGCCACATGACCTCTCCCCCACTAAATCAGAACTCTGGTGTGAACTGGCTGCAAAACAACAGATACTGAAATAATAGGTGACTAGAAATACAGAAAAGACTGAAATAAGTTGTGGCAAAGGAAAACAGAGTCCAGCACAGGTCCCAGCAGGGAACCCGGCTGAACTCACACCAGCAAGGCAGAGAACAGAGAAAAGCAAAAAGGGAAAAAATGCCACAGATTAAAATAGACAAATAACTTATCTGAAAGATGCAGGACAAAGCAAGGAGCAAGCAGACTTCCAGAAGGCTCAGGAAAAAAACCAAATCACCGGCAACAACTAAGAGAAGGCTGCTCACTTAAATCTCTCCAGTCTGTAACACCTGACCTCCAATCATCCTCTTCAGGTGATTGACTTTTGTCAGCCAGACCAGCTCCACTACCAGCAGCAACCACCAGAGGGAGCCCAAACTCAGAAGCCAGATCAAAAGTGTTCACAACACATTAGGTACCAAGATGAGATCCTCAGACCCCTTGTGAGACCATATGCAGGTGCAGGTGGCCCATGGCTCCTCCTAATGCAGGACAATGCCAGACCTCATGTGACTGGAGTGTGTCAGCAGTTCCTGCAAGATGAAGGCATTGAAGCTATGGACTGGCCTGCCCGTTCCACAGACCTGAATCCGATTGAGCACATCTGGGACATCATGTCTCGCTCCATCCACCAATGTCACATTGCACCACAGACTGTCCATGAGTTGGCGGATGCTTTAGTCCAGGTCTGGTAGGAGATACCTCATGAGACCATCCGCCGCCTCATTAGGAGCATGCCCAGGCATTGTATGGACGTCATACAGGCACGTGCAGGCCACACACACTACTGAGCATCATTTTGACTTGTTTTAAGGACATTACATTCCACTTTAATTTTGTGGGTGACTCCAAATCCAGGCCTCTATTGGTTAATAAATTTGATTTCCATTGATGATTTTTGTGTGATTTTGTTGTCAGCACATTCAACTTTGTACAGAACAAAGTATTGAATGAGAATATTTCATTCATTCAGATCTAGGATGTGCTATTTGAGTGTTCCCTTTATTTTTTTGAGCAGAGTATATATCAGGCATTCAAGAACATAGAAACAAGTGCAAGGTATAAACTGTCCTCTGTAACCCCTTACAATAGAAGCACTTGGAGCAGTGAACCCAAAGTTGGAAGAATGGCTACAACAGATCCCAGGAGCAACATGTGAACTCTCTGTCCAGAAAAGCGCAATGCTGGAACAACTAAGATCCTGCACAGAACCCTCAAACTCCCAGGCCTCTGGTAGAGGACCCGAGAATGAGAAAGGACAACAAAGACCACCCCCATTGGAGGTGAGAAGGAAGTTTTTTTATATATGTATATATATTTTTTATTTAATTTTTTTAGATTATTGTTGGGCTTCACAGGAGAAGGACACCAGCAGGCATGGCAACCCATGGACACCACACTATTGTAATGTGGAGGAAATCATTGGGCATCTGAATGGATGTTCCACCAATATTGGGGCATAGCATACTGTTCTTCTACTTCACACCTTCCAGTTTGCTGAGGGGCGATGTATTCCTGACAATTGATAGTTCAGACCAGCAGTATGTTTACATATGGTCCAAACTATGCTCCTACCCATCCTGCCAGTAGAGTCATTTTTGTCTCTGAGGAGCACAGGGACACTGGAGATGGCCCAATCCAACGATATGACCAGCTGCAGAGCAGCACTGACAAGCTGCATAGCTAACAGCCTGCAAACACGTGCTCCTTGTCTAGGAAACATCCCAAATTGAGGTGTTCAGAAAATCAGGCAAGGATCTGTACTCTAAAAAGTAAAAAAAATCCTCCAATCTTGAGAATGTGGAATATTTTTATTAATAGGTAAATTGAAAAGTTCCTTATTTTTCCAAGCACTTTACAATTTTTAGCATTAATGAGACATCGCCTTTAAATGCTGCTGTCAGAAAGTAACATTGGCATTTATGTGGTTAAACAGCAACAAACGGAGCTAGTTTGGAGATATATAATACATCATGCATTCACACTATACACCCGCACCAGGGTTGCCAACTTGACTTTTAATTACTTCAGCCAAAAAATCCAAAAACGAACACCTTAAATTTTTTTTACCAACAGGGTAAAAATGTGTTCTATTTTTACATACTTTCTTGTAATTTCAGGTTAGTTGGCAACCCTGAAACATACTCTAGGATTTTCTCCTTTCAGGTCATTAAGTGATCTTATTGTGTTATTGTAAGCAGGTAGCGGGATGCAGTGACCGACGGGAGGCAAAGCAAGGGTTAACAAAAGGTAACAATTTAATTGAACAAGGTTTTCACTCCTTGCAGGGAGGTAAATGGTTAAAGCATGGATGGTAGGAATAGTAAATGTAAAACAAAGGTAGTCCAAGAACTTATCGTGTCCTGGGTGATTCTCTGTAGCAGATGATCCCGCAGGGGATGTAGCTCCGGCAGAGTCCGGGGTGTGATGTCCTCAGGTGGAGTCCTTTAACCGGTGGTCCGTCTTCTGGCGGCAGCGGTCGGTCTCCGGTACCTTCAGCTGAGCCCCTAGTCCCTAGCATGGCTACCACAGGCATAGTGAACCAGCATGGCTACCACAGCATCTTGCAGCAGCATGCTATTCCATCCGGTTTGCGTTTAGTTGGACCATCATTTATTTTTCAACATGACAATGACCCCAAACACACCTCCAGGCTGTGTAAGGGCTATTTGACCAAGAAGGAGAGTGTTCGGGTGCTATGCCAGATGACCTGGCCTCCACAGTCACCAACCTGAACCTAATCGAGATGGTTTGGGGTGAGTTGGACCGCTCACCGCTTCAATTTTGAATAAATCCCCAACAGTGTCACCAGCAAAGCACCCCACACCATCACACCACCTCCTCCATGCTTCACCGAGGGAACCAGGCATGTAGAGTCCAGCCGTTCACCTTTTCTGTGTGCAAAGCAGTAATCAAAGCAAAAGGTGGCTACTTTGAAGAACTAGAATATAAGACATATTTTCAGTTGTTTCACACTTTTTTGTAAAGTGTAATGTATAATTCCACATGTGTTAATTCATAGTTTTGATGCCTTCACTGTGATTCTACAATTTTCATAGTCATGAAAATACAGAAACATCATTGAATGAGAAGGTGTGTCCAAACTTTTGGTCTGTACTGTATATCAGGATGAGAGGGCCCAGTCAAAATGTTGCACCAGGGTACATCAGATTTCAGTTACACCACTGGTTAACAATAGTCCTATTCTCAACCTGTGGTTCCGTGTCTTCTTTCTCCTTTTTAGAAAACTCTAATACCAGTATGGCTCTGTCCTGTCCTGACCCGTTACCTCTTTAAACTTTGGGCCATAGAGCTAGGCGTCCTTATCCTGGACCCATCTCTGATCATTCACTATGCCTTTCGGTCGCTTCTCTCCTACATTCTGTAGATCTTGGTATCCTCTGCTATCGGTCTTCTCTGACATTAGGGACACCCACATCATGTGACACTGCTCACATCAAACCTTAGGTCTACTTTCTATGCACACTGGGCGTGTCCTAACCATTAACTCTAACTCTCCCTACTGTCGGGCAACACTCAATACCAACATTATTTACACATATCACATTTCACTTTACACAATACAACATTACACTTTTTCTGCAAGGGGGAACGTAGCGATTTGTAAAGTGCTTTAACCCCTTTCTGACATCAGACGTACAATCCCGTCCATGGTACCTGGGCCCGTATGACCATGGACGGGATAGTACGTCACATGTGATCAGACGCGCTCATGGGGTGAGCGTGGCCGATCGTGGCTTTGTGTCAGCTGATTCACACAGCTGAGTCGCTCCCGGAACTTTAACTCCCAGCACACTGCGATCAAACATGATTGCAGCGTTCCGATGGCATAGGGGCTCCCTGCGTACTTCCCTGAGACCCTCAGAACAACGCGATGTGATCGCGTTTCTCCAAGGGCCTCTTCCCTGCAGGCCCCTGGATCCAAGATGGCTGTGGGGTCCTTCCAGGTCCTGCAGGGAGGTGGCTTGTCAGTGCCTGCTGAGAGCAGGCACCGGCAAGCCTTCTGCACAGTCTGTCAAATCGCTGATCTGACACAGTGCTCTGCAAGTGTCAGATCAGCGATCTGACATTATATAGTAATGTTCCACCCTGGGACAATGTAAAAATGTAAAAAAAAAAAACATGTGTAAAATATTTTGTAAAAAATCCCTAAATAAAATAAAAATTTCCCCAATAAACACATTATTATGTAAATAAAAAAAACAATAAAAATACATCTATTTAGTATCGCCGAGTCCATAACGACCCGCCCTATAAAACTGTCCCACTAGTTAACCCTTTTAGTGAACCCCTTAAAGCATTTTTTTGCCTTGTTTTTTTTTATCATAATACCGCCGAACAAAAAGTGGAATAACACGCGATCAAAAAGATGGATATAAATAAACATGGCACCGCTGAAAACGTCATCTTGTTCTGCAAAAAACGAGCTGCTGTACAGCGTCATCAGTGAAAAAATAAAAAAGTGATAGCTCTCAGAATAAAGTGATGCAAAAATAATTATTTTTTATATAAAATAGCTTTTATTGTATAAAAGCGCGAAAACCTAAAAAAAGATATAAATGAGGTATCGCTGTAATCGTACTGACCCGACGAATAAAATTGCCTTATCAATTTTACCACACGTGGAACGGTATAAACGACCCCCCAAAAGAAATTCATGAATTGCTGGTTTTTGTTCATTCTGCCTCCCAAAAAACTGAATAAAAAGCGATCAAAAAATGTCATGTGCCCGAAAATGGTACCAATAAAACTGTCAACTCATCCTGCAAAAAACAAACCCTCACATGACTCTGTGGGCCAAAATAAGGAAAAATTTTAGCTCTAAAAATTTGGTGATGTAAAAACTATTTTTTGCAATAAAAAGCGTCTTTTAGTGTGTACAGCTGCCAGTCATAAAAACCCACTAAAGATAGTAAATCAAACCCCCCATTATCACCCCCTTAGTTAAGGCAAAATAATAAAATTAAAAAATGTATTTATTTCCATTTCCCCTTTAGGGTTGGGGCTAAAGTTAGGGTTAGGGCTAAAGTTAGGGTTAAGGTTGGGGCTAAATTTAGGGTTAGAGTTAGGGCTCAAGTTAGGGTTAGCATTGGGGATAAAGTTAGGGTTAAGGTTGGGGCTAAAGTTAGGGTTAGGTTTGGGGCTAGTATCGGGGTTCGGGTTGGGATTAGGGTTGGGATTAGGGTTAGGGGTGTGTTAGGGTTAGGATTGTGGTTAGGGTTGGGATTAGGGTTAGGGGTGTGTTGGGGTTAGGGTTGGAGTTAGAATTGGGAGGTTTCTACTGTTTAGGCACATCAGGGGCTCTCCAAATGTGACGGCTTCCGATCTCAATTCCAGCCAATTTTGTTATGAAAATGTCAAATGGTGCTCCTTCCCTTTCCCGAGCTCTGCCGTGCACCCAAACAGTGGTTCCCCCCATATATGGGGTATCAGCGTACTCAGGACTAATTGGGCAACAACGTTTGGGGTCCAATTTCTCCTCTTACCCTTGTGAAAATAATAAATTTAGGACAAAATGATTATGTTTGTGGAAAAAATATGATTTTTTTTTCACGGCTCTACGTTATTAACTTGTGTGAAGCATGTGAGGGTTTAAAGTGCTCACCACACATTTAGATAAGTTACTTAGGTGGTCTAGTTTCCAAAATGGTGTCACTTTTGGGGGGTTTCCACTATTTAGGCACATCAGGGACTCTCCAAACGCGACATGGCATCCGATCTCAATTCCAGCCAATTTTGGTTTGAAAAAGTCAAACGGTGCTCCTTCCCTTTTCCTCCACATATGGGGTATCGGCATATTTAGTAGAAATTGCACAACAACTTTATCTGTCAATTTTCTCCTTGTACCTTTGTGAAAATAAAAAAATTGTTTGTAAAAGATCATTTTTGTGACCAAAAAGTTAAATGTTCATTTTTTCCTTCCACATTCCAAAAATTCCTGTGAAGCACCTGAAGGGTTAATAAACTTTTTGAATGTGGTTTTGAGTACCTTGAGGGGTGCAGTTTTTAGAATGGTGTCACTTTTGGGTATTTTCTGCCATATAGACCTCTCAAAGTGACTTCAAATGTGAGGTGGTCCCTAAAAAAAATGGTTTTGTAAATTTTGTTGTAAAAATGAGAAATTGCTGGTCAACTTTTAACCCTTATAACTTCCTAACAAAAAAATTTGTTTCCAAAATTGTACTGATGTAAAGTAGACATGTGGGAAATGTTATTTATTAACGGTTTTGTGTGACATATTTCTCTGTTTTAAGGGCATAATAATTAAAAGTTTGAAAATTGCAAAACTTTTTACAATTTTCGCTATATTTCCATTTTTTTCATAAATAAACACAAGTTATATTGAAGAAATTTTACCACTAACATGAAGTACAATATGTCACGAGAAAACTTTCTCAGAACTGCCAAGATCCGTTGAAGCGTTCCAGAGTTATAACCTCATAATGGGACAATGGTCAGAATTGTAAAAATTGGCCCGGTCATTAACGTGCAAACAACCCTCGGGGGAAAAGGGGTTAAGTGGCACATTTTTTTTTAGCAAAAATGGCAGGTGTCAAATTTCTTAACTTTGTTACTCCATACAAGTGATGTATGGACATTATTATTATTATTATTATTATATATTTATATAGCGCCATTTATTCCATGGCGCTTTACATATGAAAAGGGGAAAAATATAGACAGATACAATAAATATGTGCTAGACAAGGGACGCATAAGTACAGAAGGAGAGAGGACCCTGCCCGCGAGGGCTCATTGATAAATTCTCTTTTTTGGGGCTAAGTTTATGGTGATCCGTAGAAAGGCAAAAAGTAGAATATTTTTGAGCAGAAATAGGGTGCTCCAGAAATAAATTAGTGAATCATAATTTGAAACTCATCTGAAGAAAACGCAATGAAGTTGAGAATTTAATCTTCGTATACTCACGTCACAAATTTCTGCGTTTCCCACAAAGTTGATCTGATTATAACTCACTGTTTTCCCGAGTCTTCTAAACTGTCTTTAATTAAAATTGCATTTTACTAGATTATTCTTTAATCTTTGGTGCCGGTTAATAAAAGCATAGAGCAGAATGAAAGGAGAGATAACAGGCCCATAATCCACATATGGACATAATATGGATGCTTCAGCTATGTGGGAGGCAAAAGCCAAAACTAGAGTCAGTCATTAAAGACATGTTCATTACAAACAGATGTTGGTGCACAGGACTGTTATGCAACAAAGTGACAGCACATCCTTAGGAATTGATTTCACAATTTTTTTTTTTTTTTCCTGAGATGTGGATGATTTAAAGGATTAAAAAAAAGTTTAAGTATTTGTGAAGGGTATGCATGTAGTGAAAATAACAAATCATACACATCTCCAGTACATCATATCTGTTGTGAAAATATCATGCAGTTTTACAAGAGATTTCATTCACTGCGATGCAATAATATCCACAGTCAAACTCCGCATCAAAACCAACAACAAAGTCCCCATTTACCTCACATCTTTTAATTATTGATTTTGATTTGGATCATTAGACTGGATTTACTGGAGAAATATCTGTAGGCTACGTTCCCACAGCGAGCTTTAGGCCGGGGTCACACTGCCGTATATTTCTCATGCGAGCTAATTGGGTTGATTATGCTAATGTCACTTGGATCAAACTCTGTACGAATTTTATCCGAGTGTCACCTTAGTGAGATCAGATTCTAGGACATGAGAGAATCGTATCACAGGTGCAGAGAATATGGTGAATGTAATTTCTCCATCGTCTCTGTCCGTGTAAATTGGACTGCACTCGGATGACATTCAAATGCAATCATAGATTGGTATGGGTGCACGTGATGTGATCATCGGATGCACTCGCAGCATGCTGAGATTGTTTTCTCATGGCAAATCGGCACTAGAAAAAAAAAATCGCAGCTGTGCACTGCCCATAGTATATCACTGGGCCAAGTGCTATTTGAGAAAACATCACATAGCACTTTGCCATGCTATAAGTCTGTGTGAGTGAAGCCACAGTTGAGTTTTTCATGTTCCAGATATTTTGCAGTATTTCTGCACATATTTAGTAAATTACAATGCATGTGTGTTTTTTTTTAACCAGCGGAGATTTCACATCTAATGCAATTCTATGGGTAAAATACACGCATAGTGCAGCATACCCGAAAGTGAAACGTGGATTTGAAACACGCTCCAATCAGTATGTCAGTGGTTAGCAATCTGGGTTTACAATAGAAATGAATAGCAAAAGTCTTTTAATAATTTTTTTGTGATATTTCAGCCATTTTTTTAAGTGAACCTGCTACAATAAACCCCTGAAAAAATCTTTGTATGCACATACCCTAAGAGGAGGCCACATACAGCAATTTTTGTTCCGTCCAAAAATGGATGTAACATGAAAACCAAATGGACCACAGTATACTGTAGTTAATGGGGTCATTATGCATCAGATTGGATCTTTATTGTAATCTATTCACTTTCGTAATAACTTCCTAAAATGTAAAAGAGAAATAGAACTCAGAATCCGCTGGTGTGAACAGAGTCTAACCATTTTCTGTACTGTATCTTAGCACATTTATGACTTTCACTAGTTGGACATCATCTAAAATTCTAAAGTGAATCTCTGTCTTTCATTATTTCATGCCATTTTTAGATTACAAATTCAGTGCTGATCAAGTTCTTAGGCCGGCGTCACACTGGCGAGTTTGATGCGAGTAAGTCGCACGACTTTCTCGCATCAACACCCTGCACGGCCGCCCGCTCTTGGACCCAAGTGTGCGGCTGCATGTATTTCTATGCAGTCGCGCACTCGGGTCCGAGAGCTGGCGGCTGTGCCGGGTGTTGATGCAAGAAAGTCGTGCGACTTACTCGCATCAAACTCGCCAGTGTGACGCTGGCCTTATACAGTATATCTCCATAAATGGTTCAAATTTTTCTGATACAGAACTTCAAACTCCCCACAAAGACAAAGCTTTGAGAAAAGAATATCTGGATCATAATCATATTAGTTGAGTGAGGACTCCTGTTAATATATAACCTACAAAAATATGAAGTCACGACCTTCAAAGAATTAAAAAGCAAATTCTGTATTAGAAAAATTATACATAAAATTGCAAAAGTTGCAAAGAACCAATTAAAAGAGTTAGATATATACAAAATGACAAAAAAGAGTCACTTCTCATGGCAAAGTTGTTAGATGGCATAATGAAGGAGCCCGAGGTCAAAAGCCAGGAAGGTACATCATAAACAGAAGGAAGAGATAGAGGCGTAATCAGTTAACATTCCAAGGTCAGAATACCAGGAGGATAACGGATCAGAGCAGAAGGGGTTAAACAGAAGGCTGGTCAGACTGAAGTCAAAGGTCAGGCAACAAAAGATCTACAAACAGAATGCAAGGCACAGAGAAATAAACCATACTTGGCTGAATTTACATCTGGGAGTAACAGCCCAGTTAAGCAGCATGGAAATCACCTGGAGACAGCCAGCACCTCCAACAGAAGAAAAAGGTAGTCAACAGCACTCTCTGGTTTAGGGGCGCACGTACCACGATCCAAGGAACCAGCTCGGAAATTGCATGCAGGAGAAAAAAGAGGAACAGCGCTCCATCCAGGTGAGGTAAATAGAAAAAACTTTATTCAAGCCATCAGAGAAAACGACGTTTCGACCTCACAAGGTCTTTATCAAGTATATACAAACAGTTAAAATAGGCTGTCTTATATAGTGAGGAGCAAAACATTTGCACCAATCACCGCATAGTATACGCCTAAAAAATGACATATAAACAAAACAATGCAGTACTTACAAATATAGACAGTACAAAACAGTGATCAAACAAACATATGTGCTGCGGCCTAAATCGGCAAATGAAAAATCAATCATAGAACAAAATATACATATATAGAGCACGAGGAATCACATACATAACCGGGTGTTTATCAGGTTGTCAAGGAATCTTGAACCTATCAGGCTCAGCTTAGCGATATGTCAGATTATGCTAGCCAATCCGGTAAGTATTCTGGCAAGGCGCCAAACGTATCAGCAGCCTATCCGCAGAAGTAATACAAAGGAACAAGAACATTACCGCCAATCATGGAGTTTGTTGCCAGAGACATAAGACGCTGATCGCGTCATCAGGGTGCGTTGCCTAGGAAATAGTAAGGAGGAAGTACATCAAAACTGAGTACAGCGCATGCGCACAGAGGGACGTCATGCAAACCCCTCCCATATACTTAATGACGCCTCCGCGTCTCGACGTAATGGAACCGTTGCCATGACTCTAGGAACAACGGAGCAGGGGGCATGCGCACTTCGAGTATATAATCCTGGCACATAGTACCAGCACCCCCGCATCTTAAGGCTTCCATATTACATAACGCATACCATGACTATGTTTTGAGCCCCATCACTACAGCTATACATCGTGCCCATTAAACCTATATAGACTAAATACGTTTGGCGCCTTGCCAGATGTTTGCCATATGTTTGTTTGATCACTGTTTTGTACTGTCTATATTTGTAAGTACTGCATTGTTTTGTTTATATGTCATTTTTTAGGCGTATACTATGCGGTGATTGGTGCAAATGTTTTGCTCCTCACTATATAAGACAGCCTATTTTAACTGTTTGTATATACTTGATAAAGACCTTGTGAGGTCGAAACGTCGTTTTCTCTGATGGCTTGAATAAAGTTTTTTCTATTTACCTCACCTGGATGGAGCGCTGTTCCTCTTTTTTCTCCTGCATGCAATTTCCGAGCTGGTTCCTTGGATCGTGGTACGTGCGCCCCTAAACCAGAGAGTGCTGTTGACTACCTTTTTCTTCTGTTGTCTGCTGAACCGAGGTCGACTGGCACCCATACCTGAATCATGGATGCTTCTACCAATCCAGAGGTGGGTGAGCTGGATAAAGCCATTACTTTTTCATATACTGAAGATGATGCCTTACGTATTCTGTCTGTACACAATATTGACAATACATTTCTAAGTAAACCGACCAGTGATATGCTCAGAAGAAAGTGGGAAAATGAGAAGAGGAAGTTTATCTCGCTTGAGCTGCATGTGGTCACACTGACTGAATACTACAAAGCACGCAGGATCCCACGAGGCCTGCGGCCACACCTTAGACCTACCTTACTGCCCGATAATGTACAATTCTGCTCCAAATTTGAATCCATATCTAATAAATATGCATTTGATATCATGTTGCTCAACATTGAGTTTTTGCAGAAAGAAATGGATCAAGTAAAGAAGAACATTCATGATGTGGAGGAGCAGTTGGTACTACAGTTAACAGCACAGGAATGGGCCGCAATGAAGACCAAGGTAGAAGAAAATCTTGTTAAATTCCGTAATGACATTGAATTAACGAAACGCTCTAAATGGTTCCGTGATGCGGACGATTACAAAACAGGCCGCCTTTTTTTCTTGGCAAATGGGGAATGTTCCCCGCCAGAACACAGGTGGAAAGCGGTTAGGGTCTACTAGAAGACGTAGAAGACCACAGGACAACAAAATGTCTAATTTTGGTTTTACTACTGCAGACTCTGAATCTACGGATGACTCTAGCCTTGGGAACACTAACAAAACCTTTTTTAGGCAAAACCGACGGACCAGTTCCAAGAGAAGGAGCCGGAGAGGAGGCCGGAAGCACAAGAAACAAGACCACTGGACGCGAACAGCGACCGATACGCAATGCCACGTTGAAAATGAGGAACAAGGAAGACAACCGGAGAGAACACTGAGAGACTTGGTGGTAAATATCTCCTCCTTAGAACTTACAGAAGTTGAATTAGACGTTTTATCCAAGGGTTTATCTTTTTGCCCTTCCAATCAACCAGATTGGTTCAATGTTGAATGTGATCTACAATCTTTTTTTAGGAGACTCAGACTATCATCATTTTTTTCAGGGAAAAATGTATCTGATTCAGCTAGTGTTGATGGGGTGTCACCTGGCTTTTCTTTGCATAGTCTAGGACTATACAACAAGAGCAATTTCCAACCACCCAGCTATGATCATTTTGTGGAGTCATACATTGAATTGGTTAAGAGGGACGTTGATAAATTGAGGCGAGGCTACAAGAATAAAACTATGTCTAATCTGTCAAGTTGTGAGAGGGTTGCATTGGAGGGCCTAGTCAATAATGCCTCCATCACTATAAAGCCGGCCGACAAAGGCGGGGCTGTGGTAGTGATGGATAGCATTAAATATAAAGCAGAAATTATGCGTCAACTTAATGACATAGTGGTCTATGAACGTTTACCGCAAGATCCATCTCTTGGTTTCCTTAGGGAATTACAGTTGGTGGTCAGTGATTCCCTGGCTTTGGGCATCATTGACCAAAAACTATCTGATTATCTGATTACTGACAAACCGGTGATTCCGGTGTTATATGTTCTCCCGAAAGTACATAAAGATCTATGGAATCCACCTGGACGTCCCATTGTTTCTAGTCGGGGTTCCCTCTACAATAAAGTGTCCATCTTCCTAGACAAAGTACTACGAAGTTTTGCTATATCAGCAAAATCATATGTTAGGGACACCACTGATTTTTTGGATAAGATTCAGGACCTTAGAGTAACAGATTCTACCATCTTGGTTTCATTCGACGTGGTATCATTATACACGTCTATCGAGCATGATAGGGGGCTTCGCGCTGTCTTGTTGCGCTATCGGGCTCGGACATGGCGCCAGAATGTGCACAACTCATCCTCACGCTGCTGGAGCTTGTCCTGAGGAGGAATTTTTTTCTCTTTGGGAATGAGTTTTTCCTGCAGCGTCGAGGCACCGCCATGGGGTCCAACGTGGCCCCCACCTATGCCAACATCTATATGGCGGTGCTTGAGGAGGAGATTGTGTACAAGTCCCATCTCTGGTGCCATGTCCGGGCCTGGTGGCGTTACATTGATGACGTGTTTGTGGTGTGGGATGGCGATTTGGAATCGCTGTCCAGATTTCATTCAGAGTTGAACCAAATTTACCCTGAGCTTGATTTCACAATGTCGCACTCTTTGACACAAGTACAATTCCTTGACACTTTAGTATACAAGGAGCATGACTTTTTGAAAACTGATTTATTTGTCAAAAGCACAGACAAGAATAACTTCTTACTCTATAGCAGTAACCATCCCAAGAGGATGGTTAGCTCCTTGCCCTGGAGTCAACTCCTGCGAGTTAGGAGAATAGTATCCGATGAGGACTTAATTGACCAACGCCTTGAGGGCATGTGCAATAAATTTTTGACAAGGGGATATCCACAGAATGTGGTGACGAGATATAAAACTAGAGCCCTAAATACGACACGTGAGGCTGCCCGCCACAAACCCCATATTACTCCAAGCGAGAAACGTATACCGTTCGTATCCACCTTCAATCCCGCCAGTCATGGGATCAGTTCTATTCTAAAGAAACATTGGGCCCTATTACAACGTGGACATCCAACCATTACTGAATTTGGTTCCCTACCTTTGATGTCTTACCGCAGGGGACGCAATTTACAGGACCAATTGGTTAAATCTGACTTTGGTCCCTCCGGATTATCAATTCAACGAACTTTATCTTCTCCCCGGTATGGCAACTTTCCCTGTTTGGGGTGCGCGTGTTGTAACAACATGCTAAAGGGTGAATTTTTCTATCACCCATTGACTGGCAAAAAGATTTTTTTGAAAGAGAGGTACACTTGTGCCTCTAGTTTTGTTGTCTATATGGTTGTCTGCCCATGTGGCCTCGTCTATGTGGGGGAGACAACGATGGAAGTGCGGGCTCGCATAAGCAAACATAAGAGCACCATAAGGACAAAACTCACTGATCTACCGGTCCCCAAACACTTTATTGATACCCGACATTCTGTAAATCAACTCAGATTTAGAGTTATTGATAGCGTGCCATTACTTAGAAGAGGGGGGGACAGAACAAGAATACTCCGTAAAAAAGAACTAAGGTGGATACATAGATTGGGTACTTTACAACCGGCTGGGCTTAATATTGAATTCAATCTAAATAACATATGTTGATGGGCTGGCTCCTTTTTTGCATCTTCCTTTGTATTTATTTTCTATTATTATATAATGATGTTTTTATAAAGTCTATATCATATGCTCTCTTTTCTCTTTATCCCTAGGATTCTGTGATAGACTAAGGGTATGATATTCCAATTGTGTATACATATGTTTATTTCTTTGTTTTTCCCCCTTTTTTGGCACTATATAATTTGTGTTTAGTCTATATAGGTTTAATGGGCACGATGTATAGCTGTAGTGATGGGGCTCAAAACATAGTCATGGTATGCGTTATGTAATATGGAAGCCTTAAGATGCGGGGGTGCTGGTACTATGTGCCAGGATTATATACTCGAAGTGCGCATGCCCCCTGCTCCGTTGTTCCTAGAGTCATGGCAACGGTTCCATTACGTCGAGACGCGGAGGCGTCATTAAGTATATGGGAGGGGTTTGCATGACGTCCCTCTGTGCGCATGCGCTGTACTCAGTTTTGATGTACTTCCTCCTTACTATTTCCTAGGCAACGCACCCTGATGACGCGATCAGCGTCTTATGTCTCTGGCAACAAACTCCATGATTGGCGGTAATGTTCTTGTTCCTTTGTATTACTTCTGCGGATAGGCTGCTGATACGTTTGGCGCCTTGCCAGAATACTTACCGGATTGGCTAGCATAATCTGACATATCGCTAAGCTGAGCCTGATAGGTTCAAGATTCCTTGACAACCTGATAAACACCCGGTTATGTATGTGATTCCTCGTGCTCTATATATGTATATTTTGTTCTATGATTGATTTTTCATTTGCCGATTTAGGCCGCAGCACATATGTTTGTTTGATCACTGTTTTGTACTGTCTATATTTGTAAGTACTGCATTGTTTTGTTTATATGTCATTTTTTAGGCGTATACTATGCGGTGATTGGTGCAAATGTTTTGCTCCTCACTATATAAGACAGCCTATTTTAACTGTTTGTATATACTTGATAAAGACCTTGTGAGGTCGAAACGTCGTTTTCTCTGATGGCTTGAATAAAGTTTTTTCTATTTACCTCACCTGGATGGAGCGCTGTTCCTCTTTTTTCTCCAGCCAGCACCTCCAAGTCTCAGACTGGATGGCCGAGCTGTCAATCAACACATTGACGGCTCAGTATGCCCCTGCACCAGACTGAACAACTGAACTGTCAGTAACTGCAACCCAGGCACATTGAGAGGTGGAACAATGACAGTACCCTCTCTTCTAGGGAGGCCACCGGACCCTCAGGCTTCCCAGGAAAATTTATATAGAAGGCCCTCGATAACCAATTGGCCTTCACATCTCGAGTGGATGAGGTAAAGGAGGGAATAAATTTCTGACTCTACATGAATCCACAACCCTCTAAACCTCATACTCCAAGCCACCGTTGACTGAGCCCGAGGAGGCGGGGATAAGGGAGACAATACCGAAGGGACAAACTCCTTTAATAGGGATTTATGGAATACATTAGGAATGCAAAGTGATGGAAGAAGCTTTAATCTTAATGCCACCAAACTAACCACCTCCAGGATCTCATATGAACCCAATAATAAACTTTGGACCCAACTTCGCCGATAGCACTTGAAGTTTAATGTTCCTTGATGACAACCAAACCATATCCCAATCTTAAAAACAGGGCCCACCGAACATCTTCTATCGGTCTTCCACTTTTGGTCCCAATATTCTCTTGAACCTCCTTCCACACATCCATAAGCCTGTGTATGGTGACCTCCATCCCAGGAAATTCAGAACTAATCCTAAAAAATTCACCAAATGGGGATGAAAACCATAATTACAGGAAAAAAGGTGAGGTTCCAGTAGACTGATTTACTCGACTGTTAAAAGCCAACTCAGCGAGAGGTAAAAACGAAGACCAGTCCTCCTGTTGAGCTGCCAAAAAGCACCTTAAATTTTTTCAAGGATGGATTTGTCCTCTCAGTCTGACCATTGGTTTCAGGGTGGTAAGCAGATGAAAATGACAAGTCAATCCTGAGTTTTCTCCACAACATAAAGACAAAGTGTACTTCCCTATCAGATACAATGTTAAGATGGATCCCCTGTAACCTTACCATATAAGAAATAAACAACCCGGAGAGTGTCTCTGCATTAGGTAATTCTGACAAAGGAACAAAATGAGCTTGTTTTCTGAATCGGTTAACTTTCCACCCAGATGACAGTTTTCCCACCAGACAGAGGCAAATCCGTGATGAAATCCATGGACAAATGAGTTCAAGGTCTTTCTGAAATTGGCAATTCAGCCAATTCCCTGGCAGGCCGGCTATGACTGACTTTAATGGTTGCACAGATTTAACAAACAGATATTCTTTAATATCATTATGCATGGACCAAAAAAGTCTAGCAAGGGCTTTCCATTTTGCAGTAACCCCAGGATGAGCATTCAAGACGGAATCATGAAATTCCTGTAGCACCCACAATCTTAGGTACACAGCCACAAATAATTTGTACCTTGGAGTAGCGGAAGGAGCCAACGACTGGACTTTACGGATCTCTTCTTCCAATTCCGAGGTTACCATAGAAACCACAATACCCTGAAGAATAATGGAGGTTCTGTAGGAGAAACTGAATCAAGACTATGAGATAATGCATCAGCTTTCACATTCTTAGACCCAGGCCTCAATGTAATCAAAAAATTAAACCTAGAGAAAAACAAGGACCATCTGGCCTGTCTAGGAGTTGACCATTTAGCTGATTCAATGTAAGCTAGATTCTTGTGATCAGTGACCACAGTAAGTTTATGAACTGCCCACTCCAAAAATGTCTCCATTCCTCAAAGGCCAATTTGACCTGAAGTAACTCACAATTCCCAACATCATAATTTCTTTCCGCAGGCAAACATTTTTTAGAAAAAAAGCACATGGACGAAGGTTAGTCAGAGTTTTGGGCCCCTGCGATAAAACTGCCCCTACTCCAGCCTCCGAAGCATCCACTTCCACAATGAACAGTTCTTGGAATTCAGGATGGATCAGAATGGGAGCAGCAGACATGAAATACTATTAAATTTTAGAAAGCCTTGATAGCACCTAGCGAACAAACCTTGAGATTAGCCCCCTTACGTGTAAGGTCAGTAAGGGGTGTAGCAATCTGAGAAAAACCCTTGATAAATTTCTTATAATAATTGGTGAATCTCAGAAAACGCTGCAAAACTTTAAGATCATGAGTTTGAACCCAATCAATACTGATCTGCACCTTCCCAGGGTCTATCTGAAACCTACTGCTGAGAAGACAACCCCACAGAATGAAATTTCGTGAACAGAAAAATACATATTTCTCTAATTTGGCAAATAGTTCTCCCTCAACCACTGTAACACAAAACCGACATGTTCCTGGTGAGAGTTTAAATCTGGCGAGAAAATATTATCCAGTTAAATCAAAGCATATCTCCCAATGTAATCAGAAAAATATAATTCATACAATTTTGAAGCACAGCAGGTGCATTGAATAATTCAAATGGCATAACAAGGTTTTCAAATAGACCCTTAAGACATTAAAAATGCCGTTTTCCTATCATCAGCCTTCTGGATGTGTATCAAATTGTAAGCCCTCTCTAAGATTAAGTTTTGAAAATACCCTGGCCCTCAGAAGTTAATTATATAAGTCAGGATGAGTGGAAGTGAGTATTTTAATAGTGATTTTGTTTAGCTCTCACAAATTGAGAGGAGGACGAAGACACCCATCTTTCTTTTTTAACAAAGAAAAAATCCAGCAGCTACATGGGAGGAGGAAGGACGGATATGACCCTTCTGTAAACTTTCATTAACATATTCTTTTATGGAAGTCCATTCAGGCCCAAATTGTAAAGGCAAGCTTTAGGCAATTTGGGGTTAGAAATATGATCAAAAGCACAATCATAAGGACGATTGGGAGAGTTTCTCCGCTTCAATTTCCGAGAACACCTCTCTGAGGACCTTTCAAGTACTCTGTCAGACCCTTCAGACTGCACAGTTTTTAAACATTTCTTGCAACAATTGGGGATACATTTGAAGATCTCCTTCTGACACCAATCAATAACAGGACTGTGAATCTGTAACCATGGAAGCCTGAGTACCAACCCAGCAGGTAAATTATCCAAAACAAAATAGGAGATGGATTCAGAGTTGTGTTCTCACTTGGAGCGTGAAATCCACTGTTTCCTGCTTGACACAATTCTGTTACAATTATATAGGTACTAATGAATCTGATTGCGCGGTATAATACAAAACTTAGACCAAAGTTAATGCAAATAAGTATATTAACAAGTGAAACAAAACAGAGCACTTCCTACCATACTAGCGAAAACACAGCACAATATGGAATGATGCAAGTAAGCAAAAACTAACATAGCACTTCCTGCAATAGTAACAAATGCACAGCACAATATAGAAATGTCCAGTGTAACTGAAGAGCGGGGTGCAACCGCTAATATGAACCAGTCCAACAGTAATATGACGCAGGTGTGCACAAGGCACTAAATGTGGGAGTCCAGAAGGCTATGTGCACACATTCAGGAATCTTTGCAGAAATTTCCTGAGAAAAAACGGACTTTTTCCCAGGAAATCCGGATGCGTTTTTATTGCGGTTTTTACCAAGCTTTTTTGCGCGTTTTTACCGCGATTTTTTCCTGAACATTCTAGGTCCATAATATAGCGGGAAATCTGCAAATTTACTGCAAAATTAATGAACATGCTGCGGTTATTACCGCAATGCGTTTTTTGCGCGAAAAAAAACGCACCATGTGCACAAAAAATGCAGAATGCATTCTAATCATAGGATGCTTACTGCTTGCATTTTTAAGCATTTTTGCCATTGAAAATCGCGGACAAAACGTGAAAAAAAACGCAAAAAATCCTGAACGTGTGAACATAGCCTCAATATGAGAGTAAGCACACAGTACTTAACGAAGAAGTCCAGCAATAATATGAGTGTGCATGCACACGGCACTTAAGTGTAGAAGTCCAGCAATTTACAGGAGTGGCATTAACAGGAGAAGGTCACTATATGTACCTTTTGAGCTGAAAGTCCCCAAGAAGTCCAGCACAGCAGCCCACACAAACACCAACCTAGAGGAGATGGTGATGTCAGGATTCCTTACAGGCCACAGCAGTTCTAGAGGCTGTCATGTGTGCATTGCCACGAAGATCGTCGCGGTTGCACATTTTGACTTCTCACAGCTGAGTTGCTGTTTCTTTGTGTTTGGCAGCTAGGGAGTTAATTCTGTCTGTGCTCGGTGCTGGGACTGGGTGCAGTTTCTCCCGGCTGCAATTGATTATTTGTTGATTGGTTTCCTTTAAGTTTCTGGTTGTCTGCTTTGGGAGTTGCCAGTGAAACACTTCATGCAGACCACAGATAGGAATGAATCTGTATAGACTCTAGTTGAGAGCTCCTTAGTTGTTTTAAGCTTAACTTGCTTAGAGTTTATTTCCCAGACCATTTATGTTCCTTCGGTGTTTGAGTGTGTATGCAAGAGAGTGCTATCCTGTCTGTCTTATATGTCTAATCTGTGTATTTAGCTGAGATCAGCCCATATCCCTTTGGTGGTAATCAGGATCCTTCTTAGGACTGATTACAGGGTTCAGGGTCTGATAGGAGACAGGGTTAGGCTGGAGACTTGGACCTCTGAACCATTATCAGTACCTCCAAGGTAAGGGATTAGTTAGGACCCCAGTGTAGGGTCAGGTTAGACCCCGGTCCTCCTCTTTCCTGTTACAGCTCATCAAGTCCTCAAGATTAACCCTGAGTTCAACTGATATTGTCTCTGCACATCTAGTCCTCAAGATTAACCCTAAGTTCTGCTGATATTGTGTCAGGTAAATCTATTTTATACTTACATTCTTATGTTGCTAAACTATATGTTGTATAGAGTGTGGTTCCTGTATAAATAGTTTACTGACATTGTAGTCATATCATTAGACAGCGTGACATTTTCACTGGCCATAAAAAATTATCTCTAGTTACCATGGATCCAGTAGCCCAGCTGGCTCTGCAGTTGCAGGGATTATCCATGGAGCTGACGGACATTAAGTCCAAAGTTTTGTCTCCCTGGAGCAAACCAGAGTTGAACCTAAGGTGGCTCTTCCAGATAGGTTCACTGGTGGGCGAGACAAATTTTTTACCTTCCGGGAGGCATGTAAATTATATTTTCGGCTTCGGCCGCGATCATCAGGGAGTGATGAGCAGAGAGTGGGAATTGTTATCTCACTTCTTCAAGGGGACCCTCAATCCTGGGCATTTTCCCTTCCTCCGGGATCCCCGGCTCTACAGTCTGTAGATCAATTTTTTACTGCTCTGGGATTGGTATATGATGACCCAGATCGGGTCTCTCTTGCTGAGACTAAATTACGTAAGATACAGCAGGGAGATCGTCCTGCGGAGGAATTTGCTTCTGAGTTTCGTAGATGGGCCACGGATACTCAGTGGAATGACCCAGCTCTTAGGAGCCAGTTTTGTCATGGGCTTTCTGACAAATTAAAAGACGTTTTGGCTCAGTATGAGTCTCCTCCTTCTCTGGAGGCTGCTATGGCCCTAGCTATCCGTACTGATAGACTGCTTCGGGAGAGGGGGTGAGGTAACTCCACTCCCTGTTGTTACTCCACCTACTACTAAAGTCCCTTATGTTGAGTTTCCCCTTGTCTGTTCGGATGAGCCTATGCAGTTGGGAGGGACATCTTTTCGTAGTAGGGGATTGGCGGCACGCCGCAGGACTAGAAGGTGTTTTTTCTGCGGGAAAGAGGGACATTTTGTTGGAGAATGTCCATCCCGTGTCTTGTTAAGTAAAAAGTCGCCGGAAAACTGCTAATCCCAGGTTGTGTGGTGGATGACAACCTGGGAGTATGTATTTCATCCGCCGGTTCTTCTCAGTTCCTTGTACCAGTGGAGGTGGTGTTTGGTACTAGAGTGAAGAGATTGTCTGTTCTTCTGGATAGTGGTTCCGGCGCCAATCTGGTTGACGCTCAGTTTGCTCAGGCTCAAGGTATGCATCTGAGTGTATTGGTCAAACCGATCCCTATTTTTCCATTGACGCCAGGCCTCTCGGCCAAGGTAGCTTTGTTCATGAGGTTCATAACATTGACCTTCGGGTAGGGGCAATACATAGGGAACAATTATCTTGTTATGTGTTGGAGGGTCTACCTACTCCCATTGTGTTGGACTTCCTTGGCTGGTTAAACATAACCCTGTAATTAATTGGCAGTCCAGAGAGATAAGCCAATGGGGTGAGTTTTGCAAAAGCAACTGCATGAACACAGTCATCAGTGCGGTCGTACCTAGTACATTGCCTCCTTTTTTGGAGGATTTTGGGGATGTTTTTTCTGAGGAGGGGTGTCGGGAGTTGCCTCCTCATCGTGTGTATGACTGCTCTATTAATCTTCTTCCTGATGCTAAGTTACCTAAAGCTAGGTTGTATAATCTTTCTGGTCCTGAAAGACAGGCTATGAAAGATTATATTCCCGAAAGTCTGGCCAAAGGGCATATTAGACCTTCATCTTCCCCTGTAGCTGCGGGGTTCTTCTTTGTGAAGAAAAAAGATGGAGGCCTACGCCCTTGCTTGGATTTCCGCGAACTTAATCGGATTACTGTTCGAGATCCGTATCCACTCCCTCTTATTCCTGATCTCTTCAATCAAATTGTTGGCGCCAAATGGTTCTCTAAATTGGATCTCAGGGGGGCGTATAATCTGATTAGAATAAAAGAGGGGGATGAGTGGAAAACGGCGTTTAACACGCCGGAGGGACATTATGAAAACCTGGTTATGCCTTTTGGTCTGACTACTGCACCAGCAGTATTCCAACATTTTGTTAATGACATTTTTCGTCACCTTGTGGGGGTGTTTGTGGTCGTATATTTGGATGACATTTTAATTTACTCGCCAGATCTTGTGTCTCACCAGGAGCATGTGAGACAGGTGTTGCAGATCTTGCGAGACAATAAACTATACGCCAAACTGGAGAAGTGTGTTTTTGCCGTACAGGAACTTCAGTTTTTGGGTTTTTTGGTGTCAGCCTCCGGTTTCCGTATGGACCCTGAAAAGGTGAGAGCAGTGCTTGAATGGGATCAGCCAGGGGATCTTAAGGCTCTGCAGCGTTTTTTGGGGTTTGCTAATTACTACCGGAAATTTATTTGTAATTTCTCGTCTGTCGTCAAACCTCTCACGGACATGACGAGAAAAGGGACGGATTTTTCTAGGTGGTCGGACAAAGCTTGCCAAGCCTTTTCCTCTTTAAAGAGATGTTTTGCTTCGGCACCCGTTCTCATCCAACCAGATGTATCTCAGCCGTTCATTGTGGAGGTGGACGCGTCTGATGTAGGGGTGGGTGCTATATTGTCCCAGGGTCCGTCCCCTGGTAAATGGCATCCGTGCGCTTTCTTTTCTAAGAAATTGTCGTCCGCCGAAAGGAATTATGATATCGGCAATAGGGAACTTTTGGCCATTAAATTGGCTTTTGAAGAATGGCGTCACTTTTTGGAGGGGGCAGTCCACCCGGTCACCGTTATTACTGATCACAAGAACCTGCTGTATTTAGAATCCGCTAAGCGTCTGAATTCTAGACAAGCTCGATGGTCGTTGTTTTTTACCAGGTTTAATTTTGTCGTCACTTATCGTCCGGGGTCTAAGAATGTAAAGGCTGATGCTTTGTCTCGCAGTTTCCCAGGGGCCAAGACAACGGATGACCCGATTCCTATCCTTCAGGAGGGGGTGGTAGTGTCGGCTGTATGTTCTGAGCTTGAGGAGGAGGTGTTAGAGGCTCAGGGGGACGCCCCTGCAGGACCTCCAGGGAGACTGTTTGTCCCGAATCAGTTGAGACAAAAGGTTATTGAGGCACATCATAATTCTGCTTTAGCAGGACATCCAGGGAGTAAGGCTACTTTAGATCTCCTTTCTCGCCGATTTTGGTGGCCTAACGCTAATAAAGATGTTATAACTTTTGTCGCGTCCTGTGGGGTTTGTGCTCGCTCTAAAACTCCTCATACCCGTCCATCTGGGACCCTTTTACCCTTGAAACTTCCGGAGCGTCCATGGACTCATTTATCTATGGACTTCATTACGGATCTTCCTCCGTCGTCAGGGAATACTGTCATACTGGTGGTTGTTGACAGGTTCAGTAAGATGGCACATTTCGTTGCTCTTCCTGCACTCCCTAATGCTAAAACTCTGGCGCAGGTGTTCATTAGGGAGATCGTGAGACTTCATGGGTTGCCTTCTGATGTGGTGTCAGATAGGGGGTCTCAGTTTGTGTCCAAATTTTGGAGGGCATTTTGTTTACGTCGGGGGATGCAATTGTCGTTTTCCTCGGCTTTTCATCCACAGACCAATGGTCAGACAGAGCGTCTGAATCAGAGTTTAGAGACATATCTCCGGTGTTTTGTCTCGGAGAACCAGGAGGACTGGTCATCTTTCTTGCCTCTGGCAGAGTTCGCTCTTAACAACAGGCGCAGCGAGTCCACTGGTAAGTCCCCGTTTTTTGGGGCATATGGTTTTCATCCCCAGTTTTGTACTTTCAATGGGGGGGTCCTTCTGGGGTTCCTGAGGAGGAGCGTTTCTCGTCGTCACTTGCTTCTGTGTGGCGAGGTGTATTGAATAATTTGAGTACGATGGGGAACCGTTACAAACGTATGGCTGATAGGAGGAGAGTTTCTGGTCCAGATCTGAATGTGAACGATCTGGTATGGTTGTCTACCAGGAATATAAAACTTAAAGTGCCCTCCTGGAAACTGGGTCCCAGATTCATCGGGCCGTACAGGATCAGTTCCATAATTAATCCTGTGGCATTTCGTCTGGAACTCCCTTCAACTTTTAAAATTCATAATGTGTTCCACAAGTCATTACTTAAAAGGTATGTGGCACCAGTCATACCGTCACCTCTACCTCCTCCTCCAGTGTTGGTCAATGGTAACTTGGAATTTCAAGTATCAAAAATCATTGACTCTCGCCTGAATCGCCGGTCCCTTCAGTACTTGGTGCATTGGAAGGGGTATGGTCCGGAGGAGAGGACGTGGGTCCCTGCGTCTGATGTTAACGCAGATCGTTTGGTTCGGACCTTCCACAGAACTCACCCGGGCAGGCCTGGCCCTGAGGGTCCGGAGGCCCCTCGTAGAAGGGGGGGTACTGTAATGTGTGCATTGCCACGAAGATCGTCGCGGTTGCACATTTTGACTTCTCACAGCTGAGTTGCTGTTTCTTTGTGTTTGGCAGCTAGGGAGTTAATTCTGTCTGTGCTCGGTGCTGGGACTGGGTGCAGTTTCTCCCGGCTGCAATTGATTATTTGTTGATTGGTTTCCTTTAAGTTTCTGGTTGTCTGCTTTGGGAGTTGCCAGTGAAACACTTCATGCAGACCACAGATAGGAATGAATCTGTATAGACTCTAGTTGAGAGCTCCTTAGTTGTTTTAAGCTTAACTTGCTTAGAGTTTATTTCCCAGACCATTTATGTTCCTTCGGTGTTTGAGTGTGTATGCAAGAGAGTGCTATCCTGTCTGTCTTATATGTCTAATCTGTGTATTTAGCTGAGATCAGCCCATATCCCTTTGGTGGTAATCAGGATCCTTCTTAGGACTGATTACAGGGTTCAGGGTCTGATAGGAGACAGGGTTAGGCTGGAGACTTGGACCTCTGAACCATTATCAGTACCTCCAAGGTAAGGGATTAGTTAGGACCCCAGTGTAGGGTCAGGTTAGACCCCGGTCCTCCTCTTTCCTGTTACAGCTCATCAAGTCCTCAAGATTAACCCTGAGTTCAACTGATATTGTCTCTGCACATCTAGTCCTCAAGATTAACCCTAAGTTCTGCTGATATTGTGTCAGGTAAATCTATTTTATACTTACATTCTTATGTTGCTAAACTATATGTTGTATAGAGTGTGGTTCCTGTATAAATAGTTTACTGACATTGTAGTCATATCATTAGACAGCGTGACATTGGCGAATAGTTCCACACTAGAAGTCCAGACTGTAAAGCACAGAGAGCATCAGGGAGATGCACAGAGACTGTACGCAGCAGAAAGTGGAAAGGCAGAGCCCCGAGTAATGAGCAGCAGCAGGGAGTCCAACAGTAGACAGGCAGGAGCTCAAGAGCCACAGCAACAAAATACTCAGGCAAAGAGGAACACACGGCCTGGACTTAAATAATCAGGACAGACAGGAAATTCCATGACAAGGAGAGATACAAGACTCCATCTTGGATAAGGCAAACAGGCACAAAGGAAAGTCCAGAATCCTTACAAATTCAGGGCTTACAGTGTTTTGTCAAGGGCTAAGATTTGAATGGGCTTTCCTACACTACGTCTTTTCTCCACAACACAAAGATTGACAACTCTAACCTCCAATAGCTCCACTGCTGGTAAATGGACCTGCTCTGGGGAAGTATACCGGGCAGCCATCTGTTCACCACGTCTCTCATGGATTCTGTGGTCCATTAACATGGCTTGAGTCATGGCCTCTGCCAGATAACATTATGAAGGACCAGATGATCCTTACGGGTTTCGGAAAGGCCTATGTGGAACTGGCATCTGAGAGCTGCATCGTTCCACAGAACTTCAGTGGACCACTGCATAATCCACAACATAATGGAGGTACCAATATAACCACAATATAATGAGGTATATAGGATTAAACACCAGAGTGTCAAGTATTATCCATATGTATAAAAAAATTGAGAGCAGTTAATAAAAACCTAAGGTTTCTTATCTATCATGAGGTGTATGCCTCACAACCCAATGAGCGTTTTGATTGGGGTTCTTCCGGGAGTTGAACCAAGCAAAAACATAATTTACAAGGGCAGAAATTCACTTTTAGCTATACAAAATTTCTAAAAACCACACAATCAGGAAAGTCACATAATTCAGATTACAACAGGATCTGTTTTATTAATTGTTTCAATAAAAAAAAGGTTAGAAGAAACAAAAATGGCAATTATGGAAACAAAATTGTATACTAAGCATAGGGTGCCTAAATTGAATAAATGTGAGAAGTTACTATATACAGTTCACAGTTATACAACTCTACAATAGCAATATTTCAACTTCCGCATTAATGTCCACTGAGTTATACTGTATATTATATTACCTCTATATTTGACTGTTGGTATGATGTGTATACTGTACTTTATAATCCTGTATGTATTTGGTTTACAGCACAGAAATTGTGACTTCTGTGGTCTAAGGACCAAATCTGTTATAGTACTAAAATTGTGTTGGTTGACTACTTTTGGAAAGATTCACTATTGAATACCATCATAGACAAGTAGTAGCCTCTAGGCCCTAATGCAAAATCTAACTCATGTCTCTTCCTAGTTAATTTTAATAACAGTTTTTATGAAGTGTAAAGGAAATGATACATGGTTTGTTAAATAATTCAAAAATTGGTCCGAGTCTCCCTGCCAAGAATCGCAGGAGTGTAATGCGAGTGTCATGTGAGTGTCATGCGAGTACAATCCAATTTCTCACACTTAGCATCCAATTTACATCCGAATGTAGTGCGATTGCTATCCGATTACAGTGCGATTTTAACATGAGCTTTTACGTAGAGCAATTCTCTGTCATTTACACATCGTTTTCAAACAAAATATTCTTCAAAACACACATATCTATAATAAAACTCTGGGAGCGTCACTCTGTCTGAAGCCTTTAAAGACTGCGCAAGCGTGATGCGCCTGGGATGAGGAGGGTGGCCCAGGAGATCGCGATATGTGTAATAATAATAATAATAATAATAATCTTTATTTTTATATAGAGCTAACATATTCCGCAGCGCTTTACAGTTTGCACACATTATTGTTGCTGTCCCCGATGGGGCTCACAATCTAGATTTCCTATCAGTATGTCTTTGAAATGTGGGAGGAAACCGGAGTACCCGGAGGAAACCCGCGCAAACACGGGGAGAACATACAAACTCCTTGCAGATGTTGTACTTGGTGGGATTCGAACCCAGGACTCCAGCGCTGCAAGGCTGCAGTGCTATCCACTGAGCCACCGTGCTGCCCGTAAGCACTGAACGCATACCGCGATCTCCGGCACAACACCTTACCGATCCGTTGTTGCCAAGGGGTCTTGCTGGGATGTCAGGAGAGGGTGGGTTGTGGCGCCGGAATCGGCGCATGCCCAGTCCGCGCTTTCCGGCGCCATTTTGTGGAATACACACTGCAGTGTGTCTTCAAGAAAATGGCGCCGGAAAGCAACGACTGTGCAGGCTCCCATTTCGCCGGCACAATCCCGCCCTCTCCTGACATTACAGCACAACAACTTACCCATCCGGTATTGCCGCGGTGTCTCGCCGTGATGCCAGGAGAGGGCAGGTCTTGGCGCCAGAATCGAGAGCCGATTTTGGCGGCACAATCCCGCTCTCTCCTGACCTCATGGCGAGACCCGTGGCAATATCAGGATTAGGTGATGAGTGGTACCATGCATACCAGGATTGGGGGGGATGAGGGACCATGCATACCAGGATTGAGGGGGTGAGGGGACCATGCATACCGGGATTGGGGGGTGGAGGGACCATGCATACCAGGATTGGGGGAGTGAGGGCTACCATGCATACTAGGATTGGGGGTGAGGGCTACCATGCATACCAGGATTGGGGTGGGTGAGGGGTACCATGCATACCAGGATTGGGGGGGTGAGAGGTACCATGCATACCAGGATTGGGGTGTGAGGGTTACCATGCATACCAGGATTGGGGGGATGAGGGGACCATGCATACCAGGATAGGGGGGTGAGGGGTATTCAGGCCATACCAGGATTGGGGTGATGAGGGGACCCAAGCATACCAGAGATTGGGGGGTGAGAGGAACATGCATACCAGGATTGGGGATGAGGGTACCATGCATACCAGGATTGGGGGATGAGAGGACCATGCATACCAGGATTGGGGGGGGGTGAGGGACCATGAATACCAGGATTGGGGGGATGAGGGACCATGCATACCAGGATTGGGGGTGAGGGGTACCATGCATACCAGGATTGGGGGATGAGGGAATAATGCATACCAGGATTGGGGGGTGAGGGGTACCATGCATACCAGGATTGGGGATGAGAGGACCATGCATGCCAGGATAGGGTGGGTGAGGGGACATGCATAACTGGATTGGGGGGTGAGGTGCACCATGCATACCAGGATTGGGGGGTTGAGGGACCATGCATACCAGGATTGGGGGTGAGGGGACCATGCATACCAGGATTGGGGGTGAGGGACCATGCATACCAGGATGGGGGGATGAGGGGACCATGCATATCAGATAGGGGGTGAGGGGACCATGCATACCAGGTTGGGTGATGAGGGGACCCATGCATAAGGATTTGGGGGTTGAGGGGACCATGCATACCAGGATTGGGGGGTGAGGACCGTGCATCCAGGATTGGGGGTGAGGGCTACCATGCGTAAGGATTGGAGGTGAGAGGACATGCATACCAGGATTGGGGGTGAAAGGACCATGCATACAGGATTGGGGGATGAGGGGACCATGCATACCAGGATTGGGGTGAGGGGTACCATGCATACCAGGATTGGGGGATGAGGGGACATGCATACCAGGATTGGGGGGTGAGGGACCATGCATCCAGGATTGGGGGGTGAGGGCTACCATGCATACCAGATTGGGGGTGAGAGGATCATGCATACCAGGATTGGGGTGAGAGGACCATGCATACCAGGATTGGGGGGATGAGGGACCATGCATACCAGGATTGGGGGGTGAGGGGTACCATGCATACCAGGATTGGGGTGAGGGGACCATGCATACCAGGATTGGGGGGATGAGGGGACCATGATACCAGGATTGGGGGTGAGGGTACATGCATACCAGATTGGGGGATGAGGGGACCATGCATACCAGGATAGGTGGGTGAGAGGTACCATGCATACCAGGATGGGGGTGAGGGTACCATGCATACCAGGATTGGGGGGTGAGGGGTACCATGCATACCAGGATTGGGGGGTGAGAGGACCATGCATACCAGGATTGGGGGATGAGGGGACCATGCAAACAGGATTGGGGGATGAGGGCTACATGCATACCAGGATTGGAGGGATGAGGGACCATGCATACCAGGATTAGGGGGTGAGGGATACCAGGGCATACCAGGATTGGGGGGATGAGGGACCATACATTACAGATTTGGGGGTTGAAGGGACCATCATACCGGATGGGGTAGAGGACCATGCAACAGGATTGGTGTGAGAGGGTACCATGCCATCATGGATTTGGAATGTGAGGGGAACCATGCATACCAGGATTGGGGTGAAGGGGACATGCATACCGAGATGTGTGGGTGGGGAACCAGCATACCAGATTGAGGGAGTGAGAGCACCATGCATACAGGATTGGGGGATGAGGGACTCATGCATACCAGGATTTGGGGGGTTGAGGGACCATGCATCCAGGATTGGGGGGTGAGGGTACCATGCATATCGGCATTGGGGGATGAGAGGATCCATGCCATATCCAGGATTTGGGGGTGAGGGACCATGCATACCAGGTTGTGGGGATGAGGGGACCATGCATACCAGGATTGAGGGGTGCAGAGGGTACCATGCATACCAGATTGGGGGATGAGGGACCATGCATACCAGGATTGGGGGGATGAGGGGGACCATGCATTCCAGATTGGGGGGTGAGGGCTACCATGCATATCCTGATTGGGGGTAGGGACCATGCATATCAGGATTAGGGGTGAGAGGTACCATGCATACCAGGATTGGGGGGATGAGGGGACCATGCATACCAGGATTGGGGGGTGAGGGTACCATGCATACCAGGATTGGGGGGTGAGGGGACCATGCATACCAGGATTGGGGGATGAGGGACCATGCATACCAGGATTGGGGGTGAGGGCTACATGCATACCAGATTGGGAGGATGAGGGGACCATGCATACCAGGATAGGGGGTGAGAGGTACCATGCATACCAGGATTGGGGGTGAGGGTACCATGCATACCAGGATTGGGGGGATGAGGGGACCATGCATACCAGGATTGGGGGGTGAGAGGGACCATGCATACCAGGATTGGGGGGATGAGGGGACCATGCATACCAGATTGGGGGATGAGGGACATGCATACCAGGATTGGAGGGATGAGGACCATGCATACCAGGATTGGGGGGTGAGGGTACCATGCATACCAGGATTGGGGGGATGAGGGGACCAGCATACCAGGATTGGGGGATGAGGGGACCATGCATACCAGGATTGGGGGTGAGAGGACCATGCATACCAGGATTGGGGGTGAGGGTACATGCATACCAGGATTGGGGGGTGAGGGGACCATGCATACCAGGATGGGGGTGAGGGACCATGCTACCAGGATTGGGGGTGAGGGGACCATGCATACCAGGATTGTGGGGGATGAGGACCATGCATACCAGGATTGGGGGTGAGGGACCATGCATACCAGGATTGGGGGGTGAGGGGACCATGCATACCAGGAATGTGGGGTGAGGGGTACCATGCATACCAGGATTGGGGGGATGAGGGGACATGCATATCAGAATAGGGGGGTGAGGGGTACCATGCATACCAGGATTGGGGATGAGGGACCCATGCATACAGGATTGGGGGGTGAGGGCCATGACCAGGATTGGGTGAGGACCTGCATACCGTTGGGTGGACTGCTAAGGATGGGGGGTGAGGGACCATGCATACCAGGATTGGGGGTGAGGGACCATCATACAGATTGGGGGTGAGGGGACCATGCATACAGGATTGGGGGTGAGGGGTACCATGCATACCAGGATTGGGGGATGAGGGACAGATACCAGTGGGGGTGAGGTACCAGCATTAGGATTGGGGGGGGTGAGGGACCATGCATACCGATTGGGGGTGAGAGGTGCACAATGGGGTGAGCACATGCATACAGGGTTGGGGGATGAGGGGACCATGCATACAGGATTGGGGGTGAGGGGTACCATGCATACCAGGATTGGGGGATGAGGGACCATGCATACCAGGATTGGGGGTGAGGGACCATGGATACCAGGATTGGGGGTGAGGGGTACATGCATACCAGATTGGGGGATGAGGGGACCATGCATACCAGGATAGGGGTGAGGGTACCATGCATACCAGATGGGGGGGTGAGGGCTCATGCATACCAGGATTGGGGGTGAGGGTACCATGCATACCAGGATTGGGGGGTGAGAGGACCATGCAAACCAGGATTGGGGGGTGAGGGACCATGCAAACCAGGATTGGGGATGAGGCAATGCATACCAGGATTGGGGGAGAGGGACCATGCATACCAGGATGGGGGTGAGGGACCAGCATACCAGGATTGGGGGATGAGGGGACCAAGCATACAGGATTGGGGGGATGAGGGGACCATTATACAGGATTGGGGGGTGAGGGACCATGCATACCAGGATGGGGGGTGAGGGTACCATGCATCCCAGGATGGTGGGTGAGAGGACCATGCAAACCAGGATTGGGGGGTGAGAGGACTATGCATACCAGGATTGGGGGTGAGGGGACCATGCAACCAGGATTGATGGGAATTGAGAGGGACCATGCAACAGGTGGGGGGGAGGGGACCAGCATACAGGATTGGGGATGAGGGACCAGCATACAGGATTGGGGGGTGAGGACATGCAACGGATTGGGGGTGAGGACATGCAACCAGGATTGGGGGTGAGGGACCATGCATACCAGGATTGGGGTGAGGACCATGATACCAGGATTGGGTGAGGGACCATGCATACAGGATTGGGGGATGAGGGACTATGCTACCAGATTGGGGGGTGAGGACCATGCATTCCAGGATTGGGGGGTGAGGGTACCATGCATACCCGATTGGGGTGAGAGGACATGCATACCAGGATTGGGGGGTGAGGACCATGCATACCAGGTGGGGGGATGAGGGACCATGCATACAGGATTGGGGGGTGAGGGGTACCATGCATACCAGGATTGGGGGATGAGGACATGCATACCAGGATTGGGGATGAGGGACCATGGATACCAGGATTGGGGTGAGGGTAAATGCATACATGATGGGAGATGAGGGGACCATGCATACAGATAGGTGGGTGAGAGGTACCATGCATACCAGGAATGGGGGGGTGAGGCTACCATGCATACCAGGATTGGGGGGGGTACCATCATACCAGGATTGGGGGTGAGAGACCATGCAACCAGGATTGGGGGGTGAGGGACCATGCAAACCAGGATGGGATAGGGCTATCATGCATACCAGATTGGAGGATGAGGACTGCTACAGGATAGGGGTGAGGGATACCAGCATACAGGATTGGGGATGAGGACCCAAGCATTACAGATTGGGGATGAGGGACCATCTATACCAGATTGGGGGTGAGAGGACCATGCATACAGGATTGGGGGTGAGGGTACCAGCTACCAGATTGGTGGGTGAGAGGACCATGCAAACCAGGATTGGGGGTGAGAGGACTATGCATACCAGGATTGGGGGTGAGGGACCATGCATACAGATTGATGGATGAGAGACCATGCATACCAGGTTTGGGGGGTGAGGGGACCATGCAT
>JARQOD010000006.1:356800450-356822267 GCA_033576555.1 Oophaga sylvatica
TTGCTTGTCTTCTGCATACCATCCTCAGACCAACGGGCAGACCGAACGGACAAATCAAACCTTGGAGCAATATCTACGCTGTTACGTCAGTCATTTGCAGGACGATTGGCTGAAGCTACTTCCTCTAGCGGAATTTTCGTACAACAACTCCCAAAGCAGTTCCACGAAGGTAACGCCTTTTTTTGCCAACCTGGGTTATCATCCAAGTATTTTGCCTAGGTCTCCGGTTACGATTTCGGTACCAGCGGTTGAAGACAGAGTGACGGCGTTGCAACGTAATCTTGAAGTTTTGAAGGACTCCCTGACCACAGCACAGGAGCGTTACAAGAAGTCGGCCGATAGATTCCGGAAACCAGCACCTATGTATAAGGTAGGAGACTCAGTTTGGTTGTCCACCAAGAATCTAAAATTGGGTGTTCCTTCGCAGAAACTGGGACAGAAATTCATCGGTCCATTCAAGATCACTGAGATTGTGAGCTCTGTTGCCTGTCGGTTGAAGCTACCACGGACTTTAAAGGTACACCCAGTATTTCATGTTTCCTTATTAAAACCAGTCTCTCCTAACACGTTTCAGGGACGTATCGTACCTCCCCCTCCACCAGTGTTGGTTGATGGCGAAGAACAATTCGTGGTACAGGATATTGTTAATTCGAGACTTCATAGAAACCGGCTTCAGTATCTAGTTAGATGGCAAGGTTACTCTCCTGAAAATGATTCTTGGGAACCAGTAAGTAACATCAATGCGCCTCTGAAGATTGCTCAGTTTCATCGGAGATACCCGGACAGGCCTGGTCCAGGACCGTCCGGAGGCCGTCTTTAGGGGGGGAGTAATGTCAGTATTCCGGGTTTTCTAGGTAACTTTGTCAATGATTTTGCCCTTTGTTAAAATGGAGTTTGCTGTTTTGTGTGCCCTACTTCCTGTTCGTTTGTTTAAAACCTGGCTCAGGTGCTGGCTTCACTGCTGGAGTATTCTGCTTCTGTTTCCCTGCAACCCAGCTGCTTTGTTCCTCACAGATCTTTTGTGTATTTACCAGGAAAGTGCATAACCTTATCTTCAGGTGTTTCTCAGCCACAGCAGTTTCTACCCATGGCTCTGGACATTCTTTGCATATGTAAGTTGCACAAAGTACTGTGTTATCACTAAACTGTTGACTTGGGAATTTAACCCTTGGTTCACTCCATCTGATAAGAACTGTGTTTCTGAACTGTTGCTGTTTAACCCTTTGTGCATTACCTCTGGTGAGAGCTGTTGGAACTGTTACTGGAACCTTACTGACATATGAACTTGTTGTTGGACTTCACTGAATTAAGCCACAACTGAGATTAACTTGTTCCTGGACCTCCCTGTGTTTTCTGCATACCTGGATCTGACTCTTCACACACCAGCAGTGTGTAAATCCAGCCACGTTACCTGTGCATCAGACTTACCTTGTGGTCACATTTGTGTGAGGACTCCGTCGTAAGAACTTTACCACCCTCGCTATAGAGGTTCAAAGACTTATATATCCGGATTCATATAACTGGACTTGTGTATATATATATATGGACTCATTGCATGTCACTACGGGTTGTTTGAATATTGTTTTTGGGTGTTTTGCTGTTTCACAAATACATTATTTGCATTCAAAGAAACCCGTCTCTGATTGTTCATTGCCCCACGCTATCAGAATCCTCGAGTTCCTACAATAGTATTACAGCCTGTGACCAACAGGTGGAGTGCTCAGGTAGAAGGTAAATGAATACATATCAAAAAACTGACCGGCACATCCAAACATAGATCCAGTGTGAACAGGTGCTAAACCCAGAGTCACCAACTCACGCACATACAAGAAAAAAGGGTAGCACACTGCAGCGCTATAGCTTGCAAACACGAAATATGAAAAATTAATTGCATCACTGCCTTAGAAATATGAAAAATTGAGAAGTCTTAGCGCATAAGATGGCCAAATTATGTGAGCCTGATAGCCACGTCAAGGCTCTTCTCGTATATCAGGTCCTAACTAATGCCAATCCTCGCTTAGAAAAGTCTGTCTGCATGGGAACATATGTATCCTTTCTTAAGACTAAAATCTACATCTCTGTGGAGGGGTAATGAACCTGGTGTAATTAAAAAGCCTGTGACCAACAGGTGGAGTGCTCAGGTAGAAGGTAAATGAATACATATCAAAAAACTGACCGGCACATCCAAACATAGATCCAGTGTGAACAGGTGCTAAACCCAGAGTCACCAACTCACGCACATACAAGAAAAAAGGGTAGCACACTGCAGCGCTATAGCTTGCAAACACAAAATATGAAAAATGAATTGCATCACTGCCTTAGAAATATGAAAAATTGAGAAGTCTTAGCGCATAAGATGGCCAAATTATGTGAGCCTGATAGCCACGTCAAGGCTCTTCTCGTATATCAGGTCCTAACTAATGCCAATCCTCGCTTAGAAAAGTCTGTCTGCATGGGAACATATGTATCCTTTCTTAAGACTAAAATCTACATCTCTGTGGAGGGGTAATGAACCTGGTGTAATTAAAAAGCCTGTGACCAACAGGTGGAGTGCTCAGGTAGAAGGTAAATGAATACATATCAAAAAACTGACCGGCACATCCAAACATAGATCTAGTGTGAACAGGTGCTAAACCCAGAGTCACCAACTCACGCACATACAAGAAAAAAGGGTAGCACACTGCAGCGCTATAGCTTGCAAACACGAAATATGAAAAATGAATTGCATCACTGCCTTAGAAATATGAAAAATTGAGAAGTCTTAGCGCATAAGATGGCCAAATTATGTGAGCCTGATAGCCACGTCAAGGCTCTTCTCGTATATCAGGTCCTAACTAATGCCAATCCTCGCTTAGAAAAGTCTGTCTGCATGGGAACATATGTATCCTCTCTTAAGACTAAAATCTACATCTCTGTGGAGGGGTAATGAACCTGGTGTAATTAAAAAGCCTGTGACCAACAGGTGGAGTGCTCAGGTAGAAGGTAAATGAATACATATCAAAAAACTGACCGACACATCCAAACATAGATCCAGTGTGAACAGGTGCTAAACCCAGAGTCACCAACTCACGCACATACAAGAAAAAAGGGTAGCACACTGCAGCACTATAGCTTGCAAACACGAAATATGAAAAATGAATTGCATCACTGCCTTAGAAATATGAAAAATTGAGAAGTCTTAGTGCATAAGATGGCCAAATTATGTGAGCCTGATAGCCACGTCAAGGCTCTTCTCGTATATCAGGTCCTAACTAATGCCAATCCTCGCTTAGAAAAGTCTGTCTGCATGGGAACATATGTATCCTCTCTTAAGACTAAAATCTACATCTCTGTGGAGGGGTAATGAACCTGGTGTAATTAAAAAGCTTGTGACCAACAGGTGGAGTGCTCAGGTAGAAGGTAAATGAATACATATCAAAAAACTGACCGGCACATCCAAACATAGATCCAGTGTGAACAGGTGCTAAACCCAGAGTCACCAACTCACACACATACAAGAAAAAAGGGTAGCACACTGCAGCGCTATAGCTTGCAAACACGAAATATGAAAAATGAATTGCATCACTGCCTTAGAAATATGAAAAATTGAGAAGTCTTAGCTCATAAGATGGCCAAATTATGTGAGCCTGATAGCCACGTCAAGGCTCTTCTCGTATATCAGGTCCTAACTAATGCCAATCCTCGCTTAGAAAAGTCTGTCTGCATGGGAACATATGTATCCTCTCTTAAGACTAAAATCTACATCTCTGTGGAGGGGTAATGAACCTGGTGTAATTAAAAAGCCTGTGACCAACAGGTGGAGTGCTCAGGTAGAAGGTAAATGAATTAAGAGAGGATACATATGTTCCCATGCAGACAGACTTTTCTAAGCGAGGATTGGCATTAGTTAGGACCTGATATACGAGAAGAGCCTTGACGTGGCTATCAGGCTCACATAATTTGGCCATCTTATGCGCTAAGACTTCTCAATTTTTCATATTTCTAAGGCATTGATGCAATTCATTTTTCATATTTCGTGTTTGCAAGCTATAGCGCTGCAGTGTGCTACCCTTTTTTCTTGTATGTGCGTGAGTTGGTGACTCTGGATTTAGCACCTGTTCACACTGGATCTATGTTTGGATGTGCCGGTCAGTTTTTTGATATGTATTCATTTACCTTCTACCTGAGCACTCCACCTGTTGGTCACAGGCTTTTTAATTACACCAGGTTCATTACCCCTCCACAGAGATGTAGATTTTAGTCTTAAGAGAGGATACATATGTTCCCATGCAGACAGACTTTTCTAAGCGAGGATTGGCATTAGTTAGGACCTGCTATACGAGAAGAGCCTTGACGTGGCTATCAGGCTCACATAATTTGGCCATCTTATGCGCTAAGACTTCTCAATTTTTCATATTTCTAAGGCAGTGATGCAATTCATTTTTCATATTTCGTGTTTGCAAGCTATAGCGCTGCAGTGTGCTACCCTTTTTTCTTGTATGTGCGTGAGTTGGTGACTCTGGGTTCAGCACCTGTTCACACTGGATCTATGTTTGGATGTGCCGGTCAGTTTATTGATATGTATTCATTTACCTTCTACCTGAGCACTCCACCTGTTGGTCACAGGCTTTTTAATTACACCAGGTTCATTACCCCTCCACAGAGATGTAGATTTTAGTCTTAAGAGAGGATACATATGTTCCCATGCAGACAGACTTTTCTAAGCGAGGATTGGCATTAGTTAGGACCTGATATACGAGAAGAGCCTTGTCGTGGCTATCAGGCTCACATAATTTGGCCATCTTATGCGCTAAGACTTCTCAATTTTTCATATTTCTAAGGCAGTGATGCAATTCATTTTTCATATTTCGTGTTTGCAAGCTATAGCGCTGCAGTGTGCTACCCTTTTTTCTTGTATGTGCGTGAGTTGGTGACTCTGGGTTTAGCACCTGTTCACACTGGATCTATGTTTGGATGTGCCGGTCAGTTTTTTGATATGTATTCATTTACCTTCTACCTGAGCACTCCATCTGTTGGTCACAGGCTTTTTAATTACACCAGATTCATTACCTCTCCACAGAGATGTAGATTTTAGTCTTAAGAGAGGATACATATGTTCCCATGCAGACAGACTTTTCTAAGCGAGGATTGGCATTAGTTAGGACCTGATATACGAGAAGAGCCTTGACGTGGCTATCAGGCTCACATAATTTGGCCATCTTATGCGCTAAGACTTCTCAATTTTTCATATTTCTAAGGCAGTGATGCAATTCATTTTTCATATTTCGTGTTTGCAAGCTATAGCGCTGCAGTGTGCTACCCTTTTTTCTTGTATGTGCGTGACTTGGTGACTCTGGATTTAGCACCTGTTAACACTGGATCTATGTTTGGATGTGCCGGTCAGTTTTTTGATATGTATTCATTTACCTTCTACCTGAGCACTCCACCTGTTGGTCACAGGCTTTTTAATTACACCAGGTTCATTACCCCTCCACAGAGATGTAGATTTTAGTCTTAAGAGAGGATACATATGTTCCCATGCAGACAGACTTTTCTAAGCGAGGATTGGCATTAGTTAGGACCTGATATACGAGAAGAGCCTTGACGTGGCTATCAGGCTCACATAATTTGGCCATCTTATGCGCTAAGACTTCTCAATTTTTCATATTTCTAAGGCAGTGATGCAATTCATTTTTCATATTTCGTGTTTGCAAGCTATAGCGCTGCAGTGTGCTACCCCTTTTTTCTTGTATGTGCGTGAGTTGGTGACTCTGGGTTTAGCACCTGTTCACACTGGATCTATGTTTGGATGTGCCGGTCAGTTTTTTGATTTGCCTGATGAAGACACCTGAGTAGTCTCGAAAGCTTGCAATTTGTTACCATCTTTTCAGTTAGCCATTAAAAGGTATCAACCACTGAGGACTCTCAATTCTAAATATTTTTCTTGCACACTCTTGGCCTTCTCTTGATGAGCTTCAAGAGGTAGTCACCGGAAATGGTTTTCACTTCACAGGTGTGCCCTGTCAGGTTTAATAAGTGGGATTTCTGGCCTTATAAATGCGGTTGGGACCATCAGTTGTGTTGTGCAGAAGTCTGGTGGATACACAACTGATAGTCCTACTGAATAGACTGTTAGAATTTGTATTATGGCAAGAAAAAAGCAGCTAAGTAAAGAAAAATGAGTGGCCATCATTACTTTAAGAAATGAAGGTCAGTCAGTTCGAAAAATTGGGAAAACTTTGAAAGTGTCACCAAGTGCAGTTGCAAAAACCATCAATCGCTACAAAGAAACTGGCTCACATGAGGACCGCCCCAGGAAAGAAAGACCAAGAGTCACCTCTGCTTCTGAGGATAAGTTTATCCAAGTCACCAGCCTCAGAAATCGCAGGTTTACAACAGCTCAGATTAGAGACCAGGTCAATGCCACACAGAGTTCTAGCAGCAGACACATCTCTACAACAACTGTTAAGAGGAGACTTTGTGCAGCAGGCCTTCATGGTAAAATAGCTGCTAGGAAACCACTGCTAAGGACAGGCAACAAGCAGAAGAGACTTGTTCGGTCTAAAGAACACAAGGAATGGACATTAGACCAGTGGAAATCTGTGCTTTGGTCTGATGAGTCCAAATTTGAGATCTTTTGTTCCAACCCCCGTGTCTTTGTGCGACGCAGAAAAGGTGAACGGATGGACTCTACATGCCTGGTTCCCATCGTGAAGCATGGTGTAATGTATGTAGTACAGTTCATATAGCGTCTTGTGCTTGGGTGCGATGAAAACACAGGAGTCACAGGTTTGATATAGAAAAGTCCTGTATTACTTCATACAAGTTGGCAGAAATAGTCACACAGTTTGCAGACACAGAAACAGGAGACACAGCAGGCCAGAGTAATCCAAGCTCAGCAATCACTCTCCAATACAGATTCAGGATCTTCTTCTCTGTTACCGTAAGTCCATGCAAACGTGGGTCTTTCAAAGAGCAGGGTTCAGAGTCCACAAGTGCTTCAGAGTTCCTCAGTAGGAATAGCTGGAGTACAAGGTCCAAGGCTTACAGGAGTCAAGTCACAGGTTCACTGCAGGCTAGATTCTGAAGCACTGATTGCTCAGCTGTGGCTGCTTAAGAAGCAAAGGAGAGAATCAGGGCGGGAACATGCAAGCTGGAAACTCCATTTTGACTGAGGGCAAGATAGCTGCAGCAAGACAGAAAGTAAAATGGCTGACGAACAAACTGAGTTTCAGGAATATATACATAGAACCTTACATTACTCCCCCCTTAAGGACAACCTCCGGATGACCTCAGACCAGGCTTGTGTGGGTACCTCTGATGAAACTGACAGAGCAAGCGAGGAGCATTAACGTTATTGACCGGTTCCCATGAGTTGTCCTCCACTGGGTAGCCCTGCCATTTAATCAGATATTGTAACTGATTTCTATACAACCTGGAATCTAAAATCCTTTCCACCACAAATTCTTCCTGACCATCGACTAGCACTGGGTCAGGGCAAGGAGAGGAACGTCCAGGAAACGTATTGGGTGTCGCAGCCTTTAGTAGGGATACATGAAAGACAGGGTGGATTCTCATAGTTCTGGGCAGTGAAGACGACAAGCAACGGCACTTATAATTTTACTGATTTTATAGGGTCCAATGTACTTATGTCCCAACTTAGACGATGGAATCCTTAACTTAAGATTTCTGGTTGACAGCCAGACCAAGTCTCCTACCTTGAAAGCTGGTGCAGGTTTACGAAATGTATCTGCTGCTTTCTTGTACCTTTCTTGAGCCGATTCCAGATTTTCCTTTAGAAGATCCATATTCTTGTGTAAAGACGTGATTCTTTCAGCCACTGCTGGTATAGGCGTTTCTATGGGAAATCGTGGTAGAATGTTAGGATGATAACCTAGATTAGAGTAAAAAGGAGACTGTTTAGTGGAGGCACTCTGAGAGTTGTTATACGAGAACTCAGCTAATGGAAGTAGATCCACCCAATCATCCTGTAGGTGGCAGATAAAGCAGCGGAGATACTGCTCCAGGGTTTGATTGGTTCGTTCGGTCTGTCCATTAGTCTGGGGATGAAAAGCAGAAGAAAGGTTTACTTTAATGTCCAATGCTGCACAGAAATTTTGCCAAAACCTAGAAGTGAATTGCACCCCTCGATCCGAAATAACCTCATCCGGTACTCCATGTAAGCGAAACACATCTTTAATCATCAAATCTGATGTCTGTTTTGCAGTGGGTAAGCCGACACAAGGGATAAAATGAGCTGCCTTTGTTAGACGGTCAACCACCACTAGAATGGTGTTCTTCCCCTGAGAGGTTGGTAACTCCACAATGAAGTCCATAGAAATGGATCCCCACGGGCGGGACGGGGTGGGAAGAGGCTGTAACAGACCAGTTGGTGAGGAGCGAGGTGTTTTGCATCTTGCACAGACCTCACATGAAGTGACATAATTCAAAACATCCTTCCTGCAAGTGGGCCACCAAAAGAAACGAGAAAGAAATTCCTGTGTCTTTAGAATTCCTCTATGCCCAGCTATCTTGGAATCGTGAATGAGTTGCAATACTCTTAATCTGACTGTTTCAGGAATATACAGACGTTGTCCCTGAATCCACACACCATTCTTAAAGACAAGACTTACGTCCCTTGGGGGTTGTGCCAAAAAGGAATCCGCATGGTATGCTTCCTTGATGTCCTTAAGTAGGTCTTGATTATGAATTACTCCTAGGAATCTAGAGTCAGGAAGAATAGTCTTAGGAGGAGTAATTGGACGTGTCTCTGCTGAGTAAATCCTAGAGAGTGCATCAGCCTTTCCATTGCGCGATCCTGGTCTATAAGAGATGATAAAATTAAATTGGTTTAAGAAAAGATTCCAGCGAGCCTGGCGAGGAGTCAGGCACTTAGCCGACCTGATAAACTCAAGGTTACGATGGTCTGTCAGGACGACTATTTGCTGTGCAGCTCCCTGAAGAAGGTGTCTCCATTCTTTGAAGGCGGCAATAATGGCCAACAACTCTCTATTGCCCACATCGTAGTTCCTCTCAGCCGAAGACAACTGCTGGGAAAAGAAGGCACAGGGATGCAAGACATTCTTCTCACCTGTTCTCTGAGAGAGTATAGCTCCAACGGCACAGTCTGAAGCATCCACCTCTATTATGAAGGCAAGCTCGGGGTTGGGATGTACTAGGATAGGTGCAGTGGTAAATTTATCTTTTAGACGGGAAAATGCTTCCTGGGCTTGGGGAGTCCAGGAAAACCTAGACTCTTTCCGGGTAAGTTGAGTGATAGGTGACACTACCTCAGAGAAATTTCTAATGAAACATCTATAGAAGTTGGCAAACCCGATGAAGCGCTGTACCTCCTTCACATTTCTAGGACTTGGCCAATCCTTGATGGCTTGGGTTTTGCTTCCATCCATACTAATTCCTTGTGTAGACAGTACATACCCCAGAAATTGAATTTCGGTCCTATGGAATTCACACTTTTCAAGTTTGATGTAAAGATGATTTTGTCTTAGACGTTCCAAGACCATTCTCACATGTCCATGATGTTCCTCTGTGGAGTTAGAAAAAATTAGAATATCATCCAAATAAATTACCACGAATGTATCTAGGAGATCCCTGAAGATGTCATTCACCAAGTGTTGGAAAGTGGCTGGGGCGGTACTCAGACCAAAAGGCATAACTAGATATTCAAAGTGTCCATAGCGTGACCTGAATGCAGTCTTCCATTCATCCCCAGGTCTAATACGGACTAAGTTATAGGCCCCACGAAGATCTAGTTTAGAAAAAATTTTGGCATGTCGCACTCTCTCCAATAACTCAGGGATTAAAGGCAATGGATAACGGTTTCTAATAGTAACCTTATTGAGTTCCCTATAGTCTACGCATGGTCTCAGAGATCCATCTTTCTTCTTTACAAAGAAGATGGGTGCACCTGCAGGAGATGAAGAGGGGCGTATGAAGCCCTTGGCTAGATTTTCATCTATGTAATCCTTTAAAGCCTTTAGCTCGGGCCCCGCCAGGGGGTAGATCTTACCAAAAGGTATCTCTGCTCCAGGCAATAATTCAATTGGACAATCATATGGACGGTGAGGAGGAAGCTGGTCAGCGTTCTTCTTGTCACATAAATCCACATAGTCCTGGTATACAGCTGGTAGTTCAGGGACTGACATGATTCCTTTAGGAACAGAGCAAGCTGAAACTTTTGGACTCATCTGTTTCTCTGGAAAGTGTAATTCCTTGGTCTCCCAGTTAATGGTAAGATTCTGAGCCTGCAGCCATGGTAGCCCTAGAATAATGGGAAAGTGGGGAGAAGAGATAAGCATAAAGGACAGTTTCTCTTGATGATCTTTACCCATAAGAACCCTCAAAGGCTCTGTTTCCTGATCCACTGGTCCAGAGGTCAGCAGGGAGCCATCCACAGTTTCCATCTGTACTGGAGTAGCCTTCTTCACTGAACGTATTCCCTGTTTCAGAGCAAAGGAGACATCCATAAAATTTCCACTTGCCCCTGAGTCGATCATAGCAGAGCTAGACACCCAAGCTGAGTCAACCCAGAGTTTGATGGAAAGAAAGCAATGAGAATTGTTTTTCTTACAACTCAGCTGGGACACCGCTGAGGAAACTTGAAAAATGGCAGCGTTTACACAGTCAACGTCCTCAGAGGTAACGGAGTTTAAGTCCGAGAAATCAAGATCTGTTGCTGCAGATCTCTCTGGAGCCTGAGGCTCGGACCTGACAGATCCCCTCTCGCAACACTCACAATGAATGAGTGCTGCAGTAGTCTTACGAGAACGGCTGGGGCAGTTTATAATGAAGTGCCCTGACTTACCACAATAGAAACATAGATTCTCCTTAAAACGATGTTCCTTGCGTGCATCACTAACCCGTCGTTGTAAAGAGTCTACCTGCATGGGTTCAGGTTCAGGTTCCCGTGTAATCCTACTCAAAGGTTCCTTAGCTGGAGAGGAAGGTAGGAAAAGGTTAGTACGATTGCTTTCGAACCATCTCTCTTGCCTGCGTTCAGTCAGACGAGTATCAATACGGATGCAGTAGTTAATAAAGTCACCTAATGCAGTGGGAGGGTCGGCACGAGCAAGTTCATCCTTAATCAGTGGAGATAACCCCTTTCGAAAAATAGATTTTTTGGCGGAACTGTCCCAGGTGGTATCAAGGGCCCATCTCCTGAAATCCAAGGCATATTCAGCTACCGAGTGCTTACCTTGGCGCAAAGCTAACATGGCTGCTTCAGCTGTTGCACCTCGATTGGGGTCATCAAACACCTGCCCCATGGCTGAAATAAAATCATCAAGGTGATTCAAACAATCATCCTCAGTCTCAATCAGAGGGTTTGCCCACATTAAAGCCTTGTTGGTAAGCAACATAATTATAGTAAGCACCTTAGATCGTTCAGTGGGAAATTGTGAAGCATGTGCAGAAAAAAAAAGATTGCATTGATTAATAAATCCCCTGAATTTCTCACGTTCACCGCCAAAACGAAAAGGGGGCAACTTGGGAATTCCAGCACTCGGGGCTACGGCAGGAGCCTGGACTCGCCCCTCTAGAACCTCAATCCTGGCTCGCAAATCCTGGGTAGTCTGTCCAACCACTTGCAAATTGTGATTATTGAGGTCCTGTAGATTTGTAAAACGGGTCTTTATATTCTGCAAATCTGCAAGGATATTATCAGTCACTCCACAAAGTTCCTTTATGCGGGCCTCCATTTTCCAGATCTTTTAAGACAGGATTACTGGAAGAAGAGGAGAGAAAAAAAACAATAGTGTTCACCTGTGGCAACACTGCAGAGAGAAAAAAAAATTAAGGGAACTGCTCACCTGGAATGGTTGTGAGAAGTCACAACCACTGTCATCACAGAAAGTACAACCGGACGTCTGATATCCACAGTACAGCAGACACAGCCTTCCAGACCCAGCAGACACTAACGTTTTGGCTTCAGAATCTTGTAATGTATGTAGTACAGTTCATATAGCGTCTTGTGCTTGGGTGCGATGAAAACACAGGAGTCACAGGTTTGATATAGAAAAGTCCTGTATTACTTCATACAAGTTGGCAGAAATAGTCACACAGTTTGCAGACACAGAAACAGGAGACACAGCAGGCCAGAGTAATCCAAGCTCAGCAATCACTCTCCAATACAGATTCAGGATCTTCTTCTCTGTTACCGTAAGTCCATGCAAACGTGGGTCTTTCAAAGAGCAGGGTTCAGAGTCCACAAGTGCTTCAGAGTTCCTCAGTAGGAATAGCTGGAGTACAAGGTCCAAGGCTTACAGGAGTCAAGTCACAGGTTCACTGCAGGCTAGATTCTGAAGCACTGATTGCTCAGCTGTGGCTGCTTAAGAAGCAAAGGAGAGAATCAGGGCGGGAACATGCAAGCTGGAAACTCCATTTTGACTGAGGGCAAGATAGCTGCAGCAAGACAGAAAGTAAAATGGCTGACGAACAAACTGAGTTTCAGGAATATATACATAGAACCTTACACATGGAGGAGGAGGTGTGATGGTGTGGGGGTGCTTTTCTGGTGACACTGTTGGGGATTTATTCAAAATTGAAGGCAAACTGAACCAGCATGGCTACCTCAGCATCTTGCAGTGGCATGCTATTCCATCCGGTTTGCGTTTAGTTGGACCATCATTTATTTTTCAACAGGACAATGACCCCAAACACACCTCCAGGCTGTGTAAGGTCTATTTCACCAAGAAGAAAAATGATGGGGTGCTACGCCAGATGACTTGGCCTCCACATTCACTAGACCTGAACCCAATTGAGATGGTTTGGGGTGAGTTGGACCGCAGAGTGAAGGCAAAAGGGCCAACAAGTGCTAAGCATCTCTGGGAACTCCTTCAAGACTGTTGGAAGACCATTTCTGGTGACTACCTCTTGAACCTCATCAAGAGAATGCCAAGAGTGTGCAAAGCAGTCATCAAAGCAAAAGGTGGCTACTTTGAAGAACCTAGAATATAAGACATTTTCAGTTGTTTCACACTTTTTTGTTAAGTATATAATTTCACACATGTTAATTCATAGTTTTGATGCCTTCAGTGTGAATGTACAATTTTCATAGTCATGAAAATACAGAAAAATCTTTAAATGAGAAGGTGTGTCCAAACTTTTGGTCTGTACTGTATGATATATATATAGCTCTGGCAAAAATTAAGAGACCACTGCAAAAATTTAAGATTGTCTCATTTTTCTCTTTATAGGTATATTTTTGAGTAAAATGTAAATTGTTCTTTTATTCTATAAACTACTGACATGTCTCCGAATTTCCAAGCAATAAATTTTGTATTTTTTTAGTAAAAATTAGAAATGGTCAAAATTAAATAAAAGAACCAGTGCTTTCAGACCTCAAATAATGCAAAGAAAACAAGTTCATAATAATTTAAAAACAACAATACTAATGTTTTAACTCGGGAAGAGTTCGGAAATCATTATTTTGTGGGATAACCATGATTTTTAATCACAGCTTTCATGCGTCTTGGCATACTTTCCACCAGTCTTTCACACTGCTTTTGGGTGACCTTATGCCACTCATTGTACAAAAATTTAAGCAGCTCTTCTTTGTGTGATGGCTTGTGACTATCCATCTTCCTCCTAATTACATTCCAGAGGTTTTCAATGGGGTTCAGGTCTGGAGATTGGGCTGGCCATGACAAGGATTTGATGTGGTGGTCCTTCAACCACACATTGATTGACCTAGCTGTGTGGCATGGCGCCTGCTGGAAAAACCAGTCCTCATGGTTGGTGAACATTGCCTGAGCAGAAGGAATCAACTGTTTTTCCAGGATAATCTTGTATGCGGCTTGATTCATACGTCCTTCGCAAAGATTAACCTGCCCAATTCCAGCCTTGCTGAACCATCCCCAGATCATCACCGATACTCCACCAAATTTCACAGTGGGTGCAAGACACTGTGACTTTTACCCCTCTCCAGGTCTCCTTCTAACCATTAGATGACCAGGTGTTTGGCAAAGCTTATCAGAGAAGATTACCTTACTCCAGTCCTCTATGGTCCAATCCTTATGGTCTTTGGCAAACTTCAGCCTGGCTCTCCTTTGCTTCTCATTAATGAAAGGCTTTTTTCTAGCTTTACATAACTTGAGCCCTGCCTCTAGGAGCCTGTTACGAACTGTTCTTGCCGTGCACTTCACAACAGCTGCCATTTGCCATTCATTTTGTAGGTCACTTGATGTCATCCTGCAGTTGCTGAGTGACATTCGAATAAGATGACGGTCATCCCGGTCAGTGGAGAGTCATTTTCACCCTCTGCCGGTCTGTAGCTTTGTTGTCCCCAATGTCTGCTGCTTGACCTTGTTGTAATGGACTGCCCTCTTAGAAATTTTAAGGATGGAGGCAACATGACGCTCACTGTATTCCTCTTCTAGTAAAGCCAGAATTGAGCCCTTTTCCTCACTCAAGACTTTTCTTTTCCACTCCTTTGGCATGGCTAAAAGTTATTTTTTCATTCCTATTACTTTGGGATATTACTAGCACTTGTTTTGCCATCCATCTTGTCCTATTGCAAGAGGATTGTAAACACCACAGCAGTGTTTTTTATACTTTCCTTTGTTAAATAAGATTTCGTTCAGGTAATCACTGAATCAGAAGCACATTAAGTAGAATGAGGTGTACTCTGGTTGGAATTCAACTGACACTGGAATGGCTGTCAGACATGTAAAGAAGCTGATTTTTATAAAACTGTGCAGTGGTTTCTTAATTTTTGCCAGAGCTGTCTATATACAGTCATTTTTATTTATTTTTTCATTTTAAAAATTACAAAAAGGAAATGGGTCAATGCAAACATTTGTCCTTGATTGGCCTGTTAGGGTTATGGCTTTCACTATCATCATTAGGAAAGCCCAAGTGATGCAAATTTCCCAGCTTTGATAAGACTCCTCTAACCTTGTGCCAAAAACAGCAGCCATGGGTTCTTCAAAGCAGCTGCCTAGCACTCTGAAAATGAAAATGGTGGCAGCCCGCAAAGCAGGAGAAGGCTATGAGAAGATAGCAAATCGTTTTCAAGTTGCTTTTTCCTCAGTTTGAAATATAATTAAGAAATGGTAGTTAACAGAAACAGTGGAGGTCAAGATAAGGTCTAGAAGATTAAGCAAAATTTTAATGAGAGCTGCTTGTTGGATTGCTATAGAGGCAAATCAAAACCCCCACTTGACTGCAGAAGACCTTCAGAAACATTTTAACAGCATCTGGAGTTGTGACATATTGTTCTTCTGTTCAGAGACACCGGCACAAATATGGGGAAGAGTCATCAAAAGAAAACCTTTCCTGCGTCCTCACCATAAAATTCAGCATTAGAAGTTTGCAAAAGAACATGTAAACAAGCTTGATCTATTTTGGAAACAAGTCCTGTGGACCGATGAGGTCAAAATAGAACTCTTTGGCTACAATGATCAATGTGTGGAGAAAAAAGGGCACAGTATTTCAGCAAAAGAACATCCCACCAACCATTAATTGTGATACAGGAAAAAATGGTGGCATATCACTAAGATGTGCTGTCAATATGTTGTCTTATTCCCAGGACCCGCAGGGCTGCAATACACAATGGAACTGATATGGGAAAGAGCTGGAATACCAAACATAGCTGTTAGATTGAAGTGGCTAGAAAAACTGCAAAGGAACACTAGTAATTGGAGGGAGTCCCACAAGCAGTCAAACACCCCTGGACCCTTCGGTTGGGTGAGTTATTCAGATGTAGTTGCAAGACCAAAAAGAACCATCAAGCGCGTAAAATAACATTATAATAACAATATTTAGTGCCCCTGTAAAACTGCCATGTCTAGAACATTTGGAATCCATAATTAAAATCCCAGATGTCCTAAAACAATACATATAAAAATAAGATAAAACGTCTAGATATTTACTCTATAGCACAATCTACTGTGATGAAAAGAGACTCATGGTCCTAGCCGCATTATAATAGAATTGCTTACTCACAGCCGGGCTTCCTGAGCTGACGATGAAGCACATGTGGCTATAGACGGTGCAGCTGGCCTCACTTTAATACAGATGCTCAGCAGTCAACCGTGAAAAATAGCAGAATAATTTCTTCCATTGCTGTCGCTTACCTCCTGTTTTCAATAATCACTCTGGGTCTGCAAAAATAAAAAGACATAAAAGTGAATATTCAGCTCAATGTGGCTTATATCCTTCAGAAACAAAGAAAATGACCTCCCGTTTCATTTTTTTTCAGTCTCGTTTTTTTTTTTTAAAAGATTTGACATTTCAGAAGAAATGGAAAGTACTTCTCCTTTTCTAGCAATTAGTTAATTATTTTATCACTTTCCAAGCAACCAAGGTTATTTTCAGTTATCAGTGTAATTTCTGTTATAAAAAGTTGGACATTCCCACAATTCAGGTTTATTCCTAATACAGTTCCTTTAAAAAAGTATTCATACCCCGTCAACTTTTCCAATCTCACTGAACTATAGCTAATTTTCAAAGAAAAATGGGCAAAAACGTCAGTCTCTAGATGTGCAAAGCTAGTAGAGACATCCCTCAAAACACTTGCTACTAGTGATGAACGAGTATACTCGTTGCTCGGGTTTTCCTAAGCATGCTCGGGGTCATTCAGTATTTTGGCGTGCTCGGAGATTTAGTTTCTGTCGACGCAGCTGCAAGATTTATGGCTGCTGGACAGCCTGAATACATGTGAGGATTCCCTAACAAACAGGCAATCCTCACATGTATTCAGGCTGTCCAGCAGCCTTAAATCATGCAGCTGCGTCACAGAAACTAAATCTCTGAGCATGCCAAATTACTCGGAGCACACCCGAGCATGCTTGGGAAAACCCGAGCAACGAGAATACTCGCTCATAACTACTTGCTACAGTGATTGCAGCAAAAGGTTTTCCTACAAGGTATTGACTCCTAAGATAGTCCGGCTGTGGCTATGGCTGTGGGATGAGGGAGTGGCGACGGCAGGCAGGAGTAGGTGCTAATAAGTGTACCAGCTTTAAAGAGAATGAATTTCCACTGCTCTCTATACCCATAATCCTGTCCACCTTTCTGCACTAAAGCCGGCGCTGAGAGATGGGCGGGGCTATGAGAGTGGTGAGCAGTGAATTAATTCTCTTTAATAGTGTGCACAGTGTTAGCCACAGCTGCCACCTGCCTGCAGCGACTGGGCGATCACGTGTGTCCACAATTAAGGAAAATTAATATTCACTTCCATAATCCCAGGCATGGGGAGCAGTGAATATTCCAGCAGCTGATGTTAGCGTGTGGGGGCACATGGCAGTGACATCACGCTCTTCTGGAGTCAGCTGCCGGCATCAAAACAGGACGCTGTGCTGCAAGGAAGCGGAGGGCAGGTGAGTAGAATTGGGTTTTGTATGTGTGTGTCATGATGGAGGTCATGTATAACAGGGTGGGGGCAATATATACCAGATGGGGAGCCACACATACCAGGATATGGAGCTATGTATAACCAGGATGGGGGCCAATATATACTAGCCAGGATGGGCTGCATATATACCAGGATGGGGGGCCATATATCCCAGGATGGGGGCTATATATAAGCCAGGATGGGGGCATATATACCAGGATGGGGGCCATACATACCTGAATGGGGGCCATATATACCAGCCAGGGTGTCGCCATATATACCAGGATTGGGAGCCATATATACCAGCCAGTATGGGGTGGGGGCATATATACCAACCAGAATAGGGGGGCCATATATATCAGTGAGGATGGAGGAGCATAAAAAACAGCCAAGATGGGGACATTATATATATATATCAGTATGGGGGGCCATATATTCCAGCCAGGATTGAGACATTTGCCAAACTGGAGAGCCAAATATACAAGGATGAGGTCACATATACCTGGATGGGGAACATGTATACCAGAATGGGGGCCATGTATTCCAGGATGGGGGACCATATATGCCAGGATGGGGGGCCATCTATACCAGGATGGAGAGGCCATATATGCCAGGATGGGGCCCAGGATAAGGGAAACTAGTATAGAATTAGGGGACATTATCCCTATAACAATGTCTGCAGCAGACCTCCCCATGGTATAGGCCGTGGTTCATGAGGGCAGATGGTGTAGGGGTATAGCTGATAATGGCAAAGTGCAGGTGTAGATGATTAAGTCTGACAGTGTGGAGGCCATATATTATAGAAAGCCTATTTCTGTCATAATATGGACAGATATTTTTATTCAGGATCATTTTAATAACACTGTTATTTTTAAAGGGCACCGTGTCTGTGCTGCAGAGGAAAGGAGAAGAGGGAATCTGGAGAATGAGCTGTGGATGTGAAAAGTCATCATGGCATCTGGACAAGTTGGAGGCGAAAAGAAAGAAAAGACTCAGAGAAGAGATAACCCAGAATGCTCCTGGTTGTAAATGTTTACTGTTGATTCTGACTAATTCTCATTAGTACTGTGGTTCCTGTATGATCCGCAGTCTGATAAAGACTGATAACTCCCAATAACGCCTTACCATTGTTAAGGATATACTGGGAGTTGTAGCTTAATTAGATACAAATGTTTATGGGCCTGACTTAGAAGGATTTGTTAGTTATTAAGCAAGTGATGTCATAGACCTAATGAAAAAGGGAAGAATTAGCTGGGTAGAAGGGTAAAATGAACAATTGTAAATACACCGTGGTATAAAATATCATGATTGCAATATATTAAAGGGTATATCCGGGACTTTCTGAAAAGCAAAAAAAGTGCTTAAGCACCAACAGGCAGGTAGTTGCTACTTACCTTCCTGTTGTACCTGGAACTGTTCTTCCCCAGCACAGGCCACTCCTGCCAGCAGTTCAGCTGCCTCTGCTGATGTCACGTCGTCAATGCGGTGGATTCTTTTCCGCTCTGCTCTGTTAACAGAGCAAGACTTCTGACATCATTCTGATTTACAGCTGGTTTTGGCTTACAAATACTGATATAAAATACTGACCAAATACTGATCGTGTGAACGTGGCCTTATAACAATGAAAGTTTTGATGCGAGTGTTTCTTCAAAAACAATTATACGTATCCGTATCCCTTTATCTATAATGAGGTCTGTTTAGTTTCCATTAGGGCGTATACCAAATGCTGGAAACTTTATTTGAAACCAAACAGCCCCCATGATAGTTTAGTGATGTTAGTTTCCATAACTATGCTTAGGTCTGACCTAAAATATAGGACATCAGGGTATGAATATCGCTCTTTATCCCGTGTGCTGTGTAAATGGTCCATAAACAATGACTGATTCCATATCTAACTTTGAAAACATACTCTGTTGAGCCGCACCCCTAAAGTACATCACTATTTTTTTACTTTTTCCGGTATGCTTTGGTGAAAAAGGGGGGATGCTTTAGGGATCCTTTTACCTTAGTCTCTAACTCATAACTCATTCCTTTACGTGGGTGCTGAGGGTTCATCGGCGGTGGGGGGGCGCCATCAGCTTCATCTGCCTGGGGTACCAAAATACCTTGTCCCAGCCCTGTTTGACTCAGCTGGCAAAATACAAATGCACATCACAATTTTCAGATTTATATTTTTAAAATATTTAGAAAACCATGTATCCTTTTCTTTGCACTTCACAAACACTTGCTACTTTTTCAAAAGATCTCGAGGTATGAAAACTTTTTCAAGGCTATATATATGTAGGTGCACCCAACTTCATTCCTTCTATGGACAGTGTGACAAAGTCACTGGTAAAGTGCTGGAGGGGAAATATGTTTCACTATGCTTAATGGCGTCAGTGATATAAAACTCAGAGATTTTCCTCCAGCACACTAAGTGCGGTGAGGGGTTAAGTTAATTTGTATAATGAGCTGAGTTTTATGTGGACAGCCAGAGAGCGGGTGGGAGGATGTCCACCTTATCTCCACCCCAGGGTGTGGTCTGGGGCTTAAGTATCTGGCCTCCGAAGGCAGCAGTGTTCAGTGTCTGGAGAGGAAACACTCCAGAGAAGAGGTTGTGCTGAAACCAACCTGAACCGTATGTATTCTGCTAGCGGTGAGCAGGAGAAACCCCACCCTCAGAAGGACTGTGCTTTCTGCTACCATTTTGTTTTGTTTTCCTGTTTTGCCCAGAGGACTGTATTTGTTTTACTACACCTTGGCTTAGGCTGCCTATAATAAACCAAAGGAAGTTCTTAAAGAGACAGAGTTCCCGTGTCTACCTCTGTGTACAGCAGAGTGAGCCAATCTACCACAACAGGTATAAGTTATATTTTTAGTAATGCCATCACAAATTGCATACATGGTAAAACCTTCCCATAAGTTCACTTTTTTAAAGTGATTACAAAATCTACTGTGAATATTTTCATTTCAATCATATAGTGTATATATACTAGCCATCTTCATTAGAAGGTCCATTCCTTTAGAACACCATTTTTTAATATCATTGTGGATGGTCAAACAGATATGATTTTAAGTAAGTTTCAAAGTAAGGCTCTGTTCAAACTGCATTTTCTGGCCTCCATTGTATGCTGGGAAAAGACATACAGTCTATGGACAAAAGTAGTGGAACCCTACACACAAAAGCTTCTATCACATTCTAAACCCATATGCATTAATACGGAGTTGGTCCATTTGTAGTTATAACAGCTTCCAGTCTCCTAGAAACATTTTCTACAAGATTTTGAAGTGCGTGTATTGGAATTTTTGCCCATTCATGCAGAAGAGCATTTGTGAGTCATACACTGATGTTGGATGAGAAGGTTTGCAATCTCTGTTAAAGTTCATTTCAAACATTTTCAATAGTACTGAACATACGTATATATATTGTGAGTCAGTGAAAGTGTTATATGCAAGGGTCGCTATGTGTCCCCAGGATGCAGACAGTCATGCAGGACTGGATTGCGGCAGTACGGTCCATAGTAAAGGAGCATCAGGCCGCACAGAGCCGCAAGTATAATTCAAGAGCACGTTCAGATCCTTGTTGGTACTAGTACCCACCAAGGAGAGTAACCTCATAGCCAAGTGGCAAGAGCCATAAGAGATACGGGGGAATGTGGGAGAAGTAAATTATAGAGTGTACCAGCCCAGAAAGGGGAAACCCGAACAACTGTACCATGTAAACCTGCTAAAAGCCTGGAAGGACCGGGAATGTTTGGTCACGGAGGCAACTCCGGTTGAACCAATGGGGAAGCCTCTGGCCCTGGCCATAGGCACAGCCGGGGGTCAGGTTAAAATAAATGACGTTCTCACCAAACAGCAGCAACAGGAGGCTTGGGTTCTGGTGCAGCTGAATACTGATGTATTCTCAGAGCTCCCGGGGCGGACCTTGGTGATCCAGCATGACATTGTCACCAAGCTCCAGGTAAGAGTATGGATGAAATCGTTACAAGTGCCAGAAGCCCGGAGGCAAGCCATCATGGCTGAAGTGAAGCAAATGCTTCAGATGAGAGTCATCGAGGAGTCCCAGAGTGAGTGGGATAGCCTCATTGTGATAATTCCAAAGCCAGATGGGTCATTACGATTCTGTAATGACTTCAGAAAATTAAATGAGGTGTCAAAATTTGACCTCTATCCAATGCCCCGGGTGGACAAGCTAATTGAGAGACTGGGGGAGGCCCAGTACTTCACCACACTCAATCTCACAAAAGGTCACTGGCAGGCACCATTGACAGAATCAGCGAAAGAAAATACGGCTTTTATAACGCCAGAGGGTCTCTATCACTATATCATCTTGCCTTTTGGCTTGCATGGGGCTTTAGCCACATTCCAAAGGCTGATAGACATAGTGTTAGAGCCTCATCAGAAATACATATCGGCATATTTAGATGACATAATTAATTTTAATACAAGAAAAAAAGGTAGCACACTGTAGCGCTATAGCTTGCAAACACGAAATATGAAAAA
>JARQOD010000006.1:356822367-356851207 GCA_033576555.1 Oophaga sylvatica
CTTCCATTCGTCTCCGGGCCGTATACGGAGTAAATTATATGCCCCACGAAGATCTAATTTGGTAAATACTTTGGCCTGGCGAACTCTTTCAAACAATTCTGGAATTAGGGGCAACGGGTACCTGTTACGAATGGTTACCTTATTTAACTCCCGGTAGTCAATGCAGGGTCTTAGAGTACCATCCTTCTTCTTTACAAAGAATATTGGAGCTCCCGCTGGTGAAGAAGATGGTCGGATAAACCCCTTGGCTAAATTCTCATCTATATACTCTCGTAAAGATTTTAATTCCGGAGCCGCCAACGGGTAAACATGGCCGAAAGAATCGCTGCTCCAGGAAGCAATTCTATGGGGCAGTCATACGGTCTATGTGGGGAAGTTGATCTGCCTTCCTTTTATCACAAATGTCTGAGAATTCCTGATATATCAGAGGGAGAGTAGGTACCTGTATCACCTCTTCCAAGTTCTGGGTAACTGGAGCCGCTACAGTTGGACTGATGGTAGAACTGCACTTCGGGAGAAAGGTTATCTCCTTGGTTTCCCAATTGATGATTGGATTTTGTGACCGAAAACCAGGGAATTCCTAAAATTACAGAAAATGAGGAGAAGATATTAACATGAATGAAAGTGTTTCTTGATGGTCTGGTTCCATCTTACACTCCAGAGGCACTGTCTCCCGATCTACTGGTCCAGAAACTAATGGGGAACCATCCACCGTTTCCATAGTGATTGGTGAAGCTCTTAGTTGTGTCTTTATACCATGTTCCTTTGCAAAAGAAGAATCCATGAAATTCCCACCTGCTCCAGAGTCTATCATGGCAGAACTTGATATCCACTGTTCCTCCCACTGAATCTGAATAGGAAGAGAACAATGTGAATATTTCTCCCTTTGATCTTTAGGGGAAGTCGGCATCAGTATTGGGGGAAAAACCGCATCTAGATGTAGACTGGTTTCCGAAACTTCAGACTCAGCGTCTGTGTTATCATAATCCCCTACTACCGCCAACACCTTGTTGGGTCGCCTAGGACATTTAGGACAATTGATGAGGAAATGGTCCGATTGACCACAATAGAAACATAAGCGCTCACGGAGACGGTGTTCGCGGCGTTCATTATTCTCACGTCTCTGCAGTGAGTCCACCTGCATAGGCACCTCCTCAGCCTCTCGCGGTTTTTGCCTGTGGTTTCCCTGGACGGAAGAGAGTAATTAGTAATGCGATTTACAGCGGCCCATTTTTCTTGTCTGCGTTCAGTTAAACGGATATCAATACGTACACAGTGCTGTATAAACAATTCAAACTCCTGTGGAGACTCTGAACGAGCTAGCTCATCCTTGATTGCATTTGACAAACCTTTTCTAAAGATTGTATAAAGCATTGTTTTCCCACTGGGTGTCCACCACTAACCTTTTAAATTCAGTAACATATTCTATGACTGACCGTTTCCCCTGGCGTAAGGAAAGCAAGGCAGATTCAGCGGTAGCACGGCGGTTGGGATCGTCGAACATTTGCGCCATGGCTGCCAGAAAATTGTCCAAATTATTTAGACGGGTATCATGACTTTCAACCATAGGATTTGCCCAAGCCAGTGCACGTGATGTCAACAACATAATAATACATAGAACCTTAGATCTATCAGACCGGTAGTAGGAGGCATGTACATCAAAAAATAATATACATTGATTAACAAACCCACGGAATTGACTTCGGTCACCATTAAAACGGAATGGAGGCAATTTGGGCATACTGGTGGATGAGGTAGGCTCAGTAGGTAAGGCCTCCAGGACTCCTAACCTAGCACGTAGATCTTGGAGAGCCTGACCAAACCCCTGTGCATTGTGGTTAACCCGAGACTCCAAGTCTCTAATCTGATTGTGTGCAGCCGCCACCTCCTGCTGCAAGGAGTTAACTATGGTGAACAATTTGTCTGCCCGTGTCTCCGTCATTGCCCCAGCAGAATCCTCTTTTTTAGGCTGGAGTATCCTGTAATACTATTGTAGGAACTCGAGGATTCTGATAGCGTGGGGCAATGAACAATCAGAGACGGGTTTCTTTGAATGCAAATAATGTATTTGTGAAACAGCAAAACACCCAAAAACAATATTCAAACAACCCGTAGTGACATGCAATGAGTCCATATATATATATACACAAGTCCAGTTATATGAATCCGGATATATAAGTCTTTGAACCTCTATAGCGAGGGTGGTAAAGTTCTTACGACGGAGTCCTCACACAAATGTGACCACAAGGTAAGTCTGATGCACAGGTAACGTGGCTGGATTTACACACTGCTGGTGTGTGAAGAGTCAGATCCAGGTATGCAGAAAACACAGGAGGTCCAGGAACAAGTTAATCTCAGTTGTGGCTTAATTCAGTGAAGTCCAACAACAAGTTCATATGTCAGTAAGGTTCCAGTAACAGTTCCAACAGCTCTCACCAGAGGTAATGCACAAAGGGTTAAACAGCAACAGTTCAGAAACACAGTTCTTATCAGATGGAGTGAACCAAGGGTTAAATTCCCAAGTCAACAGTTTAGTGATAACACAGTACTTTGTGCAACTTACATATGCAAAGAATGTCCAGAGCCATGGTAGAAACTGCTGTGGCTGAGAAACACCTGAAGATAAGGTTATGCACTTTCCTGGTAAATACACAAAAGATCTGTGAGGAACAAAGCAGCTGGGTTGCAGGGAAACAGAAGCAGAATACTCCAGCAGTGAAGCCAGCACCTGAGCCAGGTTTTAAACAAACGAACAGGAAGTAGGGCACACAAAACAGCAAACTCCATTTTAACAAAGGGCAAAATCATTGACAAAGTTACCTAGAAAACCCGGAATACTGACACAGGCTTTTTAATTACACCAGGTTCATTACCTCTCCACAGAGATGTAGATTTTAGTCTTAAGAGAGGATACATATGTTCCCATGCAGACAGACTTTTCTAAGCGAGGATTGGCATTAGTTAGGACCTGATATACGAGAAGAGCCTTGAAGTGGCTATCAGGCTCACATAATTTGGCCATCTTATGCGCTAAGACTTCTCAATTTTTCATATTTCTAAGGCAGTGATGCAATTCATTTTTCATATTTCGTGTTTGCAAGCTACAGCGCTGCAGTGTGCTACCCTTTTTTCTTGTATCTTCATCAGGCAAAGACTAATACAAAATCTGAAGAATCACATATTTGTACACAACACAGCACAGAAAAAATGCAATAGATGAGACAAGTGACGTGAAGCAGAACTGTCATTATGGGAGAGGGATGAACAGTTGTGGCAATAAATATTGGACTAGTTCATAGATAAGGAGTTATTTTTGTATCTACTGGCTAACATGGTACTAAGATATACATCTTTACTGTATCAAGAGTGTGCAAAGCAGTCATCAAAGTCAAAGGTGGCTACTTTGAAGAACCTAGAATTTAAGACATAATTTCAGTTGTTACACACTTTTTTGTTAAGTATATAATTCCACATGTGTTAATTCATAGTTTTGATGCCTTCAGTGTGATTCTACAATTTTCATAGTCATGAAAATACAGAAAAATCATTAAATGAGAAGGTGTGTCCAAACTTTTGGTCTGTACTGTATATACCTAACATACAGAGGGAATGTGTCATCTTTGACTTTAGGCATTTTAGAGATCATTTTATTTTTAACTTGCTTAACTGTTCCCAATAGCAATAATTTTGACCAGTGGTGCCTAGACTTTTACATGCCACCGTATATTGACAACCAGCCTTAGTGAGATGATATATATCCACAATTTAGCAGAATGTTTAGTAGACAAAGTGATGGTCCTGCACGTATTCGCGACCAGCTTCTTGGAATCACACAATGCCTGTCTTCATGCCCATGAGAAAGGCTCTTAGATTCCCTTTCAAAGTGCAGTGTTAGGCATGCAGATTAATCCATGGCTTATTATTGACCTGCATTTTGACACTTGGCAGAGCAACACAGCATATACTGTACCTAGCACTTAAAGTCATAAAGACGAGAGAGATTATAGCTTTAATGAATGAGAGGAATTTTACAAGCCCTTGCATGATTATCTTATGTACCATTTTAAGATACTATAAAACATATAGATGTCAAAAAATACAATCCAATGACTTACTAAAGCTAAAAAATAAAAATAATCACTTCTGCAAAATATCAGAAATGCAAAGCATTTTCATTTTGTTTTGCTTTTGTGCTTTTTAGCATTTTCTTCAGTCATAAAGGGCTAATTTCTCATGGTGTTAAAGTTCCACCAACCAACCGACAACAAACAGTATAGTGGAAAATTGCTGTCTAGATACTGCCTAACAGCCCCTTTACTACATTACACACAAACAAATCTTTAGAAAAAGTATTTCTAAAGTCCATTTATGATACATAAATGAGGGCTTTGACTAGTAGATGGGGCGTTAGTGGCCCCAGACTAGTCTGCCCACTTAGAATGTTGTCACACCCCTGTGGCGTGATAACATAACTTACAAGTGCTGGCATCATCGCAAGTGCTATACTTACCTTGCGCATGCGTGCAGCTTCTTTCTCTCACTGCACACTGCACTTCACAAATACATCAGCTTTAAGTTTATTCTAAGTAGCTATTATTCATAGAAAATAATAACTTCTTCAATTCTTAACTTCTTCTTATGGTACATCACAGTACTTGCACAGGAACTGTGCACCCACCATCACTGGCTGGTACCCTATAGCTGACACTCTACTCTGATGGTCAGCATCAAAGACAGCCCATTTACACCCTGGGATGCCATGTTATCTTAGTGTTTAGGCAAGGGGAGGCCATGTGTAAGTACCTATTAGACCTACATTTCAGTTAAGCATTGATTTGGAATAATACACTGTAATTCAGATGAGTTTTTAGGCTATGTGCACACGTTGCGCAAATGCTCCGTAATTTTGCGGAGCATTTGCGCAACTACCCACTGCGGGTAAAATGCATATGTAATTAGTATGCGTTTTCCCACAAAACACAAGCATTTTGCTAGCGTTTTTAGCTAGCGTTTTCCAAGAATGCTAGCGTTTTCCAAGCGATCTGTAGCATCGCTTGGAAAACTGATTGACAGGCTGGTCACATTTGTCAAGCATAGTGATGACAAGTGTGACCAACTGTTTAATAATGAGTAATTTAAAAAAAAAAAAATAAATATATTGATATTCTCACCTTCCGGCGGCCCCTGGAGTGTTCCCGCTGGCGGCATGTTCGGTTCCCAGGAAAGCATTGCGCAAATGAACTTTGCGATGTCGCGGTCACTCAGGGGCGGCCAGAAGGTGAGAATATCAATATTTTTTATTTTAATTCTATTTTTTACAGGAATATGGTACCCAGGGCCTGGAGGAGAGTCTCCTCTCCTCCAGGCCCTGGGTACCAAGAACACATGAAGCGCTCACTTCATGCATGGTGGGCATAGCCACATGCGTAAAGAGAGCGTTTCAATGCAATCCTATGGCGGCGTAATCGCCATGATTACGCCTAAAGAATGGACATGCTGCTTATTTTTACGCAAAGCAATTACGCTCCACAAAAATACGCAGCATGTGCACAGCAATGCGTAATCCCATAGGATTGCATGGGATGCTTTTTGTACCCGTTTTTTAAGCGATTACACCACGAAAAAAACGCTTAAAAAATGCTACGTTGTGCACATAGCCTTACAGTATGGCATAACCCTCAGAGCGATAACCATTACAGATGGTCAAATTTTACAAAACCCGTATCTCCAGAATACAATATTTTTTCTTATTTGCTCCATAAAAATTAAGCAAAATATCAAACAGCTGGCTGCCATTTTGATAAACCATAGAAGACCAGCCGGAAATAATAAAATGAACAAAAGAAAACAGACTAACATCACTGCTCACCTCTGGCCATAATGCGGCAGGTATCGTGACGTCACGACAATATGATGTGCAAGGACATCCATGGCCAGAAGTCCTGTTCTAGAGTAAAGACAGCAGAGATGTGATGCGGAGGATGAAAGAAGAGGCCCCGGGACAGAATGGCTGGCAGTGAGCAACAGGGTGGCTGATTAGGAGAGTAAATTTTTTTTTTCGCCTTCTGTTTATTATTCTCTGTGGTTTGAAGAGACACCTGAGTAAAAGGAATATTCAATTCACTGAGAGTAACTTTGCTGCAAATCAAAATTTACCTTGAAAATCCGCAATTTTGTGAATTCAAATTTTGCCTTATCCGCTCATCTCTAGCAACCAGTCGTGCAATGACCAGTGAATACATTTGCACTATTTTAATCTTACTTACTGACTTCAGTGGATACAGAAAGTATTCAGACCCCTTTATATTTTTCACTCTTTGTTTCATTACATCCATTTGGTAAGTTCAAAAAAGCTCATTTTTTTCTCATTAATGTACTCTCTGCATCCCATCTTTACTGAATTAAACAGAAATGTAGACATTTTTGCAAATTTATTAAAAAAGAAAAACTGAAATATCACATGGTCATAAGTATACAGACCCTTTGCTCAGACACTCATATTTAAGTTACATGCTGTCTATTTCCTTGTGATCCTCCTTGAGATCTTTCTACTCCTTCATTGGAGTCTAGCTGTGTTTAATTAAACTGATGCGACTTGATTTGTAAAGGCCCACACCTGTCTATATAAGACCTCACAGCTCACAGTGCATGTCAGACCAAATGAGAATCATGAGGTCAAAGGAACTGGCAAAGGAGCTCAGAGACAGAATTGTGGCAAGGCACAGATCTGGCCAAGGTTACAAAAGAATTTCTGCAGTACTCAAGGTTCCTAAGAGCACAATGGCCTCCATAATCATTAAATGGAAGAAGTTTGGGACCAGAAGTCTTCCTAGATCTGGCCGTCCAGCCAAACTAAGCAATCGTGGAAGAAGAGTCTTGGTGAGAGAGGTAAAGAAGAACGCCAAAATCACTGTGGCTGAGCTCCACAGATGCAGTAGGGAGATGGGAGAAAGTTCCACAAAGTCAACTATCACTGCAGTCCTCCACCAGTCGGGCCTTTATGGCAGAGTACCCCGACAGAAGCCTCCCTCAGTGCAAGACATAGGAAAGATAGCATAGAGTTTGCAAAAAAAAACACATGAAAGATTCTCAGACTATAAGAAATAAGATTCTCTGGTCTGATGAGATAAAAATAGAACTTTTTTGGTGATAATTCTAAGCGGTATGTGTGGAGAAAACCAGGCACTGCTCATCACCTGCCCAATACAATCCCAACAGTGAAACATGGTGGTGGCAGCATCATGCTATGGGGGTTGTTTTTCAGCTGCAGTGACAGGACGACTGGTTGCAATTGAATGAAACATGAATGCGGCCAAGTACAGAGATATCCTGGATGAAAACCTCTTCCAGAGTGCTCTGGACCTCAGACTTGGCCGAAGGTTTACCTTCCAACAAGACAATGACCTTAAGCACACAGCTAAAATAACAAAGGAGTGGCTTCAGAACAACTCTGTAACCATTCTTGACTGGCCCAGCCAGAGCCCTGACCTAAACCCAATTGAGCATCTCTAGAGACCTGAAAATGGCTGTCCACTAACGTTCACCATCCAACCTGACGGAACTGGAGAGGATCTGTAAGGAAGAATGGCAAAGCATCCCCAAATCCAGGTGTGAAAAACGTGTTGCATCATTCCCAAGAAGACTCATGGCTGTACTTGCTCAAAAGCGTGCTTCTACTCAATACTGAGCAAAGGGTTTGAATACTTATGACCATGTGATATTTCAGTTTTTCTTTTTTTAATACATTTGCAAATATTTCTATATTTCTGTTTATTTTCAGTCAAGATGGGGTGCAGAGTGTACATCAATGAGAGAAAAAAAAAGAACTTTATTGAATTTACCAAATGGCTGCAATGAAACAAAGAGTGAAAAATGTAAAGGGGTCATAGTACTTTCAGTACCCACTGTAAATAGATAGATCACCTCTCTTCAACGAATACTGGGACTGGGGCCTACTAATTGCCAGAGTCTAACTAACACACAGCAAAAATTAATTTTCTACTTGTATTGAAAAATTGGTGGCATATCTTGCATGAAGGAATTATTTGTAAGTTTCTGAGTTTGAATATTGAGCTTCCCAAAATATAAGTATTATATATACTGGTGCTTATCACAAATTTAGAATAACAAACAGTAAATTTATTTTAGTTCTTACATACAAAAAGTGCAACTCATAAGTTATATAGAGTCATTACAAACAGAGTGATCTATTTCAAGTGTTTATTTCTGTTAATGTTGATGATTATGGCTTACAGCCAATGAAAACCCAAAAGTCATTATCTCAGTAAACTAAAATAATTAACAAAAAGCACCTGCAAAGGTTTCCTAAGCATTTAAAAAGGCCCCTTAATCTGTTTCAGTAGGCTCCACAATCATGGCGAAGACTGCTCACTTGACAGATGTCCAGAAGGTAGTCATTGACACACTCCACAAGGAGAGTAAGCCACAAAAGGTCATTGCTAAAAAAGCTGCTGTTCACAGAGTGCTGTATCCAAACATATTAGTGGAAAGTTGAGTGGAATGAAAAATTGTGGTAGAAAAAGATGCACAAGCAAGCGGAATAACCGCAGCCTTGAAAGGATTGTTAAGAAAAGGCCATTCAAAAATTTGAGGGAGATTCACAAGGAGTGTGGACTGCTGCTGGAGACATTGCTTCAAGAGCTACCACACACAGATGTATCCAGGACATGGGTTACAAGTGTCACATTCCTTGTATCAAGCCACTCATGACCAACGCCAGAAGCGTCTTACCTGGGCCAAGGAGAAAAAGAACTGGACTGTTGCTCAGTGGTCCAAGGTATTTTCAGATGAAAGTAAATTTTGCATTTCATTAGAAAATCGAGGTCCCAAAGTCTGGAGGAAGAGTGGAGAGGCACACAAACCAAGCTGCTTGAGGTGTAGTGGAACGTTTCCATAATCATTGATGGTTTGTGGAGCCATGTCATCTGCTGGTGTAGGTCCACTGTATTTTTTCAAGACCAAAGTCAGCGCAGCCATCTACCAGGAAATTTTAGACCACTTCATGCTTCCCTCTGCCGATATGCTTTTAGGAGATGGAAATTTCATTATCCAGCAGGACTTGGCACCTGTCCACACTGCCAAAAGTAACAATACCTGGTTTAAAAACAACAGTATCACTGTGCTTGATTGGCCAGCAAACTCGCCAGACCTTAACCCTATAGAGAATCTATGGGGTATTGTCAATAAGAAGATGAGAGACACCAGACCCAACAATGCAGATGAGCTGAAGGCTGCCTTCAAAGCAACAAGGACTTCCATAGCACCTCAGCAGTGCCACAGTCTGATCGCCTCCATGCAATGCCGCATTGATGCATTAATTGATGCAAAAGGAGCCCTGACAATGTTTTGAGTGCATTTTACTGAACATACATTTCAGTAGGCCAACAATTCGGATTTTAAAATCATTTTTCAAGCTGGTGTATTCTGAATTACTGAGATAATGACTTTTGAGCTTTCATTGACTGTAAGCCATAATCATCAACATTAGAAGAAACATGTGAAATAGATCACTCTGTTTGTAATGACTCTACATAATATATATATATATATATAATATATACTGTGTATATATATATATATATATATATATATATATATAATAATCTTTATTTATATAGCGCCAACATATTCCGCAGCGCTTTACAGTTTAACAGTTTCAAAACATAAGTCATAAGTAACAACGTTAACAATACAATAATTAAAGCAAAATAAGCCGACCCTGCTCGTGAGAGCTTACAATCTACAATGAGGTGGGGGAGATACAAAGTACAGGTGTGTATATACAATGGTATATACATCAGTACATACATCAGTATATATATATATATATATAATATATATATATACTGATCAAAAAAATAAAGGGAACACTAAAATCCCACATCCTAGGTATCACTGAATTAAATATTCCAGTTGCAAATCTTTATTCTTTACATAGTGGAATGCGGTGAGAACAATAAAACATAAAAATGTTCAATGTAAATCAAATTTAATATCCCATGGAGGTCTGGATTTGGAATGATATTCAAAATCTAAGTGGAAAATCAAATTACAAGCTGATCCAACTTCTGTGGAAATGCCTCAAGACAAGGAAATGATGCTCAGCAGTGTGTGTGGTCTCCACGGACGTGTATGACCTCCCTATAACGCCTGGGAAATTCTGCTGATGAGGAGGTCGATGTTCTTCTGAGGGATCTCTTCCCAGACCTTGATTAAAGCATCAGTCAACTCTTGGACAGTCTGTGGTGCAATTTTGCGTTAGTGGATGGAACAAGACATGACGTCCCAGATGTGCTTGATTGAATTCAGGTCTGGGGAACAGGCAAGCCAGTCCATAGCATCATTGTTTTCATCATGCAGGAACTGCTGACACACTTCAGCCACATGAGGCCTAGCTTTGTCATGCATCAGTAGGAACTGAAGTTCCACCTGCATATGGTCTCACTACGGGTTTGAGAATCTCATCCCGGTACCTAATGGCAGTCAGGGTACCTCTGGCTAGTACATGCAGGGCTGTGCGGCCTTCCAAAGAAATGCTTCCCCACACCATTACTGACCCACTGCCAAGTCCGTTATGCTGGAGGATATTGCAGGCAGCATAATGTGGTCCACAGCATCTCCAGACTCTGTCACGTCTGTCATATGTGCTCAGTGTGAACCTGCTCTCATCCGTGAAGAGAACAGGGTGCCAATGTCAAATCTGTCAATCTTGGTGTTCTTTGACAAATGCCAATTGCCCTGTACGGTGTTGGGCTGTAAGCACAACACCCACTTGTAGACGTCGGGAGCTCATACCACCATCATGGAGTTCGTTTCAGACAGTTTGAGCAGACACCTGGATGTTAGTGGCCTGGTGGAGGTCATTTTGCAGAGCTCTGGCACTGCTCCTCCTTGCACAAAGGAGGAGGTAGCAGTCCTTCTGCTGGGTTGTTGGCCTCCTCCAGCCTCTTCCACGTCTCCTGGTATACTGGCCACTTCCTGGTATCTGCTCCATGCTCTGGACACTGTGCTGACAGACACAGCTACCCTTATTGCCACATCTCGCATTGATGTGCCATCCTGGATGAGCTGCACTACCTGAGCAACTTCTGTTGGTTGTAGACACCACCTCATGCTACTGTATAGTACCTCTGGGGGTGAGAGCAATGGTAAAATGCAAAAGTGACCAAAACAGCCAAAAAAGATGAGAATAGAGAAATGGTCTGTAATCACCACTTGCAGAACCACTTCTTTATAGGGGTGTCTTGCTAATTGCCGATCATTTGTACCTGTTGTCTGTTCCATTTGCACAACAGCAGGAGAAACTGATTCATAATTGGTGTAGCTGTTAGAATCTATTTGGTTTGACCATCCGCCATCTTGTTGTGGTTTTCTGGCTGCTGGTCTTTTTCCCCTGGTGCTGGGCTTGTCGTTTGTCAGGTGATTGTATCATCCTTTAGTACCCTGCAACTGCCTCCCAGTCCTTGCTGGACACCAGTGTTAATCCGCATGAGTTCTGGCTAGGAGCTTTGATAGCTTGTTGTGTTATACTTTGTGAAGTTCTGGGAACTCTAGTTCTTCTTGCTTAGTCTTTTGTTTTCTCCTTTTGTTTCTGCAGCTTCCTCTATTTCCCTGCTAGGAGGTTACCAGTGTTTTGTTCTCAGTCCCTAGATCTTTCAGGGATACCCTTCACCTACCTTCAGGTCTTTACTCGAGTCTAGACTAGGAAACATCGGTTGGTCTATTCTCAAGGAATAGGTCACCCGCCCCATCGTAGGGATCGAGTCTAGTCCCAGTGCAGGGTCAGCTTCTTTCCCTCCTGTCCTATTCCTTATTTGCAGATCCATAAAAGTATGTCCAGCCAGCACATATAAACAAAAAAAAAAAGGATTTTTTTTCCCTCCCGAAGTCCTTCAATATGAACAGCGTCCAAGAACTTACTGAACACTTGCAAGGGTTAACTTTGAAGGTAGCCAGCCTGCAACAGCACGTGAGAAATTGCAGTGGATTACGCTGTGAAGAGCCTAAGGTAGGACTACCTGAGTTTTTTTCTGGTAAACGGCAGGAATTTTTTACGTTTAAAAATGCATGTTTACTAAATTTTCGGCTTAGACCTGGATACTCAGGGAGTGAATCACAGCGTGTGTGGATTATTATGTCTTTGTTGCGAAGTGATCCCCAAATCTGGGCATTTTCATTACCACCTAATGATTTTGTTTGATGTCATGGGGTTGTTATATGATGTTGTTATATGATGATCCGGATCGAGTCACCACAGCTGAGGCAGAGCTCAGATGGCTTAAACAGGGTTCTGGTGATGCTGAGAGGTATTGCACCCTGATGATGCTGAGATGGTGCTGAGATGATGCTGATGGTGTGCTGCTGTCCTCGCTCTGCATGTCCTCCTGCCAGGTTGGGTCAGTTACTATATCATCCACCACCTCGTCTTCCACTTCCGTACCCTGGTCCTCCTCCCGACTTTCTGGCAATTGTGTCTCATCATCGTCCACCTCCTGTGACACGTTCCCACCACTGCCTTCGTGTGACCGTGGCTGCTCAAATATTTGGGCATCGCTACATGCGATCTCCTTTTGCCCCGCTTCAAGTGGACCAGGCGAGAGGCCCGAATCTATAAATAGAAAAGTGAACAGCTTTTTGGAGTGTCCAAGTGTGGGATCAGTTGTCTCCGGGCACTCGGCATGGTGGGAGGAAGGAGGATCAGGGTGAGGAATATGTGGTCCAGACTCACGGCTACTCAGACTTGACCGTGTGGAAGACAGGTGGTGGTGGTAAACTGACTGGAAGCATTATCCGCTATCCAACCATCAACCTTTTGACACTGCTCTGGGTTCAATAGTGTTGTGCTGCTGCGGTCCCCTAGTAAAGGGGACAGGAAGGTCGGACGAGAAGGTGTGGGTGTTTGTTGTGTCACAATTTCAGCTTGCACACGACCTCGGCCTCTGCATGCACCATTACCATCACGTACAGTTCTGCGTCCCTTGCCACGCGCCTTGTCCATTTTAAAAGGAGGACAATATTTTACATGTTCACTACAAACGCTTGAATTTGAAGCGAACTTAGACGTGATCCGCGTGACAGAGAAACCCCTAGTTAAAATAGCTGGCCTGTAGGTAACTATTTTTTTTTAAGCAAACTGGTGTCAATAACTTATATAACACACTACAACAAAATTTAACAGTAAGCCAGAAATGGCTGAATTTTAAGCGCACTCAGATGTGATCCATCTGATGGCCATACCCCTGTTTAAAATAGCTGGATTTTTACGCTGTAAGATGGAAAGGTTCTCGGCTGGCTGTATTCTGCAGTGCCAACAAGAAAATGGAGCAAAAAACGGTGTGCTCTGGATCGCTTTAGAAGAAAATAATCAAAATTAAGATCCAAAAAATATTATTCCTGGCCCCTGATACCTAGGGCTATGTACATAAGGTAAATATCTGTTATAGGAAGCAGCAGCAGACAGTACTGGAATGGACCCTCTTGCTATACACAATAAAGTCTGCCACATACACTGCCTGCCTACCTAGCACTATTATGTATGGCTCTATGCACTTTGATCAGTCTTCAGAAGGACTGTTGGTTTAGATGGATTTGTGTATTAAAGATGGTATAACCGCAGAAACTAATACACCACCAAATCTGTCCCTATCTCAGCAGCAACTCTCCCTACACTGCCTGAGTCTGGAGCAGACTGTGACGAGCTCGGCGCCGCCCGGTCTACTATACACCTGATGACGCTGTGCGGCCAGCCAATCACTGTAATGCCACAACCAACATGGCTGCGGCGTTACAGTGTGTGGCAGACAATTCCTGCATATTTATTGGCTCTGTAAAGATGCCAAACATGCAGAGTGGGGACCCAAGCTCCCGCCGAGCAAACCCGGAAATGCTCGGCGAGCACTGAGATGCTCGGGCGAGCACCAAGCACTTCCAAGCATGCTCGCTCATCACTATTTCTTACAAATAAGAGAGTTTTCTTAGAAATGGCCTCTGGGGCACATTGTAACTGAATCTTTGATATATGATAATATGATCTGCCAACCTTGCTTTTTATTCTGCCAATGTGTTTCTACTGCTAAACTTCTAACGTCTGAATCTGCATGAATATGAGTCCAGTAGCATCTAAGTGTCTTACAGTTTTTTTTCCTTGTTTTAATGTTTAGAAATTAATGTCCCAAAAACTGGTAGTTGTGAAATTTGGGTACTTTTTGTTTTATTACATTTGTTTATTAAATGTATTTTTTTCATCTGATTTTGTGTATTCTCTTTTAACCCCTTTCTGCCATCAGACATACTATTCCGTCCATGTGCCCTGGGACTTAATTCCAATGGACGGAATAGTACGTAATGGGCAATCGGCTACGCTCCCAGCATTCTCACAGCTGACACCTGGCACTAAGCGCCAGGAGCCGTCAAGGACCACTCTCGGAACTTTAACCCCCGGCACACTGTGATCAAACATGATCGCAGTGTTCCGGCGGCTGCAGAGGGGCTAATAGCCCCTCTGCTTTTGGATCGGAGACCCCGCGGCTTGCTCGTCACGATGACATCCGGGTCTCCAGGCCTGAGGGACTTCCTGTCATGCGCAGTGATGACCAGGAAGTCTCTCAGGTCAGTGTTATAGGAGCTGCAGCACTGACAGCTTCTATAGCATGCAGATCTGCATGCTATAGAAGCGATCAGCCTGCACAAAATGAGTGTCTCATAGTGGGACAATGTGTAAAACTAAGAATTTAATAAAAAAAAAAATTTTAAATAATTGTAAAAAATATTTTAAAAAATAATAAATAATAATTAAAAAAAATCCATATTTATTCTATCAATAAATATTTTAATAAAAAAAAATCTAAACAATAAAAGTACACATATTTGGTATCCCCGCGTTGAAAACGACCCGCCCTATAAAACTGTCCCATTAGTTATCCCCTTTAGTGAACACTATAAAAAAAACAAGGCAAAAAACAATGCTTTATCATCATACCGCTGAGCAAAAAGTGGAATAACACACGATCAAAAAAAGTATATAAACATGGTACCGCTGAAAACATCATCTTGTCCCGCAAAAAATGAGCTGCCATACAGCACCATCAGCGAAAAAATAAAAAAGTTATAGCTGTCAGAATGAAGACATGCAAAAATAATTATTTTTTCTATAAAATAGTTTTATTGTATAAAAGCACCAAAAAATAAAAAAATAAATGAGGTATCGCTGTAATCATATTGACCCGAAGAATGAAACTGCTTTATCAATTTTACCACACGCGGAACGGTGTAAATGACCTCCCCCCAAAAGAAATTCATGAATTGCTGGTTTTTGTTCATTCTGCCTCCCAAAATTCGGAATAAAAAGCGATCAAAAAATGTCACGTGCCCGAAAATGGTAACAATAAAAATGTCAAATCGTCCCGCAAAAAGCAAGACCTCACATGTCTCTGCGGGCCAAAACATGGAAAAATTATAGCTCTCAAATTATGGTGATGCAAAAACTATTTTTTGCAATAAAAAGCGTCTTTTAGTGTGTGACAGCTGCCAAACATAAAAACCCACTATAAATAGTAAATTAAACCCCCCTTTATTACCCCCTTAGTTAGGGAAAAATAATAAAATAAAAAAAAAGTATATATTTCCATTTTCGCATTAGGGTTAGGGTTGGGGCAAAAGTTAGGGTTGGGGCTAAAGTTAGGGTTAGTGTTGGGGCTAAAGTTAGGGTTAGGGTTTGGATTACGGTTAGGGTTGGGATTAGGGTTTGGATTAGGGGTGTGTTAGGGTTAGGTTTGTGGTTAGAGTTATGGTTAGGGTTTGGGTTAGGGGTGTGTTGGGGTAAGGGTTGGAGTTAGAATTGGGGGGTTTCCACTGTTTAGGCACATCAGGGGCTCTCCAAAATCGACATGGCATCCGATCTCAATTCCAACCAATTTTGGTTTGAAAATGTCAAATGGCGCTCCATTCCTTCCGAGCTCTGCCGTGCGGCCAAACGGTGGTTCCCCCCCACATATGGTGTATCGCTGTACTCAGAACAAATTGGACAATAACTTTTGGGGTCTAATTTCTCCTCTTACCCTTGGGAAAATAAAAAATTGGGGACTAAAAGATCATGTTTGTGGAACAAATATGATTTTTTTTTCACGGCTCTACGTTATAAAATTGTGTGAAACACTTGGGGGTTCAAAGTGCACATCACACATCTAGATAAGTTCCTTAGAGGTCTAGTTTCCAAAATGGTGTCACTTGTGGGGGTTTCCACTGTTTAGGCACATCAGTGGCTCTCCAAATGCGACATGGCGTCCGATCTCAATTCCAGCCAATTTTGGTTTGAAAGAGTCAAACAGCGCTCCTTCCCTTCCGAGCTCTGCCGTGCGCTCAAACAGTGGTTTTCCCCCACATATGGGGTTTCAGCGTACTCAGGAGAAATTGCACAACAACTGTATCTGTAAATTTTATCCATTTACCCTTTTGAAAATAAATAAATTGTTTGTAAAAATCATTTTTGTGACTAAAAAGTTAAATGTTCATTTTTTTCTTCCACATTCTAAAAATTCCTGAGAAGCACCTGAAGGGTTAATAAACTTCTTGAATGTGGTTTTGAGCACCTTGAGGGGTCCAGTTTTTAGAATGGTGACACTTTTGGGTATTTTCTGTCATATTGACCCCTCAAAGGGACATCAAATGTGATGTGGTCCCTAAAAAAATGGTTTTGTAAATTTTGTTGTAAAAATGAGAAATCGCTGGTCAACTTTTTACCCTTATAACTTCCTAGAAAAAAAAATGATGGTTCCAAAATTGTGCTGATGTAAAGTAGACATGTGGGAAATGTTATTTAGTAACTATTTTATGTGACATATTTTTCTGTTTTAAGGGCATAAAAATTCAAGGTTTGAAAATTGCGATATTTTCATAATATTCACCATATTTCCATTTTTTCATAAATAAACGCAAGTTATATTGAGGAAATTTTCCCATTATCATGAAGTCCAATATGTCATGAAAAAACAGTCTCAGAATCGCGAAGATCCGTTGAAACGTTCCAGAGTTATAACCTCATAAAGGGACAATGGTCAGAATTGTAAAAATTGGTCCTGTCATTAACGTGCAAACCACCCTTGGGAGTTAAGGGGTTAATACATCCCTATGAAGGTCACTAATTGTAGAACCCAGAAATTGAAATAATTAGATATTATAGGCGCTTTTCTAACCTGCGCCTGAACTCGAGAGTGCCAGAGATGCGCCTGACTCAGGGTTAAAACTACAGCAAGTAGTCCAGTAAGTGATGCATCCATGGAATCAGGGTCTCTGTCTTTACATTATGCTGCACTCAGATTAGTTGGCAAAAACCTGGTGACAGATTCCCTTTAAAGAATCAGCACAGTGGAACCTCCCTCTCCTTCGTGTCCCTCATGAAGGTCCAGAATGCCTTGAATATTGTCAGGTTTCCCACTTCCCACACATGCATTATATATGCTACACATCATACTGTGGCAATTGCAACTGAAGTACACGGAGAGCACAATTATTCGATTATATAATTTCTAGGCAGATTTTCCAATTCCACGCTGTATAAACTTGAATGCTTATTGGATGAAGCAGATCAGGTAACGTGCATTTGTATAATGTGGGGGATGTAGCCAAAGAATACAACACTTTCATCAAGGTGTGCAGAATTATTAGGCAGCTTGTTTCTCTTGGGCAAAATGGGAGATTTAATGGACTCTGTAAAGTCAAAAAATGTTAAGTCTTACAGAGGGATGCAGCGCTCCTGAAATTGGTAACATAATGGGGGGCGATCACAGAACCAAAACGTTTTGTTGAAAATAATCACGAGTCACAAAAAAACTGTAGAGAAAAAAAAAGATACATGTTATGTGAAAAAAATTTGAGCAGAATTAAACTTGAAGTGACCAGGAAGCCATTGTCCTCCAGTGCTGTCATATCCCAGAAATGGATCCACCCAGGAGTCCCCAGAAGTACAAGGTGTTCAGTGCTCAGAGACATGGCCGAGGTAAGGAAGGCTGCAACCTGACCACTATAATAATAATAATAATCTTTATTTTTATATAGCACTAACATATTCTGCAGCGCTTTACAGTTTGCACACATTATCATCGCTGTCCGCAATGGGGCTCACAATCTACATTCCCTATCAGTATGTCTTTGGAATGAGGGAGGAAACTGGAGAACTCGGAGAAAATCCACGCAAACACGGGGAGAACATACAAACTCCTTGCAGATGTTGTCCTTGGTGGGATTAGAACCCAGGACTCCAGCGCTGCAAGGCTGCAATGCTATCCACTGAGCCACCGTGCTGCCAAACACTACTAAAAAAGACACAGAAGTACAAGGTATTCAGTGCTCAGAGACATGGCCGAGGTAAGGAAGGCTGCAACCTGACCACCACTAAGCAAGACACAGAAGTACAAGGTATTCAGTGCTCAAAGGACATGGCCGAGGTAAGGAAGGCTGCAACCTGACCACCACTAAGCAAGACACAGAAGTACAAGGTATTCAGTGCTCAAAGGACATGGCCGAGGTAAGGAAGGCTGCAACCTGACCACTACTGAAAAAGACACAGAAGTACAAGGTGATCAGTGCTCAGAGACATGACCGAGGTATGGAAGGCTGCAACTTGAACACCACTGAAAAAGACACAGAAGTACAAGGTATTCAATGCTCCGAGACATGGCCGAGGTAAGGAAGGCTGCAACCTGACCACTACTGAAAAAGACACAGAAGTACAAGGTATTCAGTGCTCAGAGACATGGCCGAGGTAAGGAAGGCTGCAACCTGACCACCGCTAAGCAAGACACAGAAGTACAAGGTATTCAGTGCTCAAAGGACATGGCCGAGGTAAGGAAGGCTGCAACCTGACCACTACTGAAAAAGACACAGAAGTACAAGGTGATCAGTGCTCAGAGACATGACCGAGGTAAGGAAGGCTGCAACTGGAACACCACTGAAAAAGACACAGAAGTACAAGGTGATCAGTGCTCAGAGACATGGCCGAGGTAAGGAAGGCTGCAACCCGACCACTACTGAAAAAGACACAGAAGTACAAGGTGTTCAGTGCTCAGAGACATGGCCGAGGTATGGAAGGCTGCAACTTGAACACCACTGAAAAAGACACAGAAGTACAAGGTATTCAATGCTCCGAGACATGGCCGAGGTAATGAAGCTGCAACTGACCACTACTGAAAAAGACACAGAAGTACAAGGTGTTCAGTGCTTAGAGACATGACCGAGGTAAGGAAGGCTGCAACCGACCACTACTGAAAAAGACACAGAAGTACAAGGTGTTCAGTGCTCAGAGACATGGCCGAGGTATGGAAGGCTGCAACTTGAACACCACTGAAAAAGACACAGAAGTACAAGGTATTCAATGCTCCGAGACATGGCCGAGGTAAGGAAGGCTGCAACCTGACCACTACTGAAAAAGACACAGAAGTACAAGGTATTCAGTGCTCAGAGACATGACCAAGGTATGGAAGGCTGCAACTTGAACACCACTGAAAAAGACACAGAAGTACAAGGTATTCAATGCTCCGAGACATGGCCGAGGTAAGGAAGGCTGCAACCTGACCACTACTGAAAAAGACACAGAAGTACAAGGTATTCAGTGCTCAGAGACATGACCGAGGTAAGGAAGGCTGCAACTTGAACACCACTGAAAAAGACACAGAAGTACAAGGTATTCAATGCTCCGAGACATGGCCGAGGTAAGGAAGGCTGCAACCTGACCACTACTGAAAAAGACACAGAAGTACAAGGTATTCAGTGCTCAGAGACATGGCCGAGGTAAGGAAGGCTGCAACCTGACCACTACTGAAAAAGACACAGAAGTACAAGGTGTTCAGTGCTTAGAGACATGGCCGAGGTAAGGAAGGCTGCAACTTGAACACCACTGAAAAAGACACAGAAGTACAAGGTATTCAGTGCTCAGAGACATGGCCGAGGTAAGTAAGGCTGCAACTTGAACACCACTGAAAAAGACACAGAAGTACAAGGTATTCAGTGCTCAGAGACATGACCGAAGTAAGTAAGGCTGCAACTTGAACACCACTGAAAAAGACACAGAAGTACAAGTATTCAGTGCTCAGAGACACGGCCGAGGTAAGGAAGGCTGCAACCTGACTACTACTGAAAAAGACACAGAAGTACAAGGTATTCAGTGCTCAGAGACATGACCGAGTAAGTAAGGCTGCAACTTGACACCACTGAAAAAGACACAGAAGTACAAGGTATTCAGTGCTCAGAGACAGGCCGAGGTAAGGAAGGCTGCAACCTGACCACCACTAAGCAAGACACAGAAGTACAAGGTATTCAGTGCTCAAGGACATGGCCGAGGTAAGGAAGGCTGCAACCAGACCACCACTAAGAAGACACAGAGTACAAGGTATTCAGTGTTCAGAGACGCGTCGAGGTAAGGAAGGCTGCATCCTGACCACTAATGAAAAAGACACAGAAGTACAAGGTATTCAGTGCGCAGAGACATGGCCGAGGTAAGGAAGGCTGCAACCCGATCACACATGAAAAAGACACAGAAGTACAAGGTGTTCAGTGCTCAGAGACATGACAGAGGTAAGGAAGGCTGCAACCTGACCACCACTACGCAAGATACAGAAGTACAAGGTATTCAGAGCTCCGAGACATGACCGAGGTAAGGAAGGCTGCAACCCGACCACTACTGAAAAAGACACAGAAGTACAAAGGTATTCAGTGCTCAGAGACATGGCCGAGGTAAGTAAGGCTGCAACTTGAACACCACTGAAAAAGACACAGAAGTACAAGGTATTCAGTGCTCAGAGACACGGCCGAGGTAAGGAAGGCTGCAACTGACCACTACTGAAAAAGACACAGAAGTACAAGGTATTCAGTGCTCAGAGACATGACCGAGTAAGTAAGGCTGCAACTTGAACACCACTGAAAAAGACACAGAAGTACAAGGTATTCAGTGCTCAGAGACATGGCCGAGGTAAGGAAGGCTGCAACTTGAACACTACTGAAAAAGACACAGAAGTACAAGGTATTCAGTGCTCAGAGACACGGCCGAGGTAAGGAAGGCTGCAACCTGACCACCACTAAGCAAGACACAGAAGTACAAGGTATTCAGTGCTCAAGGACATGGCCGAGGTAAGGAAGGCTGCAACCAGACCACCACTAAGTAAGACACAGACGTATAAGGTATTCAGTGTTCAAGGACACGGTCGAGGTAAGGAAGGCTGCAACCTGACCACTACTGAAAAAGACACAGAAGTACAAGGTATTCAGTGCGCAGATACATGGCCGAGGTAAGGAAGGCTGCAACCCAATCACCACTGAAAAAGACACAGAAGTACAAGGTGTTCAGTGCTCAGAGACATGACAGAGGTAAGGAAGGCTGCAACCTGACCACCATACGCAAGATACAGAAGTACAAGGTATTCAGTGCTCCGAGACATGACCGAGGTAAGGAAGGCTGCAACCCGATCACCACTGAAAAAGACACAGAAGTACAAGGTATTCAGTGCTCAGAGACATGGCCAAGGTAAGGAAGGCTGCAACCCGACCACTACTGAAAAAGACACAGAAGCACAAGGGTTTCAGTGCTTAGAGACATGGCCAAGGTAAGGAAGGCTGCAACCCGACCACTACTGAAAAAGACACAGAAGTACAAGGTATTCAGTGCTCAGAGACATGGCCGAGGTAAGGAAGGCTGCAACCCGATCACTACTGAAAAAGACACAGAAGTACAAGGTGTTCAGTGCTTGGAGACATGGCTGAGGTAAGGAAGGCTGCAACCCGACCACTACTGAAAAAGACACAGAAGTACAAGGTGTTCAGTGCTTGGAGACATGGCCGAGGTAAGGAAGGCTGCAACCCGACCACTACTGAAAAAGACACAGAAGTACAAGGTGTTCAGTGCTCAGAGACATGGCCGAGATAAGGAACGCTGCAACCCGACCACTACTGAAAAAGACACAGAAGTACAAGGTGTTCAGTGCTTAGAGACATGGCCAAGGTAAGGAAGGCTGCAACCCGACCACTACTGAAAAAGACACAGAAGTACAAGGTGTTCAGTGCTCAGAGACATGGCCGAGGTAAGGAAGGCTGCAACCCGACCACTACTGAAAAAGACACAGAAGTACAAGGTGTTCAGTGCTCAGAGACATGGCCGAGGTAAGGAATGCTGCAACTTGAACACCACTGAAAAAGACACAGAAGTACAAGGTATTCAGTGCTCAGAGACATGGCAGAGGTAAGGAAGGCTGCAACCCAACCACTACTGAAAAAGACACAGAAGTACAAGGTATTCAGTGCTTAGAGACATGGCCGAGGTAAGGAAGGCTGCAACCCGACCACTACTGAAAAAGACACAGAAGTACAAGGTGTTCAGTGCTTAGAGACATGGCCGAGGTAAGGAAGGCTGCAACCGACCACTACTGAAAAAGACACAGAAGTACAAGGTGTTCAGTGCGCAGAGACATGGCCGAGGTAAGGAAGGCTGCAACCCGACCACTACTGAAAAAGACACAGAAGTACAAGGTGATCAGTGCCCAGAGACATGGCCGAGGTAAGGAAGGCTGCAACCCAACCACTACTGAAAAAGACACAGAAGTACAAGGTATTCAGTGCTCAGAGACATGGCCGAGGTAATGAACGCTGCAACCCGACCACTACTGAAAAAGACACAGAAGTACAAGGTGTTCAGTGCTTAGAGACATGGCCAAGGTAAGGAAGGCTGCAACCCGACCACTACTGAAAAAGACACAGAAGTACAAGGTGTTCAGTGCTCAGAGACATGGCCGAGGTAAGGAAGGCTGCAACCCGACCACTACTGAAAAAGACACAGAAGTACAAGGTGTTCAGTGCTCAGAGACATGGCCGAGGTAAGGAAGGCTGCAACCCGATCACTAGTGAAAAAGACACAGAAGTACAAGGTGATCAGTGCCCAGAGACATGGCCGAGGTAAGGAAGGCTGCAACCCGACCACTACTGAAAAAGACACAGAAGTTGAAAGAGAAAAAAGTTGGGTTGATCAACCTCCAATTTACGTGGCAAAGAAGAGAATGGGTGCTTATGCCACTGGAACATACCACATTACTCCCAATTCCATCAAAACATTAATAGTGTATAAAGGAATAACATAGGCATAAAAACATTTTTTAAATGCTTTTTATCTTTCTTCCAACATACTCTCCCCCAATATGAGTTTTACTCTGCAAGACAGTATAGCAACATCTTGGGTCATGTACTCCTCACCAGCCTGTGAGTGGGATATGTAAGGAATGTCCATCTTGGATGAAAAAAGGAATAGTTCACTTGTACCAGTATATGAAGGGATGGAAACGCTGGACTGTCTAGGGATCCAGAGAGAAAGTGTGGAAATTACTATTGACCAAGGGAGAAGGGACCCTGTAGTACAAAAAGCAATGGATGTGGAGGAATAAGGTGGAACGCACAACTCTTTCAACCACTGCTTTTGCAAACGTAATAAAGATGAAAAAAGGACATGGCCCCTTCCTCACCTAAACCCTATAGAGAACTTGTGGGCCCTTCTTAAATGGGAGATTTAAGTTGAAGGAAAATGGTCACCTGTCTCAGCAGTGTCTTGGGGGCTGGGGTTGGAGCTGCCCAAATAGCTGATTGTCAACTGACAAACTCCAAGGATGGAGATTATGACTTATTGAAAAGAAGGCGGCATATTGGTCACTGATATTTTTTCTCAGAAATGTATTTCTGTACATTTGACTGGTTTGGTTATTATTCTCACTTTAACATTTTTGTATTTTGTTGCATAATAAATCTACACACTGATAGTTGCCCAATAATTCTGCACACATAGATATTCTCTTAACAAAGACAAAACCTCAATTTTTATTTAAGAAATATTCCAGTTTCAAGTTTACCAACCTTCTAGATTGACCGACAGCACTGTAGTTGTTCAGTAAGAAAATTATTCATCAAAAATAAAAATTGCCTAATAAATGTGCACAGTGTATATCTTTATCAGAAGTGTTTCTTAACCCCTTTCCGACATTGGGCGTAATAGTACGCCTATGTCGGACTCCCTCCCTTTGATGTGGGCTCTGACTGTGAACCCACATTTTTACCGGGACATGTCAGCTGTTTTGAACAGCTGACATGTGCCCGCAATAGCCGTGGGTGGAATCGCGATCCACCCGTGACTATTAACTAGTTAAATGCCGCTGTCAAACTCTGACAGCAGCATTTAACAAATGCTTCCGGCATTCGCGCTGGAAATACGCTCACGGGTAACCTGTGTCACATGACCTCTATGGTTGTCAGTGCCGGCTTGCTATGTGCGCCACCCAGTGGTCGGCGCTCACAGCAAGTGAGTAATTGCCTCTATGTAGCAGAGGCGATCGGGTTATGGCAGCCTCTAGTCTCCCATGGAGATTATTGAAGCATGACAAAAGTGAAAAAAAAAAGTTTTTAAAAATATTAAAAAAAATATAAAAGTTTAAATCACCCCCCTTTCGCTGCATTCAAAATAAAACAATAAAACTAAAATCAGAATAGAACGATCTATCAATAAAAAAGGATTAAATCTGATTGCTAAACGGCGTAGCGAGAAAAAAATTAAAAACTCCAGAATTACTTTTGGTTGACCCGACATTGCATATAACGGGCGATCAAAAGAACGGATCTGCACCAAAATGGTATCACTGAAAATGTCAGCTTGGTGTGCAGAAAATAAGCCCTCACCCAACCCAAGGTCACGAAAAATGGAGATGTTACGGGTATTGGAATATGGCACAATTTTTTTTAGCAAAGTTTGGAATTTTTTTTCAACAAGAACCTAGACATGTTTGGTATCTATGAACTCATAATGACCTAGATAATCATAGTGACAGGTCAGTTTTAGCATTAGGTGAACCTAGTAAAAAAGCCAAACAAAAAACAAGTGTGGGATTGCACTTTTTTTGCAATTTCACCGCATTTGGAATTTTCCTCCCGTTTTCTAGTACATGACATGATAAAAACAATGGTGTCATTGAAAAGTACAGCTCGTCCCACAAAAAAAAAGCCCTCACACAGCCATATTGCTGAAAAAATAAAAAAGTTACGGCTCTGGGAAGAAGGGGAGCAAAAACGAAAACGCAAAACCAAAAACAGCTCCGGGGGATAAGGGGTTAAAGTAAATACCATTCTCAGGAAAGCTGAATTACTTACGATAATCTCATTATAACCTTAAGGCCCTAATACACATTAAAGGTACTGCCACACTAAGCTATCCCGCTAGCGATCTCGTTAGCGTTGCATACTAATGAGATCGCTAGCGGGATTGTTTCTATATCGCTAAATGCTCCCGCATTTAGCGATATAGTTAACGACGCTATCGCCGTTAGCGATCTTCTTAACGACTTTAGCGGTACAAAAGTACCGCTAAATCGCTAAGAAAAGGTGCCACACTAGCGATATATACTTACCCAGCGGGAGCGCCGACGAGAAAATAGGGTCCGGAGCGATTCCAGCGACGAGCGAGATCACAGCAGGAAGCTCGTCGCTGGAAGCTGCCGCACTGAACAATATCGCTAACGGGATCGCTAAATAGTGACGTTTTTTAGCGATCCCGTTAGCGATATTGTTTAGTGTGGCATACCCTTAAAGTCGGCTGCCTATTGATGTTGACCATCTATTGGAGCCTCTGGAATAGATCATGTTGGGGGAGATAAGGATCAAGCAATCAATTAAAACAGCAAATACTGTTTTTTCTGCAGATGTCAGGAGGTGCAAGTGTCAGCCAGCAGCTACAGTATCTAAGGTGTTTGGGCACCAGTAACCTGCTGCCATGTCCCTGCTCAAAAAACTGCGTGCAGAAAGTTTAATAGAGCGCGGCTTCAATTAATGAAAAAGCAAAAGTCTAAACTTCAAAAATCTATCTTAATACCACCTGGGAAGAGTCCTGCCGATTGAATAAAGCATTCCATTCTGATAAATTCGCATTTACTACTGTACTTCATTTTCAGATCTATGGTCAGATTTGACATAAACAATTGTGCAATATTGCCACCTAGTGCATGGAAACTGAAAGTTTTAGTATCTCACAAAAAAGTTTTGAGCGATACCTACTATGAATATAATATAAGATACAGTGAGAGTGTAGATGATTTCCCCATTCTCCACATTGGAGATCTGTATACAACCAGCTCTTCCTTCCTCACGCTATCTCTAACACTGAGACAGCCAGGAGCAGAAGATCTGATATATTTGCAACATAAGAACCAAGAAAAGAAAAATCAAAGAATAAGAATAATAAGCAAGGGATGAAGATAAAGGACCTTTATTAAAGCAAATGATGAAATGGTGGCACAACTACGGAGGTGCCCGCAGATACAGAAGTAGAAATTGCACATAAAAAGTATGACGAAGGATGTTGTACGAAACGCGCATCGGAGTATGTCACCACACCAGTACGGTACATCACCCGGACCACGGGCTGAAATCTCTTTGGTGCAACCTGTAAAGCAGCAGGGGGACCAAGAAATAAAGTGAGCCCACTTTTACCTCTAAAATAGATGCTCTCACAGACACAACAGTGGACCGCTGAGGGCCCAGATATTGTTCTTGAACTGGGACCCTCACACATTCCTACGAGGCGCGTTCGGGTCAAAAGACATGAGGTTGATATGGGCACTGCAGTCTGTAAATGGTCCGTATAATATGTTCTTATGAATTTGGCAGTGTTTTCAGTCACATTTTTAAGCCTATAAGCAATAATCTTTGTTACCAGCCATTGAGGTGGGACCTTTGCTGTCAAGATCAGCCCGGATCCTGTGGTAGTTGCAAAGTCACAACTCGTGTATTTGAGTGACCACAATGATGCCCATGTATGTCAAGCACAGTTAGGTCCAGAAATATTTCGACAGTGACCGAATCTCCGTGACTTCTGCTCTGCATAGCACTCTTTTGGATTTAAACTGAAACTACAGATGGAAATGAAGTGTAGACTTTCAGGTTTAATTAAAGGATTTGAACAAATATGCTGTGAAATGTTAGGAATTGCAGCAATTTCTCTAAAACGCCTAATTTCAGAGGCCCAAAAGCAATTGGACAAATTAACTTCACCATAAATAAAATAGTAGTTTTAATATTCTGTAGCGAATCCTTTGCAGCCTGAAGTCTGCAAGCCATGGACATCACTAAGCGCTGGGTTTCTCCTTTGTGATGCTTTGCCAGGTCTTTACTGCAGCTGACTTCAGTTGTTGCTTGTGTGTGGGTCTTTCTGCCTTAAATTTTGTGTTAAACATGTGAAATGCTGCTCGATGGGGTTGAGAGATCTGCTAAATGACTCGGCCATTGCCAAATATTCCACTTTTTTGCCTTAAACTCCCAGGTTGCTTTCACAATATGTTTTGGGGCCATCTGTACTGTGAAGCACTTTCCAGTCACTCTTGCTGCATTTCTTAATTCAAAGCAGAAAATATAGCCCTGAACACTTCAGAATTCATCCGGCTGCTTCTGTCTTCAGTCACCTCATCAATAAAGGCTAGTGACCCAGTGACACTGGACGCCATGTCATCACACTGCCGCCACCATGTTTAACAGAGGATGTGGTGTGCTTTGGTTTGATCTGTCCAAAAAATGCTTTTCCAGAACTGGGCTGACTTCTTTAGATTTTTTTTTGCAAAGTCTAATCTTGTCTTTGTATTTTTATGGCTGATTAAACGTTTGCACATTGTAGTGAACCCTGTGTATTTGCTCCAATGAAGTTTTCTCTTTATGGTAGACTTAGATACTGATACATCTACCTACTTAGAGAGTGTTCTTGACATGGCTGGATGTTGTGAAAAGATTTTTCTTTACCATGGAAAAGATTCTGCGATTTTCCACCAATGTTGTCTTCTATGGACGTTCAGGCCTTTTTGAGTTCTCAAGCTCATGAATGCGCATTTTCTTTTCTTTTTTTCCAGAATGTGCCAAACTGTTGATTTGGCCAATCTTAACATTTTTGCAATCTCTCTGATGGATTTCTTATTTTCTTCAGCCTAATGATGGTCTGTTTCTCTTCCACTGAGAGCTGATTTGACCACATGTGGGTTCACAGCAACACCTTCCAAATGCAAATATCACACCTAGAATCAGCTCCAGACCTTTTATCTACCTTTAATGATTAACAAGGGATTAGCCAATGTAGCCCATTAAAGAGCCTTTGAGATATTTGTCTATTTACTTTTGGTCCCTTTAACCCTTTGCGCCGCAGCCCTTTTTCGTTTTTGCGTTTGTTTTTCGCTTCCTTCTTCCCAGAGCCATAACTTTTTTATGTTTCCGTCAATATGGCCATGTGAAGAGTTGTACTTTTGAACGACACCATTGGATTTACCATATTGCGTACTCAAAAATGGGGAAAAAATTCCAAGTGCGGTGAAATTGCAAAAAAAGTGCAATTCTACAACTGTTTTTTTTTTTTTTAACAATGTTCACCAAATGCTAAAACTGACCTGCTATTATGATTCTCCAGGTCATTACGAGTTCATAAACATCAAACATGTCTAGGTTCTATTTTATTTAAGTGGTTAAAAAAAAATCCAAAGTTTGTTAAAAAAAGTGTCATTTTCTATGACACATAACATCTCCGTTTTATGTGATCTCGGGTTGGGTGAGGGCTTATTTTTTGTGTCCCGAGCTGATGTTTTTAATGATACAATTTTGGTACAGATAAAATCTTCTGATCACCCGTTATTGCATTTTGGCCGGCGTCACACTGGCGAGTTTGATGCGAGTAAGTCGCACGACTTTCTCGCATCAACACCCGTGGGCACGGCCTCCAGCTCTCGGACCCGAGTGTGCTGCTGCATAGAAATGCATGCAGCCGCACATCGGCTCCGAG
>JARQOD010000006.1:356851307-356959574 GCA_033576555.1 Oophaga sylvatica
TCCTCAGGACATGTTTCTGCACTAGCAAAAAAGAACTTGGCACTCAACTTTTGTGAAACGAAAATTTTTTTTATTGCAGTCAAAAACAACGTTTCGGTCCTATTCGGACCTTCATCAAAGTACTGCAGAAAATAAAAATTGGTATAATATATTATTGACAAATCATTAGATGAAATAGTAATGTAACCAGAGAGGAAAAACAAAACAGAATATGTAATATAGAAAAATATTTGAAATATGAACATAATATGATCAAAAGTCTAAGTATAAATGAGATACTAACATGAAAAAAATTATCAAAGAACGCCTACCCGACTGCTTGTAGAATGGTACTCTCATAGGTAGGTAAAGTAATGTCCAGAATACTCTTTACATGATCTACAGGAGATCTATGAACTAATAAAGTATGTTAGATTCATCAGCAAGGACAAAAGCAAAAGAGCAAAAAAATAGCAAAAAAATACATGTTGGAATGCAAATACCATACCTATGGTGGAAATGAGATTCGTATCAGTATTAATTAAGATCCCAAATATACCTGTATATAAGAAAATGTGTCTCAGATAGGGCGGTATGTGCCATAAAGTACATTTCTTATATATACAATATATATTACCTGATATATATTTCTTGATGTATATTTTTTGTATTAGTAGGTATAGCCAGTATCCACTGGAAAAACAAGCAACCGGATGTCAGGACTGGATTATGACACCCGAATAGCTGTGGAAATATGATAAAAACTGAATGCAATGATGATATATTAGAGATACAAAAGTGATCGCTATAGGGTAGAGAGATGCTTCCTAGCTGTGATGCTGTTATACTAAAGATGCAAAAAAAGATCACTATGAAAAATCTAGGTGGCGTGGTGCGTCCTGGATTGTGACCCTAATAGGATCGTGAAATGTGACAATCACTAGAATACCGTTACTCTGTTAGGAGATGTGGATTGGATCACTAAACCGTTATAATAGTTAAATTGGATAGTGATCCAAAAAGGATCATGAAAGTATAGCAAACACTGAAATAATGCTATGTTAGGAGATGTGGATTGGATCACTAAATGTGACCGTTATAATAGTTAAATTGGATAGTGATCCAAAAAGGATCGTGAAAGTATAGCAAACACTGAAATAACGCTACTATGTTAGGAGGTGCGAATTTAGTCGCTAACATAAAAATATCTTACCAATGGAGATGAGAATAGAGAGACAGGTCCTCACTGAACGCGGTGTCCGCCGCTTGTTCAAGTGGGCCTCTGATTCAAAATAACCGCCATTATATGTGCTAGAGGCGGGACTATGATCGTGACGTTGAACCGGAACAGCGTCACCGGAAGTGACGTTACATATGGTCTCGAGCCAAAAATATTTAGCGTTGCATATAGTGACGCTCACAGGAAGTGCGACACCAAATGTGACGCTAACAAATGCTATCGAAATGCTCATGTTTGCGATCCAAAAAGGATCTCTAATGTAGAGAATAGAAAAAAGAGGCACGTGTGAGCCAATTTGCATTCCAACCGTAAGATATTGCGTATCAGACGTCTTAAAAGATCAATGGGAAGCATATTCATTTGCATCATATATTTATTAATGAGAAAAAATATATATATTAATGAGAAAAAATATATAAGCAGTCGAGTAGGTTAATTACGTCCAAAGGTTAGGTAGGAGGAGGGTTCACTTTATTTATTTTCAATACAGACGACTCTATGGAAGAAATAACAGAGTTAGTGAACATAGTATGTTGTTAGAAAGTCACCATTAAAATGTCAAACGAATCTCACTATTAGTATACCAGCACCATCAAATCTACTGTACACAGGATTTTATATGAAAGAATGCAAATCATATTCCCTGTTTAAGCCCCGGGGAGATAAAGTCTGTAATTGGTGAATCCAAAATGATTCCCTTTTCTTCAAATTTAGGACACGGTCACCACCTCGTCTAGATGGTGTAATTAGTTCGATGACCTGAAACTTAAGTTGTGCTATTGTGTGTCCCTTAGTGATGAAGTGAAATGGTATCGGTAACAACATGTTTTTACAACGGATAGTCGACTTATGTTTGGAAATTCTATCCTTGATAGGCTGGGTAGTTTCCCCTATATACAATAAGCCACAGGGACATTTAATTAAATAAACGGCATAAGAGGAATCACATGTTGCAAAATCCTTGATTTGGTATTTTTTACCCAAATGTGGGTGGAGAAATGTGTCTCCTTTTATAACATTGTTACATTGTGAACAATGCAAACATGGATATGTGCCGGTTTTTGGTTTCTGCAGAAACCTCTGTCCTTTAGACCGTCCAGTTGTACCCAGATCAGCTCTAACCAGTGAATCCCTAATGTTATGGGGACGTTTATAACACGGTAGAAAGGGGTTATTAAACTCCTTAACATTAGGATATGCTGTCTTGAGGATGCCCCAGTGTTTCCGTATATGATGATGAAGAATATGTACATATGGGTGAAATGTATGTACTAATGGAATACGGTTCTGCACCGATTTGCGTGGGCACTGTGTAGGATCTTTAGCTTGATCTAATATCATACATGGATATCCTCGTTCCTCAAATTTTGTGTGCATTTCCTCTATCCTGTGGTTGCTCATAACAGGATCTGAGACAATTTTCCGAACTCGATGAAATTGTGATCTAGGTATAGCTTTTTTGGTGGACGGGGGATGGAGACTATTGTAGTGTAAGAGACTATTTCTATCCGTGGGCTTGGTGTATAAGTCCGTTGAAAGACTACCTGATGCATTTTTAATCACCAGGGTATCCAGGAAGTTAACCCTTTCCAAACTGGAAGTAATAGTAAAAGATAATCCAGGCCAAGCTTGGTTAAGAACCCCAAAAAATTGGTTTAGAGATTCAGCTGTACCAGTCCATATACAGAAAATGTCATCTATATATCTTTTCCAGATTAAGCTATGGGATCTGAATAACGGGTGTGTGTAGACTACCTCCTCCTCGAAACGTGCCATGTAGCTGTTGGCGTATGGAGGAGCCACGTTAGAGCCCATGGCTGTGCCTTTCGTTTGAAGATAAAATTTATCTTGAAACATAAAAAAGTTCTTGGTGAGAACTAATGTTAGAAGTTGGACACAAAGGTCAATAATTTCTGGAGGTTTCTGGAAAGATGTGAGAAGTTGGCGTACACATGTAATGCCTTCTTGGTGAGGAATTGACGTATATAAATCCTTCACATCAAAGGAGACCAATATGGCTGAATCTGGTATTGGGCCTAGATTATGGATGGTTTGTAGAAAATGTCCAGTGTCAAGTAAATATGATGGAGCCCGTCGTGTCAATGGTGTAAGAATTTTTTCCAAAAATATGGAAAGAGGTGACAGTATTGATTCAGTGGAAGCCACTATCGGTCTTCCCGGTGGGTTGTCTAAACTTTTATGGATCTTTGGTAAGACATAAAATACTGGTATTATGGGGGTTTTTTTGGTTAGAAATTCCATGGTTTTAGAGTCAATCACCCCGTGGGAAACAAAATATGTTAATGTGTCATTTATCAATTTCCTCAATTCACTAGTGGGATTATTGCTAAGTACAGTGTAAACTGTCTCGTCATTTAACTGCCGTAGAACTTCTACGGTGTATGTTGATCTGTCCATTACCACAATGGCGCCTCCCTTATCTGCTGGTTTTATGATGATTTGGTCATCATGTCGGAGGGACTGTAATGCTTGGAAATCAGAGGAAGACAAATTAGACTGATAATGAAGTTTCCCACTCTCTATGTCCTGTCTCAATTTATGGAAGGCTAAATCAATAAAATCAACAAAAGTTTCCACTGCATGTGAGTTCTGTGGAGGTCTATAAGAACTCTTGTTGCGTAAATCAAGGTCAGAAATAGAAAGTAATGGTTTTTGCACAGCTGTATCAACAGCTATAATGTCAGGCACTGTTGCAAAATGAACTGAAAGCCTTAAACGACGGTAGAACCGATGTAAGTCCATGTCCATTGTGAAGGTATCAAACTTATAGGACGGTCAATAAGAAAGGCCCTTCTGTAATAAGTTATACTCTGTGATACTGAGTGTCCGAGAAGAAATATTAATTACCAGCGGGTAATTACCTGCGAGCGTGTGATCCGGGAAAGATCTGTGTCCCTTCTGTCCATGGCCTCTGCGGGTCCTCTTCGTCTTGGTCGACGTCTTGGTCCTAAAAAATGTCCTTGTCTGGATACAGGGTCACGCCTTTCAGATTCAGATCCTGAGGTGGAAGGGTCATTAGAAGAGTGAAAATCAGATCTTGCATTATAAGGTCTAGAGTAAGATTTATATTGCCATAGATAAACCCGATTGTTATCATAATCATCAGTATCTCTTCTAAATTTCAGCCTCTTCCTATTTTCAGTATCACGTTTATGTTGGTCAATGTTATTCTTGATCTTATCCTTCATGCTGGTCAGTTCTTCAGATGTGCCTGCTGATGACAATTGTGTTTCTATGTTACTGATCCTTTCCTTAGTTAGGGTGATAGCACCTTGTAGATGTTCGGCCGTCAAAGTCATAATGTCTAGAGAACACTTGTTTAGTATCTGTTCGAATTTCTGACAAAATTCAGGAGAGTCACTAAATAAGGTCGGGCGGAGATTCACTCTCAGACCTCGTGGTATCATGTTGACACGTAAGTACTCTGACAAGGTGGCATAATGTAATTCATAGTTGACTTGGTGACGCAATTCCCTCTCCAGGTCCCTTCCTCTGGCCTCTCGTGGGGGGGTCTTCAGGAAATCGCTGGGGAGATGTAACTTAGACAAAATATTAATCCTCTCGTCAGGGTTATAGGAGAAGATATTAGATGTCATAGTGACAGTGTGCAACACGCAAGGGTGAGTATAATAGAATAATATAGCGTGGCACAGTAGTGCCACGCTATATTATTCTATGTTTCTGCACTAGAGCACCTGAAAGATTCATGGCCAAGGTGGAAAGATCTGTTTTTAACACCATCTTTGGTAGGCAACCCCATATTAGGGGATTAAGGTGCATGTTCAGTTTCTGGGAAATGGCCAACTGCGGTGTATAAACCAATGCAAAATGGTATTTTCTGCAAGTCTGTAAATGACATTCACAAAGCAGGTGATCTGATCTCACGTGGTGTGTACCCGGCACGGCCGCCTCTACCATCTGGTAACTTCTATTTTGTTGCTTAGGTGAATACTGAAGAGCATCTTGGTGAAGATGACAAGGAGACCATCTCCTGGGATCATGTCATCCCAACGCCATAAAAGAGATTGTGAAGAATCCAAAACTGGTCCCTTCAGAAAGTATCACCATATGGATAGACCCACTGGACGCGACACACGAGTATACAGGTAGGTGTCTTATTCCAAGCTTCTGCTGATGGGTAGGGGCAATTAATTATTAACTTTTAGTGAAGCTAGGGCGTAAAACTAAAGGGTAGGCAGCTTATTAACCCCTCCAAACCCATTGAAATAATTTGGCTTAACAACATACCATCAGCCATAGCTTAAGGCTATGGCAGGCCGTGTCTCCGGTGAGACAAGTTGTTAGGATCATTTCCTGATCGCATCAGGGTAGATAATGCAAGAAAGATCACAGAAAAACAAAGCAGCCATACTTGCAAATTCCTGGTCACAATATCTCTGTGACCGGCACCTTACACAAGCCCTAGCCCTATAGAGGCCTTATCTGTGTGCATGTATAACACTAAGCAGCCACCCCCTCATGGATGATGGATATGAGAGCGATCATCAGTATTCTACACCTCCGCCTCATATCACGGTAATTTTGGCTACCTTTTTTTTTCCTGTGATATATTTTTTTATTATTTGATGTCCTTTACAGAGAATTGATAAAAAAAAATAAAACTTTTAATATCTGTATTATTTTAATTACCATGGTGGGATTATTTTTTGTTTGTTTTTTTACCCCTCTTTCCCATTGTTTCCAGTTCATCATAACTGACTAAACTTTAAGTGTTTTAAGATTTGTGGCTACCAAACGTATATATTTTCATTCTTGTAATATTTTTTATGGAAGAAAACTGTTGCATTTAATTTGTTTTTATAGGAAACCTTTCAGGTCCTAGGCCCCAAAACTACCACCACCAGTGTCTGTTATATTCCTGCATGCTCATCAGATGTTCGGTGTTCCAAAACTCTCATCATAGGCTTATTATTAGCAAGGTTGCTTCTGGCGGGGGCATCTGCTCCCCAGGAGAACTTCATCCTCAGGTACTCTAATCTTGCCACTAGTGAGTGAATATGTTCGGATGAGGTGTTATCAGAGCATGCTCGGGTGCTAAGAGTGACTTACTCCAATCATATGTTCGAGTCCCTGTGCCTGCGTTTCTTGTGACTGTTTTACAGCCTCAACAGATGCATGGAATGCTTGTTTGTTAGACAGTCAATCCCTGCATGTGTTGAGGCTGTCCAACAGCCACGAGACATGCCGCCGTGGGGACATGAGTATATTATTCGAGCACGCCGAAGTCACTCTATCACCCAAGCATGGTCGGATGACACCTTATCCGACCACGTTCGCTCATCACTACTCTCCAACTGATTGACGTCACCTTCACTGTCCTCCGTTATACCTTCAGCATTGGACGTTGAGGTCTTTATTCAATTCTAACAGGGAAAAGTGAGGAGATGTGTGATCTCAGCACCTGAACACGACTAGTCCGGAGGAATAAGTGGCACACTAGACTCGTCCTGGCTAATTATCATGAGCAGCGAAATATAAGTGTTTTGACGCTCATATCCGCCAAGTTTTGGAACAACAGACACTTGATTAAAATTCCGGAATACGACTGAAAGATATGATGTAAGCTTGGGGGCTTTGGAGAAACTAACAGGTTCTATCGGCACGATTTTGTAATCATAGAATCATAGAATGGTAGAGTTGGAAGGGACCTACTGGGTCATCTGGGCCAACCCCCTGCTCAAAGCAGGATTCACTAAATCATCCCAGACAGATGTATGTCCAGCCTCTGTTTGAAGACTTCCATTGAAGGAGAACTCACCACCTCTCTTGGCATTCTGTTCCACTCATTGATCACTCTAACTGTCAAAAAGTTTTTTCTAATATCTAATCTGTGTCTCCTCCCATTCAGTTTCATCCCATTGCTTCTAGTCTTTCCGTGTGCAAATGAGAATAAAGATAATCCTTCTACAATGTGACAGCCCTTGAGATATTTTTATACAGCTATTAAGTCACCTCTGTCTTCTTTTTTGCAAGCTAAACATTCCCAAATCCTGTAATCGTTCCTCATAGGACATGGTTTGCAGACCAGACACCATTCTGGTCGCTCTTCTCTGAACTTGCTCCAGTTTGTTGATGTCTTTTTTAAAATGTGGTGCCCAAAACTGGACACAGTATTCCAGATGAGGTCTGACCAAAGAGGAGTATAGGGCAATAATGACCCCACGTGAGCTAGACTGTATGCTTCTGTTAATACATCCCAGAATTGTATTTGCCTTTTTTGCTGCTGCATCACACTGTTGACTCATGTTCAGTCTGTGATCTATTAGTATACCGAAGTCTTTTTCACATGTGCTTTTGCTTAGCCCTATTCCTCCCATTCTGTATATGCTTTTTTCATTTTTATTTCCCAGATGTAGTACTTTGCATTTTTCCCTGTTAAAACCATTCTGTTAGTTGCTGCCCACTGCTCCAGTTTATATCTTTTTGAATCCTCTCTCTCTCTTCTCTAGTATTAGCTACCCCTCCTAGCTTTGTGTCATCAGCAAATTTAATCAGTTTACCCTCAATTCCTTCATCTAAATCATTGATAAAGATGTTGAACAATACAGGGCCCAAGACCGAGCCCTGTGGTACCCCACTTGATACATTCTTCCAACTCGATGTGCAGCCATTTACGACCACTCGTTGGGTCCTATCACTATGCCAGTTATGAATCCACCTAACAGTTGCCTTGTCCATTCCACACTTATCATTCATCAGTCATTTTTTCAATAAGGATTGTTTGAGATACTTTGTCAAATGCTTTTCTGAAGTCAAGATATACTATATCTACAGCATTTCCCTGATCCACCCAGTCAGTGATTTTGTCATAGAAGGAAATTAAATTAGTCTGACATGACTTATTAGTTACAAACCCATGCTGACTCTGGTTAATCACTTCATTCTTGTCCAGATACTCACATACATGTTGTTTAATGTAATGTAAAGACATGGCTGTAATACTGATTACTTTGATGCTTTTGGTGAAGAAATTCGCTTTGTTGTTCCGTAATCAGCATTTGAAGTTTTCTGGTAATTAGATTTCGGTTAACTGGGGCCGGAGCTTTTTCAGTAACCTATTTATACAAAGACTGGAGGCAGGCGGAGGGTGTGGGAAAATGACAGACGGAGGGGAAGCCCCAGTGCACCGAAATCTAATATCTGAAAACTTCAGATGCTGATTACAGAAGAGCAAAGTGGATTTCTTCACCAAAGGTATCACTGTAATCAGTATTACAGCCATGTCTTTACTTTACAATTCAAAATTATGCTGACTTGTCCTATTTAAAGTTTTTTTTTTTTTTTTTTTTCTTTCTTTTTTTATATCTTTCCAATAGATGGTTATTTTAACTTTTTAAAGGAGTTTTCTCATGAACAAAGCTCATTTTAATTCACAGATCTTAGAATAATAATTTCCACATTTGGATGTGTTTTAATGTTCCTGTGCTGAGATAATCTTATAAATGTGCCCATGCTGTGTACTGTGTAATGGCCGTGTCTAAACGTACAGGAACATGGTCTGATCATACTACAGCTCCTGGGCAGGGGAGGGGGGGTTATACAGACATTACAGCACGGTATCACAGATGAGTCTTTCTGTGAGGTAAAACATTTCACTACCTGTTTTTAAACAATGTTTTACCTCAAAGAAAGAATCAGCTGTGATCCCATGCTATCCTGTCCTGTCAGTATCCTCTCTTTTCCATCATCCTCTCTCCAGGAGATGTGGTATGATCAGACCATGTCCCTGTACAGTCAGACACAGACATTACACAGTACACAGCAGGGGCACATTTATAAGATTATCTCAGCACAGGAACATTTTGTTCAATCATCTAATTGTGGAAATTATTATTATTCCAAGATCTATTGATTCAAATGTTAATTTGAAATGAGCTTTATTCATGTGAAAATAACCCTTACAGTATTTGTACAACAGCAAACCTTTTGTATTGGGCTATTATCACAGTACAGCCCCGGAGGCCTTTGATAAATCTCGATCTGTCAGTATAAAGCTGTCCGCATAAACAATCGCTACGCTTATCAGCAAGTAAAGCAGCCAGGGCCCCTGCATTGTGCGTCCTGCAGACAGTCACACGTATGTTGTATGTGTGTGGGGGGCCGGCCTCACTAGGAGGTTAGGGGGCACCTGTGACTGCTCATGACGTAATGTGGGGGACTGCTGTGGCTATTAGTTTCATCACATTACGGTAAGCAGGATCATCGTCACTACTGAATATGTTGTAATAAGACTAGTTCTTATGATAAAAACGGTTCTTTTTTTTTTTTTTGTCCCCGCAGAGAATCTCGTTAATTATGTTACTACCATGGTGTGCGTTGCTGTAAATGGAAAACCAATTATCGGTGTAATACATAAACCTTTCACAGGGTATACTGGTGAGTGTTTCCATGTAGCTTGGTGCTTATTTGTTCTTTTTTCACTTAATATTCTGCATAATAAACAGTATTTTTACAATGTACAGTCATGGCCAAAAGTTTTGAGAATGACACAAATATTACATTTTCACATGATCTGCTGCCTTTGGTTTTGTGTGTTTGACAGATGTTTTTATCACAGACAGAAATATAATTGCAAACATATGAGTAACAAAGCTTATATTGACAGTTAAGGTACTGCCACACTAAACAATCCCGCTAGCGATCACGATAACGACGCATACTAATGCGATCGCTAGCGGATTGTTTCTATATCGCTAAATGCGGCCACATTAGCGATATAGTTAACGACGCTATCGCCGTTAGCGATCTTCTTAACGACTTTAGCGTACAAAAGTACGCTAAATCGCAAAGAAAGGTGCCACACAGCGATTAGATACTCACCCAGCGGAGCGCCAGCGATGAATAGGGTCCGGAACGATTCCAGCGACGAGCGAGATCACAGCAGAAGCTCGTCGCTGGAAGCTGCCGCACTGAACAATATCGCTAACGGATCGCTAAATAGTGACGTTTTTTAGCGATCTCGTTAGCGATATTGTTTAGTGTGCATACCCTTTAGAATGAGTTAATGCAGCAAGTCAATATTTGCAGTGTTGACCCTTCTTCTTCAGGACCTCTGTAATTCTCCCTGGCATGCTCTCAATCAACTTCTGGACCAAATCCTGACTGATAACAGTCCATTCTTGCACAATCAATGCTTTCATTTTGTCAGAATTTTTAGGTTTTTGTTTGTCCACCCGTCTCTTGATGATTGACCACAAGTTCTCAATGGGATTAAGATCTGGGGAGTTTCCAGGCCATGGACCCAAAATCTCTGTTTTGTTCCCTGAGCCATTTAGTTATCACCTTTGCTTTATGGCAAATTGCTCCATCATGCTGGAAAAGGCATTTTTGATCGCCAAACTGCTCTAGGAGGGTTGGGAGAAGTTGCTCTTGGAGGACATTCTGGTACCATTCTTTATTCATGGCTGTGTTTTTAGGCAAGACTGTGAGAGAGCCGATTCCCTCGGCTGAGAAGCCACCCCACACATGAATGGTTTCAGGATGCTTAACAGTTGGCATGAGACAAGACTGGTGGTAGCGCTCACCTTGTCTTCTCCGAATGAGGCGGTTTCCTGATGTCCCAAACAATCGAAAAGTGGATTCATCAGAGAAAATAACTTTACCCCAGTCCTCAGCAGTCCACTGCCTGTACCTTTTGCAGAATATCAGTCTGTCCTTGATGTTTTTTTCTGGAGAGAAGTGGCTTCTTTGCTGCCCTCCTTGAGACCAGGCCTTGCTCCAAGAGTCTCCGCCTCACAGTGCGTGCAGATGCACTCACACCTGCCTGCTGCCATTCCTGAGCAAGCTCTGCACTGCTGGTAGACCGATCCCGCAGCTGAAACACTTTTAAGAGACTGTCCTGGCGCTTGCTAGACTTTCTTGGGCGCCCTGGAGCCTTTTTAGCAACAATGGAACCTCTCTCCTTGAAGTTCTTGATGATACGATAGATTGTTGACTGAGGTGCAATCTTTCTAGCTGCGATACTCTTCCCTGTTAGGCCATTTTTGTGCATTGCAATGATGACTGCAAGTGTTTCTTTAGAGATAACCATGGTTAACAGAAGAGAAACAATGATGCCAAGCACCAACCTCCTTTTAAAGTGTCCAGTGGTGTCATTCTTACTTAATCATGACAGATTGATCTCCAGCCATGTCCTCATCAACACCCACACCTGTGTTAATGGAGAAATCACTGAAAAGAGGTTAGCTGGTCCTTTTAAGGCAGGGCTGCAATGATGTTGAAATGTGTTTTGGGGGATTAAGTTCATTTTCTAGCCAAATATTGACTTTGCAAGTAATTGCTGTTAAGCTGATCACTCTTTATAACATTCTGGAGTATATGCAAATTGCCATTAGAAAAAGTGAAGCAGTAGACTTTGTAAAAATTAATATTTGTGTCATTCTCAAAACTTTTGTCCATGACTGTATATTTACACATTAAACTATTTTATATTACACGGACTGTGGGTGATGTGTGTGACTAGGACTGCTTGGGATTCTCCATTTAATGGGTCACATCAGTACATAACATTGTGTTCTGAGTCCCCTAATGAGGCAACATGTTACTAAAATAGCCTGTGGCGGTGAAAGTTGCCGGTACTGCGGTGACATCTCGTAAACTGCCTGTAACAATGCACTGCATGCCCTCATCTAAGCATTGGGCTTGGTTGGGGGTCTGTTGTACTTTATCATATAAAGTGATTTAACTAAGCATGTGAACAGTGAGTAGGATCACACTGTGAATACTTCTTTTCCTTATGTTGAAGAGACCTGAGCAGGGAAGTAAATTTGACTGCTGCGTCAGAAAACCGTAGGTATTGCTGCTCACTCCTATTCCAGTGAATGAGGCTGAACTGCAATACCGGACACAGTCTATGAACTGTTGTGGTGCCATTTAAACCACCACTTCAGCTTTTTTTTTTTTTTATGGGAGCGGTGGAGTGGTGTTAATAATCTAAGTTCCCTGTCCCTAGTCCTACAGTTACCAGCCGCCGTCTTTATCTGTTATTAATGCTGCTCCTGCCGGACTCCAGCAATTTGTGACCTACTGGATCGCTCCAGCGTTACCTGGAAGGAACATCTCAGTGTAAGTCTATGAGAGCCAGAACAAAGGTCTAGTGGTCTTCACGAAGTGCTTGTGGCCTTTCCTCTGACTTCTGGTCAGTCAGAAAATGCGGTCATAACATAGATGGCGGATAGGGACCGGTGTGGCGCCGAGAACAGGTGAAAACTCTGTGAACTTACATTAGTGGCACCACTCCAGCACTGAAATTTACAAAAGAAAATGCTGGAGTGGTGCTTTAGAGAAAAGCATCTATTCTCGGTCAGCCCCTAAGATCTGCCTAAATTACTCCCCTAACAAAGGTGTGCATGCATTGCTGCTTGTATGTGATGTGGTTTATCGTATCTTGAATGATGCATTTCTAAAATCTTGACTTATTTCTGCTCATTTTCTGTGCTAGCGTGGGCTATGGTGGAAGGTGGCTCCAATACAAAGAAGCGTGCCTCTTATAATGAGAAAACCCCAACTATCATTGTTTCCCGAAGCCATTCAGGGGCAGTGAAAGACGTGACCCTTAAGACATTTGGCAACCAGACTAAAATTATATCCGCAGGAGGGTCAGGTATGTATCGTAACAAGATAAGTCGCAAATGGTGCATTTTTCTGAAAAGTAATATGTTCCTTCAGAGGGTCAAACTACCAATAATTAAGAGGTTTCTGAAAATCTGTCCAAGCTAAAGTTGCCACTCCTAACAGATCTCCATCCATGAAAGTTTTCAAAAAAGTTTGTATGCGGATGAGTCCCATTATCTTACTTAAAGTCTTCTATGAAATCATTTCTAGGAATGAAAGTCAAACAGCTTTAATTTAAAAAAAAAAAAAAAAAAGCCAACTTTTTGTTGCGTTTTTTTTCCATGCAGCCGTATGTTACTTAGAGGGAACCTCTTTAACCCCAGCCTGCCTTCACCTTCCTGACCAGTCCAAATTTTACCATTCTGACCACTGTCACTTTACGTGGTGATTACTCTGGAATGCTTCAATGGATCCCACTGATTCTGATTCTAGTGTTAAATTTAGGACAAATTTTTTTGCATTTATTTGTGAAAATATCAGAAATTTGATGAAACTTTAGCAATTTTCAAACTTTTCATTAATTCACAAAATTAGTTAATAACATTTCTACTTTACATCTGCATCATTTTTTAAAGAAGTTAGAAGGGTTAAAAGTTCATTAGCATTTTCTTATTTTTTCAAGAACATATTTTTTAGGGACCACATCACGTTTGAAGTACCTTTGAAGGATCTATATGACAGAAAATACCCAGAAGTGACAACATTTTTAAAAGTGCATCCCTAAAAGTGCTCAAAACTACATTCAAGTATTTTATTAACCCTTTAAGTGCTTCACAGGAATTAAAGCAATGTGGATTAAAAAAAGGAAAAATTTTTTTACTTTTTCCCACAAAAATGTTGCTTTAGCTCCAAATTTTGTATTTTCACAAGGATAACAGTAGAAAATGGACCATTTAAATTTGTTGTGCAATTTTCCTTAGTATGCCGATACCCCATATGTTGTGGAAAACTACCGGTTGGGTGCACCGCAGGCTCGGAAGGGAAGGAACACAATTTGACTTTTGGATCGCAAAATTGGCTTGAATCAATTGCGGACACCTGATCATGTTTGGAGAGTCCCTAATGTACCTAAAAAGTGGAACCCTCCCCCACCAGTGACCCCATTTTGGAAACTAAACCTTATGAGGAATTTATCTAGATATATGGGTGAGCTCCTTGAACTCCCAGGTGCTTCGCAAAAGTTTATAAGTAGAGCCATAAAAATAAAATCACATTTTTTTCCCACAAAAATGGTACTTTAGCACCAAGTTTTTGTACAAGGGTATCAGGAGAAAATGGACCCCAAAATTTGTTGTCCAATTTCTAATGAGTACGGTAATACTCCATGTGTGGTGGAAAACTACTGTTTGGGCACACTGCTGAGCTCCAAAATGGAGTGATGTTTTGGAGCTCAGACTTTGATGGAAATATTTGCAGAAGCCTTGAGGTGCCAAAACCATAAAGACCCACCACAAGTGACCCTATATTAGAATTGATCTAGTATTTTGGTATGAGAATTTTTTAATGTGGTGGCGTATGTGAGTTGTGTAGAGTACATCAAGTTGTGCAATAAGTTAGAGTAATTGAGAATTAAATTTAGTAGTCCATGGATGAGTGGGTACACTTTGAAACAGTCTTTCCTGCACAGGTGAGGTTTATCTATTTTTGTAGCACTCTTTGCACTTTTGTGCCCTTTTTTTCTTTGCAGTTTGAGGGACCTCCACTGGAGAAATGTTGCACTGGTTCAATATGAGCACTTTCCGTTCCAAAAGTATTGGGGCCCGCTCTTTCCTGACTTCCAAATATTAGGGCCTGATCACTACCTGAAGGAATGTGCCGGTCTGGCCTGCAGATCATGGTGGCACATGAGCGTTACAGAGCTGTGGAGTCTGTAAGCCAAACCACCGACTCCACAGCCCTGGTCACTACTGAGCATGTATATAAAGTGCAACACTATTCATCTCAACTAAAAGCCATGACCCTTGGATCAGGAACAGAACAGACATTTAGAGGACATTTCATAACTTTCCCAAATTATGATGAAAACATTTCCAGCACATCCTGCATTGTACTATTGAGCCCAATTTATTATATATTTTTAGAGTTGGTCTATTTTATACCGACTCTACCAAAATGGACACCAACTCCACGACCCCGACTCCACAGCCCTGGTTATACATTGCCATCTGTACGATGTGCACGGCCAGCTTCTTATACCACACTTTTTTTTCGTATGGTGCTTGCTGTACCCCAGTACAGTCTGGTTTGGGGACCTGTGTAGTGGTATCTCATACAGCAGTGGGGTGCTGCCACTACCATATATTGTGGTCAAGAAAAGAACATCTCTCTTGTCCTTTTACTTGACCACCAGCATGTTGTCGCTACATTGGACTTGACTCTCGCCCTTTCTGAGGAGCTGCCCAATTAACGACCTCGGGAGGTCGCTCTGATTTTTGCAGACAGTACCACATGCACTCACGCAGAGAGGGACTTGAACAGTGGGATGCTGGTATTAAAATTATCTACATAGAGGTGATGAGTGAACGTGCTCGGATGTTATCCCAGTATCTTGGGCATGTGATAATATGACTAATCAAGAAAAAGATTCCAAATGGAATAAAACATAAATTGTGTGTACATGTATTCCTTTAAAAACACAGTTTTATTTCGATACCTTTAAAAATACACCAAAACCCAGTGAAGGTATAACTAAGCGTTTATACCGATAATGCTATTCTGTCAGACACCCTAGTTATTCCTAATCTGTAGCCTGCCTTGCCGTGGAGGTTGGCACCCTAAAAGTAGCGATCTGGCGCCCCCACTCAACGTAGGCTGTCCCTATCTCCCCTATTAATCCCTTAGATGAAGGTGGGAAAACAATTAATGGTAGTGAGAAATGAAGGGAGTCTTGGAACTAAACAGTGTCTAACACAAAATAGATAATAAAATGCCCATGTCATGCATCTGTAAACCCATATAGATATTAATGCACAGAAATATTATACAATGAATCTTTCATAGGAAAGAGTCCGTAACAGTGCAAGGGAAATAGTGCCACAGATAACACATTAATATATCAATATCACAGATATGGCAGCATAATAGCCTGTAATATAATAAAGAGGTATATAGCTGGGACTTATCATGAGCTGGGTGACCCCGACGCGTTTCCCCGTTAATGCAACAGTTCCTCAGGAGGTATGCATGATGCCTGATGCCATAGAGATGATGACACACAGGGCACCGTAACGTATGGACTTAAATAACCACCGCTGATAAGCGCCTTAGGATAGGCTCCACCCTTTGCAATCAGGGAGGATTCAAAACCGGGTGAGAATGCCGCTCAAAATGATAATGTATTACCTCACAGATAACGCTGAGACCGGCGTGTTCCCCTTCATTTTACCGCTATACCGGAAGTGCCCATAATACACTGCGGGATGACCACTTCCGCCCCTCTGATCAAGAGTCATGTGTGCGTTCCAGATAGTGGAACGCAGATAAGGGGGAGGGAAAAAGCCATTCAATTCTAATTCTCTGCGTGCTTAGAAAAGAAGAGAGATGAATAGCAACAAATAAAGCCATCAGATCATTTATTTAAGAGAAGGACTATATATTTGAGTACTTTTATACCGGTGACAACGCTCCTGAATAATAGAAATAATACATAGCCTGCCACAATATAAGGTATATGTCCGCAATCATGATTTTATATCCGAGGTAAATTTACAGCATAAGAAATTATAATAAAGAGAAAATATATATAAGCAAACATTGCTTCTTAGATCTCTTGATAATAGCGCCCATCAATGGGGTCATGCAGATTATGCACATGGTGGGATGGCCTAAAAATGGCATAATACCCAAACAGTAGCAGGAGACAAAACGCAAATAGGTTTAATCAAATAAACGGAACATAAGATAAAGCCTCATTTAACCCCTTCGGACTCAGGGATTGAAGTCTGAATATCCACTCAGCCTCACGTCTGAGGATAAGTTTGTCCAGATCTCCCCCCCTCACTTTGGGCTTCACTAGTTCAATCATTGTGAAGGAAATTTCCGAAATTCTACCCCCGTGAACCTCATTCATATGGCGAGCCAGTGGAGTATCCCTGTTATTCCTGATATCATTGCGATGCTCGCCAACCCTCACCCTAAGTTCTCTTATGGTTTTACCAATATAGTCTAAAGCACAGGTGCATGTGGCTTTGTATACCAAACCTGAGGATCTACAGTTTCCGAAATCTCTAATCTGGTAAATCCTACCACTAGCTGCACTAGAAAATGATTTACCTGGAGTCATCATGTTACATCTTGAACAATTACCGCATCTAAAGAAACCCACCGGTCTCCTATCAAGCCAGGTTCCTGCCCTGATTGGCCTCTGATATAGACTATGGACCAGACGATCCCCAATGGACCGTCCCCTCCTATATGTTATGCTCGGCTTTGGAGGGATAAGTTTTCTGACCTCTGGATCTGCCAACAGGATGTCCCAATGTTTTTTGACGATCTCATAGACCCTTTCAGATTGTGCGTCAAACGTACCAATCAGTCTGACCATATTTGATGGATTGTCATTTTGAGGCGTTTTCTTTGTAAGCAGAGTCTCCCTATTAAGGGAACGAGCATAATTCATTGGTCCATTCAGGACATTATCCGGGTACCCCCTGTTCCTAAATCTGGAATATAGATCCCTAGATTGTCTATTGTATGTACTTAGATCGGAACAGTTTCTTCTAATACGTAGAAACTGACCCTTAGGTATTCCTCTTTTTAGGGGTGCTGGGTGATGACTCGTCCATCTAAGGAGACTGTTTGTTGCTGTGGGCTTTCTATATGTGCTAGTACAGATTTTACCATCTTCCTCTTTTGATATAGTCAAATCCAAAAAATTAATACTCCGTGCATGACACTCTGATGTAAACCTGAGACCAATTTTGTTCTTATTGATATGTTCAATAAAGCGGGTGAAGCCCTCCTCTGGGCCAGACCAAAATACCAGAATATCATCGATATATCTGGCCCAGAGGGAAATATATTGACTCCACCAAGGATCCTCCTCACCCCCAAAAATTTGGGTTTCCTCCCACCAGCCCAGGAAGACATTTGCATAAGTGGGCGCACAGGGACTACCCATTGCAGTCCCCTGAGCTGGTGGAAGTACTTGTTATCAAAGAGGAAGTAATTGTGGGTAAGGGTGAATGAGAGGAGCTCCTCCACAAAGTCATTGTGTTCCCAACAGTTGACTGATCTTGTCCTAAGGAAATGAGTCACGGCCGTGATGCCAAAGTTGTGAGGGATACTACTATAGAGAGCTTCCACATCTATTGAGGCAACAAGTGTACTAGTCTCTACAGTTATCCCCTCAAGGATACCTAGAAGATGAGAGGTATCCCTCACATAGGATGGGAGAGAAGTTACAAAAGGTCTTAAAATTTGATCTATATAGACCCCTGAATTCTGTGTTAGTGAGTCAATGCCAGCTACTATCGGGCGGCCCTTTAGAGGGTCCAAGCCCTTATGCACTTTTGGGAGGGCATAAAAGGTAGGTATAACTGGATTGGCTGGTGCCATAAATTTGAGTTCATTTTCCGATATCAAGCCTCTCTCCCGTGCCTGGTAAAACATCACGGGGTAGATGGCAGGCATCCAGGGGTCATCACAACAGACAGAGGGGAGGAGGAGGAAGAGGTGCTCAGATGAGTTCAGGTTCTTATTCGGGTCCTTCTACATCTGGGTCATTGCAACCATCTTTTTTGGACAGAGGCCCCCCGATGGGATACGACTTGAGGAGGAGACCTCAATAGATCAAGGTCAGATTATCAATCTCTCTTCGTATATACCCTCAGGAGATGATTATTCATTATTAAGAAAGGGCCTGAATTTTGTACCCACAAATCCTTTTAATTGCTTTACCTGGGTGAAGGACCTGAACCTTTTTGGGCATAATCTTAAATGGAAACTATTCTTTCATAGACATAGATTTCCTGTTTGGTAGACAGCCGCAGGGACTTGAACATATTATTTGGGCACGCCCAGGATACTCAGCTAGCACCCGAGCATGCTTGGATAACACATTATCCGAGCACGTTCGCTCAACAATAGTGATAACCCTGATACAGCAGTAGGTGCGCCAAATCCCACACAATTTTCCACTCACAGGACAGAGGGGCTTGCAGTGGGTTGAATCTGAGTGTCCTTCCCTTCATAAACTCTAAACCTGTGGGTGTACCCTGAGAAACTCTACAAGCTGTGTGAGAGTACAATTCCGTACCTGACGCTCTTACTGGGTAGGTATTGTCGGAATTTGAGCCGCCCCTTGAAATGTATTAGGGACTCCTTTCTGCAGATGTCCCTTTGGGGAATGTACACCTCAGCAAATTTGGTGACGCTATCAATGACCTGCTGAAATTTGAAATGAGTCACAATTGGGGTCATGCAAATATTTTTGAATGGTCTGAAAGTGTTTACAGGTCATAGCCATGCGAAACAATGGAGTGTTATATAAAACATCAGCACTCCAATATTGCCAAAGTTCTGGCTTCTTCACTAACCCCATGTGAAGGACAAGGCCCCAAAACTTCATAATTTCTACTGCGTCTATGGGGGTCCAGTTAGCATATGACAAAGTGGGTTTTGGGCAAGAAATTGTTGTGTATAAATTTATTTTGGCCACCATGAGATTTTCAAAGTTCTCTGAGAAAGACTTTGGAAAATGTCTATTTCTGTGAAGCCATTGGTGTCAAACTAGATTACTGATTGGGCCACAAAATCAGGAATCTGTGGCTCATAATCTTTAGGGGTGAAGTCCATAGGGGGTCACTAACGGTGGGCGCTGGGGCGTCTGCGTGGGGGTACACGATTGCTTAGAGGAGGAGGAAAAATTAAAGGAAGGTGACATCGGTGACATCAGAGGCAAGGTAGGTGTATTCCTCATTGGGTGAATACCGTCTTTGGGAAGATATTTTTCATGTGAAACCAAATATTTAGGCGTCTGTATGGTGTAAACTTTTTTATTTATGTCATTTAGAATAGTAGAAAGTAAAGAATCAAGAAATTAAAAATATTAAACTTGCTAAACGGACAACAGTAAAAACAGTTACTGATTGCCTACCTACTAGTGACGTGTCATAGCCGCTCTCTGCTGTCCTAATCTCACTGCAGAGCGGTGTGTGATTATACCTGACACATCTGCAGGTTCCTCTCAGCTTCCATCTCACAGGCAGACAGGGCTGTAATATTGTTACACTACAGCAGAGCTCGAGAGCTGCAAAATACAGTTTTCAAGAAAAGTTGATTTCTCCTGTACTGTGTTAGTTACTTGTCTCACACTGGTAACTCCCGTTCATGTAAAATAATCTCTGGAGGCAGAGTTATCTTCCAGGCTGTGTCCTCCCCATATTATGATCTTTATTAAAGAAAATATCAGAACGCTTGCTATTCACACAAATGCCTTCCTGGCTTTATACTAGTCTCAAACTTCCAGCTCTACACAAAATACTTATCAGTTGTCTGATTTTCATCGCAAGCAGGATTACAATGAAATGTGACCCCTCTCTGTACAGTTGCTAACATGAGATCTATCATTCACAATAGGTGATGACAAGGCTCACCTCTCCGCAACCTGCACAATGACCTTTGCCCCGATAAGAGATGCCATTTCAGTAGGGGCTGAGTCCATCTATTGCTTCTGTTGATCAGTTGCCCAACCAGATGTAGGAGTCTTAACATTAGGCCTAGTGACCTGTGTGAAAATGGAAAGTTATTTTTGTTTTTAGAATGTAGACAGTGATATAAAAAATGAAATGCAAAAAAAAAAAAGTTACATAAATAGGTCATTTACTGACAACACGTTCTCTTCAGTGTAACTTGCATTTTTGACATTGCACATGTCAACTTTTCTGTGGATTCTGTGATAATTCTTAGAATTCTCAAGTCACTTAACCCCTTACCGACCGCCGATACACCTTTTTAAATGTGGCAGTTAAGGGTACTTATTCCTCAGCACCACTTTTTAACGGCGCTGAGAAATAAGGGTATAGCGCCCCCCAGCGTTGGTGGCTTCTGCTGATTGGCTGCAGTGGTGGTTGGTAACACAGGCGATGAGCTGTACACAGTATGTTTGTAAATCCCTCTGTTCTTGAGAAGAGGTAAATTACAAAGTTGTTCATTTGTAAAAGCACTTTGCAGTTTCTTCCAACTTAACAAGGCGAGACCTTCCCTTTTAATGGCTATTTCTGATGGCCTCAATTAATTCACTGGACAGTGAGCATAAAGCACCATAAATGCTGATGTGTAGATGAGCTGTGCGGTAGCGCTTCTTCGTTTCCATGTTGCCTTTTTGGCAATGTGCTTGTATATAAGGGTAAACTCTGCATCTGTATGGCCAGGGACACACAATCCGTTGCGTCAGTATATAGCCCAAGGGACCTACTGACATGGTGAAAATGTGCAGGCCGTACCATGTTGAGGATATATAGCTGGATATATAATGCGGTGAGGTTAATTCCTGTCTTATTTGCTTTCCAGGGTACAAAGTCCTTTCGTTACTTGACGTGACGGGCAACGACCAAGAGACTGCTGACGTTTACATTCACAACACCTACATCAAGAAGTGGGACATTTGTGCGGGCAATGCGATACTTAGTGCCCTCGGTGGCCAAATGACCACTCTTAAAGGAGAAGACATAATTTATACAGGATCAGATGGAAATGAAGGGGGGCTGTGCAAGCATCGGGATAGACCACCACGCCCTTGTTGAAAAATTGTCTTAAAACGTGTCCTCCAAATAAAACTGCGTCTACACATCCTCACTCCACGCTGCACAGCACATGTGTGTTTACGGACCTGGAGCGACGTCTGTCACGGCACAGGCGCGATGCGTTCTCATACATACGATTCGAAAGACTTGATATTGAAGTATTTTCCTGCTGTATAAGTCAGAGCTGGTGAAGCTCGGAGGCCAAAATGGGCGACCTTGGTGTGAACAGCTCTTCTGGTTTAGTAGGAACAATGAAGATTGGGATTAAGCAGAGACTTTCTGGATTATATAGGGTGAAATTGAAATCTTATTTTAAATACAAGAACATTAGATTGTTTCCACTCCTGAACAGTGGTATTAATAAGCATTGTGCCTTTTTGCTTCACATCACACAGCAAAATTATTTTGCTATTTAATTTATGCAAACTTTTTTTTTTGTTTGAGGGAGATGAGGGGGGCTGTGGATTTACTGGATTATATTCTCTGCTGTTCAGCTGATTTTAAGCATTAAGGTATGGTAATGGTACTACTTTCCTTCAGCTGGGAGCGTGCAGACAGAGAATCCCATTACAGATGTTTTTTAATCCTTGTGAAATGGGTTTGTGTGTGCTAACTATAAAGACGGTCTATGATACTGTCAGTATGTGAAATACTTTGTGAACGTCCATCTTCCATTAGTTTCCTATGTCGTCTGTTCATGTTTCTGGCTGCTGTTTTATTTTTTATTTATGCTTTCTTTTTCCGATGCATATTACGTTGCATTGTATTCCTACTACCATGGATGGTGGAGATTAAATGAAATAAAAATGACATTTTGTGGGATGACTTGCACAGTGTAAACATCATTTTCATCTGAAATCCGTGGCAAGTAATCTGTATGAAAACACTAGATTCATACTGTACCAATTTACCAACATGTCCAGATCAAGTAATACCGGAGATGGGCCATGTTCACACAGTCACTATTTGGTCAGTATTTTACATCAGTATTTGCAAGCCAAAACCAGGTGTGGGTGATGAATACAGAAGTAGTGACGTGTTTCTATTATATTCCTCTTATTGTTCTTCTCCTTGTTTTAGCTTCAAATACTGACAAAATACTGAATGTGTGAATGTGGCCTTATGAAGATTCACACCTCCACTATGGCTTACAAATACTGATGTAAAATATTGATTTGCGAGCGTGGCTGAAGCCTTCGGGTGGTTTCTCACAAATATATAAAAAATAATTCAGCGTTGTATCCAGAAAAGTGGGCATTCACGGTCTTTAGATGTATTGAACATCAACAGGAAGCCGGGGCTGCAGTTTCTCTCTGATTTCCCAAGGACAGTGATGCCAGCGCTGATTGCAGAAACCACAAAGAACATAGAAGTGTGCAAAAAAGAAAGGGATCACCTATATAACATTTTACTATATACTTAAGCAAGCCAAAAAGTTTTATAAACCATTAAAAAAGCCCAGGCTGGCAATATGCGGGTATTAGGTTAGTGCCCACTTGGTTCTTGTTTATGCCAGCTCTGATTGGGTACGGCTCATGTGTCATAACCACACTAGAGCCTGAGAACGTGGGTGATGACACCGCTGGAACAGCACTGATACTGCTGGAACAGCACTGGCACTTGAGCATAGTATAGGTGCATTTTATCGGCGTCAAACATTTAGATCGAGAAGGGGTTGTACTAATTAATAGTGGACAATCCCTTTAAAGCGCCAGAATGTAATCATTTACAGTTTCCAATATTACTGAATTACAATGTATCTGTAAAAATCGTATGATCTACTGTGGCTCCATGTGGCATCTGAGTTTTTTCTTTTAACTCGCCCACAGGTTGGAATGGGTGAGTCTCATCCAATTTACAGAGTCGTGCATGCTGCAATTTTTATGTTTTTTTATGAAAAAAAACTTGCCCATCTCCACTGTCCCGTTGAATAACATTGGTCCAAGTGCTGTTTTTTTTATTCACGGACCGCACTCAGGCTGAAAATGCGGTAGTGTGAACTAGCCCTCTTTCTGTTTTTCATGTCTGCGTTTTGTGTGTTTCAGAGGACACATGCGCATTATATTGTATGAGACTGTTCAAATGGTCTTTTTTTTTTTTACAGTTTTTAATAAATAGGAGCTTGAATGTTTTGTTTTTTCTTTTTTCCCTGTCTTCATGCAAGATAAATAAATACAATGCAGATAGTAAAAATGGACACTCAGACCAAAGATACATAAGTTGGATACAGCACGCTGATATTTTTTTCTTGAATGCAAAAACAATGGACATCTGAATGAGGCCCGAAGCAAAGTTTTTATTAGGACTTGTAAAACTCCATGATGATGTGAGGAAGTTAAGGATTTGACCTGACCCATTTCTTCTTCGTCAGATAAGCAGCCAGCAGAGATGTCTGGCAGCGTCTTACTCCGCTCTCCCAACTGAAATCGCACAAATGCTTGGATAAGAAAGACGGCTGACGGCCAAACAAGCTCTCGTATGGTTAGCATTGCGTTTAGTATATATGCGGGGAAAAAAACCCAGGCAGGTATGTGAAAAATATCCACAGGCCCCAAATCACCAACGTGATGCAATGCAGGATATATCACTTATTTTACAGTGGGACTCTATAGTCGACATTGCTGCTCTATGGCTATACCGTGGCATACGTCATGAGCTGATGGTTTCAATGTGAAGTCTAAGCTTTCTGTGGATTAAGCTAGGACTGAGTAAACATGGATTCAATGTCTCTTAAATCCCAGAAGATTTCTACTGGAGCAGCCCAACTCCTGTTTAATTTCTAATATTTAACTCCTTTTCTTGCCTTGATGCTGGCTGTAGCGCTACCGGATGCCGATTTATGCTGTATGGGTCTGTGGCCCTCTAGTGGTGGTGATTTGAAGTGCAGCTGCTCAGGGGTTTTGCTGACTTGTGATAATAATGTATTGAAATCCCTAAAAAGGTAAAGAGTAAACATGTCTGTACTCTACGGATGCTGCAGAGCTGAATGTGTTCCCCTTTTGTGAATTGTGTGGTATATTTCTGAAACCACAAACTATAATCAGTTTTGCCAGACTCTGTCACGTCTGTATTAACCCCTTCATGTTTAATTTCCTCTTCTTCCGTAGCCGTATGAGGGCTTGTTTTTCTGCGGGACGAGTTGTACTTTTGAAGGACGCCATTCATTTTATCATGTGATGCACTGGAAGTTGCATTGAAATTGAAAAAAAAACAGGAATTCCACAATTGTTTTGTGTTGTTTTTTTTTATTTACCATGTCCACTATATGGTAAAACTGACATGGAAATACACTGCTCAAAAAAATAAAGGGAACACTAAAATACCTCATCCTAGATAACACTGAAGGAAATATTCCAGTTGCAAATCTTTATTCGTTACATAGTATAATGCGTTGAGAACAATAAAACATAAAAATGATCAATGTAAATCAAAATCAATATCCCATGGAGGTCTGGATTTGGAATGATACTCAAAAGCAAAGTGGAAAATCAAATTACAGGCCAATTCAACTTCAGTGGAAATGCCTCAAGACAAAGAAATGATGCTCAGTAGTGTGTGTGTGGCCTCCACGTGACTGTATCACCACCCTATAACGCCTGGGCATGCTCCTGATGAGGCAGCGCATGTTCTCCTGAGGGATCTCCTTCTAGACCTGGATTAAAGCATCAGTGAACTCCTGGACAGTCTGTGATGCAATGTTGGTGGATGGAATGAGACAATATGTCTAAGTTGTGCTCGATTGGATTCAGGTCTTGGAACGGGCAGGCCAGTCCATAGCATCAATAACTTCATCATGCAGGAACTACTGACACACTTCAGCCACATGAGGCCTGTCATTGTCATGCATCAGAAGGAACCCAGGGCCCACTTCACCTGCATATGGTCTCACAATGGGTCTGATGATCTTATCCTGGTACTTAATGGCAGTCAGGGTACCTCTGGTTAGCACATGGAGGGTTGTGTGGCCCGCCCAAGAAATGCCACCCCACACCATTTCTGACCCCCTGTCAAACGTCATGCTGGAGGATGTTGCAGGCAGCAGAACGTTCTCTGCGTCGTCTCCAGACTCTGTATCGTCTGTCAAATGTGCTCAGTGTGAACCTGCTCATCCGTGAAGAGTACAGTGCACCAATGTAGAATCTGCCAATCTTGGTGTCTGGCAAATGTCACAGTGTTGGGCTATAAACGAAACACCCACTTGTGGACGTCGGACCCTTATACCACCCTCATGGAGTCTGTTTCTGACAGTTTGAGTAGACACATGGATGTTAGTGGCCTGCTGGAGGTCATTTTGCAGGGCTCTTGCACTGCTCCTCCTGTTCCTCCTTGCACAAAGGAAAAGGTAACTGTCATTCTGCTGTGTTGTTGCCCTCCTACGGCCCCCTCCACGTCTCTTGGTATCTGCTCCATGCTCTGGGCACTGTGCTAACAGACACAGCTACTCTTCTTGCCACAACTTGCATTGCTGTGCCATCCTGGATGAGCTGCACTACTTTAGCAACTTCTGTGGGTTGTAGACACCACCTCTAGGGGTGAGAGCAATGACAAGATGCAAAAGGGACCAAAACAACAGCCAAAATAGATGAGAACAGAGAAATAGTCTGTGGTCACCCCCTGCAGAACCACTGCTTTATAGGGGTTGTCTGGCTAATTGCCTATTATTTCTACCTATTGTCTGTTCCATTTCCAAAGCAGCAGTAGAAATTGATTCCCAATCAGTGTTGCTTCATAACTGGACAGGTTGATTTCACAGAAGTGTAGTTGACTTGGAGTTACATTGTGTTGTTTAAGTGTTCCCTTTAATTTTTTTTAGCAGTGTATGATTCCCCAGGTCAATATGAATGTGAAGATAACAAATTTATAGTATTTTATTTGTTCTGTTTGGGAGTGGTGCTTTAAAGTGTCCTTCGGCTGTGGAACTAAAAAGTGTCTACATTTGTCATGATCTGTCACCCTACCTGGTGCTCTTTGTCTCCCGCAGCCTCCTCTGCTCAGGTGGCATGGGGAGGGCAGAGGTAAGTCTAAACCACATCATCCATGCTTGTCCTTTCTCACATGTACAACAGAAAGTTTAATTTACACCTCCCATACCAGAGGGAAGGAAAGGAGAAATGGATAAGCTGAAGAGTCAGCTGTAGGCAAGCTAAGTGCACCCTCATGAGTGATGACTGTACATGAGAAATGTATAGTCATTTTAAAACGAACCTATTATCAGGATTTTGCCCAGTAAACTACAGGCATTATCATGCTGGCGTTGTTACACGGATTAACATTATACCTGAGGTGAAGAAATCCATCTTGTGGTTCTTGTCTAATCAGTGTTAGAAGTTTTCAGTTAATGATATGCCCGTGCTCCGGGGCGAGACTGTAGGCAGAGTCTTATCTTCCTGCTCTAAGCCAGAGAAACCAAGGAAAGACCTGCCCCACAGGCCGCCCTGGAGCACAAACATGTTGCTCATCATAGAGACAACCACTCACACATACACCGCCCCCTCCAGAGAGACCCCAGCCACAGCAGCACACAGTATGTCAGCAACTCCACCACAGCAGCACAGAGTATGTCAGTGACCATGCCACAGCATCTCTCTATCTTTCTTTGTCTGTCTCTGTGTGTGTGTATCCCTATCTGTCTCTTTGTCTCTGTGTATCTCTCTCTGCCTCCTTGTCTGTCTGTCTCAGACATGGGTCGCTTTCAGACTCTCTGCTGCTGTGGCAGGGGTTGCTGATACACTGTGCTTTTGTGGCGGGGTCGCACTAGGAGGCTATGTACGTATGAGTGGTTCTTGTATAAGACAGAGAGAGACAGTCTGTCTCTCTCGGTCTCTACGATAAAGGTACTGCCACTCTAAACAATCCCGCTAGCGATCACGATAACGACGCATACTAATGAGATCGCTAGCGGGATTGTTTCTATATCGCTAGTAGCAGCCTAATTTAGCGATGTCGTTAAGGACGCTATCGCGGTTAGCGATCTCCTTAACGACTTTAGCGGTACAAAAGTACCGCTAAATCGCTAACAAAAGGTGCTACACTCAGCGATATATACTTACCAGCAGGGCGCCGACGATAAAAATAGGGTCCGGAACGATGAGAACGACGAGCGAGATCACAGCATGGGCCACGTCGCTGGTAGATGCCGCACACAACAACATCGCTAACGGGATCGCTAAATAGTGACGTTTTTAGCGATCCCGTTAGCGATGTTGTTTAGTGTGGCATACCCTTAAGGAACTGGTTTGTGCCTCGGGTCGGCCTGTGGACAGGTCTCTTCTTTGTTTCTCTGGCTTAGAGCAGGAAGATAAGACTCATTAACTGAAAACTTCTAATACTGATTACACAACAACCACAAGACGGATTTCTTCACCCCAGGTATCATTTTAATCAGTATAACAGCATCAACCTGACAGTGTCTGTAGTTTACTTAGCAAAATCCTGCTGACAGGTTCTCTTTAAGAAACTTCTTACAATGCTGTTCCCTTATTAGTGTCACATTAACACCTTTCTGCCATCAGACATACTATTCCGTCCATGTGCCCTGTGACAATTCCCATGGACGGAATAGTACATCATATACGATCAGCCGTGCTCACGGGGTAGCGCAGCTGATCGCGGCCGGGTGTCAGCTGATTTTAACCCAGCATTTTAACCCCCGGCACACTGCAATCAAACCGCAGCATTCCGGTGGCATAGGGAAGCATCGGGCTGGGAGGGGGCTCCCTGCGTGCTTCCCTGAGTCCCTCAGAGCAATGCAATGTGATTGCGTTGTTCCGAGGGCCTCCTCCCCGCAGGCCCCTGGATCCAAGATGGCAGCGGGGTCCTGCAGGGAGATGGCTTGTCAGTGCCTGCTGAGAGCAGGTGCTGGCAAGCCTCCTGCACTGCAATAAACATGCATTAAAATAATTTTTAAAAAATCCCCCCCAAAAAAATATTTCCCCAATAAACAAATTATTATGCAAATAAAAAAAACAATAAAAGTATGCATATTTAGTATCGCCGTGTCTGTAACGACCCACCCTATAAAACTGTCCCACTAGTTAACCCCTTTAGTGAACCCTTTAAAAAAAAAAGGCATAAAAACAATGCTTTAGCATCATACGCCGAACAAAAAGTGGAATAATGCGATCAAAAAGACAGATATAAATACACATGGTACCGCTGAAAACGTCATCTTGTCCTGCAAAAAACGAGCTTCCATACAGCATCATCAGCGAAAAAATAAAAAAGTTATAGCTTGCAGAATGAAGCAATGCAAAAATAATTATTTTTTATATAAAATAGTTTTTATTGTATAAAAGCGCCAAAACATAAAAAAATTATACAAATGAGGTATCGCTGTAATCATACTGACCCGAAGAATAAAACTACTTTATCAATTTTACCACACACCGAACGGTATAAGCGCCCCCCCAAAAGAAATTCATGAACTGCTGGTTTTTGTTCATTCTGCCTCCCAAAAAGCGATCAAAAATGTTTTGTGCCCAAAAATGGTACCAATAAAAAGGTCAACTCGTCCCGCAACAAAATAAGACCTCACATAACTCTGTGGGCCAAAATATGGAAAAATTATACTGTAGCTCTCAAAATGCCATGATGCAAAAACTATTTTTTGCAATAAAAAGCGTCTTTTAGTGTGTGACAGCTGCCAAACATAAAAACCCGATATAAAATCCCGCTAAAAATAGTAAATCAAACCCCCTTTATCAACCCCTTAATTAGGGAAAAATAATAAAATTAAAAAAATGTATTTATTTCCATTTTCCCGTTAGGGTTAGGGTTGGGATTAGGGTTAGGGGTGTGTTAGGGTTAGGTTTGTGGTTAGGGTTGGAATTAGGGTTAGACCTCTTTCACACTTCGGTCGTGCGACGTTAGTCAAAATCCGTCAAAGCGTCAAAAAAACGGATCCGCCATTTTTTTTTGGCGGATCCGCTTTTTTCCCATTGACTTGCATTAGTGATGGATTGTCGTCCGTTAGATCCGTCAAATGACGGATCCGCCATTATTTTGGCGTCCGTCGGTTTCTGAAAACTTCCACTGCAACGTTTTTTGTGTGCGTCGAAAAGGCGGACCATGACGGATCCACCGCGTCCGCCGATTTGCATAATGGACACCTATGGGTGGCGGATCCATCTTGATCCGTTTTTGGCGGAATCCGCCAGCGGAACCGTTCTTCTCTGCCAAAAACTGGAAAATCCATTCTGGAGTCTCTCTCCTCTGTGCCAGACATTCGTACCATACATTTTCCGGGTTCAAAAGTTCACAACAGATCCGCCTTAAAATCTGATCCGTTGCATCCGTTTTTGCACTTTTATGGCGGATCTGCTTTTTTCACCCTTTGGCGTATTTTAACTGATGCCAAACGACTGAAGTGTGAAAGAGGCCTTAGGGGTGTGTTGGAGTTAGAATTGGGGGGTTTCCACTGTTTAGGCACATCAGGGGCTCTCCAAACGTGACATGGCGTCTGATCTCAATTCCAGCCAATTCTGCGTTGAAAATGTCAAGCGGTGCTCCTTCCCTTCTGAGCTCTGCCATACGCCCAAACAGTGGTTTACCCCCACATATGGGGAATCAGCGTGCTCAGAACAAATTGCCCTATAACTCTTGGGGTCCAATTTCTCCTCCCTTGGAAAAAATAAAAAAAAATTGGATCTGAAGTAAATATTTTGTGAAAAAAAGTTAAATGTTCATTTTTTTAAACATTCCAAAAATTCCTGTGAAGCACCTGGAGGGTTAATAAACTTCTTGAATGTGGTTTTGAGTACCTTGAGGGGTGCAGTTTTTAGAATGGTGTCACTTGGGTATTTTCTATCATATAGACCCCTCAAAGTGACTTCAAATGTGATGTGGTCCCTAACAAAAATGGTGCTGTAAAAATGAGAAATCGTTGGTCAACTTTTAACCCTTATAACTTCTTAACAAAAAGAAATTTGTTTCCAAAATTGTGCTGATGTAAAGTAGACATGTGGGAAATGTTATTTAGTAACTATTTTGTGTGACATATTTCTCTGTTTTAAGGGCATAAAAATTCAAAGTATATTTCCGTTTTTTCATAAATAAATGCAAGTTATATCGAAGAAATTTATACACTAACATGAAGTACAATATGTCACGAGAAAACAATCTCAGAATCGCCAAGATCCGTTGAAGCGTTCCAGAGTTATAACCTCACTAGATGGTGGGCCCGATTCTAATGCATCGGGTATTCTAGAATATGTATGTAGTTTATTTTTGCATGGCTCCACTCCCACCCTCCCATCCTATATACATGGCTCTGCTCCCAACCTATATACATGGCTCCGCTCCCACCCTGTATACATGGCTCCGCTCCCACCCTCCGCTGGGCTCCCCCGTCCTCCTCCATCATACCTCCTCGCTCCATCGCTGCATCTCTATCCTCGCGGTCAGCTTCTTCCTCTGTGGAGCGGTCACATGGTACCACTCATTAAGGTCATGAATATGGACGTCACGCCTATGGGAGTGGAGTCACATCCATATTCATGACCTTAATGAGCGGTACTATGTGCACCGCACAGGATAGAAGCAGACGCGCCGGGACAGGGATGCAGCAACGGAAGGTGAGTATGTACTGGAGATGACCCGCGGCTAACGTCGGGAGATCAGCGGCTAGCGCTGCTGATCTCCCGACGATAGCGGTGGCGTGCCAGGTTGAAATTGTGCACCAATTCGCGACCGGATGTGCCTGTCGCTGACTGGTTGCGTCCCGCCGGGCGCGACCAATCAGCGACGCAGGATTTCCGTTACAGACGGAAGTTAAAAGTTAGACAATTATATAGATAGATAAAAAGACAGTGGTCAGAATTGTAAAAATTGTCCGGTCATTAACGTGCAAACAACCCTTGGGGGTTAAGGGGTTAATGAGCTATGATTTTCCATAAGAGCTTTTTCTATCCACATTGCCTCACCCGCGTGACTCGTACGTATAGGGAAGGTTTATTTTAAACAGTCTTAGTTAAAAGCGCGTGGGTACGGTTACAACATGTTCAGTTGGATTTCTCTTGGCACACCTTTATCATATGCGATACACATAAATATCATATTTCCTAGTGTGACAGCTTGAGCTATTTATTAATCATTACTTATTGTATTTTGGCTTTTTTCAGTCTCTGCTTTCATAGTCCCTATGGTTATAAATACATAGAAGTATTAATGTGAAGGCAGAAGGTGAGCAATGCAGAGAGCGATAAATCGGAGCCGTTCTGGGGTCTCCGGCGGCGGGGCTGCCTCTGGCTCTCAGCAGCCGTAACCTGTAACAATGTTACCTGCAGTCTCTACCGCCGTAGTCACGCTTTATGGCAATCTCTTGGTTTCCTGCCGGCAGCATCATTTTCAGCTATTGTAGCTGCCGTTTGTCACATTTTGTCCTTGCATGCTGAAGGCTGATAATGGAAATGTGACTTCACCTACATTTTCCCATGTTCCAAGCAGAGCTGTAGATTCAGGGTGCAAGCACATGGGACATTTCCGCTGGGAAATCTCCTATATCAGAAAAGGTGCACATTTAATTACGGTTATGGTGCAATAAGCCGTACATTTCACCATATGTATTGTAAAGGGAGAATTGTGCTTGAACTTCGACAGGATAAATGGACAAGCTGGTAAAATTACACTGCGAATATTCCCTGCACCATTATCTATAGTGGTACACCGCTACTGGATAACCCCTTCTTAAAGGGAATCTGTCACCACGTTTTTGCTACCCTATTTGAGAGCAGAATGATGTAGGGGCAGAGACCCTGATTCCAGTGATGTATCACTTACTGAGCTGCTTGCTGTAGTTTTGATAAAATCACTCCTTTATCTGCTGCAGATCTACCAGTTATCATTATAGCCCCGCCCACACCACTGATTGGCAGCTTTTTGCCCATATGCAGTGTACACAGAAAGATGCCAATCAGTGGTGGTGATGGGGTTATACAGAGCTCATGAATACTGAGGACTAACTGGCAGCAAGTTTACTAGTCCTCTAGTGATAATCTCCAACTGATAAAACAGTGATTTTATCAAAACGACACGAATCAGCCCAGTAAGTGACACATCTCTGGAATCAGGCTCTCTATATCATGCTTCCTTCAGATTAGGTGGCAAAAATATGGTGACAGATTCCCTTTAACAGCTGCAATCTGGTGCCAAAATTTAAAAAAAAAGCGCACACTTAGCTTCTGGACCAGGTACACTCTTGTGATCTTGAAGCTGTTACTCCTGGCGTTCATGTGACGTGGTTATGTAAAGTAAACGCTGCTGCCAATCAGCAACCACTGATAGCTGTGGAATAGAGAAGGCTGCAGCTGCTGGAAGAGATGTTTTCAATAATATATGTATTTTGCATTGTGAAATATGGTGAAACCAATTACATTTTTTTCCCTTTAATGCGCTTAAAGGAATTGTCCACCTTTCAGGCGGCGACTTTTTCTCTACAATCAAATGCATGAATTATTGGGTAAAAAATATTTTTTTAATTAAAATTAAAAATGTTTCACCATTTGCCTTTTATAGCCTCAAGGTACTGCCACACTAAACAATCCCGCTAGCGATCACAATAACGACGCATACTAATGCGATCGCTAGCGGGATTGTTTATATATCGCTGAGTGCGGCTTAACTTAGCGATGTCGTTAAGGACGCTACCGCGGTTAGCGATCTTCTTAACGACTTTAGCGGTACAAAAGTACCGATAAATCGCTAAGAAAAGGTGCCACACTAGCGATATATACTTATCCAGCGGGAGCGCCGACGATAAAATAGGGTCCGGAGCGATTCCAGCGACGAGCGAGATCACAGCAGGGAGCTCGTCGCTGACAGATGCCGCACACAACAACATCACTAACGGGATCGCTAAATAGTGACGTTTTTTAGCGATCCCGTTAGCGATGTTGTTTAGTGTGGCATACCCTTTAGACCATATTAAGGTTGAATGTTTAGGGAAGGAAGAAGCCTGTAAAAGCGAAACGGTGCAACATTTTTAATGAAACTGAATTGCAAAAATTATTTTTAGCCTCCAATACATGCAGTTAAAGAGGCTGTTTGGTGTTTTGGTGAAAGTCTGCAGTCACTCTATGTCCTTATGGCGTGCACACCGCATGCTGTCAGAATTCTCACTTGTTGCCGACACCTACGGCCACATTCCGACTAGACGTGCCTGGCCTCGCTCAGTTCACTTGTCATGTGACATCCCCCGCTCTTCCCTGCAACAGCGGAGAATCTAGACAGTGCACAGTGCGCGCGGGTAAGAAATCAGAAGTCCTTTCACCACCGACCAGACAACCCTTTAAAAAAAAAATGTCCACAGAAGTTCACAACCTATGGGACATTTATGTGACTGAACATACGTCTGATAGAGTGGACATATTTTCAGTCACATAAGAGAGTCCAAAATTCAGTCAAGTTTTGGGACTTTCTTATTAAACAATGAATGTCAAATCATTTGAGTACAAGTCCCAGAAACCATAATATTGCTTGTAGCAAAAAGTATGCTGATGCCAGCTTTGTAGTTGTTTCTGGAGAAATCATAGAATCATAGAATAATTTCCACCACTAGAGGGCAGAAGCACTTTATTTATGGCCCCAATTCTACTACACAATATGTCCTAGATACAATCCTATTCCAAATCTACATGTAGTTTATGTAGCGAGAAATCTGGTATCTTTACTAATTTGTGTAAATTTTTCATTTAATCATTTGGAACATATTAAAAAAGATATAAAGTTTGAAAAATGAAAGTATATTTCAAATTGCCTATTTTTTTTTATCACTGAGTTTTTGTTACGTACAGTATACAAGCATATATTGGTGGTGAGACTTGTCATATACAGTAATGAAAGCTTCGCATGAATTGTGTATATCTATGATGAAGCAGGATAAGCAATGTTTTGGTGAGTCAGGGGAGCCGTCACATGCGCCTTGATTATATTTAGGAATATCAGACAACAGGGGGCTGAATACAAATGCACGTGACAATTTTCATTTTTATAGATTTAAAATACCATGTACAGCCATGATACAGTCATGCTTTCGGCTATGACTATCGTTTCCTTTACACTTCAAAAATACTCGCTTACTTTGTGTTGATATATCATGTAAAATCCAGATAAAAAAAATGTAAAAAATCATTGTAAATTCTATTCCTAGAAATATGCATTGAAATGTCATTTCTTAAAAGAGTCTTCTCAAGTTTAAAAGTTATCCCTAATCCACAGGATGGGGGATAATATTCCAGTAGTTGGAAGTCCGAGCTGTAGGACGTCCACCAATCCCGAGGACCCAAGCCCCGGCAGAATGGAGCGGATGTCAATCATGCGCACTGCGCTCCTCAATCTCAGCTGCTCCCTTTAACAAAGAATGGAGTGGTAGTGTAGTGTGCATGATCGACCTCTGCTCCACTTAGCCAGGGCGCCCCGATTCTCAGGAGTGGTGAAGGCTACTGCGCTCGGATCCCCAGCGATCATAAGGTTAGCCTCTATCCAATGGATAGAAAATAGCTGTTCAGCTTGAGAACACCCTTTAAAGATGAGCTTTTTATAAATCTGACATATGGTACGAAAGATATAGCCATTTTTACATTTTTATTTAGTGATAATTTTTCTGGTCTTTACTAAGGTGGTGTTACTCATAAGCTGCAAGTGTCGCTGTTGTCGGTGTCAACGTGGGAGAAGGAGACCCTTCAGTCAAGCTTTCCCCGGACTGATAAGTGTTATGTTTCGGTAACTGAGGAGTGCAGGTAAAAAAGGCAATACACCAGAGCAGTTGGAATCTATGAGATTGCAGTACCCTGACTAACCACCACAACTAGAGGCAGCCATGGAGCGTTCCTACGTTGTTCCTAGACGCCTCGTCACAGCCTGAGAAACTAACTACAACTAAAGATAGAAATAGGAAAGCTATCTGCCCGGAGCAGATCCCCAAAGAACATAGAAAGCCCCCAAACATGTAATGGCTGTTAGACAAGAAGAAATACTGACACAGACAGAAAATAGTATGAGCAAACGTTGGGGCCCAAACTAACTAAATAGAAAAGGATAGGAAGGGTACTTACTGCAATCCCAGAAAACCCTGAAAAGCACCAACTCTACAAATTTCAAAAACACCTGAGATCACACGACCTCTACCACCTAAATTAGTTCTCTGGTGTAACAAAATCAAAACAGCAGCCACTGAAAAAACTGGAAAAAGCAAAAGTACAAACATCAGTGGCTGAACTAAACTGAGAGGGCAAAAGCCCCGGAGGGGACCCTGAAGGCCCCCACAGAAGTGCAGGACAAAATGCAAAAATAAAGCACAAAAACAAAAAGAAGAAAATGTCTTATCTGTTAGCAGGAGATGCAGACACGACACAGCAGGCTACAAGGGAAACAGGAATCAAGGATAGAGACCAGAACAATTGATCAACGGCAACCCTGATGGAAGGTGACTCCCTTATATAAGACCAGTCAGTAACACCTGATTCCCAATCCTCACAATCTTCACAATCTTCACTGGACAGACCAGTACCGCTTGTAACCACCAGAGGGAGCCTCTGCTCAGAACTCATCTCAAGCCCATTCACAATAATACCCCCCCCTTGAGGAGGGGTCACCGAACCCTCATTTGAGCAACCAGGTCGGTCAGGATGAGTTCAATGGTACGCACGGATGAGTCTCCTAGCATGGATGTCCGAAGCAAACACCAAGAATTGTCTTCCTGACCATAACCTCTCCACTTAACCAAATACTGGAGTTTCCGTCTAGAAAAACGAGAATCTAATATTTTCTCAACCACATACTCCAGATTGCCCTCAACCAAAACAGGGTCAGGAGGCACAGCAGCAGGAACCACTGGCTCAACAAACCTCTTCAACAAGGACTTGTGGAACACGTTATGGATCTTAAATGTCCCTGGAAGAAGCAAACGAAAAGAAACAGGATTAAGAATCTCCATGATCTTATAAGGTCCAATGAACCTAGGCTTAAATTTAGGAGATGCTACTCTCATAGGAATATTTTTTGAGGACAACCAGACCAAGTCCCCTACTTTAAACCAAGGACCATCAGTCCTATGCCGGTTAGCAAACCGCTGGGCCCTCTCCTGAGAGAGGGACATCCTCTCCACTACCTGGTCCCAAATCTGTTGCATACGCTCCACAACATAGTCAACACCTGGACAGACAGAAGCCTCCGTCTGTCCTGAAGAAAATCGAGGGTGAAACCCAGAATTACAGAAAAACTGAGACATCAAAGTGGCAGAGCTAGCCCTATTATTAAGAGCAAACTCAGCCAAAGGCAAAAAAGAGACCCAGTCATCCTGATCAGCAGACACAAAGCATCTTAGATAAGTCTCCAATGTCTGGTTTGTTCTCTCAGTTTGACCATTGGTCTGAGGATGAAATGCCGAGGAGAAAGACAATTGAACACCCAGTTTAGAACAAAAAGTCCTCCAAAATCTGGAAACAAACTGGACTCCTCTGTCAGACACTATGTTCTCAGGAATGCCGTTGTAAGGTTCTATGTATATATTCCTGAAACTCAGTTTGTTCGTCAGCCATTTTACTTTCTGTCTTGCTGCAGCTATCTTGCCCTCAGTCAAAATGGAGTTTCCAGCTTGCATGTTCCCGCCCTGATTCTCTCCTTTGCTTCTTAAGCAGCCACAGCTGAGCAATCAGTGCTTCAGAATCTAGCCTGCAGTGAACCTGTGACTTGACTCCTGTAAGCCTTGGACCTTGTACTCCAGCTATTCCTACTGAGGAACTCTGAAGCACTTGTGGACTCTGAACCCTGCTCTTTGAAAGACCCACGTTTGCATGGACTTACGGTAACAGAGAAGAAGATCCTGAATCTGTATTGGAGAGTGATTGCTGAGCTTGGATTACTCTGGCCTGCTGTGTCTCCTGTTTCTGTGTCTGCAAACTGTGTGACTATTTCTGCCAACTTGTATGAAGTAATACAGGACTTTTCTATATCAAACCTGTGACTCCTGTGTTTTCATCGCACCCAAGCACAAGACGCTATATGAACTGTACTACATACATTACAAGATTCTGAAGCCAAAACGTTAGTGTCTGCTGGGTCTGGAAGGCTGTGTCTGCTGTACTGTGGATATCAGACGTCCGGTTGTACTTTCTGTGATGACAGTGGTTGTGACTTCTCACAACCATTCCAGGTGAGCAATTCCCTTAAGTTTTTTCTTTTTGCAGTGTTACCACAGGTAAACACTATTTTTTTTTTTTTTTCCTTTCTTTTCTCTTTTTTGTCTGCTGTAACTCTGGATATCAGATGTCTGGTTGAAACTTTCTGTGATGATAGTGGTTGTGACTTCTCACAACCATTCCAGGTGAGCAGTTCCCTTAATTTTTTTTTTCTCTCTGCAGTGTTGCCACAGGTGAACACTATTGTTTTTTTTCTCTCCTCTTCTTCCAGTAATCCTGTCTTAAAAGATCTGGAAAATGGAGGCCCGCATAAAGGAACTTTGCGGAGTGACTGATAATATCCTTGCAGATTTGCAGAATATAAAGACCCGTTTTACAAATCTACAGGACCTCAATAATCACAATTTGCAAGTGGTTGGACAGACTACCCAGGATTTGCGAGCCAGGATTGAGGTTCTAGAGGGGCGAGTCCAGGCTCCTGCCGTAGCCCCGAGTGCTGGGATTCCCAAGTTGCCCCCTTTTCGTTTTGGCGGTGAACGTGAGAAATTCAGGGGATTTATTAATCAATGCAATCTTTTTTTTTCTGCACATGCTTCACAATTTCCCACTGAACGATCTAAGGTGCTTACTATAATTATGTTGCTTACCAACAAGGCTTTAATGTGGGCAAACCCTCTGATTGAGACTGAGGATGATTGTTTGAATCACCTTGATGATTTTATTTCAGCCATGGGGCAGGTGTTTGATGACCCCAATCGAGGTGCAACAGCTGAAGCAGCCATGTTAGCTTTGCGCCAAGGTAAGCACTCGGTAGCTGAATATGCCTTGGATTTCAGGAGATGGGCCCTTGATACCACCTGGGACAGTTCCGCCAAAAAATCTATTTTTCGAAAGGGGTTATCTCCACTGATTAAGGATGAACTTGCTCGTGCCGACCCTCCCACTGCGTTAGGTGACTTTATTAACTACTGCATCCGTATTGATACTCGTCTGACTGAACGCAGGCAAGAGAGATGGTTCGAAAGCAATCGTACTAACCTTTTCCTACCTTCCTCTCCAGCTAAGGAACCTTTGAGTAGGATTACACGGGAACCTGAACCTGAACCCATGCAGGTAGACTCTTTACAACGACGGGTTAGTGATGCACGCAAGGAACATCGTTTTAAGGAGAATCTATGTTTCTATTGTGGTAAGTCAGGGCACTTCATTATAAACTGCCCCAGCCGTTCTCGTAAGACTACTGCAGCACTCATTCATTGTGAGTGTTGCGAGAGGGATCTGTCAGGTCCGAGCCTCAGGCTCCAGAGAGATCTGCAGCAACAGATCTTGATTTCTCGGACTTAAACTCCGTTACCTCTGAGGACGTTGACTGTGTAAACGCTGCCATTTTTCAAGTTTCCTCAGCGGTGTCCCAGCTGAGTTGTAAGAAAAACAATTCTCATTGCTTTCTTTCCATCAAACTCTGGGTTGACTCAGCTTGGGTGTCTAGCTCTGCTATGATCGACTCAGGGGCAAGTGGAAATTTTATGGATGTCTCCTTTGCTCTGAAACAGGGAATACGTTCAGTGAAGAAGGCTACTCCAGTACAGATGGAAACTGTGGATGGCTCCCTGCTGACCTCTGGACCAGTGGATCAGGAAACAGAGCCTTTGAGGGTTCTTATGGGTAAAGATCATCAAGAGAAACTGTCCTTTATGCTTATCTCTTCTCCCCACTTTCCCATTATTCTAGGGCTACCATGGCTGCAGGCTCAGAATCCTACCATTAACTGGGAGACCAAGGAATTACACTTTCCAGAGAAACCGATGAGTCCAAAAGTTTCAGCTTGCTCTGTTCCTAAAGGAATCATGTCAGTCCCTGAACTACCAGCTGTATACCAGGACTATGTGGATTTATGTGACAAGAAGAACGCTGACCAGCTTCCTCCTCACCGTCCATATGATTGTCCAATTGAATTATTGCCTGGAGCAGAGATACCTTTTGGTAAGATCTACCCCTGGCGGGGCCCGAGCTAAAGGCTTTAAAGGATTACATAGATGAAAATCTAGCCAAGGGCTTCATACGCCCCTCTTCATCTCCTGCAGGTGCACCCATCTTCTTTGTAAAGAAGAAAGATGGATCTCTGAGACCATGCGTAGACTATAGGGAACTCAATAAGGTTACTATTAGAAACCGTTATCCATTGCCTTTAATCCCTGAGTTATTGGAGAGAGTGCGACATGCCAAAATTTTTTCTAAACTAGATCTTCGTGGGGCCTATAACTTAGTCCGTATTAGACCTGGGGATGAATGGAAGACTGCATTCAGGTCACGCTATGGACACTTTGAATATCTAGTTATGCCTTTTTGTCTGAGTACCGCCCCAGCCACTTTCCAACACTTGGTGAATGACATCTTCAGGGATCTCCTAGATACATTCGTGGTAATTTATTTGGATGATATTCTAATTTTATCTAACTCCACAGAGGAACATCATGGACATGTGAGAATGGTCTTGGAACGTCTAAGACAAAATCATCTTTACATCAAACTTGAAAAGTGTGAATTCCATAGGACCGAAATTCAATTTCTGGGGTATGTACTGTCTACACAAGGAATTAGTATGGATGGAAGCAAAACCCAAGCCATCAAGGATTGGCCAAGTCCTAGAAATGTGAAGGAGGTACAGCGCTTCATCGGGTTTGCCAACTTCTATAGACGTTTCATTAGAAATTTCTCTGAGGTAGTGTCACCTATCACTCAACTTACCCGGAAAGAGTCTAGGTTTTCCTGGACTCCCCAAGCCCAGGAAGCATTTTCCCGTCTAAAAGATAAATTTACCACTGCACCTATCCTAGTACATCCCAACCCCGAGCTTGCCTTCATAATAGAGGTGGATGCTTCAGACTGTGCCGTTGGAGCTATACTCTCTCAGAGAACAGGTGAGAAGAATGTCTTGCATCCCTGTGCCTTCTTTTCCCAGCAGTTGTCTTCGGCTGAGAGGAACTACGATGTGGGCAATAGAGAGTTGTTGGCCATTATTGCCGCCTTCAAAGAATGGAGACACCTTCTTCAGGGAGCTGCACAGCAAATAGTCGTCCTGACAGACCATCGTAACCTTGAGTTTATCAGGTCGGCTAAGTGCCTGACTCCTCGCCAGGCTCGCTGGAATCTTTTCTTAAACCAATTTAATTTTATCATCTCTTATAGACCAGGATCGCGCAATGGAAAGGCTGATGCACTCTCTAGGATTTACTCAGCAGAGACACGTCCAATTACTCCTCCTAAGACTATTCTTCCTGACTCTACATTCCTAGGAGTAATTCATAATCAAGACCTACTTAAGGACATCAAGGAAGCATACCATGCGGATTCCTTTTTGGCACAACCCCAAGGGACGTAAGTCTTGTCTTTAAGAATGGTGTGTGGATTCAGGGACAACGTCTGTATATTCCTGAAACAGTCAGATTAAGAGTATTGCAACTCATTCACGATTCCAAGATAGCTGGGCATAGAGGAATTCTGAAGACACAGGAATTTCTTTCTCGTTTCTTTTGGTGGCCCACTTGCAGGAAGGATGTTTTGAATTATGTCACTTCATGTGAGGTCTGTGCAAGATGCAAAACACCTCGCTCCTCACCAACTGGTCTGTTACAGCCTCTTCCCACCCCGTCCCGCCCGTGGGGATCCATTTCTATGGACTTCATTGTGGAGTTACCAACCTCTCAGGGAAGAACACCATTCTAGTGGTGGTTGACCGTCTAACAAAGGCAGCTCATTTTATCCCTTGTGTCGGCTTACCCACTGCAAAACAGACATCAGATTTGATGATTAAAGATGTGTTTCGCTTACATGGAGTACCGGATGAGGTTATTTCGGATCGAGGGGTGCAATTCACTTCTAGGTTTTGGCAAAATTTCTGTGCAGCATTGGACATTAAAGTAAACCTTTCTTCTGCTTTTCATCCCCAGACTAATGGACAGACCGAACGAACCAATCAAACCCTGGAGCAGTATCTCCGCTGCTTTATCTGCCACCTACAGGATGATTGGGTGGATCTACTTCCATTAGCTGAGTTCTCGTATAACAACTCTCAGAGTGCCTCCACTAAACAGTCTCCTTTTTACTCTAATCTAGGTTATCATCCTAACATTCTACCACGATTTCCCATAGAAACGCCTTTACCAGCAGTGGCTGAAAGAATCACGTCTTTACAGAAGAATATGGATCTTCTAAAGGAAAATCTGGAATCGGCTCAAGAAAGGTACAAGAAAGCAGCAGATAAATTTCGTAAACCTGCACCAGCTTTCAAGGTAGGAGACTTGGTCTGGCTGTCAACCAGAAATCTTAAGTTAAGGATTCCATCGTCTAAGTTGGGACATAAGTACATTGGACCCTATAAAATCAGTAAAATTATAAGTGCCGTTGCTTGTCGTCTTCAACTGCCCAGAACTATGAGAATCCACCCTGTCTTTCATGTATCCCTACTAAAGGCTGCGACACCCAATACGTTTCCTGGACGTTCCTCTCCTTGCCCTGACCCAGTGCTAGTCGATGGTCAGGAAGAATTTGTGGTGGAAAGGATTTTAGATTCCAGGTTGTATAGAAATCAGTTACAATATCTGATTAAATGGCAGGGCTACCCAGTGGAGGACAACTCATGGGAACCGGTCAATAACGTTAATGCTCCTCGCTTGCTCCGTCAGTTTCATCAGAGGTACCCACACAAGCCTGGTCTGAGGTCATCCGGAGGTTGTCCTTAAGGGGGAGTAATGTAAGGTTCTATGTATATATTCCTGAAACTCAGTTTGTTCGTCAGCCATTTTACTTTCTGTCTTGCTGCAGCTATCTTGCCCTCAGTCAAAATGGAGTTTCCAGCTTGCATGTTCCCACCCTGATTCTCTCCTTTGCTTCTTAAGCAGCCACAGCTGAGCAATCAGTGCTTCAGAATCTAGCCTGCAGTGAACCTGTGACTTGACTCCTGTAAGCCTTGGACCTTGTACTCCAGCTATTCCTACTGAGGAACTCTGAAGCACTTGTGGACTCTGAACCCTGCTCTTTGAAAGACCCACGTTTGCATGGACTTACGGTAACAGAGAAGAAGATCCTGAATCTGTATTGGAGAGTGATTGCTGAGCTTGGATTACTCTGGCCTGCTGTGTCTCCTGTTTCTGTGTCTGCAAACTGTGTGACTATTTCTGCCAACTTGTATGAAGTAATACAGGACTTTTCTATATCAAACCTGTGACTCCTGTGTTTTCATCGCACCCAAGCACAAGACGCTATATGAACTGTACTACATACATTACAAGATTCTGAAGCCAAAACGTTAGTGTCTGCTGGGTCTGGAAGGCTGTGTCTGCTGTACTGTGGATATCAGACGTCCGGTTGTACTTTCTGTGATGACAGTGGTTGTGACTTCTCACAACCATTCCAGGTGAGCAATTCCCTTAAGTTTTTTCTTTTTGCAGTGTTACCACAGGTAAACACTATTGTTTTTTTTTTTTTCCTTTCTTTTCTCTTTTTTGTCTGCTGTAACTCTGGATATCAGATGTCTGGTTGAAACTTTCTGTGATGATAGTGGTTGTGACTTCTCACAACCATTCCAGGTGAGCAGTTCCCTTAATTTTTTTTTTCTCTCTGCAGTGTTGCCACAGGTGAACACTATTGTTTTTTTTCTCTCCTCTTCTTCCAGTAATCCTGTCTTAAAAGATCTGGAAAATGGAGGCCCGCATAAAGGAACTTTGCGGAGTGACTGATAATATCCTTGCAGATTTGCAGAATATAAAGACCCGTTTTACAAATCTACAGGACCTCAATAATCACAATTTGCAAGTGGTTGGATAGACTACCCAGGATTTGCGAGCCAGGATTGAGGTTCTAGAGGGGCGAGTCCAGGCTCCTGCCGTAGCCCCGAGTGCTGGGATTCCCAAGTTGCCCCCTTTTCGTTTTGGCGGTGAACGTGAGAAATTCAGGGGATTTATTAATCAATGCAATCTTTTTTTTTCTGCACATGCTTCACAATTTCCCACTGAACGATCTAAGGTGCTTACTATAATTATGTTGCTTACCAACAAGGCTTTAATGTGGGCAAACCCTCTGATTGAGACTGAGGATGATTGTTTGAATCACCTTGATGATTTTATTTCAGCCATGGGGCAGGTGTTTGATGACCCCAATCGAGGTGCAACAGCTGAAGCAGCCATGTTAGCTTTGCGCCAAGGTAAGCACTCGGTAGCTGAATATGCCTTGGATTTCAGGAGATGGGCCCTTGATACCACCTGGGACAGTTCCGCCAAAAAATCTATTTTTCGAAAGGGGTTATCTCCACTGATTAAGGATGAACTTGCTCGTGCCGACCCTCCCACTGCGTTAGGTGACTTTATTAACTACTGCATCCGTATTGATACTCGTCTGACTGAACGCAGGCAAGAGAGATGGTTCGAAAGCAATCGTACTAACCTTTTCCTACCTTCCTCTCCAGCTAAGGAACCTTTGAGTAGGATTACACGGGAACCTGAACCTGAACCCATGCAGGTAGACTCTTTACAACGACGGGTTAGTGATGCACGCAAGGAACATCGTTTTAAGGAGAATCTATGTTTCTATTGTGGTAAGTCAGGGCACTTCATTATAAACTGCCCCAGCCGTTCTCGTAAGACTACTGCAGCACTCATTCATTGTGAGTGTTGCGAGAGGGGATCTGTCAGGTCCGAGCCTCAGGCTCCAGAGAGATCTGCAGCAACAGATCTTGATTTCTCGGACTTAAACTCCGTTACCTCTGAGGACGTTGACTGTGTAAACGCTGCCATTTTTCAAGTTTCCTCAGCGGTGTCCCAGCTGAGTTGTAAGAAAAACAATTCTCATTGCTTTCTTTCCATCAAACTCTGGGTTGACTCAGCTTGGGTGTCTAGCTCTGCTATGATCGACTCAGGGGCAAGTGGAAATTTTATGGATGTCTCCTTTGCTCTGAAACAGGGAATACGTTCAGTGAAGAAGGCTACTCCAGTACAGATGGAAACTGTGGATGGCTCCCTGCTGACCTCTGGACCAGTGGATCAGGAAACAGAGCCTTTGAGGGTTCTTATGGGTAAAGATCATCAAGAGAAACTGTCCTTTATGCTTATCTCTTCTCCCCACTTTCCCATTATTCTAGGGCTACCATGGCTGCAGGCTCAGAATCCTACCATTAACTGGGAGACCAAGGAATTACACTTTCCAGAGAAACCGATGAGTCCAAAAGTTTCAGCTTGCTCTGTTCCTAAAGGAATCATGTCAGTCCCTGAACTACCAGCTGTATACCAGGACTATGTGGATTTATGTGACAAGAAGAACGCTGACCAGCTTCCTCCTCACCGTCCATATGATTGTCCAATTGAATTATTGCCTGGAGCAGAGATACCTTTTGGTAAGATCTACCCCCTGGCGGGGCCCGAGCTAAAGGCTTTAAAGGATTACATAGATGAAAATCTAGCCAAGGGCTTCATACGCCCCTCTTCATCTCCTGCAGGTGCACCCATCTTCTTTGTAAAGAAGAAAGATGGATCTCTGAGACCATGCGTAGACTATAGGGAACTCAATAAGGTTACTATTAGAAACCGTTATCCATTGCCTTTAATCCCTGAGTTATTGGAGAGAGTGCGACATGCCAAAATTTTTTCTAAACTAGATCTTCGTGGGGCCTATAACTTAGTCCGTATTAGACCTGGGGATGAATGGAAGACTGCATTCAGGTCACGCTATGGACACTTTGAATATCTAGTTATGCCTTTTTGTCTGAGTACCGCCCCAGCCACTTTCCAACACTTGGTGAATGACATCTTCAGGGATCTCCTAGATACATTCATGGTAATTTATTTGGATGATATTCTAATTTTATCTAACTCCACAGAGGAACATCATGGACATGTGAGAATGGTCTTGGAACGTCTAAGACAAAATCATCTTTACATCAAACTTGAAAAGTGTGAATTCCATAGGACCGAAATTCAATTTCTGGGGTATGTACTGTCTACACAAGGAATTAGTATGGATGGAAGCAAAACCCAAGCCATCAAGGATTGGCCAAGTCCTAGAAATGTGAAGGAGGTACAGCGCTTCATCGGGTTTGCCAACTTCTATAGACGTTTCATTAGAAATTTCTCTGAGGTAGTGTCACCTATCACTCAACTTACCCGGAAAGAGTCTAGGTTTTCCTGGACTCCCCAAGCCCAGGAAGCATTTTCCCGTCTAAAAGATAAATTTACCACTGCACCTATCCTAGTACATCCCAACCCCGAGCTTGCCTTCATAATAGAGGTGGATGCTTCAGACTGTGCCGTTGGAGCTATACTCTCTCAGAGAACAGGTGAGAAGAATGTCTTGCATCCCTGTGCCTTCTTTTCCCAGCAGTTGTCTTCGGCTGAGAGGAACTACGATGTGGGCAATAGAGAGTTGTTGGCCATTATTGCCGCCTTCAAAGAATGGAGACACCTTCTTCAGGGAGCTGCACAGCAAATAGTCGTCCTGACAGACCATCGTAACCTTGAGTTTATCAGGTCGGCTAAGTGCCTGACTCCTCGCCAGGCTCGCTGGAATCTTTTCTTAAACCAATTTAATTTTATCATCTCTTATAGACCAGGATCGCGCAATGGAAAGGCTGATGCACTCTCTAGGATTTACTCAGCAGAGACACGTCCAATTACTCCTCCTAAGACTATTCTTCCTGACTCTACATTCCTAGGAGTAATTCATAATCAAGACCTACTTAAGGACATCAAGGAAGCATACCATGCGGATTCCTTTTTGGCACAACCCCAAGGGACGTAAGTCTTGTCTTTAAGAATGGTGTGTGGATTCAGGGACAACGTCTGTATATTCCTGAAACAGTCAGATTAAGAGTATTGCAACTCATTCACGATTCCAAGATAGCTGGGCATAGAGGAATTCTGAAGACACAGGAATTTCTTTCTCGTTTCTTTTGGTGGCCCACTTGCAGGAAGGATGTTTTGAATTATGTCACTTCATGTGAGGTCTGTGCAAGATGCAAAACACCTCGCTCCTCACCAACTGGTCTGTTACAGCCTCTTCCCACCCCGTCCCGCCCGTGGGGATCCATTTCTATGGACTTCATTGTGGAGTTACCAACCTCTCAGGGGAAGAACACCATTCTAGTGGTGGTTGACCGTCTAACAAAGGCAGCTCATTTTATCCCTTGTGTCGGCTTACCCACTGCAAAACAGACATCAGATTTGATGATTAAAGATGTGTTTCGCTTACATGGAGTACCGGATGAGGTTATTTCGGATCGAGGGGTGCAATTCACTTCTAGGTTTTGGCAAAATTTCTGTGCAGCATTGGACATTAAAGTAAACCTTTCTTCTGCTTTTCATCCCCAGACTAATGGACAGACCGAACGAACCAATCAAACCCCGGAGCAGTATCTCCGCTGCTTTATCTGCCACCTACAGGATGATTGGGTGGATCTACTTCCATTAGCTGAGTTCTCGTATAACAACTCTCAGAGTGCCTCCACTAAACAGTCTCCTTTTTACTCTAATCTAGGTTATCATCCTAACATTCTACCACGATTTCCCATAGAAACGCCTTTACCAGCAGTGGCTGAAAGAATCACGTCTTTACAGAAGAATATGGATCTTCTAAAGGAAAATCTGGAATCGGCTCAAGAAAGGTACAAGAAAGCAGCAGATAAATTTCGTAAACCTGCACCAGCTTTCAAGGTAGGAGACTTGGTCTGGCTGTCAACCAGAAATCTTAAGTTAAGGATTCCATCGTCTAAGTTGGGACATAAGTACATTGGACCCTATAAAATCAGTAAAATTATAAGTGCCGTTGCTTGTCGTCTTCAACTGCCCAGAACTATGAGAATCCACCCTGTCTTTCATGTATCCCTACTAAAGGCTGCGACACCCAATACGTTTCCTGGACGTTCCTCTCCTTGCCCTGACCCAGTGCTAGTCGATGGTCAGGAAGAATTTGTGGTGGAAAGGATTTTAGATTCCAGGTTGTATAGAAATCAGTTACAATATCTGATTAAATGGCAGGGCTACCCAGTGGAGGACAACTCATGGGAACCGGTCAATAACGTTAATGCTCCTCGCTTGCTCCGTCAGTTTCATCAGAGGTACCCACACAAGCCTGGTCTGAGGTCATCCGGAGGTTGTCCTTAGGGGGAGTAATGTAAGGTTCTATGTATATATTCCTGAAACTCAGTTTGTTCGTCAGCCATTTTACTTTCTGTCTTGCTGCAGCTATCTTGCCCTCAGTCAAAATGGAGTTTCCAGCTTGCATGTTCCCACCCTGATTCTCTCCTTTGCTTCTTAAGCAGCCACAGCTGAGCAATCAGTGCTTCAGAATCTAGCCTGCAGTGAACCTGTGACTTGACTCCTGTAAGCCTTGGACCTTGTACTCCAGCTATTCCTACTGAGGAACTCTGAAGCACTTGTGGACTCTGAACCCTGCTCTTTGAAAGACCCACGTTTGCATGGACTTACGGTAACAGAGAAGAAGATCCTGAATCTGTATTGGAGAGTGATTGCTGAGCTTGGATTACTCTGGCCTGCTGTGTCTCCTGTTTCTGTGTCTGCAAACTGTGTGACTATTTCTGCCAACTTGTATGAAGTAATACAGGACTTTTCTATATCAAACCTGTGACTCCTGTGTTTTCATCGCACCCAAGCACAAGACGCTATATGAACTGTACTACATACATTACAGCCGTGTAAACGAACCACGTGCTGAAGGAACAACGGCACCAATTCAGAGGAGGAAGGCAACTTAGGTAATGGCACAAGATGTATCATCTTGGAAAACCTATCACAAATCACCCAGATGGCGGTCATTCTCTGAGAAACAGGAAGGTCGGAAATGAAATCCATAGAGATATGGGTCCATGGTCTCTTGGGCACAGGCAATGGCATCAACAAACCACTAGAGCGAGAGCAAGGCTTGGAGCGAGAGCAAGTCCCGCAGGACTGCACAAATTCCCTGACATCACGAGACAAGGTAGGCCACCAAAAGGACCGACTAACCAAGTCTCTGGTACCAAAAATTCCGGGATGCCCAGCCAACGCGGAACAATGAATCTCAGACATCACACTCTTTTTCCACTGGTCCGGGACAAACAATTTTCCAACAGGGCAGCGCTCGGGCCTATCCTCCTGACACCCCTCCAGAGCAAGTCTCAAATTAGGTGAGATGGCGGAAAGAACTACACCCTCTTTCAAAATAACAGAAGGATCAGATAACTCAGGAGAGTCCGCAAGGAAGCTCCTCGAGAGGGCATCCGCCTTAACATTCTTAGTGCCAGGAAGAAAGGAAACCACAAAATTAAAACGTGTGAAAAACAAGGCCCACCTGGCCTGTCTAGGATTGAGTCGCTTGGCAGATTCCAGATAAACCAGATTCTTATGGTCAGTAAGGACCACCACCTGATGTTTGACTCCCTCCAGCCAATGTCTCCACTCTTCAAAAGCCCACTTCATGGCCAACAACTCCCGATTACCCACGTCATAATTACGTTCAGTAGGAGAACATTTTGAGAGAAAAAGGCACAAGGGTTACTTTTAGAGGTCTCTGGATCTTTTTGGGACAAAACGGCACCTGCCCCAATTTCAGAGGCATCAACCTCCACCTGAAATGGCAGAGAAACATCAGGCTGCCGTTAAAACAGGAGCAGAAGTGAATCTCTGCTTAAGTTACTGAAATGCAGAGACTGCCTCAGGAGGCCAATTCACCACATCAGAACCCTTTTTGGTCAAATCAGTTAATGGTTTAACAATAACCGAGAAATTACCAATAAATTTACGATAAAAATTGGCAAAACCCAAAAATCTTTGAAGAGCCTTTAATGAAGTAGGTTGGACCCAATCACAGATGGCCTGAACCTTGACCGGGTCCATTTCAATAACAGATGGGGACAAAATGAATCCCAGAAATGAGATCCTCTGTACGCCAAAAAGACACTTTGATCCCTTCACATACAGAGCATTCTCTCTCAAAATCTGGAACACAGTCCGAACATGTTTCACATGAGAGTCCCAGTCATTAGAAAAATCAAGATATCATCCAAATAAACAATCAGAAATTTATCCACAAAATCCCTGAAAATGTCATTCATGAAGGACTGGAAGACAGAAGGAGCATTAGTGAGCCCAAAGGGCATCACAAGGTACTCAAAATGCCCCTCCGGGGTATTGAATGCCGTCTTCCATTCATCCCGTGCTTAATGCGAATAAGGTTATATGCCCCCCTGAGGTCAAGCTTGGTAAACCAAGTAGCGTTTTTCACCCTGGAAAACAGGTCAGAAATCAAGGGTAACGGGTATTGATATTTCACAGTAATATTGTTCAAAAGACGATAATCAATACACGGCCTTAATGAACCATCCTTTTTGGCCACAAAGAAAAAACCGGCACCTAAGGGTGAAGAGGATGGTCTGATATGACCCTTCTCCAATGACTCCTTGATATAAGACCTCATAGCGTCATGTTCAGGTACAGACAAGTTAAAAAGGCGACCTTTAGGGAATTTACTACCAGGCACTAATTCAATAGCGCAGTCATAGCTCTTATGGGGAGGCAAGGATGCAGATTTACTTTCGCTAAATACATCAGAAAAATCAATCAAAAAGTCACGAACATCCTGAGCCTGGGGGGGAGGCAGAAAAAACAGGAGTGTTGGTATTAACACATTGGCAGCCCCAACTGGTTACAGACACAGATTTCCAATCCAAAACAGGATTATGAGACTGTAACCAAGGGAAACCCAGTACGATAATATCATGCAGATTATACAGAACCAAAAATTTGCAGCACTCTTGATGATCAGGTTCAACCATCATTATCACCTGAGTAGAGAACTGAGGTTTATTCTCAGCCAAAGGGGTAGAATCGATCCCCAGTAGGGGAATAGACTTCTGTAGGGGTATCAAGGGAAACCCACACTGTTTAGCAAAATCATAATCCATCAGGTTAATAGCTGCTCCAGAATCAACAAAAGCCTGAGCAGAAAATGAGGACAGAGAGCATATCAGAGTGACAGTTAATAAAAACTTAGTCTGAACACTACCCAAGACAACTGAGCGTGCAAAACGTCTTCCCCGCTTAGGGCAGACTGAAATAGCATGAGAGGCATCACCACAGTAGAAACATAACCCATTGCGCTTTCGAAACTCATGACGCTGTGCCCCAGACACCACTCTATCACACTGCATGGATTCAGAAGCAGGTTCACAAGGCAACACTATTCCACGCATACTTCTCCGCTCACGCAAACGTCTGTCAATTTGAATCGCTAATGACATAGAATCATTGAGACCAGAGGGGACAGGGAATCCCACCATAACATCCTTTACATTATCTGACAGACCCTTCCGAAAAAGGGCCGCCAAAGCGTCGTCATTCCACTTGGTCAGGATTGCCCACCTACGGAATCTCTGACAGTATAACTCAGCGTCATCAAGCCCTGATTTAATGCCAACAAGGCTTTTTCAGACATTTGACATTAGGCTCATCGTACAATAACCCAAAGCCTGAAAGCCTGAAAAAATGCATCAACATCACTCAAAACAGGATCCCCAGGTGTCAGGGAAAAAGCCTAATCCTGAGGATCGCCGCGCAGGAGAGAGATGACAATTTGAACCTGCTGCGCTGCGTTCCCTGAGGACTTAGATTTCAAGGCAAAAAACAATTTACAATTATTTTTGAAATTCTGAAACTTAGCTCGATCCCCTAAAAACAAATCTGGCATGGGAATCCTAGGTTCCACAACAGGCAACCTAGCAAGATATGCAGCAATACTCTGAACCTCAGTGGCAAGCTGATCCACACGGCCAGACAACTGTGCAAACTCCATTGAGAGAAAAAATCCTCCCAGCACCCAGAGATACAGAGGGAAAAAAAAAAAAATGCAACAAACAGAAAAATATCTCTGACAACTCTGACAACCGTTTTTTCTTTCACAAATTTTTTCCCTTCTGTGAGTACCATACAATTTTAAATTTTGGGCCGGTGATACTGTTATGTTTCGGTTGCTGAGGAGTGCAGGCAAAAAAGGCAATACACCAGAGCAGTTGGAATCTATGAGATTGCAGTACCCTGACTAACCACAACAACTAGAGGCAGCCGTGGAGCGTTCCTACGTTGGTCCTAGACGCCTCGTCACAGCCTGAGAAACTAACTACACCTAAAGATAGAAATAGGAAAGCTATCTGCCCCGGAGCAGAACCCCAAAGATAATAGAAAGCCCCCAAACATGTAATGGCGGTTAGACAAGAAGAAATACTGACACAGACAGAAAATAGTATGAGCAAACGTTGGGGCCCAAACTAAATAGAAAAGGATAGGAAGGGTACTTACTGCAATCCCAGAAAACCCTGAAAAGCACCAACTCTACTAATTTCAAAAACACCTGAGATCACACGACCTCTACCACCTAAATTAGTTCTCTGGTGTAACAAAATCAAAACAGCAGCCACTGAAAAAACTGGAAAAAGCAAAAGTACAAACATCAGTGGCTGAACTAAACTGAGAGGGCAACAGCCCCCGGAGGGGACCCTGAAGGCCCCCACAGAAGTGCAGGACAAAATGCAAAAATAAAGCACAAAAACAAAAAGAAGAAAATGTCTTATCTGTTAGCAGGAGATGCAGACACGACACAGCAGGCTACAAGGGAAACAGGAATCAAGGATAGAGACCAGAACAATTGATCACCGGCAACCCTGATGGGAAGGTGACTCCCTTATATAAGACCAGTCAGTAACACCTGATTCCCAATCCTCACAATCTTCACAATCTTCACTGGACAGACCAGTACCGCTTGTAACCACCAGAGGGAGCCTCTGCTCAGAACTCATCTCAAGCCCATTCACAACAGGCGTCCATCACACATGCCATTGCCTTCCTATTATGCGGCCTTTGACTCTATTCCTAGCAAACCCTGTATATGGTACGATCACGAGGTAGCATTGTGCACCACATAAAAAAGTTTTGAAGTAGTTCCTGCATGTATTCTATTGAGCGGCAATGGGCATCTCTGTTCCATCCTCATACCCTCTCTCTGCTATGTAACACTTCCTCTGCAGCTGTAATTGATGTGAATACAGACGGTAAAGCCTCATGCTTGCGTTGACTCTGTCTGTGTCAATGATGTCTGCCGCGTAAATTACAAGTGTGGTGGCCATGAGCACGGTGTGGAGATGCCCATTGGACCTGACAACACACAGGAGAGTACAGACAAGGACAACTTCAAAGATTTTTTCTATAAGGTATGCAGCGCTGTCAGGGGGACATATAGGGATTGTTAGGAATAGATTACAAGGCAGAAGAACTGGGTGGCTACAACTTTTATTGAGAAAACCTATTGCCAGGTTCTCCTTAAAAGGAGTCAAAAACAGTCAAATACATTCTTGCTGGAAGTGACTGACAATCAATTTTAAAAGATGAGTTTGTAAACGATATTATTTTATTTATTACCCTTACTTATATAGCACCATCATATTCCAGTATGTCTTTGTGTGGGAAGAAATCGGAGAACCCGGAAGAAACATAGGAAGAAAATAAAAACTTTTTGCACATGATGTCATTGGTGGGATTTGAACTCAGGACACAAGCGCTGTAGCAGTGCTAAATTTATAAAAATATGAGGCTATTGAATTCGGGTCATGAAACCTGCAACTAGTCTGGACACTGTGGTCTGTGGTCCAGGGAGAAAAACTACAAAGAAAACCCACAGACCATCTACTAGACAACAGGCACTGAACAGATATGAGCATCTATCATCAAAACTGTCATACATGTGAGTCGCACACCAGGGCCGTGGGGTACTCGGCATCGAGCCCGTTCACTTCTAAGGGGGATGTCACGGCGACACAGCTCGGTCCGTGGCCCTGGGCGCTCACTGAAAAAGGGGGATATTTACAGGGGATTAAAGTGTTTGTAGAATGTTCATGACGCCACCTGTGGTGCTGGTCAGGGTGACCAGCGCTGCTGTATAGGTCCACTGAAGGGATGGTATTGGGCAGCAAGGTGTTAAGCCTTCCACAGGTAAGGCTGGGTTCCTTCAGGGTAGATAAGTGTGTAAGGGTGCCAGACGGAGGAGAATCCGACAGTAAAAGTAATAATGTGAACACACACACGAAAGTCTCTTTCTGTACCTTTACTGATGGAGTTGCAGGCACATCCCGGGATACTGGCAGGGTGAAGGATGCACGTCCAGTTCTTTCCACTGAGTAGGTATAGGGCCTCCTTACTTCTATAATGTGAGTCTCTGACCTGTGTGAAACTAGGTCTGAGTCTGTCTGCAACTCTACGCCCGGCTGACCTTGTGGTAGGGCCTTCTCTTGGAAAAACACAGTCTCTAATGGCGGATCCTGCCAGACTCCTGTCTTCCTGACCCAGTTACATATCAACACTTATGGGCCCCTGCGACTTGTAGTCCCGCAGGGTCTCCGGTATCTCCTACTGGTCGTGAAGAATCCAGCAAGCTCGGACCTGGTGTCCGGTTAATCAGAGTAGAGGTAAGCTATCAATGCTATTTCCACCTCTGTCACTCTCACTTCTTATCCACTCGCCTTTCGTCCTACTCGACCCTCACACTATCACACATTGGCAGTAGGTGGCTGCTTCTTCTCTTTCTTCACCGCTCTCTTAGCGTCGGCACGCTTACTCACTGAACTGAACTCGGTTGACTCAGTTCTGACTAGGCTGGTGTCATGTGTGCATTGCCACGAAGATCGTCGCGGTTGCACATTTTGACTTCTCACAGCTGAGCTGCTGTTTCTTTGTGTTTGGCAGCTAGGGAGTTAATTCTGTCTGTGCTCGGTGCTGGGACTGGGTGCAGTTTCTCCCGGCTGCAATTGATTATTTGTTGATTGGTTTCCTTTAAATTCCTGGCTGTCTGCTTGGGGAGTTGCCAGTGAAACCTTCATGCAGACCACAGATAGGAATGAATCTGTATAGACTTTAGTTGTGAGCTCCTTAGTTGTTCTAAGCTCAACTTGGTTAGAGTTTATTTCCCAGACCATTTATGTTCCTTTGGTGTTTGAGTGTGTATGCAAGCGAGTGTTATCCTGTCTGTCTTATATGTCTAATCTGTGTATTTAGCTAAGATCAGCCCATATCCCTTTGGTGGTAGTCAGGATCCTTCTTAGGACTGATTACAGGGTTCAGGGTCTGATAGGAGACAGGGTTAGGTTGGAGACTTGGACCTCTGAACCATTATCAGTACCTCCAAGGTGAGGGATTAGTTAGGACCCCAGTTTAAGGTCAGGTTAGATCCCGGTCCACCTCTTTCCTGTTTCAGCTCATCAAGTCCTCAAGATTAACCCTGAGTTCAGCAGATATCGTGTCAGGTAAATCTATTCTATACTTACATGCTGATGTTGCTATACTACTTGTTGTATAGAGTGTTGTTCCTGTATTAATAGTTTACTGACATTGTATACATATCATTAGACAGCGTGACATTTTCACTGGCCACTAAAAATTATCTCCAGTTACCATGGATCCAGTAGCCCAGCTGGCTCTGCAGTTGCAGGGATTATCCATGGAACTGACGGACATTAAGTCCAAAGTTTTGTCTCCCCTGGAGCAAACCAGAGTTGAACCTAAAGTAGCTCTCCCGGACAGGTTCACTGGTGGGCGAGACAAATTTTTCACCTTCCGGGAGGCATGTAAATTGTATTTTCGGCTTCGGCCTCGATCATCAGGGAGTGATGAGCAGAGAGTGGGAATTGTTATCTCACTTCTGCAAGGGGACCCTCAATCCTGGGCATTTTCCCTTCCTCCGGGATCCCCGGCTCTACAGTCTGTAGATCAATTTTTTACTGCCCTGGGATTGGTATATGATGACCCAGATCGGGTCTCTCTTGCTGAGACAAAATTACGTAAGATACAGCAGGGAGATCGTCCGGCAGAGGAATTTGCTTCTGAGTTTCGTAGATGGGCCACAGATACTCAGTGGAATGACCCAGCTCTTAGGAGCCAGTTTTGTCATGGGCTTTCTGATAAATTAAAAGACGTTTTGGCTCAGTATGAGTCTCCTCCTTCTCTGGAGGCTGCTATGGCCTTAGCTATCCGTACTGATAGACGGCTTCGGGAGAGGGGTGAGGTAACCCCACTCCCTGTTGTTTCTCCACCTACCACTAAAGTCCCTTATGTTGAGGTTCCCCTTGTCTGTTCGGATGAGCCTATGCAGTTGGGAGGGACATCATTTCGTAGGAGGGGATTGGCGGTACGCCGCAGGACTAGAAGATGTTTTTTCTGCGGGAAAGAGGGACATTTTGTTGGAGAATGTCCATCCCGTGCCTTGTTGAGCCAAAAGTCGCCGGAAAACTGTTATCCCAGGTTGTGTGGTGGACGACAACCTGGGAGTATGTATTTCATCCGCCAGTTCTTCTCAGTTCCTGGTACCAGTGGAGGTGGTAGTTGGTACGAGAGTGGAGAGATTGTCTGTTCTTCTTGATAGTGGTTCCGGGGCTAACCTGGTTGACGCTCAGTTTGCTCAGGCTCAAGGTATGCATCTGAGTGTATTGGTCAAACCGATCCCTATATTCTCCATTGACGCCAGGCCTCTCGGCCAAGGTAGCTTTGTTCATGAGGTTCATAACATTGACCTTCGGGTAGGGGCAATACATAGGGAACAATTATCTTGTTTTGTGTTGGAGGGTCTACCTACTCCCATTGTGTTGGGACTTCCTTGGTTGGTTAAACATAACCCTGTGATTAATTGGCAGTCCAGAGAAATAAGCCAATGGGGTGAGTTTTGCAAAAGCAACTGCATGAACACAGTCATCAGTGCGGTCGTGCCTAGTACATTGCCTCCTTTTTTGGAGGATTTTGGGGATGTTTTCTTTGAGGAGGGGTGTCAGGAGTTGCCTCCTCATCGCGTGTATGACTGCTCTATTAATCTCCTTCCTGATGCTAAGTTGCCTAAAGCTAGGTTGTATAATCTTTCTGGTCCTGAGAGGCAGGCTATGAAAGATTATATTTCTGAAAGTCTGGCCAAAGGGCATATTAGACCTTCATCTTCCCCAGTAGCCGCGGGGTTCTTCTTTGTGAAGAAGATGGAGGCCTACGCCCTTGCTTGGATTTCCGCGAACTTAATCGGATTACTGTTCGAGATCCGTATCCACTCCCTCTTATTCCTGATCTCTTCAATCAAATTGTTGGCGCCAAATGGTTCTCTAAATTGGATCTCAGGGGGGCGTATAATCTGATTAGGATAAAAGAGGGGGATGAGTGGAAAACGGCGTTTAACACGCCGGAGGGACATTATGAGAACCTAGTCATGCCTTTTGGTCTGACTACTGCACCAGCAGTATTCCAACATTTTGTTAATGACATTTTTCGTCACCTTGTGGGGCTGTTTGTGGTTGTATATTTGGACGACATTTTAATTTACTCGCCAGATCTTGTGTCTCATCAGGAGCATGTGAGACAGGTGTTGCAGATCTTGCAAGACAATAAACTATACGCCAAACTGGAGAAGTGTGTATTTGCCGTACAGGAACTTCAGTTTTTGGGTTTTTTGGTGTCAGCCTCCGGTTTCCGTATGGACCCTGAAAAGGTGAGAGCAGTGCTTGAATGGGATCAGCCAGGGGATCTTAAGGCTCTGCAGCGTTTTTTGGGGTTTGCTAACTACTACCGGAAATTTATTTGTAATTTCTCATCTGTCGTCAAACCTCTCACTGACATGACAAGAAAAGGGACGGATTTTTCTAAATGGTCGGACAAAGCTTGCCAAGCCTTTTCCTCTTTGAAGAAATGTTTTGCTTCGGCACCCGTTCTCATCCAACCAGATGCATCTCAGCCGTTCATTGTGGAGGTGGATGCGTCTGACGTAGGGGTGGGTGCTATATTGTCCCAGGGTCCGTCCCCTGGTAAATGGCATCCGTGCTGTTATGTTACGGTAGCTGAGGAGTGCAGGTAAAAAAGGAAATACACCAGAGCAGTTGGAATCTATGAGATTGCAGTACCCTGACTAACCACCGCAACTAGAGGCAGCCGTGGAGCGTTCCTACGTTGGTCCTAGACGCCTCGTCACAGCCTGAGAAACTAACTACACCTAAAGATAAAAATAGGAAAGCTATCTGCCCCGGAGCAGAACCCCAAAGATAATAGAAAGCCCCCAAACATGTAATGGCGGTTAGACAAGAGGAAATACTGACACAGAAAGAAAATAGTATGAGCAAACGCTGGGGCCCAAACTATCTAAATAGAAAAGGACAGGAAGGGTACTTACTGCAATCTCAGAAAACCTGAAAAAACACCAACTCTACTAATTTCAAAATCACCTGAGATCACACGACCTCTACCACCTAAATTAGTTCTCTGGTGTAACAAAATAAAAACAGCAGCCACTGAAAAAAAACTGGAAAAAGCAAAAGTACAAAACACAGTGGCTGGACTAAACTGAGAGGGCAAAAGCCCCCGGAGGGGACCCTGAAGGCCCCCACAGAAGTGCAGGACAAAATGCAAAAATATAGCAAAAACACAAAATAAGAAATTGTCTTATCTGATAGCAGGAGATGCAGACACGACACAGCAGGCTACAAGGGAAACTGGAAAGAAGGATTCAGACCAGAACAATTGATCACCGGCAACCCTGATGGGAAAATGACTCCCTTATATAAGACCAATCAGTAACACCTGATTCCCAGTCCTCACAATCCTCACTAGTACCGCTTGTAACCACCAGAGGGAGCCTCTGCTCAGAACTCATCTCAAACCCATTCACAACAGTGTGCGCTTTCTTTTCTAAGAAATTGTCGTCCGCCGAAAGGAATTATGATATCGGCAATAGGGAACTTTTGGCCATTAAGTTAGCTTTTGAAGAATGGCGTCACTTTTTGGAGGGGGCAGTCCACCCGGTTACCGTTATTACTGATCACAAGAACCTGTTGTATTTGGAATCCGCTAAGCGTCTGAATTCCAGACAAGCTCGATGGTCGTTGTTTTTTACCAGGTTTAATTTTGTCGTCACTTATCGCCCGGGGTCTAAGAATATAAAGGCTGATGCCTTGTCTCGCAGTTTCCCAGGGGCCGGGAAAACGGATGACCCGAGTCCTATCCTTCAGGGGGGTGGTAGTGTCGGCTGTATTTTCTGAGCTTGAGGAGGAGGTGTTAGAGGCTCAGGGGGACGCCCCTGCAGGACCTCCAGGGAGACTGTTTGTCCCAAATCTGTTGAGACAAAAGGTTATTGAGGCACATCATAATTCTGCTCTAGCAGGACATCCAGGGAGTAAGGCTACTTTAGATCTCCTTTCTCGCCGGTTTTGGTGGCCTAATGCTAATAAAGATGTTATAACTTTTGTCGCGTCATGTGGGGTGTGTACTCGCTCTAAAACCCCCATACCCGTCCGTCTGGGACCCTTTTACCCTTGAAACTTCCGGAGCGTCCATGGACTCATTTATCTATGGACCTCATTACGGACCTTCATCCGTCGTCAGGGAATACTGTCATACTGGTGGTTGTTGACAGGTTCAGTAAGATGGCACATTTCGTTGCTCTTCCTGCACTCCCTAATGCTAAAACTCTGGCGCAGGTGTTCATTAGGGAGATCGTTAGACTTCATGGGTTGCCTTCTGATGTGGTGTCAGATAGGGGGTCTCAGTTTGTGTCCAAATTTTGGAGGGCATTTTGTTTACGTCGGGGGATGCAATTGTCATTTTCCTCGGCTTTTCATCCGCAGACCAATAGACCAATGGTCAGACAGAGCGTCTGAATCAGAGCTTAGAGACATATCTCCGGTGTTTTGTCTCAGAGAACCAAGAGGACTGGTCTTCTTTCTTGCCTCTGGCAGAGTTCGCTCTTAACAACAGGCGGAGCGAGTCCACTGGTAAGTCCCCGTTTTTTGGGGCATATGGTTTCCATCCCCAGTTTTGTACTTTCAATGGGGGGGGCCCTTCTGGGGTTCCTGAGGAGGAGCGTTTCTCGTCGTCACTTGCTTCTGTGTGGAGAGGTGTATTGAATAATCTGAGTGCGATGGGGAACCGTTACAAACGTATGGCTGATAGGAGGAGAGTTTCTGGTCCAGATCTGAATGTGAACGATCTGGTATGGTTGTCTACCAGGAATATAAAACTTAAAGTGCCCTCCTGGAAACTGGGTCCCAGATTCATCGGGCCGTACAGGATCAGTTCCATAATTAATCCTGTGGCATTTCGTCTGGACCTCCCTCCTACGTTTAAAATTCATAATGTGTTCCACAAGTCATTACTTAAAAGGTATGTGGCACCAGTCATACCGTCACCTCTACCTCCTCCTCCTGTGTTGGTCAATGGTAACTTGGAATTTCAAGTATCAAAGATCATTGACTCACGTCTGAATCGCCGGTCCCTTCAGTACTTGGTGCATTGGAAGGGGTATGGTCCGGAGGAGAGGACGTGGGTCCCTGCGTCTGATGTTAACGCAGATCGTTTGGTTCGGACCTTCCACAGAACTCACCCGGGCAGGCCTGGCCCTAAGGGTCCGGAGGCCCCTCGTAGAAGGGGGGGTACTGTCATGTGTGCATTGCCACGAAGATCGTCGCGGTTGCACATTTTGACTTCTCACAGCTGAGCTGCTGTTTCTTTGTGTTTGGCAGCTAGGGAGTTAATTCTGTCTGTGCTCGGTGCTGGGACTGGGTGCAGTTTCTCCCGGCTGCAATTGATTATTTGTTGATTGGTTTCCTTTAAATTCCTGGCTGTCTGCTTGGGGAGTTGCCAGTGAAACCTTCATGCAGACCACAGATAGGAATGAATCTGTATAGACTTTAGTTGTGAGCTCCTTAGTTGTTCTAAGCTCAACTTGGTTAGAGTTTATTTCCCAGACCATTTATGTTCCTTTGGTGTTTGAGTGTGTATGCAAGCGAGTGTTATCCTGTCTGTCTTATATGTCTAATCTGTGTATTTAGCTAAGATCAGCCCATATCCCTTTGGTGGTAGTCAGGATCCTTCTTAGGACTGATTACAGGGTTCAGGGTCTGATAGGAGACAGGGTTAGGTTGGAGACTTGGACCTCTGAACCATTATCAGTACCTCCAAGGTGAGGGATTAGTTAGGACCCCAGTTTAGGGTCAGGTTAGATCCCGGTCCACCTCTTTCCTGTTTCAGCTCATCAAGTCCTCAAGATTAACCCTGAGTTCAGCAGATATCGTGTCAGGTAAATCTATTCTATACTTACATGCTGATGTTGCTATACTACTTGTTGTATAGAGTGTTGTTCCTGTATTAATAGTTTACTGACATTGTATACATATCATTAGACAGCGTGACAGCTGGAGTGGCTTTCTTTCCACTTGTACTAGCCTCCACACGTTTGAACTAAGCTTGGAGCTGCAGATTTCAGGTTCTTTCAACAACAGATGTTCTCTCTCTTTCTTTCTCTCTCTCTTACTTCCAAGCTCTGCCTGGAGCTGCTATCAGTTTTCTCCGTCTGCCCTGCACCTGGCTTTGCAGACTAACTGATCTGTGCTCGCTCCAAGAGCTAACTCTCTGCTCGCTTCTCTCAAAACAACAACTACTACTACTGCAGCTCAACCTCACTGCTGGAGAACTAATCTCTAAGACTGACTAAAACTCTGTGTCTTCACCATCCTTATATACACTCAAAAAGGCTCCCTCTGGTGGCTCCAGGGATTGGTGAAGATGTGTGTATGCATATTGGGTCCTCTAGTGGTCATTACCTTCGGTGCATCCCTCTGGGAAATGAGATTCCAAGCGCAGCTGGGCTCTACACATGCGACCTCTGGGATCCTCATTTATCAGGTGGATTTGGGTCCAACAGTACCACCCCACTGCATGCTCCGTATACTTCAGTGTAGATGTGGATGCAAGCACAACGCAGCCATCTTTCCATTCAAATGAATGGAGAATGTGTTGCTTGGAAATTTTCTAACAAGAGTCAGGTTATATTTGTATCAAGAAAAAAGAAGGTTTGCTGGACTCACCACATTTGATTAGCGTGTTCTCCATTCATGTATTATGTGGGGCCACTTCATTGCTGGCTTGTTGAACGAAATTCAATGTTTGGGGACTTGCAAACTGATTCCTTACCAGACTCTAATATTAAGAAAGTAATGCACAAATGGGAAAAAATTACTGATTCTAAAATCTTTTCCAGTCAGTTATGAGTGCTATCCAATCATTCAGAGATAATAAAAACATCATTGTTAAAAAATCTAATAAAGTTGGACTTAGGGCTCATACTCACTGGGTGGAAAAAAACGGTCAGTTTTCAGGATGGTCCGATTATGTGCAATTGACATGCGATTTGCATGCGTTTTTTTATATACCCATCTATTGCATTAGCGATTATCATGCCAAAATCGCATCAAATCGCAGCATGCTGCGATTTTTTTCTCACACCAATATCTGATGAGAAAAAAATCGCAAATGAAAACTGACCCATTGACTAACATTGGTCAGATTTGTATCCGATTTTTTTTCATCTGATTTTCATCCGAATTCGGCTCAAGTGAGTATGAGCCCTTAGAGTGATCATGGACAATAGTAGGAACTGTAGGCAAGTTTGCAGCATTTTAGATAGTAATGAAACGAACATTAGAAATAACCCTACAGCGGAATACATTATAACTTTATCCAAAGTATTGGAGGAAGGTGTGAATATGGAAATATTATCTAAAAGAACAGAAGAATATTTAATGCTGCAATGTCCTATGTAATGAGGTGGCGAGGACCCTTATGTACCATCTCTCTCCTTAATGCTGTTCACATGTGTCACATGTGGCACCCTGATGTTTTACTAATGTTTTGCTGTTGTGTGCACTGTAATGTATTTGTCATGTACTGTAATGTGATGTATTGTGCCTTAGCTTAGGGATAGATTAGTAACTAGTGCAGGACCATAGGGGGATTAGAATTAGAATAGAGGGGGCACAGTAGAGATAGAGCATAGAATAGATAGAAGTATTAGTTAGGCACAGGCAGCAAGGAGTTAAGTAATGGGAGGGGCACAGAGCAGAGCAGCACAGAGCAGGGAGATAGGAAAGGCACTTCCTGTTTGGAAGGAGATGCTGGGCAACCACCCAAGGGCAGGATGTATGCAGTGGACAGTAACAAGCTGTAGGGGATAAGTCTGCAGATGGCAGTAAGGGGCCCCCTGACTGGAAAATAGTGCAGTTGGGCACCAGCTCAAAGGAGTCATCCCCAGGAAGGATTCAGAGTCTAAAGGGTATGCCACACTAAACAACATCGCTAATGGGATCGCTAAAAAACGTCACTATTTAGCGATCCCGTTAGCGATGTTGTTGTGTGCGACATCTACCAGCGACGTGGCCCCTGCTGAGATCCTGCTGTGATCTCGCTCGTCGCTGACATCATTCCGGACCCTATTTTATCGTCGGCGCCCCCGCTGGTAAGTATATATCGCTGAGTGTGGCACCTTTTCTTAGCGATTTAGCTGTACTTTTGTACCGCTAAAGTCGTTAAGGAGATCGCTAACCGCGATAGCGTCCTTAACGACATCGCTAAGTTAAGCCGCTATCAGCGATATAGAAACAATCCCGCTAGCGATCGCATTAGTATGCGTCGTTATCGTGATCGCTAGCGGGATTGTTTAGTGTGGCAGTACCTTAAGAACAGGGCGGGAGCAGCTGAGATGGCGTTCCCGGCACCTTTCCCTATTGGAACCGGACAAGGGGCTGACAGAGAACTGGTGATGCTGAAGGTACAGATGGGACACGAACTGTCAAAGATGCTGCCCGGATGCAGGTACAGGGAAGCCAGGTGTTGGACCGGATGGGCCAAGGAGATAGCAGGGATTACCAGGAACAGAGATTGTCCAAGGAAACTGGTGGGACACGGATTGTCCAGGGATATAGTTGAGCATGCCAGGAAAGGGAAACTGATGCAGAAGATAGAGTCTATCCGGATGACAGGGAAAGATAAGATGTCTCTGTTTAATTTGTGCTGCTTGTGTGAAGACTGCAGATAAGAAGATGTCTCTGTGCTTAATTTGTGCTGCCCATGTGATAAATATGCTGCTGTCTAGTAAAGTTAAGCTGTTGGAAAAAATACCTCGTCTCTGAAGTGATTTGCGGAGCCGACATGGCAGCAGCTGAGGGGAATCTGACAGAGCCTGTGAGTGTACTGTGGAGCATGCTGCACATGCAGTACAAGGGACTTTATATTTTCATGTACAAGGTGCCGGGGTGCTCACTGACTGTTGCTTAGTGAACTCGCCCACGACTACCGACCCGTGCCACCTTGTTACATCCTATAATGCCAATCTTTCATGGTCTTCCTAAAACTTCTAAGGAAGTTTTTTCTCCACCCATATGTCCAAAAATATCTGGAATTGGATCTCTTAATAATGAAAGCCTAAATGCTTGGGTTGATGATCACCTGTCACCATTAGTTCATAGAAACCCTGGTTTTCTGAATGACACCGCAGTTGTTTTGAACAATATGGTCAGTATACGGTGATGTGCAGAATACAATATTCTCACCTGTGATATAGTGGATTAATATTTTAGCATCCTACATGTTCTGGTCATAAAAGCATTGGAATATCAATTAAATAAATACAGCAAATATGGTGACAACTTAAAACAAGTACCGTAGTCATAATGGCCACCGAGTTTTTGCTAACACATAATTTTTTTTGTTCAACAATGAATTTTATATGCAGATAAAAGCCGCTCCAATAGCCTCACATTTCTCACCATCCAGCACTACCCTATATGTGGCGTGGTGGGAAGAATTTTTGGTTATTCAAAAAGTAACCCTTTCATGTCTCTTGTTTTTTGGTACGGTCGCTACATGGATGACACCCTGATCCTATGGAGCGGCAACGTGGCGACCATACCGAAATTCATCGGATATTTGGACACCAATGAACTAAATGTGAATTTCACTTTCTGTTATTCAAATAAAAAAATATGTTTTTTGGATATTTTGATGGAAGATGATACAGCCCTCAATGCTATACATACTAATATTAATATGTACCGCAAACCTTTTAGCTGCAATACAACTCTGCTGCCATCCTGAACACACCCATATAATGAATGTATACGAGCATGCAATATTTCTTCTAATCAAAACATTTTAAACAATGAAAGCAATATTATTGCAAGGATATTGAAGGCACATGGATGTAAGAGTAATACTGTAATATCAATAAATCTTTAAAAAAGTTAAGAAAATAAATTATTCCGAACCTTTAAATACAAAAAAATAAAAAAACTAATAGCAGAACAGTAAATAACAACTTAGTGACTTTCATTACACCATATAATCTCCAGTTTAAACAAATTAAATCCATGATAAAAAAAATCTACCAATCTTACATCAGGGAGAAGTTTTTAAAAAAAATCATTGATCAGGGATATCAGATTATGGCTAAATGAGATTTTTCACTAGCAAACCATTTATCTCTTTGTTTGTACATAGATCACAGAAAGCGAGTCCTAAGGTGAATTTTCTCTATGACTAAGGATGTGCAATACACCAGAAACACGTCAGAGGGTTAAAATGGAACTGCACATGTGATTTTTTTTAACAAAGATATCAATAAAGAAAATCCTGTTTTATACTGTATCTCTCCAGGGAGTGCCAATTCCTTCCCCTTGAATTTTCCTGTTATATTTGTATGCTGCTGTATAGTGGGTCCCCAGAATAAATGTTACTGGTGGACCCTCGGCACACAAGTCCGACACTGGCTCAGCCTGTAATGAATAGTCAAGATGTGCCTTTCTGAATAAAATATACAACTAAGGTTCAGAGACTAAAAAATATCCCTTACATAGAGCAGGATGTTTCATTCTTTGATTTGTTCTGATGACACATTGTGATGACAGATAAATGCTCTCTGAGGTATGAGTATAATGCAGAAATATTACTGTAATAGATTAATTGCTCAGTTGGAGGTCTGTGGAAAAGGGTAATAGAAGTGCATTATCCCTATAGTGGTGTTTGTTAACAAATGTAATGGAATTTGCGTAATAAAACCATGTCTCCTGTAGGGTCGTGCCAATTATTTTCTGCCAATAATTTATTATTCTTCCGTCATGAACTTGCTATGAAATCGATATTTTTGCTTGATGCTCTTTTTACTCCTGTTCTTGCCAGTGGCATATTAAATGTCCATTAATTTCCTCAGTGACATAGTAGAAGAGTTGACACAGATCGTGCAGGCGGGGATGTTAGTATGCATACCACTGCTGTGAGTGACTATACATCTTACTGAAAATACAAGAGTGATGGTTCTGTAATATGTGTCTTCCTGGTAGTATGAAGATGACACATTTCTGGAAAGTGAGATCTTCACATACGTGCTGCATGTGGAAGGGGGATCTGCTGTAAAAATGTTAGGTTTTTTGAATGCAGAGAGCTTAACCGAAACTCACAACTTTAATAGAACAGGCAGAGGGGCGAACCATAAGGCTCGTGTAGCGGTATGCAGTGAGGGAAAATTAGCAGATGCCCAAGACTGCAAGACATAGACCCAAATTCAGGACTGTCCCTCTGTATCCAGGACAGTTGGGACTACAGATGATCGGATTGATTCATGGGGCTCTGGTCCATTGTCCAGGACATCATATAGGTGTCTGAACAGGTCCATCCTATTCTGTGTCATGAGGGTGTTGTGTCCCTCTGGAAGACCTGGAGTTAGACGGTCACGTCAGGTAATGAATCCCTGGTCTTATTTAGAGATGGTGTGATTTGTGTACTTTATTAAATGGATTTAGTTTCTTCTGGGGCTGAAAATGTTAACAGACCGTTTCTATGCTGGTCAGAAACAAGTAGCTCCATTTCAGCTGTTTCTGATATGGTCTTTACCTCTTCCTAAATAAACAGGTCAAAACCCTGCAGGTGAAAGATTTGTCTTTCTGTCCTGTGTGTTAAAGCTAAGTGGTTGGAATAGAGTTGTTGTAGAAATGTTCTGTGGTTTGCTGTAGTACGGGTGTGTTTATCTCCTGGTCCCTGTTTCCACTTAGTTTATTCCTCCCTGTCCCTATCCTCCTCCCTATTGTTGGTTAGTGCTTTTGTATGATAGAGGTTGTCTGTTATCTCTGTTTTGCCTCTGTGTCTTGTTTACATTACATTTCTTTCTCATGCCTCATGGTGTGGTGGAGGGGCCAGAACAGGGTTTAACGGGAGCATAGTAAGCTTGGAGCCTTCTACCTTCAAGAGTACACCTGGGACAGGGATAATTAAGGTTCTTGTTCCAGGGACAGTTTGAGGCCCCCCTTCTTTACAGAAGACCGTCACCGCATGACACCCTTATCTATTTTGACACAAGGTAAGGTTTTAATACAAGAGAAAGGACAGGACCATCCTGATAGCTGTTTGAACAGGACCCTGTCCTGCCCTGCCCTTATCTACATTGAATTCGGCTGACACAGGGTAAGGTTTTATAAAATACTATAGACAGGATAGGACTGTCCTGATTGGGTACACCTTGTCACGATGGAATGGCTTTTACACTTTTTTGATCAAAATAGTATAAACTAAGTACCCTATGCTATTTACATGTACTATTACTGTGACAAGTACAAGCTGCACTGATGGCATAAAATCATCCAATAAGTGTGACAAGTAGAAGCTGTACTGATGACTAAACTCATCCAGCAACTAGTGGGGATAAAGTGGCTACAAGAGACAGGGAGTGGGCAGCACATTCCCAGGGGGACTCTGGGAAGAGTTAGTGTGTGTATGTGTTCTGTATGAAGAAGCAGTTTCAGAGAAAGACTCCTGTGTATACTGAACGAAGTCAAGCCGTAGAGGCAAGCCAGTTCAGATAATCTAAACAAAAAGAAAAAAATAAGTATGCAAATGCAGGTATCACCTAATAATTAAATTTTATTAAATATATAACAAGCCAAAAAACTTATTTAAAAAGCCCATGGCTGTAGAATCAAACCATACAACCCATAATGGGGTTGGGGTAATTCTTAGCTAATCAGAGATGTGTTGTCATGATCTCACCAGGGGATGGTCATTGGACGGCACGACACACACACAACGGGATGGAAATGGGGAGAGGAAGGCCCTAACGATAGGGAAAGATGGACGGGACACCTCCTGGGCTCCAACCTGAGCCTGTCAATACAGTTCCCTAACGCCCTAAGCGGGTCCTTCCCCTGCCGCCACCATGAACCTCGTCCCTCGCTGTTACCATGCACTGCCATGGCTAGTGCACTGGCCTCACCACTGCAGATGGTACAACACGGGGTAGTGACAAGCACAAGACAGACAAGATTAAAAAATCACACTTAGCTTCCAGACTCTGCAGCCTAACTCCACACCACAGAGGACACAGAAACAGGACTCCAAACTCCAGAAGTAGCCGACATCAGAGAGCTGCAACTGCACGGCTGGTCTCCATAGACTAACTCTATCACCAACAGTGAGCTGATGCATAAGGTGACCATTTAAATGATGGTAGGTGTAGTCACCACCCACATCAGCTGACCTAGCAACTCTGCAGTTGCAGCAATCTGCCAGCAAGGGAAACTGACATTAGCCCCCACTGGAAAAAAGCTACATTTAAATCAAAGTCGAACCAGAGCTGACACGAATCCAAAAATGGTTTGTGACATGTGTATAAAATATTAACAAACACAGAGGCACATAATACACTTATTGTAACATAAACCAAATAACATCAATAGTACCATACTAAATTAAATAAATCCCACCCAAATGCCAAAAGATGGGCATGGGCAGACAATGTGTTGCCAGCACAATACACATGATCAATTCAAATGAAGTGAAAGTAATTCCATGAAAATGAGGTAAAAAGATAAACTCTATATTGCATAAAGCTGAAAAACTAAATAAATCCAAAAAAGATTATAGGCAAAAAGTCCAAAAGGCAATGGAATAAGAAAGTGCTATACTTAAAGGGAACCTGTCATCAGTTTTGGCCGATATATATGTCACCTTTCAGTGCTGATACACAAGTATATCTGCCCCCAACCCGACCTGGAAGAGAAGAAAAATAACTTTTATTATACTCACCTGCGGGGTGGTCCGGTCTGAGGGGTGTCACTCTTCTTGGTCCGGCGCCTTCCATCTTCTTGCAATGCTGTCTTCCTTCTTCTTCGTGTGGATGACGAGTCCCTGCGTCATCCACACAGCTTGCTCGGAATCGCGCTCCTGCACAGGGGTACTTCTCTGCCCTGTTGAGGGCTGAGCAAAGTACTGCAGTGCGCAGGCGCTGGCCTCTCTGACCTTTCCCGGCACCTGTGCACTCCAGTACTTTGCTCTGCCCTCAGCAGGGCAGAGATGTACGCCTGCGCAGGAGCACAACACAAAGCAAGCAAGGGGCCAGCATTGCATGAAGATGAGAGGTGCCGGACCAGGAACAGTGACAACCCTCGGACCGGACCGCCCCACAGGTGAGAAGAATAAAAGTTATTTTTCTACTTTTACAGGTCGGGTTGAGGGACGATATACAGCATTATAAAGATATATTAGTCCTGAAAGGTGATGGCCGTAACTTTTATTGGCCAAAACTGATGACAGGTTTTTAATAGTCCATGATTGAATACCCCTTTGTACACAAGCCTGGTTAAGGCCGGTTTCACATGTCCTAATATTTCCGGCACTGGAAAAAAACGGTATCTGAGATGTCAGTGTCCGTGTGTCTGTGTGTTTGTTTGTGTAATACTTGCAACACACATGTGGGAATGGTGTGCTGCCCGTGTGCCGCATCAGTTACACAGGGTGAGTGCCATGGAAGCAGCGGTTCAATAAGCACTGCGCAAGTAGAGGAGAATGATGAGAGTTATATTCAAGTGATTACAGCGACAGCAGGCAGCAGCTGATGGGACTATTATTCCCATCAGCCTATACCTGCTGCCACTAATACCAGTGAGAGCAGGTGGCGGCTGATGGGAGTATTCATCACCCGTCGACTGCGCAATGTCACGCTGTAGCACTGCAGGTAAATGTAGAGTAATGAAAACTCCACTAGATGGCAGCAGATTGGAGAGAGGGCTGAAATCATGCTCAGAGTGGACCAGCAGAACAGCAGCGAGGCTACCACAGGTGGCAGCAGAATAGTTAGACAAGCCGGGTCGATACCAGAGAGTAGTGTAGTACCAAGGGGAATCCTAAAGACAGAGTCAGAGGAGCGCCAAAAGGTCAATAATGGTCTGTAACAGAAGTACCAGAAGGAATAGACAGAATCAGGTCAGAGCCAAAGCAGAGTCGAGTACCTGGGATTCCAAACACGCAGGGACACACAGAGTGGGGACCGGTAGGAGAGGAGTGCACAGACACGGGCAAAGTCAGCTAAACGCAGCAGGACAAATCAGGGTCTCACTAGAAACAGCTACACACGCCGTAGGCAGCAAAGTATAACTGGCAAGGCCTGCAGGATGCAGCGCAGAGAAATGGCAGACCTGAAACGAGGCAGAGAAAGTTAACCCCTGACATGACCAGACCGGGAAAGGAGAGACAAAACCCAAAACCCGGTCTGGATCATGACAGTACCCTCCTCTCAAGAGGGCCACTGGATCCCCAGGTTTCCCAGGGTAGCGTGCATGAAAATCCCGAACCAACCGATCAGCATGGACTGATCGCGCCAGGACCCAAGATCGATCCTCAGGACCGTAACCCCGCCAATGTACCAAGTCCTGAAACGAACTGTGAACCATCCGAGAATCGACAATGCGCTCAATGTCATACTCAGTTTGTCCATCCACAGAAACAGGAGGCGGAGGGGATGGAGACCCAGCAGAGGAAGGTACAAATGATTTAAAAAGGGACTTATGGAGCACACTGGGGATATGAAGCGACGGAGGTAAGCGTAAACGAAATGCAACTGGGTTGACAACCTCAATGATCTCGTAAAGACCAATAAACTTGAGATCCAGCTTAACGGAAGGAAGTTTCAGATGTATGTTCTTGGTAGACAACCACACTTTATCTCCTACTAGAAACATAGGTCCTACAGATCGTCGCTTATCAGCAAATGTTTCTGTTTGCCCTGAGCCATTCCAATGTTCTTCTTGACCTCTCTCCAAACCTCCCCCAACTGTTGAACCACAGAATCAGCCCCTGGACACCCCGAATCCAGCCTGGAAAATTCACCAAAATGGGGGTGAAAACCGTAGTTACGGAAAAACGGAGAGGTGCCAGTGGACTTATTAACCTGATAATTAATTGTGAACTCAGCCACGGGTAATGAGGAGCACCAATTATCCTGCTGGGACGTGGCAAGACATCGCAAAATCTGTTCTAGTGACTGATTGGTCCTCTCCGTCTGATCGTTGGTCTCGGGATAGTAGGCAGAGGAGGAAGTCAAGCTAATACCCAATCTCTTGCAAAATGCCCTCCAAAATTTGGACATGAATTGCACCACTCTGTCAGACACCAAATTCAGAGGCATGCCATGCAACCACACAACGTGCTCAATAAACAACTTAGTGTTTCAGCGTTAGGTAGTCCTGCCAAAGGAACAAAATGCGCCTGTTTGCTGAATCTGTCAACCACTACCCAGACCACTGTTTTGCCATTGTAAAGAGGAAGATCAGTGATAAAATCCATGGACAAATGAGTCCAAGGTCTATCCGGAATTGGCAATGGCACCAATTCCCTAGTCGGTTATGGGAGACTTTAGCACGAGCACATGTATCACAAGCAGACACAAACACGGCGATGTCAGAAGACATGGAGGACCACCAAAACAGTCTAGTAATAGCACTCCAGGTGGCCGCGACTCCCGGGTGTCCACTGAAACCAGATTCGTGAAACTCCCGAAGCACCCTCAACCGATACTGAACTGGGACGAAGAACTTGTTATCGGGCAATGACGGAGGAGCAAGAGACTGAGCCTCATGAATTTCGAGTTCCAATTCAGAGGACACCCAAGCCACGACCACACCATGCTGAAGAATAGAGGAAGGAGGTTCGGGTGGTGATATTGGATCCAAGCTGTGAGATAAAGCATCGGCCTTGACATTCTTGGAACCAGGCCGAAAGGTGATAGAAAAATAAAAACGTGAAAAAAAGCAACCACCTCACCTGTCTCGGAGTCAAACGTTTGGCAGACTCAATATAACATGCTAGAATTAGGAGGAAACCACTATGGCTAAATAGAGCTGTTAGGGGCACAATAAGTGACAAAAAGGAAGCGTTTAGGGAATTAAAGCAAGTAGGTAGTGATGAGGCATTAAATAAATACAGAAGACTGAATAAATTCTGTAAAAAGCAAATCAAGACAGCAAAGATTGAGGCAGAGAGACTCATTGCCAGAGAAAGTAAAAATAATCCCAAAATATTCTTTAACTACATAAATAGCAAGAAACTAAAAAATGATAGTGTTGGTCCCCTTAAAAATAGTCTGGGTGAAATGGTGGATGAGGATGAGGAAAAAGCCAATATGCTAAATGACTTTTTTTCAACTGTATTTACACAAGAAAATCCCATGACAGATAACATGATCAGTGATAAAAAAAATTCTCCATTAAATGTCACCTGCTTAACCCAGCAGGAAGTACGGCGGCATCTAAAAATCACTAAAGTTGATAAATCCCCGGGCCCGGATGGGATACACCCCCGAGTACTGCAGGAATTAAGTACAGTCATAGATAGACCATTATTTTTAATCTTTAAAGATTCCATAATAACGGGGTCTGTACCACAGGACTGGTGTATAGCAAATGTGGTGCCAATATTCAAAAAGGGGGCAAAAACTGAACCTGGAAATTATAGGCCAGTGAGCTTAACATCTACTGTGGGTAAAATCCTGGAAGGTTTTTTAAGGGATACTATATTGGAGTATCTGAAGCTGAATAACCTCATGACACAGTATCAGCATGGGTTTACGAGGGACCGTTCTTGTCAGACTAATCTGATAAGCTTTTATGAAGGGGTAAGTTCAGGACTGGACCAAGGGAATGCAGTGGACGTGGTGTTCATGGACTTCTCAAAAGCTTTTGATACAGTGCCACACAAAAGGTTGATACATAAAATGAGAACAATGGGGATAGGGGAAAATATGTGTAAGTGGGTTAAGAACTGGCTCATGGATAGAAAACAAAGGGTGGTTATTAATGGAGCACACTCGGATTGGGTCACGGTTAGCAGTGGGGTACCACAGGGGTCAGTATTGGGGCTGCTTCTCTTTAACATATTTATTAATGACATTGTAGGGGGCATACAGAGTAGTATTTCAATATTTGCAGATGACACTAAACTCTGCAGGGTAATAAATACAGAGGAGGACAATTTTATATTACAGGAGGATTTATGTAAACTAGAAGCTTGGGCTGATAAATGGCAAATGAGCTTTAATGGGGATACATGTAAGGTCATGCACTTGGGTAGAACAAACAAGATGTATAACTATGTGCTTAATTGTAAAACACTGGGCAAAACTGTCACTGAAAAAGACCTGGGTGTATGGGTGGACGACAAACTCACATTTAGTGGCCAATGTCAGGCAGCTGCTGCCAAGGCAAATAAAATAATGGGATGCATTAAAAGAGGCATAGATGCTCATGAGGAGAACATAATTTTACCTCTATACAAGTCACTGGTGCGACCACACTTAGAATACTGTGTACAGTTCTGGTCTCCGGTGTATAAGAAAGACATAGCTGAACTGGAGCGGGTGCAGAGAAAAGCGACCAAGGTTATTAGAGAACTGGGGGGTCTGCAATACCAAGACAGGTTATTACACTTGGGTTATTTAGTTTGGAAAAACGAAGGCTTAGAGGTGATCTTATTACAATGTATAAATATATGAGGGGACAGTACAAAGACCTTTCTAATGATCTTTTTACTCTTAGACCTGTGACGGGGACAAGGGGGCATCCTCTACGTCTGGAGGAAAGAAGGTTTAGCCATAATCACAGACGCAGATTCTTTACTGTAAGAGCAGTGAGGCTATGGAACTCTCTGCCGTCTAATGTTGTAATGAGTGATTCCTTACTAAAATTTAAGAAGGGACTGGATGCCTTTCTTGAAAAGTATAATATTACAGGCTATATTCACTAGTTTCCTAGATATTGCGTTGATCCAGGGAGCTAGTCTGATTGCCGTATGTGGAGTCGGGAAGGAATTTTTTTCCCCAATGTGAAGCTTACTGTTTGCCACTTGGGTTTTTTTTTGCCTTCCTCTGGATGAACATGTTAGGATAGGATATGGGTTGAACCAGATGGACTTAAAGTCTTCCTTCAACCTTAATAAACTATGTTACTATGTTACTATAAGACAGGTTCTTCTGGTCCGTAATCACCGTGATCCGATGAACAGCCCCCTCCAAAAAATGTCTTCATTCTTCAAAAGCCAATTTTATGGCTAATAACTCCTGATTCCCAACATCATAATTTCTCTCCGCAGGAGAAAATTTCTTGGAGAAAAAGGCACAAGGTCTAAAGTTAGTCAGTGACGGGTCCCTGAGACAGCACCGCCCCCACTCCCACCTCCGATGCATCCACCTCTACAATGAATGGTTCAGATGGATCGGGCTGGACCACAGGAGCAGACATAATGCATTTTTTCAATGTAGAAAAGGCTTCAACTGCCGGAGACGACTAGTTTTTAAGATCAGCCCCCTTACGAGTGATATCAGTGAGAGGCTTGACCACCTGAGAAAACCCTTTAATAAATTTGCGATAGTTATTGAAAAAACCGAAAAAACGCTGAAGACCCTTGAGGTCTCTGGGTTGCAACCAATCAACAATGGCCTGTACCTTTCCTGGGTCCATGCGAAACCCATTGGCAGAAAGGCTGAACCCCAGAAAGGACAGCTCTTGGACACAAAATGAACACTTCTCAGGTTTAGCGAACAGAGAGTTTTCCCGTAACCTATGAAGACCTGCATGTAAATGACCCATGTAATACTCTTTGTCAGATGAAAATACAAGAATGTCACCTAGATATAACACCATAAAGCACCCAATGAAGTCAGAAAATACATCATTAATGAAATTTTGAAAATCTGCTGGCACGTTCATGAGACCAAAGGGCATGACCAAATTTTCAAACAAACCCTCAGAGGTGAGAAATGCCGTTTTCCACTCATCACCCTCCCGAATATGGATAAGATTATATGCTCCCCTGAGGTCCAACTTGGAAAACTACTTAGCCCCAGATAATTGGTTGTAAAGATCTGGAATAAGCGGGAGAGGGTAGGTATTTCTCACCGTAATTTTATTTAGTTTCCGAAAATTGAGGCAAGGGCATAAACCACCATCTTTCTTTTTGACAAAAAAGAATCCAGCAGCCACAGGAGAAACAGAGGGAACGATGTGACCTTTACGTAAACTTTTGGATATATAATCTTTCATAGTGGTACGTTCCGGGCCAGAAAGATTGTACAAACGGGCCTTTGGCAATTTCGCATCCGGAATGAGATTAACCCCTTCTCGACCTGTGACGCCACGTAGGAGTCATGAAAGTCATTGTCAATCCGACCTGTGACGCCTATGTGGCATCATGAAAGGATCGCGTTCCTGCGGGCCGGGTGACCGGGGTCACGGAAAGGTCACCCGACACGCAGGCACAAGACCCTTTGTGCTTCACCACAGGGGGGTTGGCTTAACCCCCACGTGGCTATGATCACTCTGATTGGCTGTTAAAAGTGAAACAGCCAATCAGAGCGATTTGTAATATTTCACCAATGAAATTTGGTGAAATATTACAATTCAGCCATGGCTGATGCTGCAATAGCATCTGCCATGGCTGGAGACAAAGATCTGACCCCCCACACCAAGTGACCGGTCACCGCCGTCACTAAATGCTCCCCTCCTCTTTTTTTAGGTCCCCCAGGCCTCAGATCCCTCCCCCAGGTCTCCGATCCCGCCCCCAGGCTTCCGATACCCCCCAGTTACCGCCGGAGTTGCCGTCTTCCTCCCGGCTTTTCTCCTGCACGGTTCATGGGCGCGCCATCTTCCAAAATGGCGGGCGCATGCGCAGTGCGCCCGCCGAATCTGCCAGGCGGCAGATTCAAAAAATGAATGAAAGTACATTTTGATCACTGTGATAGACCCTATCACAGTGATCAAAATAAAAAAAATAATAAATAACCCCCCCTTCATCACCCCCAAAGATAGGGAACAATAATAAAATAAAAATATTTTTATTTTTCCATTAGGGTTAGAATTACAGTTAGGGTTAGGACTAGGGTTAGGGTTAGGACTAGGGTAAGACTAGGGTTAGAGTTAGGACTAGGGTTAGGGTTCATATTGCGTTATGGCAGTCCGTTAGACGGACTGCGTTAAACCGTGGTATAACGTGGTGTAACGCAGTCTGTTAATGCTGCCATTCACCCCCTTTGAGGGCGCATCGCGTCGCATGCCATAAAGCGGCATGCGTTCGCGACGTGCCGTCGTTCAGTGACGGAGCCGCGGACGCGGGCTGCAGCGTCTGGGCTCCGTCACCGCTAGCACAGATGAATCATCTGCTGATTCATCTGCGCTAGCGGGTATAGCATAACGCGATTGCGTTATGCTATACCGTTACCAGCCCGTCAACGCTATGTGTTGAACGGGCTGGTAAAACGTAATGTGAACCTAGCCTTAGCATTAGGGTTAGAATTAGGGTTAGGGTTAGAATTAGGGTTACAGTTAAAATTAGGGTTAGGGTTGGAATTTGGGTTAGGGTTGGAATTTGGGTTAGGGTTGGAATTAGGGTTAGGGTTGGGATTAGGGTTAGGTTTGCGGTTAGGGTTAGAGTTAGGATTAGTGTTAGGGGTGTTTTGGGGTTAGGGTTGGGATTAGGGTTAGGCTTTTGGTTAGGGTTATGGTTAGGGTTGGGATTAGGGTTAGGGGTGTGTTGGGGTTAGGGTTATGGTTAGGGTTTGGATTAGGGTTAGGGGTGTGTAGGGATTAGGGTTGTGGTTAGGGGTGTGTTGGTGTTAGGGTTGGAGTTAGAATTGAGGGGTTTCCACTATTTAGGCACATCAGGGTGTCTCCAAACGCGACATGGCGCCACCATTGATTCCTGCAAATTTTGCGTTCAAAAAGTCAAACAGTGCTCCCTTTATTCCGAGCCCCAATGTGTGCCCAAACAGTGGTTTACCCCCACATATGGGGTATCAGCGTACTTAGAAAAAATTTCACAACAACTTTGGGGGTCTAATTTCTTCTGTTACCCTTGGGGAAAAAAATTGGGGACTAAAAGATCATGTTTGTAGAAAAAAAAGATTTTTTATTTTCACGGCTCTGCGTTATAAACTTCTGTGAAGAACTTGGAGATTCAAAGTGCTCACCACACTTCTAGAGGAGTTCCTTGGGGATCTAGTTTCCAAAATGGGGTCACTTGGGGGGGTTTCTACTGTTTAGACACATGATGGGCTCTGCAAACGTAACATGACACCCGCAGACCATTCCATCAAGTTGGCATTACAAAACGTCACTACTTCTCTTCCGAGCCCCGACGTGTGCCCAAACAGTGGTTCTCCCCCACGTATTGGGTACCAGCGTACTCAGGACAAACAGGACAACAACTTTTGCAGTCCAATTTCTCCTGTTACCCTTGTGAAAATAATAAATTGTGGGCTAAAAAAATTATTTTTTGAGGAAAAAAATGATTTTTTATTTTCATGGCTCTGGGTTATAAACTTGTGAAGCACTTGGGGTTCAAAGTGCTCACTACACATCTAGATAAGTTCCTTGGGTGGTCTAGTTTCCAAAATGGGGTAATTTGGGGGTTTCCACAGTTTAGGCATATCAGGGGCTCTGCAAACGTAACATGACGCCCGCAGACCATTCCATCAAGTCTGCATTTCAAAACGTCACTACTTCCCTTCCGAGCCCCGACGTGTGCCTATACAGTAGTTTTCTCCTACATATGGGATATCAGCGTACTCAGGACAAATTGGACAACAGCTTTTGGGGTCTAATTTCTCCGGTTACCCTTGGGAAAATAAAAAAATCGGGGACTAAAAGATCATGTTTGTGGAAAAAATATGATTTTTTTATTTTCATGCCTGGGCGTTATAAACTTCTGTGTAGCCCTTGGGGGTTCAAAGTGCTCACCACACATCTAGATAAGTTCCTTTCGGGGTCTAGTTTCCAAATGGGGTCATTTATGGGGAGTTTCTACTGTTTAGACACATCAGGGACTCTGCAAACGTAACATGACGCCTGCAGACCATTCCATCAAAGTCGGCATTTCAAAACTTCACTACTTCCCTTCCGAGCCCAAACGTGTGCCCGAACAGTGGTTCCCCCCACATATGGGGTACCAGTGTACTCAGGACAAGCTGTACAACAACTTTTGGGGTCCAATTTCTCCTGTAACCATTGTGAAAATAAAAATAGGGGGCTAAAAAAATCATTTTTTAAGAAAAAAAATGATTTTTTGTTTTCACGGCTCTGCGTTATAAACTTCTGTGAAGCACGTGGGGGTTCAAGTGCTCAATGTGCATCTAGATAAGTTCCTTAGGGGTCTAGTTTCCAAAATGGGGTCATTTGTGGGGGAGCTCCAAAGTTTAGGCACACAGGGGCTCTCCAAACACGACATGGTATCCGCTAACGATTGGAGCTAATTTTCCATTAAAAAAGTCAAATGGCGCTCCTTCCCTTCTGAGCCCTGACGTGCGCCAAAAACAGTGGTTCCCCCCCACATATGGGGCACCAGCGTACTCAGGAAAAACTGGACAACAACTTTTGGGGTCCAATTTATCCTGTTACCCTTGGGAAAATAAAAAATAGCAGGCTAAAAAATGATTTTTGAGGAACAAAAATGTTTTTTTTATTTTCACTGCTCTGCGGTTATAAACTTCTGTGAAGCACTTGGGGGTTCAAAGTGCTCACTACACATCTAGATAAGCTCCTTGGGGGGTCTAGTTTCCAAAATGGGGTCACTTGTGGAGGGTTTCTACTATTTAGGCACATCAGGGGCTCTGTAAACGCAACATGACGCCAGCAGAACATTCATCAAGTCTGCATTCCAAAATGGCGCTCTTTCCCTTCTGAGCTCTCCCATGCGCCAAAACAGTGGTTCCCCCATACATATGGGGTATAAGCGTACTCAGAACAAATTGCACAACAACTTTTGTGGTCCAATTTCTCCTGTTACCCTTGTGAAAATAAAAAATAGCGGGCTAAAAAATCATTTTTGAGGAAAAAAATGATTTTTTTATTTTCACTGCTCTGCGTTATAAACATCTGTGAAGCGCTTGGGGGTTCAGAGTGCTCACAACACATCTTGATAAGTTCATAAGGTCAGTTTACAAAGGGTCATATGGGTTTTTCAACTGTTTAGGCACACAGGGGCTTCAATGCTCATGGTGTCCGCTAAGGATTGGAGCTAATTTTCCATTCAAAAAGTCAAATGGCGCTCCTTCCCTTCTGGGCCCTGCCGTGCGCCCAAACAGTGGTTTATGACCACATATGAAGTATCTGTGTACTCAGGAGAAATTGCACAACAAATTTTAGGATCCATTTTATCCTGTTGCCCATGTGAAAATGAAAAAACTGAGGCTAAAAGAAAATTTTTGTGAAAAAAAAGTACTTTCTTTTTTTTACAGATGAATTTGTGAAGCACCTGGGGGTTCAAAGTGCTCACTATGATTCTAGATAAGTTCATTGGGGGTCTAGTTTCCAAAATGGGGTCACTTGTGGGGGAGCTCCAATGTTTAGGCACACAGGGACTCTCCAAATGCGACATGGCAACCTCTAAATATTCCAGCATATTTTCTATTCAAAAAGTCAAATGGCGCTCCTTCCCTTCTGAGCCCTGCCGTGCGCCCAAACAGTGGTTTATGACCACATATGAGGTATGTTCTCAGGGGAAATTGCCCAACAAATTTTAGGACCCATTTTATCCTGTTGCCCATGTAAAAATGAAAAAATTGATGCTAAAAGAAAATTTTTGTTGGAAAAATTAAAATGTCCATTTTTTCCTTCCACATTGCTTTAGTTCCTGTGAAGTACCTGAAGGGTTAATAATCTTCTTGAATGTAGTTTTGAGTAGCTTGAGGGGTGCAGTTTTTATAATGGTGTCACTTTTGGGTATTTTCTGCCATATAGAACCCTCAAAGTGACTTCAAATGTGAAGTGGTCCGTAAAAAAAATGGTTTTGTAAATTTTGTTGTAAAAATGAGAAATCGCTGGTCAAATTTTAACCCTTATAACTTCCTAACAAAAAAAAATTTGTTTCCAAAATTGTGCTGATGTAAAGTAGACATGTGGGAAATGTTATTTATTAACTAATTTGTGTCACATAATTCTCTGGTTTAACAGAATAAAAATTCAAAATTTGAAAATTGCGACATTTTCTAAATTTTCTCCAAATTTCCATTTTTTTCACAAATAAACGCAAAAATGATCAACTTAAATTTACCACTAACATGAAGCCCAATATGTCACGAAAAAACAGTCTCAGAATCGCTAGGATCCGTTGAAGCGTTCCTGAGTTATTACCTCATAAAGGGACACTGGTCAGAATTGCAAAAAATGGCCAGTTCTTTAAGGTCAAAATAGGCTGGGTCATGAAGGGGTTAACAGTACAACCATAGGGGTGATGCAGTGGCAAGACCTCAGCCTCTTTTTCAGAAAACACGTCCTTAAAATCTTTCAAGTACTCCGGAATACCCTCCAGATTAACGGACAACACCAGAACAGCAGAAAGACAACCATTTGAACAATTAGGACCCCATTTCACAATATCCCGAGAGTTCCAGTCAATAACAGGATTATGCAACTGTAACCAGGGGAATCCCAAAACCAGTCCCCCTGAAAGATTATCCAAAACATAACATGAAATACATTCCTGATGCAAGGAACCCACCTTGAGGAGAAACTCCTTAGAGACAAACTTAACAATATTCTTAAACAGCGGTGTCTTAGCAATGGCAATGATATGGATTGGGGTTTCAAGCCTATTTGTTCCTATCTTACTCTTGGACACCAAGCTCGAGTCAATGAAGGTCATGGATGACCCACAGTCCACAAAAGCTGAAGTGGGTGTGAAACCATCCCCACAACAAAGTTCCACCTCCAACAAAATCTTTTGAAATAAGGAAAAAAGGTACCTGAGAGTCTGGGTGACCTCTTCTGCAATCACCCAGACTTAGGAGTTTCCCGTCAACTTGTTAGTCGGTGGGCAAGAGGGACAGTACTTTTTCCAATGTCCCGGACTTCCACAATAAAAGCATAATGTCCCTTCACGTCATAGCTTCCTCTTCTTCTCCTTGAGGTTAGTGGCCCCAACCTCCATAGGTTCCGTACATGGCATCACTTTGGATTTAGCAGGATGTAAAGGAACCTCCCGCTGAATTACTCCTGTCTCCCGCAACCTCTGATCCATACGAATGGCCTGAGTCATGGCCTCCTCCAAAGAGCTTGGTGGTGGATGGAGAGCCAGAGCGTATGATCCGACAGTCCTCTCCTGAACTAACATCTTAGCGCAGAGTCATTCCAGGACACTTCGGTGGACCACCGTCTAAACTCTGCACAATACCATTCGGCAGTGAGTTTACCGTGAGAGAGACCCATGATCTTGTCCTCTGCCACCCTGACCCGGTCTGGTTCATCATAAATTAGTCCTAAAGCCTCAAAGAACCTATCCACAGACTCACATTCAGTAGCAGGTAAAGAAAAAGCCCAAGTTTGAGGACCCTCCCGGAGTAAAGAAATAATTATCCCTACCCGTTAACTCTCATCACCTGAGGATTGGGGTCTAAGGGATAAAAGCAACTTACAACTCTCCCTTAATGTACAGAACTTCTCCTTTTCTCTGGAGAAAGTATCTGGGAGCCTCACCGTAGGCTCAGGAGAGTGTAAAAAGTCATCCATGGGGTCCAAGTGCTTACAAGTTGATTGTGTCATAGAACCCTGAAACTACTTAACCGTCTCAGTAAGTTCCCTCTGGAGTTGATTTTGGGAAGTGGCCAGGGCTCTATGTTCCACAGACAAATCCTGCATCTTTTGAGTCAAATTAGTTATGTCCTCCACAAGGGTACGAAGCGGATGCATAAAGAGAGGAACAAGGAAAAAAAAAACTGTCTATGGCCAGTTATAAAGTCACGTTGCAGCACTGCAGGTAAATGTAGAGTAACGCAAATTCCACTAGATGGCAGCAGAGAGAGGGCTGAAATCCTACTCAGAGTGGACCAGCAGGTCAGCAGCAAGGCTATCACCAAGTGGCAGCAGAATAGTTAGACAAGCCGGGTCGATACCAGAGAGTAGCGTAGTACCAAGGGGAATCCTAAACACAGAGTCAGAGGAGCGCCAAAGGTCAGTAATGGTCCGTAACAGAAGTACGAGAAGGAAGAGACAGAATCAGATCAGAGCCAAAGCAGAGTCGAGTACCAAGGATTACAAACACACAGGGACACAGAGAGTGGGGACAGGTAGGAGAGGAGTGCATAGACACGGGCAAGGTCAGCTAAACGCAGCAGGACAAATCAGGGTCTTACCAGAGCCAGCTACACACGCCGTAGGCAGTAAATATAACTGGACAATGCCTGCAGGATGCAGCGCAGAGAAGTAGCAGACCCGACACTGGAAGGAGGCAGAGAAAGTTAACCCCTGGATATTGAACCTCCCAGCCTAAAATTAGCAGCCCATAGCCACCCATAAAAGGCACATTATTAGATGCACCAATTCCGGCGCTTTGCCCTGCTCTTCCCACTTGCCCTGTAGCGGTGGCAAGTGGGTTTCATATTTGTGGGGTTGATGTCACCTTTGTATTGTCTAGTGACATCAAGCCCACGGCTTGGTAATGGAGAGGTGTCTACCTCTCCATTACTAATCCTATAGTTATATGGTAAATAAAGACACAGTAAGTATAAAGTCCTTTATTAGAAATAAAACAAAACACACTTTTCCATTTTTAAAAATATCAAACACCGTTATACTCACCCAATGCCTAATTCCACTGAATCCCTCATCTCCTGTAATAAAACAAAAATAAAAAAACAACAATATCCCTCACCTATCTGTCGTTCTATCCCATGCCGTAATCCATGTCTGAGGGATAAATAGTTTTTAATATAAACAGCACAAAAAGGCAGCAAAACTCACCTGCCCAGATCTCAGAACAAATGCACTATAGGGTGCAGTCAGCCCACATAGGGTGGTGTTCACACAAGGATACTGCACAGTGTTCGGTTCACAGCCTATTAATTACGCCCCTACTATTCGACTAGGCGGGCTGGCCAGTACACTCTCAATGCGCACCAGTGTGAACACCCCTTATGCAAGACCAAACGTGCCTGGGCTCGGCTGCACCCCGAAAAATAAAGTGCAAAAAATTTAAAAATAGTGGGGTATTAGTTAATATTTTGGCCAAAATACGTAAGCTTGTAACCTGCACCAAAGGTCCCCACGCTTACAAGTGAGTCGCCCTCCAGAGCAATGGGAACTCGGATCTGAGCCTATGGACTACTATGGGGGATGTCAACACAGCTCAGTCCGTGGCTCTGGTGCTCACCCTTTAATGTGGGATATTTACAGGTGAATTGAATGTTGGAATGGGGATTCGTGACGCCACCTGTGGTACCTGGTTAGGGTGACCAGCGCTGCTATGCAGATCCACTGAAGGGTTAATATTGTGCAGCAAGATGTTAGGCCTTCCACAGGTTAGGCTGAGTCCTTCAGGGCAGATAGATGTGTAGGGATGCAGGACAGACGGGGACCCGGCAGTTAGGGGTAATAAGGTAGACACACACATAAGTCACTTTGGTACCTTTACTGAAGATGTTGCAGGTACTCCCCGGAGCACTGTAGGGTGAAGGGTGCACAACCAGATTCTCCCACTGAGTAGGTGTGTGGCCTCCTGTTCTCTGCCTTTTTGTAATGAAGTCCTGGCCTGCGTGTAGGTGGGCTTAACTTGGTCTCCGTCTTGTACCTGGCTGACCTTGTGATTGGACCTTCTTTCTGAAAGGACAGGGTCTTTTATGGCGGATCCTGCCAGACTCCGTCCTCCTGATCCTGCTACGTATCAGCTCTGTGGTACTCCTGGGACTTGTAGTCCTCCAGGAACTCCGGTGTTCTCCTAATGGTCTTGGAGATCCCTATAGGCTCGGACCCCGGCATCCGGTAAATACTTGCTGAGGTGAGCTGTGAAGGCTCCTATGCCTCATTCACTTTCCACTCGCCTTCGGCCTACCCTGACCCTCACACGATCACACACTGGCAGTTGGTGGGCTGCCTCTTCGCTGCTCTCTAAGCGTCGGCACGCTTTCTCACTGAGCTGCACTCACTTGTTTCAGCTCTGACTAGGCTGGAGTGGTTTCCGTTCCACTTTTACTAGCCTCCACTCTGTTGAACTGAACTGCAGGCTGCAGTCTCCTCAGCTACCAACTGAGCTCTCCTCAGAACTAACTCTCTTCTGCACTCTCTGAGGTGACTAACTAAACTGAACTGTTCTTTCCTGTGTTCACCCTCCTTTATATGTCTAAACAGCTCCCTCTGGTGGTCTTAGGGATGGTTGAAGGTGTGAGAATGTATATAATGACCTCTAGTGGTATATTCCTTTAGTGCACCCTTCTGGGAGATATGAATCCAGTCGCAGCTGGGCTCCACACAAGTACCTACACTACACTGCACTAGCCACTAAGGATACTGCACAGTGTCCGGTTCACAGCCTATTAATTACGCCCCTACACTCTCAATGCGCACCAGTGTGAACACTCCTTAGGCGAGATCAAACGTGACTGGGCTCGGCTGCACCCCGAAAAATAAAGTGCAAAAAATTAAAAAATAGTGGGGTATTAGTTAATATTTTGGCCAAAATACGTAAGCTTGTAACCTGCACCAAAGGTCCCCACGCTTACAAGTACCTACACTACACTACACTAGCCACTAAGGAGACTCAAGGTCTCCAAAAAGGTACTAATACCCCACTATTTTTGAATTTTTTGCACATTATTTTTCGGGGTGCAGCCGAGCCCAGGCATGTTTGGTCTTGCATAAGGGGTGTTCACACTGGTGCGCATTGAGAGTGTACTGGCCAGCCCGCCTAGTCGAATAGTAGGGGCGTAATTAATAGGCTGTGAACTGGACACTGTGCAGTATCCTTGTGTGAACGGCACCCTATGCGGGCCTCTATTGTGCAATTGTATACTGAGCAGTCATCCCCTCCTTGAATGGGTATGTGGAGAGTGGCTGTTTAATCTGGTATTTTGAACCTGTGCTCCTAACATCTTGCTTTATGGGTTGGCTGCACCCTGTAGTGCATTTGTTCTGAGATCTGGGCAGGTGAGTTTTGCTGCCTTTTTGTGCTGTTTATATTGAATTTTTGGAGACCTTGAGTCTCCTTAGTGGCTAGTGTAGTGTAGTGTAGGTACTTGTAAGCGTCGGGACCTTTGGCGCAGGTTACAAGCTTACGTATTTTGGCCAAAATATTAACTAATACCCCACTATTTTTGAATTTTTTGCACTTTATTTTTCGGGGTGCAGCCGAGCCCAGGCAATTTTGGTCTCGCATAAGGGGTGTTCACACTGGTGCGCATTAAGAGTGTACTGGCCAGCCCGCCTAGTCGAATAGTAGGGGCGTAATTAATAGGCTGTGAACCGGACACTGTGCAGTATCCTTGTGTGAATGGCACCCTATGTGGGCCTCTATTGTGCAATTGTATACTGAGCAGTCATCCCCTCCTTGAATGGTATGTGGAGAGTGGCTGTTTAATCTGGTATTTTGCACCTGTGCTGCTAACATCTTGCTTTATGGGCTGGCTGCACCCTGTAGTGCATTTGTTATGAGATCTGGGCAGGTGAGTTTTGCTGCCTTTTTGTGCTGTTTATATTGAATTTTTGGAGACCTTGAGTCTCCTTAGTGGCTAGTGTAGTATAAATAGTTTTTAACCTGGACGGTGCTAAGATGTGACCGTCCAGGCTGAGAACCACCGGCTACCGCTGGTCAGTGAGGCTGCGTTCCCAGCTGGGCTAAACTGCGGTGACCTCAGCACCGTGGGAAAAAGTGATGAGGTCACCACAGTTCAAGCTCAGTGACTTCACCACTGATCACGGTGAGAAATTCTCACTGTAGAAACAATATAATAGGCCTTTGACACACTTTCCACTACAGGCAACACACCAGATTGAGACCCAACTTGAAGTCTCCACATTAGAGTTGAGCATTCCGATACCGCAAGTATCGGGTATCGGCCGATATTCGCTGTATCGGACTTTAGATACTTAGTTCCGATATTTTCCATATATCGTATACCGGAATCGGAAGTTCCCATAATTCTTTGAGAGGCAATGTGATTTTAGTCAGCCAATGAGGAATCCTAAGAAGTGTGGGCACATCCTGTACTGCTGCGGTCATGTTAACTAATGGCATGGCTGTGATTGGATGCTGAAATGATGTCAGAATGCACTATAAAAGGCGCCGCCGCCATTTTAGCGTCACTGTGCTGTGAATTCAGATAAGGACAGAACGCTGCTCTGCTGACTCTGAGGGACAGTTAGAGATTGCGATTTTGTGTACTGTGCTTTAGGCAGGCTAGTTTACCAACCGCTGTGTAAAGCTTCCTTTTGCCTTGCAGTGTTGTTTTCACAGCTCTGCAAGGTGTGTGTGTGCGTGCAGGTGACGCTGCAGTTTGCTCTGCATCCAACGCTGTTTGTAGGCATCTGCACGTGTCACTCACAGACTTATTTTTTTCTTTAGTGTAATTCTTGCTGCTCCATTCAATTGAAATTATAGTGTGACGTGCTTCCATCCGTATCCAATACATTGGTTGCAAACACTATAGAAGTACACAAAGGAGCCTTTCACAGATAGTGAACAGTTGTGTTTCAGTGTTCACTGCAGTCTGTGAGGTATTTTTTTTTTTTTTAAATGCAGATCACGCTCCTGTTACTTCTTCAACTAATGCTGCGTGTACTCTGCTGAGCGTGTGTCACTGGCTCATCCCTGTCATTTTTCTAAAATTGGTGCTGCTCCATTCTATTGAAAAAAACTAAAATCTATGAGTGTGACGTGCTTCCATCCTGATACAATACATTGCTTGCAATCACTATAGAAGTACACAAAGGAGCCTTTCACAGATAGTGAACAGTTGTGTTTCAGTCTTCACTGCAGTCTGTGAGTTTTTTTTTTTTTTTTGAGTGCAGATCACGCTCCAGTTACTTCTTCAACTAATGCTGCGTGTACTCTGCTGAGCGTCTGTCACTGGCTCATCCTTGTCATTTTTCTAAAATTGGTGCTGCTTTATTCTATTTTAAATTTACTAAAATCTATTAGTGTGACGCTCTTCCATCAAAATACAATACATTGCTTGCAAACATAATAGAAGTCCACAAAAAGGCCTTTCACACCAAGTGAACAGTTGTGTTCAGTGTTCACTCTAGTCTGAGGTTTAAATTTTTGGTAGGAGTGTAGATCCCTCTCCACTTACTTCAACCACCGCTGCGTGTACTCTGCTGAGTGTCTGTCACTGGCTCATCCTTGTCATTTTTCTAAAATTGGTGCTGCTTTATTCTATTTTAAATTTACTAAAATCTATTAGTGTGACGCTCTTCCATCAAAATACAATACATTGCTTGCAAACATAATAGAAGTCCACAAAAAGGCCTTTCACAGCAAGTGAACAGTTGTGTTCAGTGTTCACTCTAGTCTGAGGTTTAAATTTTTGGTAGGAGTGTAGATCCCGCTCCACTTACTTCAACCACCGCTGCGTGTACTCTGCTGAGTGTCTGTCACTGGCTCATCCTTGTCATTTTTCTAAAATTGGTGCTGCTTTATTCTATTTTAAATTTACTAAAATCTATTAGTGTGACGCTCTTCCATCAAAATACAATACATTGCTTGCAAACATAATAGAAGTCCACAAAAAGGCCTTTCACAGCAAGTGAACAGTTGTGTTCAGTGTTCACTCTAGTCTGAGGTTTAAATTTTTGGTAGGAGTGTAGATTCCGCTCCACTTACTTCAACCACCGCTGCGTGTACTCTGCTGAGTGTCTGTCACTGGCTCATCCTTGTCATTTTTCTAAAATTGGTGCTGCTTTATTCTATTTTAAATTTACTAAAATCTATTAGTGTGACGCTATTCCATCAAAATACAATACATTGCTTGCAAACATAATAGAAGTCCACAAAAAGGCCTTTCACAGCAAGTGAACAGTTGTGTTCAGTGTTCACTCTAGTCTGAGGTTTAAATTTTTGGTAGGAGTGTAGATCCCGCTCCACTTACTTCAACCACCGCTGCGTGTACTCTGCTGAGTGTCTGTCACTGGCTCATCCTTGTCATTTTTCTAAAATTGGTGCTGCTTTATTCTATTTTAAATTTACTAAAATCTATTAGTGTGACGCTCTTCCATCAAAATACAATACATTGCTTGCAAACATAATAGAAGTCCACAAAAAGGCCTTTCACAGCAAGTGAACAGTTGTGTTCAGTGTTCACTCTAGTCTGAGGTTTAAATTTTTGGTAGGAGTGTAGATTCCGCTCCACTTACTTCAACCACCGCTGCGTGTACTCTGCTGAGTGTCTGTCACTGGCTCATCCTTGTCATTTTTCTAAAATTGGTGCTGCTTTATTCTATTTTAAATTTACTAAAATCTATTAGTGTGACGCTCTTCCATCAAAATACAATACATTGCTTGCAAACATAATAGAAGTCCACAAAAAGGCCTTTCACAGCAAGTGAACAGTTGTGTTCAGTGTTCACTCTAGTCTGAGGTTTAAATTTTTGGTAGGAGTGTAGATCCCGCTCCACTTACTTCAACCACCGCTGCGTGTACTCTGCTGAGTGTCTGTCACTGGCTCATCCTTGTCATTTTTCTAAAATTGGTGCTGCTTTATTCTATTTTAAATTTACTAAAATCTATTAGTGTGACGCTCTTCCATCAAAATACAATACATTGCTTGCAAACATAATAGAAGTCCACAATAAGGCCTTTCACACCAAGTGAACAGTTGTGTTCAGTGTTCAGTGTTCACTCTAGTCTGAGGTTTAAATTTTTGGTAGGAGTGTAGATCCCGCTCCACTTACTTCAACCACCGCTGCGTGTACTCTGCTGAGTGTCTGTCACTGGCTCATCCTTGTCATTTTTCTAAGATTGGTGCTGCTTTATTCTATTTTAAATTTACTAAAATCTATTAGTGTGACGCTCTTCCATCAAAATACAATACATTGCTTGTAAACATAATAGAAGTCCACAAAAAGGCCTTTCACAGCAAGTGAACAGTTGTGTTCAGTGTTCACTCTAGTCTGAGGTTTAAATTTTTGGTAGGAGTGTAGATCCCGCTCCACTTACTTCAACCACCGCTGTGTGTAGTCTGCTGAGTGTCTGTCACTGGCTCATCCTTGTCATTTTTCTAAAATTGGTGCTGCTACATTCAATTTCAAATAATTCAAATCTATTAGTGTGACATGCTTCCATCCGTATCCAATACATTGGTTGCAAAGAATATAGAATTACACAAAGAGGGCTTTCACAGGTATTGAACAGTTGTGTGAAGTGTTCACTGTAGTCTGAGGTTTTCAGGTATTATTATATTTACTTGTATGCTTTTATTTAAAAGCCAAGAACAATGAAGGCAAACATTCGCACTGCAGCTGTTGTCAAAGTTCAACCCACATTATGCACTTCCAACATTGCAGCTTTTGAGGCATGATGTGAGTTTGATTTGCCTAAGTTATGGAGTGACAAAATGGCTCAGGGAACAAAACATAGAGATTTTGGGTCCATGGGCTGGAAACTCCCCAGATCTTAATCCCATTGAGAACTTGTGGTCAATCATCAAGAGACGGGTGGACAAACAAAAAAATAAAAATTCTGACAAAATGAAAGCATTGATTGTGCAAGAATGGACTGCTATCAGCCAGGATTTGGTCCAGAAGTTGATTGAGAGCATGCCAGGGAGAATTGCAGAGGTCCTGAAGAAGAAGGGTCAACACTGCAAATTAGACTTGCTGCATTAACTCATTCTAACTGTCAATATAAGCTTTTGTTACTCATATGTTTGCAATTATATTTCTGTCTGTGATAAAAATATCTGTCAAACACACATAAAAACCAGAGGGCAGCAGATCATGTGAAAATATCATATTTGTGTCATTATGAAAACTTTTGGCCATGACTGTACAGTTCAGATGGTAGAAAGATGAACATAACAGGATACATGTATAACGTTGCCAACCAGTTATTTAATCGGAAACAGGACAGGCAAATTCATGTGTGATCCATGCCTTGTTCATTTTCAGCAAAGTAAGCCGGTCTATATTATCGGAGGATAGTCGCATGCGACGGTCTGTTAGTACACCACCTGAAGCACAAAAGACGTGCTCCGATAATACACTGCCAGCAGGGCAAGCCAGCACCTCCAATGCATACTGGCTAATCTCTGGCCATGTATCCAGCTTAGAGACTCAAAACTTGAATGGGGAAGAGCCATCTGGGAGTACACTGAGAGGGCAAGACATGTCGTCTGTCACCATCTTACGGAAACGTTGCCTCCTGCTGACTGGAGCCGTCTCGGATGGTGTAGACATTGGTGGCGCTGCCACAAAACTTCGCCACATTTGGAACATACTGGTCTTGCCCTGTGCAGAGGCGCTGCTTGTGCTCCCTCTTGTTGCAGAGCTGTTTCCACTGCCTCGACGCACAGAGCTGCTTTGTAAAGCAGTAGCAGCAGCAGTGATCTCGGCTGGAATGGAGAACATTATGGATTCCGACAAGCTTACAACCTGCAATGATCCTCAGTGTACTCAACCATCGTACGACCAGCTGTACCCTTTCCTATTGCATTCTCACCCATCCCTGCAGACTGTGAACCCTCGCGGGCAGGGTCCTCTCTCCTTCTGTACTTGTGTGTCCCTTGTCCAGCACATCTTTATTGTACCTGTCTATATTTTTCCCTTGTCATATGTAAAGCGCCATGGAATAAATGGCGCTATATAAATGTATAATAATAATAATAATTGCAGCAGTGTGTCTTGTTACTCCCGCATTTTACGCTCCCGGTTCAACGGTCTGATGAGGCTTTGAAAGTTGTCCCGGTAGCGAGGGTCTAGGAGGGTGTACACCCAATAATCAGACGTGGTGAGAATGTGGGTGATGTGGCGGTCGTTTCTCAGGCACTGCAGCATGAAATCAACCATGTGCTGCAGACTTCCAACTGGCCAAGAAACGCTGTCCCCTGCAAGAGGCGTCATCTCTGCCTGCTCTGCATCACCCCACCCTCGCTCTACATACTGACTAGAGCGTTATGTACCTCCCTCTGGAGCGATGTCTTCCTCCTCCATTGACTCCTCATCATCCTCCTCACAAAGTGAGCCCTGCCCAGCCCTTTGTGAGGAACCACATTGCGCTGACTGTACATAAGGTGATGGAATTTGTGACTCCTCATCCTCCACCTCTTCCAAAACCTCATCCCTTAGTGCTTGCAGTGTTTTTTCAAGCAGGCAGATAAGGGGGACAGTCAGGCTGACTAGTGCTGTCATGTATAGTGTACAGTTCCTATAGCGTCTTGTGCTTGGGTGCGAGGAAAACACATGAGACATAGGTTGATATGAAATGACTTGTATTACTTCATACAAGCATGCAGAAAAGGTCACACAGTTTGCAGGAACAGAGGCAGGAGAACACAGCAGGCCAGAGTAACTTCAAGCTCTACAATAACTCTCCAAGCAGGTTCAGGATCTCTTCTCTGTACCGTAATTCCTCTGCAAACATGGATTCACCAGACAGCAGGTTTCCAAAGTCCAAAAGTGTTCCAAAGTTCCTCAGTAGGAAATAGCTGGAGTCCAAAATCCTAGGTTTCCAGGAGTCAGGTCACAGGCTGACTGAGGCTTGATTCAGGAGCACTGATTGTTCAGCTGAGGCTGCTTAAGAAGCAAGAGGGAGAGAATCAGGGCGGGAACATGAAAACTGGAAACTCCATATTAACTGAGGGCAAGAGCTGCAGAAAGACAGAAAGCAAAATGGCCGACGGAAAACTGAGTTTCAAGGAATATGTCAAAAGAGACAAAGAACCTTACATTACTCCCCCCTTAAGGACAACCTCCGGTTGACCTCAGACCAGGCTTGTCAGGGTACCTCTGATGAAACTGGCGGAGCAGGCGAGGAGCATTTACATTATTGACTGGTTCCCATGAGTTGTCCTCCACTGGGTAGCCCTGCCATTTAATCAAATATTGCAACTGATTTCTGTACAACCTGGAATCTAGAATCCTTTCCACCATAAATTCTTCCTGACCATCGACCAGCACTGGGTCAGGGCAAGGAGAAGAGCGTCCAGGAAACGTATTGGGTGTTGCAGCCTTTAGTAGGGATACATGAAAGACAGGGTGGATTCTCATAGTTCTGGGCAGTTGAAGACGACAAGCAACAGCACTTATAATCTTACTGATCTTATAAGGTCCAATGTACTTATGTCCCAATTTAGACGATGGAATCTTTATTTTAAGATTTCTGGTTGACAGCCAGACCAAATCTCCTACCTTGAAAGCTGGTGCAGGTTTACGAAATTTATCTGCTGCTTTCTTGTACCTTTCCTGAGCCAATTCTAGATTTTCCTTTAGAAGATCCATATTCTTTTGTAAAGAAGTGATTCTTTCAGCCACTGCCGGCAAGGGCGTATCTATGGGAAATCGAGGAAGAATGTTAGGATGATAACCTAGATTGGAGTAAAAAGGAGACTGCTTAGTGGAGGCGCTCTGAGAGTTATTATAAGAGAACTCAGCCAGTGGAAGTAGATCCACCCAATCATCTTGTAGGTGGCAGATAAAGCAGCGGAGATACTGCTCCAGGGTCTGATTGGTTCGTTCTGTCTGTCCATTAGTCTGGGGATGAAAAGCAGAAGAAAGGTTTACTTTAATGTCCAATGCGGCACAGAAATTTTGCCAAAACCTTGAAGTGAATTGCACCCCTCGATCCGAAATGACCTCATCCGGTACTCCATGTAAGCGAAACACATTCTTAATCATCAAGTCTGATGTCTGTTTTGCAGTGGGTAAGCCGACACAAGGGATAAAATGAGCTGCCTTTGTTAGACGATCAACCACCACTAGAATGATGTTCTTCCCTTGAGAGGTTGGTAACTCCACAATGAAGTCCATAGAAATGGATCCCCACGGGCGGGACGGGGTGGGAAGAGGTTGTAACAGACCAGTTGGTGAGGAGCGAGGTGTTTTGCATCTTACACAGACTGCACATGAAGTGACATAGTTTAAAACATCTTTCCTGTAAGTGGGCCACCAAAAGAAACGAGAAAGAAATTCTTGTGTCTTTAGAATTCCCCTATGCCCGGCTATCTTGGAATCGTGGATGAGTTGCAATACTCTCATTCTGACTGTTTCAGGTATATACAGACGTTGTCCCTGAATCCACACACCATTCTTAAAGACAAGACTTACGTCCCTTGGGGGTTGAGCCAACAAAGAATCCGCATGGTATGCTTCCTTGATGTCCTTAAGTAGGTCTTGATTATGAATCACTCCAGGAATCTAGAGTCAGGAAGAATAGTCTTAGGAGGAGTAAGTGGACGTGTCTCTGCTGAATGAATCCTAGAGAGTGCATCAGCCTTTCCATTGCGCGATCCTGGTCTATAAGAAATTACAAAATTAAATTGGTTTAGGAAAAGATTCCAGCGAGCCTGGCGAGGAGTCAGGCACTTAGCCGACCTGATAAATTCAAGGTTACGATGGTCTGTCAGGATGACTATTTGCTGTGCAGCTCCCTGAAGAAGGTGTCTCCATTCCTTGAAGGCGGCAATAATGGCCAACAATTTTCTATTGCCCACATCGTAGTTCCTCTCAGCCGAAGACAACTGCTGGGAAAAGAAGGCACAGGGATGCAAGACATTCTTCTCACCTGTTCTCTGAGAGAGTATAGCTCCAACGGCACAGTCTGAAGCATCCACCTCTATTATGAAGGCAAGCTCGGGTTGGGATGTACTAAGATACAGTAGGTGCGGTGGTAAATTTATCCTTTAAACAGGAAAATGCTTCCTGAGCTTGCGGGGTCCAGGAGAACCTAGACTGTTTCCGGGTGAGTTGGGTGATAGGTGACACTACCTCAGAGAAATTCCTAATGAAACGTCTATAGAAGTTGGCAAACCCGATGAAGCGCTGCACCTCCTTCACATTTCTAGGAATTGGCCAATCCTTGATGGCTTGGGTCTTGCTTCCATCCATACTAATCCCTTGCGTAGATAGTACATACCCCAGAAATTGAATTTCGGTCCTATGGAATTCACATTTTTCAAGTTTGATGTAGAGATGGTTTTGTCTTAGGCGTTCTAAGACAATTCTCACATGTCCATGATGTTCCTCTGTGGAGTTAGAAAAAATTAGAATATCATCCAGATAAATCACCACAAATGTATCTAGGAGATCCCTGAAGATGTCATTCACCAAGTGTTGGAAAGTGGCTGGGGCGGTACTCAGACCAAAAGGCATAACTAGATATTCGAAGTGTCCATAGCGTGACCTGAATGCAGTCTTCCATTCATCCCCAGGTCTAATACGGACCAAGTTATAGGCCCCACGGAGATCCAGTTTAGAGAAAATTTTGGCGTGCCGCACTCTCTCCAACAACTCAGGGATTAAAGGCAATGGATAACGGTTTCTAATAGTAACCTTATTGAGTTCCCTATAGTCTATGCAGGGTCTCAGAGATCCATCTTTCTTCTTCACAAAGAAGATGGGTGCACCTGCGGGAGATGAAGAGGGGCGTATGAAGCCTTTGGCTAGATTTTCATCTATGTAGTCCTTCAAAGCTTTTAGCTCGGGCCCCGCTAGGGGGTAGATCTTACCAAAAGGTATCTCGGCTCCAGGCAATAATTTGATTGGACAATCATATGGACGGTGAGGAGGAAGCTGATCAGCGTTCTTCTTGTCACATAAATCCACATAGTCCTGGTATACAGCTGGTAGTTCAGGGACTGACATGGTTCCTTTAGGAACAGAGCAAGCTGAAACTCCTTGACTCATCTGTTTCTCCGGAAAGTGTAATTCCTTGGTCTCCCAGTTAATCGTAGGATTCTGCGCCTGCAGCCATGGTAGCCCTAGAATAATGGGAAAGTGGGGAGAAGAGATAAGCATAAAAGACATTTTCTCCTGATGATCTTTACCCATAAGGACCCTCAAAGGCTCTGTTTCCTGATCCACTGGTCCACAGGTCAGCAGGGAGCCATCCACAGTCTCCATCTGTACTGGAGTAGCCTTCTTCACTGAACGTATCCCCTGTTTCAGAGCAAAGGAGATATCCATAAAATTTCCACTTGCTCCTGAGTCGATCATAGCAGAGCTAGACACCAGACTGAGTCCACCCAGAGTTTGATGGAAAGGAAGCAATGAGAATTATTTCTTTTACAACTCAGCTGGGACACAGCTGAGGAAACTTGAAAAATTGCAGCGTTTATACCGTCATTGTCCCCAGAACTAACAGAGTTTAAGTCCGAAAAATCAAGATCTCTTGCAGCAGATCTCTCTGGAGTCTGAGGCTCGGACATGACAGAGCTCCTCTCGCAACACTCACAGTGAATGACTGCTGCAGTAGTCTTACGAGAACGGCTGGGGCAGTTTATAATGAAGTGCCCTGACTTACCACAGTAAAAACATAGATTTTCCTTTATACGATGTTCTTTGCGTGCATCACTAACCCGTCTTTGTAAAGAGTCCACCTGCATGGGTTCAGGTTCTGGTTCCCTTGTGATCCTACTCAAAGGTTCCTTAGCTGAGGAGGGAGGTAGGAAAAGGTTAGTGCGATTATTTTCGAACCATCTCTCTTGTCTGCGTTCAGTCAGACGAGCATCAATACGGATACAATAGTTAATAAAGTCACCTAACGCAGTGGGAGGGTCGGCACGAGCAAGTTCATCCTTAATCAGTGGAGACAACCCTTTCCGAAAAATAGATTTTTTGGCGGAAGTGTCCCAAGTAGAGTTGAGCGATACTTTCCGATATCCAAAAGTATCGGAATCGGAATGGTATCGCCGATAACATTAAAATATCGGCGATACCCGATACCGATACCGGAAGTCCCATGTAAGTCTATGGGAACAAAATATCGAAATTAAAAAAACCCCATTCTTGCCTTGTTGGTTAATTGTACATGAAGGAAAACAAGAAAGAGTAATGTAGAATGTATTGGGGAAGGTTGAGGAGACATTAAAGGCATAGATGTTTAACCCAATCAAATGGAATAGCATAAATATTTTTTTTTTTAAAGATGTTCGGATTGACGAAGAAATTGACAATGTTGTTAACGTTTTTTCTATTTTGGAAAATATGTATATTACACAACTTCCATGCTCTTCATCTTCACCTTTTTAACTTTTCACACACTTTCTCCTTCATAATCTTCTGCAGCATCATCTTTTTCATCAAATTATTCTTCATCTTCACCTTCTTTATCTTCTTCTTAAACTTCTTGCTATTCATCTTTGTTAACATTACTCATATTCTTCTTATTAAACTATTATTCTTATTCATATTCTGCTTCATCTTCTTCATCATATTCTTATTTGTGACAGAGAATCCTGTACTTGTAATCTGTCAAAGTATGAATTTTTCATCCTTCCGTTCTTGCTGTCACAAAAGATTTAAATTACAACAGTATTTGTCCGTGTTCAGTTTAGCCTGCAGCAGCAGGCATTTTCCAGGGGCACCACGAGGAGGAACGGACTCACCCCCATACACTGCTTAGTCTTCTTCTGCTTAGAATTTAGAGCATATATTTTGCTCTTCATTTTGGTCTTATACTTCATGTTCTTCTGCTTTTAGATCTTCTGCTTATTGTTCTTGTGTCTCTTGTTCCGTATCTTGTATTTGTAGCACAATCTTGTACCAGCTGATGTTACTGGGACACGGTTACTAAGCAGGAGGTACCTGTGCTCCAAAGCACTACCAAGGACCAGCAGACGTTGCTGGAACTCGGATACCGAGATGGAGGCACCTAGGCCAAAGGCACTGTGGAGAACCAGCTGACGGTACTGGAACCCGGAGGGGCAGCAGAAGGAAAAGAGCCAATGGCACAACCGAGGACCAGCTGACGTTACTGGGACACGGTTACTAAGCAGGAGGTACCTGTGCTCCAAAGCACTACCAAGGACCAGCAGACGTTGCTGGAACTCGGATACCGAGATGGAGGCACCTAGGCCAAAGGCACTGCGGAGAACCAGCTGACGGTACTGGAACCCGGAGGGGCAGCAGAAGGAAAAGAGCCAATGGCACAACCGAGGACCAGCTGACGTTACTGAACCCCAGTAACACAGGAGCAAGTGTTGACTGTGCTAACAGCACTTCCGAGCAACAACTGGCGGTGTTGGAGCCCAGGGTCAAGGAGGATGTTTAAATACTAGATCAAGTAATTTCCTTGTTACCTGTCAATTTTAAATGTCTATACTTCAAACAAGAGAAAGATAACCTTTACTACCATAAGATGATGATTTCATTTAAACTAATATCTAGATAAATAAAGAATTGACAAACATAAACACATACATTAACATGTTGAACAGCAATGCAAACCACAAAATAAATTAGTTAAGGAATCTGCTATACGGTTGTACATAAAAGCATACAAGTATATATCTGAATCCATTAATGATGGATAAGTAACAGTATGTACACCATTTTTATTGTATAGACAATGAATGTCTGACTTCAAAACATCATCAGCATTACAAGTTATCTGTGATATTACTAAAATGTTCCATTTGCTGAATAATGTCACTAAATATTTTATACAAAATTATACAATTTCCATCATGTAATACTCATAATATGTGGCAATAATCATTTTTATTAACAAACATAACCTTTAAAAAGTGCATAGTGCATAGTGAAAATTGCTATTTATGGCTGACTGTCGACTTGGAAGCATGACAACAGATAGATAAGGTATATATAGATGAGACTGCATAGCCACAGATGGTGAATGGCGATGTAATACTGTACCTCAATAAAGTGTGCGTCACTACTACATAATTTTTTTTATATAGCTTTATAAACAGGGTACATGGATGTATGCTTGTGCCTTTGTTTTGACGCACAGACTGCCTTCCTGCTGAGACGCATTGGGTAGTGAACAGTTGTGTGCAGTGTTCACTGCAGTCTCTGCGGAATAACCACACTTAGACCTTATAACTTTTCAGACTTTCTTTATCAATCTACCAAGATGAAGAAGGCAGGGAGTAAGGCACGTGGTCGTGGAGTTTCTTCAGGGAGAGGACGTGGGGATTCTGTGGCTGCTGCGGCCCCCAGTGACACAGCATCCACCAGTTTTCCCCGTGAGCGTTCCTTTATGCGCACTTTTGTAGGAGCTCGGAGTACCCCCCTGCTGCGGGAAGAACAAATTGAAGCCGTTGTTGTTTGGATGTCAGCCAATGCATCGACTTCAATTGCTTCCACCTCCTCTCAGGACCACAGCACTGTTGGGCAACCATCTGTCTCTTCACCGCCTGGCAAATTGCCCAGGCAGTCAGAGAGTTCTGTACAGGAGCCAGCTGAGTGTCTGCTTCTGTTCTCAGAATCTATTGGCTTGCAAACAGGGGCCCAGCCAAGCAGCATTCTGTAATGTGAAGAGGGAGTATGCAGTGATGCGCAACAGCTGTGTCTCTCTGAATCTGAAGAGGCGGGTGAGACAGTGCCGATGGTCAGCACACCGCAGAACGCATCTGATGATGATGAGACCCAGGTGCCAGTTTCTGTTGAGCATGGTGCTGGCCAGACCACCCAACAGCAGGTGTTGGAAGAGGGTAGTGGAGATGATGAGGTCCAAGACCCAACATGGCATGAGGAACAGGAAGGTGGTGGGAGCAGCTCAGAGGAATAATAATAATATTTATTTATATAGCGCCATCATATTCCGCAGCGCTTTACAGTTTAGCAGTTTCAGAACACAAGTCATAAGTAACAACGTTAACAATACAATAATTTAAGCTAAATAAGTCGCCCCTGCTCGTGACAGCTTACAATGTACAATGAGATGGGGGAGATACAAAGTATAGGTGTTTATATACAATGGTGCATTTACAATGATGTTCCAGCCATCTTAAGGGACTGAGGGATGGAGATAGTGAATGGGCTAGAGACACACACACAGTTACACAGAATACATAGAATGACTTTGATTAGTGAATGTGATAGGCCGCTCTGAACAAATGTGTTTTGAGGGAGCGCCTGAAACCATGCAAATTGTGGATAGTCCTAATTTCTTGGGGTACAGCATTCCAGAGGATTGGCGTAGAGCAGGAGAAGTCTTGGAGTCGGGAGTGGGAGGTACGTATTAGTGCAGAGGTTAGTCGAAAGTCGTTTGCAGAGCGCAGCAGTCGGTTAGGCCGATAGATAGAAATGAGGGAGGAGATGTAGGAGGGGTGCTGCACTGTGGATAGCTTTGTGGCTGAGAACCAGTACTTTGGTTGAAAGCTGGGAGAGGCCTAGAGAAATGGTTAGTGATAGAAGGAAGATAGAGGAAGACATTGCCCCAACGGTACAAACAGGAGGGAGAGTTAGGCTGCAGACTCGGTTGCCTGTAGCCTCCAGTTTGGCACCTGTTCGGAGCAGTTGTCTTCCAAAAGTCAAAACGTGCGCTCCCAGGACTTGCACTGCGTGGTCCTTTTTTCACACACTTGCACATGATATTTGCTATGTGAAATGCAAGCTGTGTAATCAAAAATTAAAAATAGCTAAAAGTGTCAGTCACCTCAATACCACAAATATGTGGAAACATGTGCGGACAAAGCACGTAGTTGAGTTACAAAGACACACTGGAGATGTAGGCCAACCTACAGCAGCACCTACATCTTCAGGTTGTGTTGAAGCCTCTTCATCGAGCTCACACACAGCTGGTTCTGCTTCCTCACAGGATCGCCATGGAAGAACCTCGGCCACTGTTGTCCAGAGACAAACTGTTATTCCACACACAGCAGCAAGTTCCCTGTCATCCTCACACTCCCAGGCCACAAAACAGCCATCGGTAGCACAGGCATGGGATAAAAGACGGCCATACTCCGCAAACCATGCACGAGCACAGGCTCTGAATGCTGGCATTGCAAAACTCCTGTCCCTTGAAATGCTGTGATTCAGGCTGGTGGAGACAGACAGTTTCCGTAACTGAATATCATTGTCAGTCCCACAATACAATGTGCCAAGCCGATTTCATTTCAGCAGGCAAGCCGTCCCTGGTCTGCAAAAGCATGTTGAGGGAAAAATTAAACATGCGCTACTAAAAGCCCTCAGTAGCAAGGTCCACCTGACCACCGATGCGTGGACCACTACCCATTGTTATGATCTGCTACAACCAGTAAGGAAAGAAGGGAATTCTGTCCCTACAATACAACTAAGCTGAATCCCTACGATGTAACGGGGAACCTGATCCTGCGACCAGACCCGCTAAAGTCCTCATCTAGTGTGAACGAAGACCTATAGTTGCGAGGGAGTAATCCCTACAAGATCTAGGGACTGGGAGAAAAGGTGGACACCTCCTAACATAAATTGTAGCATGGATAATTAAACAGAAAAATAAATACTTTGTGATCCTAACATCAAGCAAAACTCACAGATTAAGGCACCTAAGCACCCGGCTAGCTTAACAGTAGATAATACAATGAAGTCAAGCAAAGCCAGAAGGGCGGAGCCAGACTAAATAGGGAAAAAAGGTCATGTGACCAGCAAACTGAAACAAAACCTAACAAGAGGGTTCTAACACCCATGGCCAGGGACAATACCTTTCCCTCACTGCCCATTGGGTCAATGTTGTGCAGCCGGGTACTGATCTTGCGAGTGGCGCTGTACGTGTTCTGCCAACTCCAAGGATTGCAGGAATCAAGTCTGTACACATTGATTCCTCCTCCTACTCCAGTTCCTCAGAATCATCGCTGCAGGAGCCGTCACGGTCTACCTCCACATGGACCCGTGAACGTTTACCTGTTGCGACCGATATGAGCACAGCCGTGTCCAAATGTCAACAGGCCGTCCTGAAATTAATTTCCATGGGAATCTTAGCCACACAGCGCAGGAGCTCTGTAATGCCATAAAGCAGGAGAGCGACGTGTGGTTTTTGGAAGAGAATCTACAGGCAGGCTTGGTAGTGTGTGACAATGGCCGAAATCTGGTGTCAGCTCTGGGCCTTGGCAACCTCACTCACATACCATGTCTGTCATATGTGCTCAACTTGGTCGTGCAGAGTTTTTTGAGGGACTATCCGGATCTTGATGCACTGCTGCACAAGGTCCGCCTAGAGTGCGCTCACTTGCGACGTTCCAGCATGGCCAGATCGCTGATTGCAGCTCTGCAACGCAGATTTCACCTTCATGAACATCGCATCATATGTGACGTACCCACCAGGTGGAATTCCTCGTTACATATGTTGGAGCGGTTGTGTGAGCAGCAGCCAACAGTAATGGAGTATCAGCTGCATCAGGCGCAGTCAACTCGCAATTTGCGCCGTTCACACTTCACCACTACTGAGTGGGCCTCTATAATAAGAATAATAATATTATTTATTTATATAGCGCCATAATATTCCGCAGTGCTTTACAGTTTAACAGTTTCAAAACACAAGTCATAAGTAACAACGTTAACAATACAATAATTAAAGCAAAATCAGCCGCCCCTGCTGGTGAAAGCTTACAATCTACAATGAGGTGGGGAGATACAAAGTACAGGTGTTTATATACAATGGTGTTTTTACAATGATGGTCCAGCCATTTTAAGGGAGTGAGGGATGCATGGAGATAGTGAATGGGCTACACACACAGAATTACACATAGAATGACTTTGATTAGTGAATGTGATAGGCCACTGTGAACAAATGTGTTTTGAGGGAGCGCCTGAAACATCCAAATTGCGGATAGTCCTAATTTCTTGGGGTAAAGCATTCCAGAGGATTGGCGCAGCGCGGGAGAAGTCTTGGAGTTGGGAGTGGGAGGTACGGATTAGTGCAGAGGTTAGTCGAAGGTCGTTTGCAGAGTGCAGCAGTCGGTTAGGCCGATAAATATAAATAAGGGAGGAGATGTAGGGGGGTGCTGCGCTGTGGAGAGCTTTGTTGGTGAGAACCAGTAATTAGAATTGGATCCTATAATGAATGGGCAGCCACTGCCAGTGTAATGAGTGGCGAATAACTCTATGAAGGATATCTGCCACGTTTTGCGTGCGTTTGATGAGTCAACGCGGATGGCGAGTGCAGATGATGCACTAGTCAGCCTGACTGTCCCCCTTATCTGCCTGCTTCAAAAAACACTGCAAGCACTAAGGCATGAGGTTTTGGAAGAGGTGGAGGATGAGGAGTCACAAATTCCATCACCTTCTGGACAGTCAGCGCAACGTGGTTCCTCACAAAGGGCTGGAGGACTTTCAAAGTACCATGCTGTATCAACAATTGAACCTCCAGAGTCGCTGTCTATATTTTCATAACCATTACAAACTTTTAATGTATTTACAAAGCACATAATGTACATTTTTTGTCTATCCTTTTGTAATGCTATTGTGTTTCCATAAACTGATGTTACAGAATTATGATACAAAGTTTTTAAATTTTGAGTTTTAAATTTTGTAAATTTATATGTATTTGAAGGACTTTGTGAGGAGGATGAGGAGGAGTCAATGGAGGAGGAAGACATCGCTCCAGAGGGAGGTAGACAATGCTCTAGTCAGTATGTAGACCAAGGGTGGGGTGATGCACAGCAGGCAGAGATGACGCCTCTTGCAGGGGACAACGTTTCTTGGCCAGTTGGGAGTCTGCAGCACATGGTTGATTTCATGCTGCAGTGGCTGAGAAACGACCCCGCATCGAACACATTCACACCACGTCTGATTATTGGGTGTACACCCTCCTAGACCCTCGCTACCGGGACAACTTACAAAGCCTCATCACACCGTTGAACCGGGAGTGTAAAATGCGGAAGTACCAAGACACACTGGTGCAATCCATAATGTTCTCCATTCCAGCCGAGAGCGCTGCTGCTACTGCTTTACAAAGCAGCTCTGTGCGTCGAGGCAGTGGAGACAGCTCTGCAACAAGAGGGAGCACAAGCAGCGCCTCTGCACAGGGCAAGAACAGTATGTTCCAAATGTGTCGAAGTTTTGTGGCAGCGCCACCAATGTCTACACCATCCGAGACGGCTCCAGTCAGCAGGAGGCAACATTTCCGTAAGATGGTGACAGACTACATGTCTTGCCCTCTCAGTGTACTCCCAGATGGCTCTTCCCCATTCAAGTTTTGTGTCTCTAAGCTGGATACATGGCCAGAGCTTAGCCAGTATGCATTGGAGGTGCTGGCTTGCCCTGCTGCCAGTGTATTATCGGAGCGCGTCTTTACTGCTGCAGGTGGTGTACTAACAGACCGTTGCATGCGACTATCCTCCGATAATGTAGAACGGCTTACTTTTCTGAAAATGAACTAGGCATGGATCTCGCCTGAATTTGCCTGTCCGGTTTCAGATTAACTAACTGGTTGGCAACGTTTTCCATGTCTCCTGTTATGTTCATCTTTCTACCACCTGAGCTATACTCCCTGGGCTACAACACTGCCAGTTGCTGCTCAGAAGTGTCGTGTCCACAGACCAATACACAAGCTATAGTGATAGTGGGGTTCAGTAACGCCTGCTGTTCCCCTGCTGCGTGTCTGACAAAAATTAATGCTGCTAACTCCAAATTAAAGTTCAAATTAAAGTTCAAACATCTCATACTAGGCCTCAGGCTACACCCTCCTTGACCCTGGGCTCAGAAGTGTTGGATGCACAGATCAAAACAATCGATGATGTGTTTGTGGGGTTCAGTAACGCCTGCTGTTCCCCTGCTGTGTGTCCGGCAAAAATTACTGCTACCTAGCTACACATGTTGAAAAAAACATGACATGTTAAAGTGGCTAGTGCTACACATAGATATCAGGCTACACCCTTATTTCTAAGCTGTAAACAAGTGAAACGTCAAATTTAAAACCATTCAATGATTAGTGTTGGTAACAAATCTGTAACTAAATAATTGTGACATATTATGGCAGATATCCACATGTCTAACACAAATGCTAACACAAAAGCATACTTATGCTATAGGGTACTGATGGTGAACCTTCTCACTCCATAACTTTGACAAATCCAACTCACATCATGCCTCAAATGCTGCAATGTTGGAAGTGCATAATGTGGGTTGAACTTTGACAACAGCTGCAGTGCGAAGGTTATCCTTCTGTGTTCTTGGCTTTTAAATAAAAGCATACAAGTAAATATAATAATACATTGTTGATTAAGGGACATGATGTACACCTGTAATATTGTGTAAACAATGGATGTAGGAGTATTCCTCTTCAACATTACTTATATTTGTGTCATTTGAAAAAATACATATTTTAGTTAAAAATTAAAAACCCATGTTCAGTAGCTGTGAAAGGCCCGTTTGTGTACTTCTATATTGTTTGCAACCAATGTATTGTATACGGATGGAAGCACGTCACTGTAATAGATTTGAATTATTTTAAATAGAATAAAGCAGCACCAATTTTAGAAAAATGACAATGATGAGCCAGTGACAGACACTCAGCAGAGTACACGCAGCGGTGGTTGAAGAAGTAAATGGAGCGTGATCTGCATTTAAAAAAAAAAAAAAAAAAAAATACCTCACAGACTGCAGTGAACACTGAAACACAACTATTCACAATCTGTGAAAGGCTACTCCTTTGTCTACTTCTATAGTGTTTGCAACCAATGTATTGTATACGGATGGAAGCGCGTCACAGTAATAGATTAGATTTTTTTCAAATATAATGGAGAAGCACCAGTTGGAGAAAAATGAAAAGGATGAGCCACTGAGACACGCTCAGCAGAGTACAAGCAGCAGTGCTTGAACAAGTAACTGGAGCGTGATATGCACTCCAAAAATAAAAAACACAGACTGAAGTGAACACTGAAACACAACTGTCCACAATCTGTGAAAGGCTACTCCTTTGTCTACTTCTATAGTGTTTGCAACCAATGTATTGTATACGGATGGAAGCGCGTCACAGTAATAGATTAGATTTTTTTCAAATATAATGGAGAAGCACCAGTTGGAGAAAAATGAAAAGGAGAGCCACTGAGACACGCTCAGCAGAGTACAAGCAGCAGTGCTTGAACAAGTAACTGGAGCGTGATATGCACTCCAAAAATAAAAAACACAGACTGAAGTGAACACTGAAACACAACTGTCCACAATCTGTGAAAGGCTACTCCTTTGTCTACTTCTATAGTGTTTGCAACCAATGTATTGGATACGGATGGAAGCGCGTCACACTAATAGTTAAATTGCATGGAGCTGCAAGAATTACACTGAAGAAAAAAAAAAGAGTCTGTGAGTGACACGTGCAGATGCCTACAGACAGCGTTGGATGCAGAGCAAACTGCAGCGTCACCTGCACTCACACACACCTTGCAGAGCTGTTAAAACAACACTGCAGGCAAAAGGAAGCTTTACACAGCGGTTGGTGCTAGCCTGCCTACAGCACAGTACACTAAATCGCAATCTCTAACTGTCCCTCAGAGTCAGCAGAGTAGCGTTCTGTCCCTATCTGAATTCACAGCACAGTGACGCTAAAATGGGCGGCGGCGCCTTTTATAGTGCATTCTGACATCATTTCAGCAGCCAATCACAGCCATGCCATTAGTTAAGATGACCGCATCATTACAGGATGTGCCCACACTTCGTAGGATTCCTCATTGGCTGACTAAAATCACATTGCCTCTCAAAGAATTATGGGAACTTCCGATTCCGGTATACGATATTGAAAAAGTATCGGAATTAAGTATCGGAATTCCGATAACGCGAATATCGGCCGATACCCGATACTTGCGGTATCGGAATGCTCAACACTAGTCCCAAGTGGTATCAAGAGCCCATCTCCTGAAATCCAAGGCATATTCGGCTACTGAACGCTTACCTTGGCGCAAAGTTAACATGGCTGCTTCAGCTGTTGCACCTCGATTGGGGTCATCAAATACCTGCCCCATGGCTGAAATAAAAGCATCAAGGTGATTCAAACAATCATCCTCAGTCTCAATCAGAGGGTTTGCCCACATCAAAGCCTTATTGGTAAGCAACATGATTATAGTAAGCACTTTGGATCGTTCAGTGGGAAATTGTGAAGCTTTGTGCAGAGAAAAATAGAATTGGCATTGGTTTAATAAAAATTCCCCTGAAATTTCTCACGTTCACCGCCAAAACGAAAAGGAGGTAATTTGGGGATCACTGGCTTTCCCAGACCCAGCAGACACTAAACATTGGCTCCTGAATCTTGTCATGTATAGTGTACAGTTCCTATAGCGTCTTGTGCTTGGGTGCGAGGAAAACACATGAGACATAGGTTGATATGAAATGACTTGTATTACTTCATACAAGCATGCAGAAAAGGTCACACAGTTTGCAGGAACAGAGGCAGGAGAACACAGCAGGCCAGAGTAACTTCAAGCTCTACAATAACTCTCCAAGCAGGTTCAGGATCTCTTCTCTGTACCGTAATTCCTCTGCAAACATGGATTCACCAGACAGCAGGTTTCCAAAGTCCAAAAGTGTTCCAAAGTTCCTCAGTAGGAAATAGCTGGAGTCCAAAATCCTAGGTTTCCAGGAGTCAGGTCACAGGCTGACTGAGGCTTGATTCAGGAGCACTGATTGTTCAGCTGAGGCTGCTTAAGAAGCAAGAGGGAGAGAATCAGGGCGGGAACATGAAAACTGGAAACTCCATATTAACTGAGGGCAAGAGCTGCAGAAAGACAGAAAGCAAAATGGCCGACGGAAAACTGAGTTTCAAGGAATATGTCAAAAGAGACAAAGAACCTTACAAGTGCATCATCTGCACTCGCCATCCGCGTTGACTCATCAAACGCACGCAAGACGTGGCAGATGTCCTTCATAGAGTCCTTCGCCAGTCCTTACACTGGCTGCCCATCCATTATAGGATCCAATTCAAAGTACTTGTTCTCACCCACAAAGCTCTCCACAGTGCAGCACCCCCCTACATCTCTTCCCTCATTTCTATCTATCGGCCTAACCGACTGCTGCGCTCTGCAAACGACCTTGGACTAACCTCTGCACTAATCCGTACCTCCCACTCCCAACTCCAAGACTTCTCCCGCGCTGCACCAATCCTCTGAAATGCTGTACCCCAAGAAATTAGGACTATCCGCAATTTGCATGTTTTCAGGCGCTCCCTCTAAACACATTTGTTCAGAGCGGCCTATCACATTCACTAATCAAAGTCATTCTATGTGTGTGTGTGTGTGTGTGTGTGTGTGTGTGTGTGTGTGTGTGTAGCCCATTCACTATCTCCATCCATCCCTCACTCCCTCAAAATGGCTGGACCATCATTGTAAATACACCATTGTATATAAACACCTGTACTTTGTAGCTCCCCCTCCTCATTTTAGATTGTAAGCTCTCACGAGCAGGGCCGGCTTATATTGCTTTAATTATTGTATTGTTAACGTTGTTACTTATGACTTTTGTTCTGAAACTGTTAAACTGTAAAGCGCTGCGGAATCTGTTGGCGCTATATAAATAAAGATTATTATTATTATAGAGGCCCACTCAGTAGTGGTGAAGTGTGAACGGCGCAAATTGCGAGTTGATTGCGCCTGATGCAGCTGATACTCCATTACTGCTGGCTGCTGCTCACACAACCGCTCCAACATATGTAACGTGGAATTCCACCTGGTGGGTACGTCACATATGATGCGATGTTCAGGAAGGCGAAATCTGCGTTGCAGAGCTGCAATGCGCGATCTGACCATGCTGGAACGTCGCAAGTGAGCGCACTGTAGGCGGACCTTGTGCAGCAGTGCATCAATATAGTCCCTCAAAAAACTCTGCACGACCAAGTTGAGCACATGTGCCAGACATGGTATGTGAGTGAGGTTGACAAGGCCCAGAGCTGCCACCAGATTTCGGCCATTGTCACACACTACCAAGCCTAGCTGGAGATTCGCTGTCAAAAACCACACGTCGCTCTCCTGCTTCATGGCATTCCAGAGCTCCTGCGCTGTGTGGCTTCGATTCCCCATGGAAATTAATTTCAGGACGACCTGTTGACGTTTGCCCACGGCAGTGCTCATATCGGTCGCAACAGCTAAGCGTTGTGTGGTGCATGTGTGGGGTGCACGCTTCACAGAAAGCAAAGCATCATAGAAGACAAGCATTCAGTAAACGGCAGTTATTCATGGCAGTTAATCAGGGCTGGAATAAGGTAGTCCACACTTTGCTATATTTTTAATCCTGAACAAAAAATTTTCATAAATATTATGTTTATCAAATACCCTTATTATTATTATTACAACCTCATGCATGTTTTGCAATATATTTTAAATTTTATTTTAGGATATTTGTTTCTTGTTTTTTGTTATGTTTTTAATTATGTACATTAACTGTATCCTCCTGTGTTCCCTTGCCTTCCACAAACACCGCCCCATCCCCCCTTCATCACGACTCATACACATGAGCCCCTCCATACTTCCCTCTCCCATGTACAGTTCCCATGCACTCATCACCTTCCTGAGAAACCTCAGCCCATCTAGCTGAAACACATCACTGAAAAAACCAACTTACAACACCAACAACTACCTGCTCTTTATCTTCCTACTCCTATTGATTTCAGGGGACATCTCCCCCAACCCTGGTCCACCATCCCCCAACCTCAATCCCTACCCTACCTCATATCGAAACCATAATAATCTTATTAATATTAATTGCACTCCCTCA
>JARQOD010000006.1:356959674-357079089 GCA_033576555.1 Oophaga sylvatica
AAAAAAATAAAACAAATTAAAAAAAAAACACTAAAAAAAATTTAAATTACTACTGAAAGGGTTTTTTTTAATTATTTTTTTTTTTCAATTTTAAATTTTTTGGGGCATATACATTTTTTCCATCTTTCATACCCCTATGGGGCTTTTCCCTCCTCTTTGGGCCAAAGCTAAATTTCACAGGGACTTTGGACATTAAAATTATTTTTTTTAAATTAGGTCACTTTTTATATATGTCATTTATGTTTATTTTGTTTTAAATTTTATTTTTTTTTTATTTTTTATTTTTTTTATTTTTTATTTTTAAATTTTTTAAAATTTTTTTAATTTTTTTTTTTTTTTCCCTTTTTTCAATTTTATTTTCATTTTAAATTTTAAATTTTCCCTGTATTGTTCATTTTCAGTTTATTCTTTCTTTCGTTTTTCCCCCACAAAATGATTGGCTTAGTTAAATTTTTTATACAGATTTTTTTTGGATATCTTTTTTTTAATTAAAAATTATTTCACTTTATATTTTTTTATGTCTTTTTTATGTATTATTTTTTGGGTTTTTGTTTTTCATTTTATTATGATTATTATTATTATGGACCTATTAGGGGTTTTTTTTGCGTATATATATAAACTTCATGGTGTTTTTCATTTTCCTTTGATGTATTTGTTAACTATTTACATATGTTTTTTTTTTCAATCATTTTTTTTCTTTAAATTTTCATTATAAAGTGACCAATTTTTTTTGTATTTGTACTAGTCCCTACATTTATGTGTAAGGCGCTTTGTTAATATTTACTCGCTTGCAGCATCTATCATTCACGCATGCGCCGCATTCATGGACCATGGCTGCGTCGCATTTGCCATATATGGTGAGGTCTGATCATGTGGGGCCCCACGTGCTCATGATTGATGCCGTTGTGGCGGCGTGCGCGTTGCTAGGTGCCTGGGTGCGACGCTCTGCGCATGCGCCACGCGCCTGGTCTTACTTCCGGGTTATGTGTATAAAATCACTTAATTTACTCTGATTAACCACGCCCCCTGAGGAAGGAGTTCACTCTCCGAAACGTGAGTCGGGGTCAGCTGTGGATCGCCCTGCGGGTCCCCCATTAATCCATTGCGGTATGTTTACTTTGTTTGTTCTCTATAGATGGGTTTAGATCATCCTCTTTGGTGGTTTTCCACCTCCATGTGCGATTGTCATGAGCGGCTATTTGGACATATATATGCTACTATGCATTAGTCATTCAGCCTCACTACTTTTGACAATCTCTGTTCATATAATGGGGCAACTGCAGGGCCTCCCAGCTAAACTGTGATTTTGCTCCTGTATATTGTGGCATTGTTTTTCCTTGCCTGTATTCATCACTTGGTTTAAATTCTATTTTATGGTTTATTTGTATCAATAAAGCTATTTTGTACTTTACATTTGATCATTTGACTGCTTTGTGGTGTGGTGGTTAGTTTAACAATTTCACTAGGATGCATGATTGTGGCCCATCTGATGTTGGTGAAAGTGTGGTGACCAATGGGGATATGCCTAGGCCACATGTCATCCCTTTACGTCGTCCACTCTCAGGACTGAGAACCCTTAATATATTTACCCAGTATTTTGTGTCACCTCAAGGTACTACAACCTGGCAAGATGAGGCATTATCAATGCTGTAATGTTGGTATGTGTTTACAGATAAATATGTTTTTTTCACTGACATAGTCTTTGTGTCTGGTGTTAATGTTCATAACAGATATGTAGGTGGGTTTCTATAAAGAAGTTATGAAAGAAGAGTCCAAACTTGCCATAAAAAAGTGGGCAAACTCTCACTTGAGGAAGTGACTACCATAATTTTGTCATATGGTATATGTCTTAAAAGCACAATACTGTAAGTCTGCATTATTACACAACAGTACCAAAAGAAGTCATAAAAAAATAACAAACATTTGAATAAATAATAATACATAATCAAAATAACAAACTTTCACTATGCCTAGTGAACACCATATGTGAACCATATGTTGGTTTTTTAAGATTAGACTAGTGCAAATATGCATTAGACAACATGGAGTAAAAGTAAAGATAAAAAAATAACAAACATTGGTATAACTAATATATAATGAAAATAACAAACTCTCACTTTGCCTACTGAAGACCATATGTGTACCATATGGCTTTTGGAGGCGTTCAGAATAGTGCAAATCTGCTTTACACAACATGTTGTAAAAATAATTATAAAAAAATAACAAACTGTGTTTGAAATAATAATATATAATAAAAACAACAAATCAGAGTTGGTGGTATGTGGGTGGTGGGGTTGGCGGGTGACCAGCGTCTCTGTGTTGTTGGCTTGGGTGACCACCTTGACCATCACCCTGTTGGGGTGATTTTCTGGGCCCTGAGCTAACATCTGGCCACGGTCAGGTTGTTGTGTGGGCACATTGCCATAAAGATAATGGAGATTATACTCCTGGGGAAGCTGGTACCCACGAGAATCATATCCCCCAATATGACCATGTTGACCAAATGCAGGTTGGAACCAGCCTCCAACACTGGATCTGTACAAGTGGCCATATTGAGAAGTTGGGTTATAGCCTGCCATTTGACCCTGTTGTTGTCAAGGTTGGTTTTGTGGGGGAATGGGTTGAGGTGTAGGCACACGTGCAGGAGGATCCTCAGATCCTAATTGAGCATGCACATTTTGGTGGGGGGTAAGGAGCAGAAGATTACGGAGTAAGAGTTGCCACCTCTCAAGGAATTCAAACACATCATATGGGGTATTGGGGGGTGTGCATGCATCAATTAGGATCTGAATTGATCCTCGCACACGGAGCCTGACCTCACGGAGTAGGGGACTTAGGTTGCGGGCAAGGCTACGCAAATAAGCCTCTTCACCCTCATCCACAGCTGCCCTTGAAAGATAATTGAGGACCCCTGTGTCCACATGCCTCCGGGTTTCAGAGGCAGTATTGTCTCGCCGTATTCTCCCACGGCGGGATATGGCAGCACAGCTGGGGGAGAGCCCCAGAGGTACAGTAGGACTGCTGCTGTTTGCTGCTTCCTCAAGGCTGGCGGGTGGTGCTGCAGCTGGTGGGTCAGGTACTGGTAGAGGTGCAGCTGATTGGTCAGGTCCTGGTGCTGGGGAAGCTTGGGGATGCAGCTGGGAGGGTCAGAAGATGGGCCAGCCACCTCTTCACCTCCCCCAACCAGGTCTATAATGGCCTCTGAGTCGGAGCCTGTCTCCCTCTCAGTGAGGTTGGACTGAGCTCTGTTAGGAAATGAAATTGAAATATAAAATGTAGGAGATGTCAGCCTAAACAGCATATGTGTTATGTGGTGTGATGTATGTACTTACGGTCTCAGATCCAAAATAGGAGCCAAAAGCCCAAGCCGGTCAAAATAGACATATTTCCGCTTGGTCGGTGCTGCTGAACCACTCCTGGCCCTCTGCTGACGTTCCCGCTGGTACTGGTCGCGGATGCTTCACCAGCGTCTCATTACATCTTTCACTGCAATGTGACATATAATTGCATAATTTACCTAGCTGCACAATGCCAAATTGTTACACATACATTTCACATAGTCATGGGGGCCTAGTCGGATATCAGTATACTAACATTTTGACGCTTTAAAAAAAATAAAAAATTAGATTTTAGGGATACTCTGCTCAATTATTACGTTGTGCCCTTTAAGATGTTTGGGAAAAAATCTGGTAACTTACTCATTTGGTGCTGCTCCTCGCGTGGGCTGTCACCAAAGTGGGGAAGCATCTGCCCACAGATGCGCCTCCATGCCGCCTCTTTTCTTGCGCGGTCTGCGTAGTGTGCATCCCGTTGGTCCCAAATTTCTGGCCTCTCCTGGACCAAAACTATCAGCATCTCCACATTTATGTGTGTAGACATGATGGTGGACTCCGTGGAGGCATTCTTCCGGAATGTCTGGCGCTCTTTTTGAGCTAATTTGCATGTGTAAGCTTCCTGATTCATTGCTTGCACCATTTCCTGTGAGCTGCAGAAGTCTTGCATATTTTTTGCAAGTCACACGTGTGGTCCGTGTGTAATCCGTATTTTTCTCTTCGCTACCCATAGCTTCGCACTCTGGCTGTACTATGACCGTAAGATACGCCCGAGAAATATACGCATGATCTGAGCTGCCCCATAGAGAAATATTGGTCCGAGTGTAATGCGTTATTTTCACGCCTCTCACTCGTCCGTATTCCTCTTTAGTGTGACGCCATCTTTAGTGTGGCATACCCTTAACTGAAAAATGCTAACACTGATTACACAAGAACAACGAGGCGGATTTCTTCACCCCAGGTATAATTTTAATCAGTTTACACTGCCAACCTGACAATGCCTATTGTTTACTAACCAAAATCCTGCTGACAGGTTCACTTTAAAGACATACTGGGAGTTGTAGGTTCATGCAATAAATTGTATATAGGGCTGACCTGATATTGCAATTGATTGCTGTACTAAGCTTTGCAATGTATTCATATACTAATCATGGTCCTGGTAATGTATTCCTTTACTGATTGTGGTTCTGTTGCTGCATTAATGTAGTGTTTGTGCTTCAAATTATGTATTTGTGTACAGAAAAGAATCTAGTCGGTATGTGATTGTATGTATGCAAATCGCGTATGAGCAGTCACGTGACGACTACTCAAACCACTTAGGCCTCTTTCACACATCCGTTTTGCGCCTGACGGCGCAATCCGGCCTTTTTTTATAAAACCGGATCAGGCGAAATGTAATGCCGGATCCGTTTTTTTCCCATCGACTAACATTAGCGCCGGATTGTGCCTCATGGCCTTGCGGCGCATCCGGTTTTTACTGGATCCGGTGTCTGGTCTCATTCCGGCGTCTGGAAAAAACGGCAACTGTAACGTTTTTTGTCTCCGGCGCTTCCGGCTTTTTCGCCAGAGACAAAAAACGTTAGCAAAGAAGAGGACGTCTTCGCTAGAAGATGGGAGGCGCCGGACCGCGACACCCGTCGGACCGGACCGGACCGCCCCTGGGTGAGTATAATCTAACTCGTTTTTCTTCTCTTTCAGGTTACATCGGGGGCTTATCTACAGCATTACAGAATGCTGTAGATAAGCCCCTGATGGCGGTGGCTGCAGCTTATAGTCAAAAAATGGGGTGACAGATTCCCTTTAAACAAGTTGAAGATTAAATGATCTCAAAAAGGCTTAAAGATAAAGATGACACATTTACTTTGCATTTTAGGCAAAACAAAATTATATATTTTTATCTTTGAATGTATCACAGCTTGTAAATACTTATTGTGGCCAGCAAAGAGTCTTTCAATTCTTGTTTGAGGGATTTTCATCTATTCTTCTCTGGAAAATTCTTCCAGTTCTGTGAGGTTCCTGGGTCGTCTTACATGCTCTGCTATTTGGAGGTTTATCCACATGTTTTCAATGATGTTCAGATGCGGGGACCATGAGGGCCATTGTAAAACCTTCAGCTTGCGCCTTTTGAGGTAGTTTATTGTAGATTTTGATGTGTGTTTAGGATCATTATCCATTTGTAGAAGCCATCCTCTTTTCAACTTCAGCTTTTTTACAGATGGTGTTATGTTTGCATCAAGAATTTGTTGAAATTTCATTGAATCCATTCTTCCCTCTACCCGTGAACTGTTCCCTGTGCCATTGACTGCAACACAACACCAAAGCATGATTGATCCACCCCCATGATTAATGGTTGGCAAGATATTATTATGCTAAACTCTGTGCCCTTTTTTCTCCACACATACCTTTTGATCATTGTGGCCAAAGAGTTCTAGTCTACAGGACTTGTTTCCCAAATGCATCAGGCTTGTTTATATGTTCTTTTGCATGATTCTGATGCTGAATTTTATGGTGAGGACGAAGGAGAGGTTTTCTTCTGATGACTCTTCCACAACGGCCTTATTTGTGCAGTTCTTTCTGAACAGTAGATCGCAACTACCACAGCTCCAGAGTCTGCTAAATTTTTCTGAAGGTCTTATGGAGTCAAGCAATAGTTCTGATTTGCCTCTCTAGCAATCCTATGAGCAGCACTCTCTGAAATTGTGCTTGGTCTTCCAGACCTTCTCTTGACTTCCACTGTTCCTGTTAATTGTCATTTCTTAATTACATTTCAAACTGAGCAAAGGGTAACTTGAAAACGCTTTGCTATCTTGTTATAAGGTTAGAGGAGGCTGAGTTTTTATAAAACTGGGAAATCTGCATCACCTGGCTTTTCCTAGCAGGCTAATTAAGGTCTGAAAACTTGGTCAAAGTTATCTGAGCATATAAATCTCCAAGGGTGCCTAAACATTTGCATTGGCCCATTTTCCTTTCTCTAATTTTTAAAATGCAAGAAATTACAATATATTTATTTTCCTAAAATACAAAGAAAATGTGTCATCTTTAACTTTCACCCTATAGAGATCATTTAATCTTCAACTTGCTTAACTGTTCACAATAACAGTAATTTTGACAAGGAGTGGCCAAACTTTTACATGCCACTGTAGATCAGCAAGGACCAGCTAGGTGCCTGGACCGGACCTGTGATGGATAACTGAGGGTGAATATAACTTATTTAATGGTTTTAATCACCTTTTATAATTACATTTTTTTTGCTGGAAAACCTTTTTAAATTTTCTTTAAAAAAATATTCTTGCTTATGAGAGACAATGTTTATGTCAGTCTGTATTGCTTCATAGTTCAATTTTCTGAACTGGTTGCAAAATCAAAATGACTAAGCAACATAGTTGTAAATGCAATTAGCCCCTTACTGCAATCTATTATCCCTGTAGGAAAATTTTCTCCTGTAATATAAAATATTCTAATCCACAGCAGTAAACAAAAGTGCAACAGGACTTACATATAATTGCATGATGCAAAGAGAATATGTAATTAATTTTACAGGCATTGATTTTTTTCAGGCCACAGAGGAGGTTATTTCTCTTTCCCCATTAACATTTCTGCAAAATCACATTGTAAATGAGCTGCTGAACATGAAACTCAGGCTAATAAGTTGGCTAGTCAATATTTATATCAGTTCTCTCGGACTTCTTAGAGCACAATTCTGTTTAGTCTTGGAATGATGACAGGCGGCACTGAAGGAAATGTGTACTGATTGCAGAAGGTAAAAAATGCCCTATTATATAAAAGGGAATCTGTCACCATATTTGACCTATTTAAACTATTAATATGGGCATACAGAAAGACTGCTGAAAAATTGTAATATTGTTGCAATGCAGCAGAGCTCAGAGAGCTGCAAAAATGTGTTTGCAAAAAGACAAATTTCATTTCTCCTGTTCTGTGTTAGTTACTTGTCTCACACTGGTACCTCCTCCTTCATGTAAAATAATCTCTGGAGGCAGAGTTATCTTCCAGGCATTTTATTCAGCTTCCTATAACCTGTATGCCCATATAGACGGCTTAGGAGGGTTAATCCTTCTGACAAATTACTTTTAAATTTTTTTGACAGTGAGCAGTGGCATCAGGTCTATTTTTTTAATTTAATGCTTTGTGTTTTGTAAATATTCAATGTAGTGGTCTCTGATGGTAGAGAGGGTCCCCATTCATATAGCAGAAGGCATGCATGCATCCACAAATGAATGTTTCAACATCTTCTCTCAGTGGGAGGCAACAAGCTTGATGGTCACAGAGTTTTACATGAGACAAAACAGTTGATAGTTACAGGTTCTTACATTAAGCTACACCTTACTTGAACTGAGGTGTGCGGTACAAAAGTTGCTTGACACAACAAAGATTAGCTGTCGGCAGCTAATCTTCGACCTTATGGCAGATGCACTCTTCATTGGCAGTACATAGGTGAGTAGTAGCTAGTCTCCTTCACCTGAGACAAACTACATCTACTGCAGCTCAGGCTGGAGCTTTTTACATATACGTCTGTGGCCCTCACAAAGGTTTGGGGTAGTATACCTTAAAGGATTATTTTAAAAAAAAGGTATTATTACCTAGCTATAAGGAAAAACTTGTCTATGGAACTGCAGGAGAAAGTCAAGCTCTGTACTCAGCTTTCTGCAGCAGTCTCATTGACAATGAATGGAGTGGAGGCAGAGCATGCACACCTCTGCTGCATTCAAGATGGAGCTGCAGAGCCTCATTATTGGAGCCCAAAACTCAGAATTCCTGGACATTCCAGCAGTTAGACCCCCGGCAATCAGCAAATTATCCACTAACCTATCAATTCAAGATAACTTTTTTTTTTCCTTTTAGTTAAAAACACTTTAAAGGGTTGATTGTTGTGAATGTGTTAGAAATGAATTCTGAGCAGAAGCTCCCTCTGGTGGTTACAAACAGTACTGAACTATTCAATGAAGATTGTGAAGATTGGCAATCAGGTGTTACGGACTGGTCTTATATAAGGGAGGTTCCCTCCCATCAGGGTTGCCGGTGATCAATTGTTCTTGTCTCAACTTTGGTTCCTGGTTCACTTGGAAGCTTGCTGTGTCTTGCCTGCATCTTCTGCTAACAGATAAGATATTTTCTGCTTTTATTTTTGTGCTTGCTTTTTGCATTTTGTCCTGCACTTCTGTGGAGGTCAGCCAGGTCCCTCCGGGGGCTTGTGCTCCTCTCAGTTTATCTGAGCCACTGTTATTTGTTCATTTGCTTTTTCCAGTTTTTTCAGTGGCTGCAGCTTAGTTTTGTTACACCAGAGAACTAATTTAGGTGGTAGAGGTCGTGTGATCTCAGCGGTTTTTGAAATTAGTGAGTTGGTATTTTTTTAGGGTTTTTTGGATTGCAGTAAGATTGGGCCCCAACGTTTGCTCATACTATTTTCTGTCTGTGTCTGTATTTCCTCTTGTCTAACCGCCATTACATGTTTGGGGGCTTCCTATGTTCTTTGGGAATCTGCTCCGGGGCAGATAGTTTTCCTCTTTCTATCTTTAGGTGTAGTTAGCTTCTCAGGCTGTGACGAGGCGTCTAGGACCAACGTAGGTACGCTCCACGGCTGCCTTTAGTTGTGGTGGTTAGTCAGGGTACTGCAATCCAGTAGATTCCAACCTCTCTGGTGTATTGCCTTTTTTGCCTGCTCTCCTCAGCTACCAAATCATAACAGTATCACCGGCCAAACTGAAAATTATATGGTACTCACAGAAGGGAAAGATAGTGTAAAAAAAAAAAAAGTTGTCAGAGATATTTTTTTTTTCTTTCCCTCTTTTTCTCTGGGTGCTGAGGATTTTTTTTTCTCTCAATGGAGTTTGCACAGTTGTCTGGCCGTGTGGATCAGCTTGCCACTGAAGTTCGGAGTATTGCTACCTATCTTGCAGGGTTGCCGGTTGTGGAACCTAGGATCCTCATGCCAGATTTGTTTTTAGGGGATCGAGCTAAATTTCTGAATTTCAAAAATAACTGTAAGTTGTTTTTTGCCTTAAAACCTAAGTCCTCTGGGAACGCAGCACAGCAGGTTCAAATTGTCATCTCTCTCATGCGCAGCGATCCTCAGGATTGGGCTTTTTCCCTGACACCTGGGGATCCTGTTTTGAGTAATGTTGATGCATTTTTTCTGGCTCTGGGGTTATTGTACGATGAACCTAATGTCACTGATCAAGCTGAAAAAGCCTTGTTAGCATTAAATCAGGGGCTTGAGGACGTTGAGTTATACTGTCAGAGATTCCGAAGGTGGGCAGTCCTGACCAAGTGGAATGATGATGCTTTGGCAGCCCTTTTTCGGAAGGGTCTGTCAGAGAATGTAAAAGATGTTATGTTGGGTTTCCCTGCTCCCTCTGGTCTCAATGATTCTATGTCATTAGAGATTCAAATTGACAGACGTTTGCGTGAGCGTAGAGGTATGCGTGGAATAGTGTTGCCTTGTGAACCAGCTTCTGAACCCATGCAGTGTGATAGAGTGGCTTCTGGGGCACAGCGTCATGAGTTTCGAAAATGCAATGGGTTATGTTTCTACTGTGGTGACACCTCTCATGCTATTTCAGTCTGCCCTAAGCGGGGAAGACGTTTTGCACGCTCAGTTGTCTGTTGACTGTTACCCTGATTTGCTCCCTGTCCACATTTTCTGCTCAGGCTTTTGTTGATTCGGGAGCAGCTATTAACCTGATGGATTTTGATTTTGCTAAACGTTGTGGGTTTCCCTTGATACCCCTACGGAAGTCTATTCCCCTACTGGGGATTGATTCTACCCCTTTGGCTGAGAATAAACCCCAGTTCTCTACTCAGGTGATAATGAGGGTTGAACCTGATCATCAGGAGAGTTGCAAATTTTTGGTGCTGTATAATCTGCATGACATTGTTGTACTGGGTTTCCCTTGGTTACAGTCTCATAATCCTGTTTTGGATTGGAAATCTGTGTCTGTAACCAGTTGGGGCTGCCAATGTGTTAATGCCAACACTCCTGTTTTTTCTGCCTCTCCCCAGGCTCAGGATGTTCCTGACTTTTTGACTGATTTTTCTGATGTGTTTAGCGAAAGTAAATCTGCATCCTTGCCCCCCATAGGAGCTATGACTGCGCTATTGAATTAGTGCCTGGTAGTAAATTCCCTAAAGGTCGCCTTTTTAACTTGTCTGTACCTGAACATGACGCTATGCGGTCTTATATCAAGGAGTCATTGGAGAAGGGTCATATCAGACCATCCTCTTCACCCTTGGGTGCCGGTTTTTTCTTTGTGGCCAAAAAGAATGGTTCATTAAGGCCGTGTATTGATTATCGTCTCTTGAACAATATCACTGTGAAATATCAATATCCGTTACCCTTGATTTCTGACCTGTTTTCCAGGGTGAAAAGTGCTACTTGGTTTACCAAGCTTGACCTTAGGGGGCGTATAACCTTATTCGCATTAAGCACAGGGATGAATGGAAGACGGCATTTAATACCCCAGAGGGGCATTTTGAGTACCTAGTGATGCCCTTTGGGCTCACTAATGCTCCTTCCGTCTTCCAGTCCTTCATGAATGACATTTTCAGGGATTTTGTGGATAAATTTATGATTGTTTATTTGGATGATATCTTGATTTTTTCAAATGACTGGGACTCTCATGTGAAACATGTTCGGACTGTGTTCCAGATTTTGAGAGAGAATGCTCTGTATGTGAAGGGATCAAAGTGTCTTTTTGGCGTACAGAGGATCTCATTTCTGGGATTCATTTTGTCCCCATCTGTTATTGAAATGGACCCGATCAAGGTTCAGGCCATCTGTGATTTGGTCCAACCTACTTCATTAAAGGCTCGTCTTCAGAGATTCTTGGGTTTTGCCAATTTTTATCGTAAATTTATTGGTAATTTCTCTGTTATTGTAAAACCATTGACTGATTTGACCAAGAAGGGTTCTGATGTGGTGAATTGGCCTCCTGAGGCAGTCTCTGCGTTTCAGGAACTTAAGCAGAGATTCACTTCTGCTCCTGTTCCGCGGCAGCCTGATGTTTCTCTGCCATTTCAGGTGGAGGTTGATGCCTCTGAAATTGGGTCATGTGCCGTTTTGTCCCAAAGAGATCCAGAGACCTCTAAAAGTAACCCTTGTGCCTTTTTCTCTCGAAAATTTTCTCCAACTGAACGTAATTATGACGTGGGTAATCGGGAGTTATTGGCCATGAAGTGGGCTTTTGAAGAGTGTAGACATTGGCTGGAGGGAGCCAAACATCAGGTGTTGGTCCTCACGGACCATAAGAATCTGGTTTATCTGGAATCAGCCAAGCGACTTAATCCTAGACAGGCCAGGTGGGCCTTGTTTTTCACACGTTTTAATTTTGTGGTTTCCTTTCTTCCTGGCACTAAGAATGTTAAAGTGGATACCCTCTCGAGGAGTTTCCTTGCGGACTCTCCTGAGTTATCTGATCCTGCTGTTATTTTGAAAGAGGGTGTAGTTCTTTCCGCCATCTCGCCCAATTTGAGACTGGCTCTGGAAGGGTGTCAGGAGGATAAACCCGAGTGCTGCCCTATTGGGAAATTGTTTGTCCCAGACCGGTGGAAAAAGAGTGTGATGTCTGAGATTCATTGTTCCGCGTTGGCCGGTCATCCCGGAATTTTTGGTACCAGAGACTTGGTTAGTCGGTCCTTTTGGTGGCCTACTTTGTCTCGTGACGTCAGGGAATTTGTGCAGTCCTGCGGGACTTGCTCTCGCTCCAAGCCTTGCTCTCGCTCTAATGGTTTGTTGATGCCATTGCCTGTGCCCAAGAGACCATGGACCCATATCTCTATGGATTTCATTTCCGACCTCCCTGTTTCTCAGAGAATGACCGTTATCTGGGTGATTTGTGATAGGTTTTCCAAAATGATACATCTTGTGCCATTACCTAAGTTGCCTTCCTCCTCCGAATTGGTGCCTTTGTTCCTTCAGCATGTGGTTCGGTTACACGGCATTCCTGAGAACATTGTGTCTGACAGAGGAGTCCAGTTTGTTTCCAGATTTTGGAGGACTTTTTGTTCTAAACTTGGTGTTCAATTGTCTTTCTCCTCGGATTTTCATCCTCAGACCAATGGACAAACTGAGAGAACAAACCAGACATTGGAGACTTATCTGAGATGCTTTGTGTCTGCTGATCAGGATGACTGGGTCTCTTTTTTGCCTTTGGCTGAGTTTGCTCTTAATAATAGGGCTAGCTCTGCCACTTTGATGTCTCCATTTTTCTGCAATTTTGGGTTTCACCCTCGATTTTCTTCGGGACAGACGGAGGCTTCTGTCTGTCCAGGTGTTGACTCTGTTGTGGAGCGTATGCAGCAGATTTGGGACCAGGTAGTGGAGAGGTTGTCTCTCTCTCAGGAGAGGGCCCAGCGGTTTGCCAACCGGCATAGGACTGATGGTCCTCGGTTTGAAGTGGGGGACTTGGTCTGGTTGTCCTCAAGAAATATCCCTATGAGAGTTGCATCTCCTAAGTTTAAGCCTAGGTTCATTGGACCTTATAAGATCATGGAGATTCTTAATCCTGTTTCCTTTCGTTTACTTCTTCCAGGGACATTTAAGATCCATAACGTGTTCCACAAGTCCTTATTGAAGAGGTTTGTCGAGCCAGTGGTTCCTATGGCTGCGCCTCCTGACCCTGTTTTGGTTGAGGGCAATCTGGAGTATGTGGTTGAGAAAATATTGGATTCTCGTTTTTGTAGACGGAAACTGCAGTATTTGGTTAAGTGGAGAGGTTATGGTCAGGAGGACAATTCTTTGGTGTTTGCTTCGGACATCCATGCTAGGAGACTGATCCGTGCGTATCACAGAGCTCATCCTGACCGACCTGGTTGCCCAAATGAGGGTTCGGTGACCCCTCCTCAAGGGGGGATACTGTTGTGAATGTGTTAGAAATGAATTCTGAGCAGAAGCTCCCTCTGGTGGTTACAAACAGTACTGAACTATTCAATGAAGATTGTGAAGATTGGCAATCAGGTGTTACGGACTGGTCTTATATAAGGGAGGTTCCCTCCCATCAGGGTTGCCGGTGATCAATTGTTCTTGTCTCAACTTTGGTTCCTGGTTCACTTGGAAGCTTGCTGTGTCTTGCCTGCATCTTCTGCTAACAGATAAGATATTTTCTGCTTTTATTTTTGTGCTTGCTTTTTGCATTTTGTCCTGCACTTCTGTGGAGGTCAGCCAGGTCCCCTCCGGGGGCTTGTGCTCCTCTCAGTTTATCTGAGCCACTGTTATTTGTTCATTTGCCTTTTCCAGTTTTTTCAGTGGCTGCTGCTTAGTTTTGTTACACCAGAGAACTAATTTAGGTGGTAGAGGTCGTGTGATCTCAGCGGTTTTTGAAATTAGTGAGTTGGTATTTTTTTTAGGGTTTTTTGGATTGCAGTAAGATTGGGCCCCAACGTTTGCTCATACTATTTTCTGTCTGTGTCTGTATTTCCTCTTGTCTAACCGCCATTACATGTTTGGAGGCTTCCTATGTTCTTTGGGGATCTGCTCCGGGGCAGATAGTTTTCCTCTTTCTATCTTTAGGTGTAGTTAGCTTCTCAGGCTGTGACGAGGCGTCTAGGACCAACGTAGGTACGCTCCACGGCTGCCTTTAGTTGTGGTGGTTAGTCAGGGTACTGCAATCCAGTATATTCCAACCTCTCTGGTGTATTGCCTTTTTTGCCTGCTCCCTCAGCTACCAAATCATAACAGTTGATTGTGACTTGTAAGATCGCTACTTCCAATTGGTGGTGCTATAGAGTACAAGTCCTCCTTTTTTGAAGAGGCAATTTGCATATAAAATTTCCCAGAGGAGCATTGCACGGCGAATAAGCCTCCTTACCTCGACACGCCAGAGCTGGTATGTCACTCTACACAAGGAGAAACCTTACCCCTTAGACCCTAGTCCAGAGCCTCTCATCTAGCCAAATCAGATCTCTCCTACTTTGCACTGACGAGGACCAATAGTCCGAAACACCGTGTCTGCAAATGGAGATACTGATTTGGCTTTTATCCTAAGTCATATTACAAGACTTGTTTAAGGGTTGATTGTGACTTGTAGGATCGCTACTTCCAATAGGTGGCGCTATAGAGTACAAGTCCTCTTTTTTTGAAGAGGCAATTTGCATACAACACTTTAATAGTAAGTTATATTCACCCCAGCTTGCTAGATAACTTTCTCACAGGAACTGCAATATTTTTAAGAAAACTGAATTGAAAAAAATAATTTTTAGCCCTAAATACATGCATTTAAGTTAAGGAAATACCACAAGTGGACATTTAGGCTAAGTGCACACGATCAGGAATAATTGCGTTTTTTCGCGGTTTTTCCGCGGTTTTCCGCGATAAAAACGCAAGCATTAAGCATCCTATACATGTTAATTGATTCCGCATGTTTTGGCCACATGTTGCGTTTTTTTCCGCGAAAAAAACGCTTTGCGGAAAAAATAGCAACATGTTCATTAATTTTGCGGAATGTAAGCGGTTCATGTGCGGTGGTACCCAGGGTCTGGAGGAGAGGAGACTCTCCTCCAGGCCCTGGGTACCATATCCCTGGTAAAACAATAATTAAAATAAAAAATAATGATATTCTCACCTTCCGGCGGCCCCCGCAGCCTTCCCGCGGCCCCCGCAGCCTTCCCGCCTTCAGCGACGCTCCCGGCAACTTCCGGTCCCAAGAGTCCTTTGCAAGAATCACCCAGATGGCATAGCGGTCTCGCGAGATGCTACGTCATCGGTGTGATTTGCCGCAAAGCATCCTTGGGACCGGAGTTGCCGGGAGCGTCGCTGAAGGCGGGAAGGCTGCGGGGGCCGCCGGAAGGTGAGAATATCATTATTTATTATTTTTACATTAGATCTTTTTACTATTGATGCGGCATAGGCGGCATCAATAGTAAAAAGTTGGTCACACTTGTCAAACACTATGTTTGACTCGTGTGACCAACCTGTCAATCAGTTTTCCAAGCGATGCTACAGATCGCTAGGAAAACGCTAGCATTCTGCAAGCTAATTACGCTTGCAAAACGCTATTATTCTGGCGGGAATCAGCACACAAAAAACGTGCGTATTTCCTGCGGGAGAAGTGCGGGATTGCCGCGGAAATTTCCGCGGCAATTCCGCAACGTGTGAACTTAGCCTTAACGTTATCATCCTAGTAGCATTCAAGAGACCATGTGGAAACACTTATGATGCTGGTCCTGACCATACCATGTTAGCATCTTAGTGCATATTTACCTAAGAATACAACACAAAATCAACGCTCCTAATAAGAAGCTCCTCAGACTTCATCAGTGTTGTCTTACGCTAAGCATTTCTTGACCCAAGTTTTATCACCCATGTAATCATCAGCTATCATGTATCTAATCACTCTCATCAGCCTTGTCAAATATACACATTTGTTACAGAAATATTGCCCATCTTTCATCACATTCACATAATAAATGATAGTGATAAGCATTGATATGGCTTTTTAATGTGTACCTAACTAAAAACTACATAGTAATAGCATGCGACGATTAAACCTGTATAACATAAAATGGCACAGCATATAATAGTGAAATAATATTTGCTTAGTGACATACGGTAATTTAAACAATCATTACATCAATTGGGTCACCCCTAACACATAGCAGCCAGGTGAGATCATTACAGCAGAGTTCTTGGAGAACAGAAGTCCCAGAAGACTGGAGAAGAGCAAATGTTGTTCTTCTCTTCAAAAAGGGGAAGAAGGTGGACCAGAGGCGTAGCTAGGGTTTCGGTTTAGGGGGGGGCGAAACATCTGAATGGGCCCCTAACCAGAGAACCTCAGCAAATGACCGCGCTGTTGCCAAAATTAATCTATATATAAAAAGACCAATATTGATATCACCGCCATATGGTCAGTGGTAAATAATACCAGTCCTACAGAACATATAAGAGATCATAGCAGAGTTACAGATAATGACTTACCGCTGACGTTTTCTGATGGAATCGTTCACTTTTCATGTCTTTTCCATCTGGCCCAGACCAACATAACGACTCCTCCAGCCAGGACTCAACTACAGAGAATACAACAAAGAAACGTTTCACTTCTCATATTGTCAGCACTCTCACGGTCACCAATTGGACTATTCTCAACCTGCACAAACTCCTCATCCTGCTGATACCCCAATACTGAGCCGCTGCTGCCGTATGTGTCCCTATTACTACACCTAATTCCCCATTACTGAGCCGCTGCTGCCGTATGTGTCCCTATTACTACACCTGGTACCCCAATACTGAGCCGCTGCTGCCCTATGTGTCCCTATTACTGCACCTACTGTGTGGTTCTGTGTGACCTCTAAATTCTAAAGCACCCTCTATAATATAGTAATGCCAGGTGCATGGGCCCTAGAAAACAGTGCCCACATGTTGTCCCCTAGAATGTAATAATGCCCTGTGTGTGCCCCTTTGACAGTCACAGTAACCAGAGTTCCCCTATAACAATAAGTACCCACTTTACACTTAATGTCCCGAGTCTCCCCCCTGTACAGCTCCCCTATACACAGTATGATGCCCCCTCACTGGATATATACTGACCCCTTAATATCCCCAAACTATTTAATGGCTCCAACACTGTATGATGGCCCCGCCACTGTAATCTTCACACTGTATGATGGCCCCCTAGATAGCCTCCATATAGCATAATACACCAGATAGTCCTCAATATAGTATAATGCACCCCGATACACAGCCTCTTTAGTATAATGCACCCCAACAGACAGCCTCTATATTGTAATGCACTCCCCATAGGCTGTCTTATTTATAATGCACCCCATAGGCAGTCTTATTTATAATGCACCCCATAGGCAGCCTTATTTATAATGCACCCAATAGGCAGTCTTATTTATAATGTACCCCATAGGCAGCCTTACTTATAATGCACCCCATATGCAGCCTTACTTATAATGCACCCCATATGCAGCCTTACTTATAATGCACCCCATATGCAGCCTTACTTGAAATGTACCCCATATGCAGTCTTATTATAATGCACCCCATAGGCAGTCTTATTTATAATGTACTCCATATGCAGTCTTATTTATGTTGCACCCCATATGCAGCTTACTTATAATGTACCCCATATGCAGCCTTACTTGAAATGTACCCCATATGCAGCTTATTTATAATACACCCCATAGGCAGACTTATTTATAATGCACCCCATATAAGCCTTACTTATAATGTACTCCATATGCAGCTTATTATATTGTACCCCATATGCAGCCTTATTTATAATGTACTCCATATACAGCCTTATTTATAATGTACTCCATATGCAGCCTTATTTATAATGTACTCCATATGCAGCCGTACTTATAATGCACCCCCATATGCAGCCGTACTTATAATGCACCCCCAAATGTAGCCGTACTTATAATGCACCCCCATATACAGCCGTACTTATAATGCACCCCCATATGTAGCCGTACTTATAATGCACCCCCATATGCAGCCGTACTTATAATGCACCCCATAGGCAGCCTTACTTATAATGTACCCCATATGCAGCCTTACTTATAATGCACCCCCATATGCAGCCGTACTTATAATGCACCCTCATATGCTGCTTTACTTATAATGCACCCCCATATGCAGCCGTACTTATAATGCACCCCCATATGCAGCCGTATTTATAATGCACCCTCATATGCTGCTGTACTTATAATGCACCCCCATATGCAGCCGTACTTATAATGCACCTCCATATGCAGCCATACTTATAATGCACCCCCATATGCAGCCGTACTTATAATGCACCCCATATGCAGCCGTACTTATAATGCACCTCCATATGCAGCCGTACTTATAATGCACCCCATATGCAGCCGTACTTATAATGCACCCCCATATGCAGCCGTACTTATAATGCACCCCATATGCAGTCTTACTTATAATGCACCCCCATATGCAGCCGTACTTATAATGCATCCCATATGCAGCCTTACTTATAATGCACACCCCTTTACAAAAATAATAAATCCAATACTCACCTCTCTTGCTCCAGGCTCCTGCGCTGCTCACTGCTCTCCCTCTCAGCGTCTGACTGCCGGCGCCGGGCAGTGACATCATCGTGCCCGCTGTCAGACGCTGAGAGGAGGATTATGGGAGAAGGAGCGCTCGCTCCTTCTCTCTTAATGCGGTCAGCTGTATTGGCTAGATGCTGATACAGCTGACCCTGCGATGATGGGCGGGGGGCCCACTGCTGGCACCGGGCCCCCACCGTCTGCTCAGGGGTCTCATAGCGGCCGGGCGGCAGAGCAGGGAGATTGATTCTCCCTGCTCTGCCGCAGAAAGTAACTGTGTCGGCGTGCTGTGCACGCCGATACAGTTACAGTAGCGTAGCTCCAGGTGGGCCCCCTCCGAGCGCGGGGCCCGGGGCCACCGCCCCCTCTGCCCCCCCGGTAGCTACTCTACTGAGGTGGACCCAGGGAACTATAGGCCGGTGAACCTGACTTCTATACCAGGAAAGATCTTGAACAAATTATTAAACAACATGTGTGTAAGTACTTGGACAAGAATGAAGTGATTAAACAGAGTCAGCATTTGGTTTGTAACTAATAAGTCATGTCAGACTAACTTAATTTCCTTCTATGACAGAATCACTGACTGGGTGTATCAGGGAAATGCTGTATATATAGTATATTTTGACTTCAGCAAAGCATTTGACAAAGTATCTCACACAATCCTTATTGAAAAAATGACTAAGTATGGAATGGACAGGGCAACTGTTAGGTGGATTCATAACTGGCTTAGTGATCGGACCCAAAGAGTGGTCGTAATGGCTGTACATCCAGTTGGATGAATGTGTCAAGTGGGGTACCACAGGGCTCTGTCCTGGGCCCTGTATTGTTCAACATCTTTATCAATGATTTAGATGAAGGAATTGAGGGTAAACTGATTAAATTTGCTGATGACACAAAGCTAGGAGGGATAGCTAATACTAGAGAAGAGAGAGAGAGGATTCAAAAAGATATAAATAAACAGGAGCAGTGGGCAGCAACTAAGGCCTCTTTCACACATCCGTTTTGCGCCTAACGGCACGATCCGGCCTTTTTTTGTAAAACCGGATTCGGCGAAATGTAATACCAGAAATTGTTTTTTCCCATTAACTTGTATTACCGCCAGATCGCGCCGCATGGCCTTGCGGTTCATCCGGTTTTTGCCTGATCCGGTGTCTGGTCTCATTCCGGCGTCTGGAAAAAACATATCGTTTTTTGTCTCCGGCGAAAAAGCCGGAAGCGCCGGATCCGGCGCTTCCGGCTTTTTGTCACAATGAAAGTCTATGAGCGCCGGAATGCACTGGATCCGGCAAAAGCCGGATCCGGTTTTTGTAGCACAGCCCACAGCAAACATATATAAAGCAGGTCAGTGGGATCCTCAGCCATAAGCATGCAGCCAGCCAGGAGCAGAGGAGCCAGGCCAAGATCACCACCACCAACACCATCAAGAGAACCAGAAGAAATGGAGCACCAACTGGAGAGCGCATCCGACACCAGACGGTAACTATCACATCCCCATTCCCAAAAAATTTAACCAATTTTTTCTTTTTCAGCCAGTGCCATGGAATATCCATATATTCACTGGCCCTTTTTGTGTCTTTATTCCACAGCAGACGACACCAAACCCAGGCAGCAGCAAGGGAGCAGCAGCACGAAGAGGAGAGCTCATCCGACAAACTTGGTAGTGTGGAGGCTAATGTATTTTTTTTCTCTTTTTCTTTAACAGGCTTCACAGCGTGCTCCCGACTCAAACGGTGAGGAGGAGGGGTTAGATGTCGACCTCCTCATCGATCTGAGAAAGGGAGCCGCTGTGGAACATGGGGGACTGCCGTTATGCAGATCTTATCGTGACACGTCGGCTCTGGGAGGAAGTCTGTTCGCTACTGGTGGACCACTAGGAGGACCTCGATGTTCGGGCCCAGACTGAACACCGTAAGTATATACAGTTCAGGTTGCTGAATGTAAAGCAGTGTTTCCCAAACTCCAGTTCTTGTGGCCCACATGGGTCAGGTTTTCAGGATTTCCTTTTGTGCAACACTATGGAAATCCTGAAAACATGACCCGTGGGGGCCATGAGGACTGTAGTTTTGGAAACACTGATGTTGTGTACTAACCAATTTGTGCTTTCTCGTTTCAGGGGAGTGTAGGGATTCGCTCTGGTAGGCAAGGGCCAGGCCGCAGTAACGAGGCAACACACAGGCTTTAAGTCCAAAAATCAATTGTTTACTGTCACTTTAACACCAGGTAACAAAACATGACAAAACATAAATGCATTCCAGCTTGGAAAATCACAGTTGCCAGACTCACCCTTTCATGGGACGGGCTTGACTAAGCGGCTGCAGGCCAGCAGGGACCGCCAGGTGCCATTCCTGGGTGGTCTGGAACTCGCTTCCGTGCTCACTGACACACTGTAACAGAAAGTCACACTTCCAGGCTGACTCCAGCCAAACTCCTCAACAGAACCGCGTGGTTCTCAGTGTGGGACCATCCCAGGCTCCGCACACACATGTGTCCTGTCCGGTGCTATTCAGGACCCCCGTCCAACACCCTGGCCACCAAGTTCCAAGTCTCACCACTTGCTTCCAGGAATCCGATCCAACCCCAGGATCTTCAAACACCGACAGACCTTCCAGGAACCTTGCAGGCAGCCCTATTCAGGACACACACTCTCTCCTTCCACTGGCTCAGATCCGCACACACGTGTCCTGTCCGGGTGCTATTCAGGACCCCCGTCCAACACTCTGGCCACCAAGTTCCAAGTCTCACCACGTGCTTCCAGAAATCCGATCCAACCCCAGGATCTTCCAACACTGACAGACCTTCCAGGAACCTTGCAGGCAGCACTATTCAGGACACACTCTCCACAGCTTCAGCCAGACTTCCAGAGACTCCTCAGTCAGTCTCCAACTCAATCTCCTCACCATGTGCCAAACACTGCCTTTCATACCTGTAGCCACTCCCCCAGCTAAGGCATGAAGCACATGGTCTGGTCACCTGTTCATGACCTCATCACAGGTCCTTCCCAACACCTACAATCACCAGATTGCAACATTCATTCTCCCACCACCAGTGGGTGGTGTATGTGTGGTTAGCAAGTCCCACCCAGCTCACAAGCTAACCCTGTAGGGTCACCATTAACAATAATCAGAACTCTTATGGGACCACAAGTCCCAGAACAATATTCCTGACCTACAGCACAGAGGAGCTCTGCGACACATACCTTCCATTTATCACCATACCAGGGACTGGTTTCCCATCCATCTCATGCCTCCATGCATAATTTGAGCAACATATACAGCGCCCCCCTAGCTGCCACATTAGTCACTACACCACAGGAGAGAATTGTGAAGCGGTGGCGGTCTGTGAGGGATCGCTTCAAGAAAGAGTTCAACAAGGAGATGCGGGCCCCGAGTGGATCTGCAGGACGCAGGAGCAAGTACAAGTACGCACGAGCCCTGGCATTCCTGCAGGCAGCAATGGTCACCAGAAGGTAAATATTAAAAAGGAAATGTTAACATGTCTAACTACATTTTTTATTTCAGCCAGGCCATTCCATATCACTATATTAATTGTATTTTTTTTCTCTTTATTCCACAGCACGGTGACCAGCACCCGGGCGCCCGCAGAGTTGGACCCTTCTGGGGCGATCCCTCAGGAGACCGGCACCGAGGGACACTTCGACCGCCCTGGCCCATCCGCACCTTCCCAGCATTCCCTGACACTTGAGCCCTCTGTCCCCTCCACCAGCACTGGAGCATCGTGGCTGGTGAGGAGATAGCATTCCCTTTACCCCACCCTTCTGCCACTGCCATCTCTAGTACACCTGCAGCTACTGGGCGGCTGCAGCAGAGGGGTCAGGAAAGGAACTATGCACCCGAGTTCTTGCATCTCAATGCATCTTTCCAGAACTGTCTAAAAGTCTTATCAGAGCAAATTGCCGCAGGCATGAATCATATAAACACCAACATTTTGGAGGTGAAGACACCTCTGCAAACCATGCATTCAGAAGCAAGAACTTCTCCAAATCACAGCTTTTTCCGGTCTGTAGCCGAGCGCATGGATATGCCATCTACTGACCAGCAGATGTATGTAATGCATATTTGCCACGCTGCTCTAGTGCAGGCTACCTCCCAACCTCCTCCACCCACCCCAGTCGTTCCTCAACCTGCCCCCCTCCAGCCACTGTCCCTCCTCCCGCTCCTATTCAATACCAGCCACCTTCCCAGTTCCAGCCACCTCCCCAATTCCAGTCACCTCCCCAAATCCAGTCACCTCCCCAGTACCAGCAACCTCCCCAGTACCAGCAACCTGCCCCGTACCACACTCCTGCCTCGTACCAACCTCCTTCCCCGTTCCAATTCCCAACCATATCTTCTGCTCTTCCAGTCCCTGCCCCACCCTCCTCTCCACCACCCATCACCTGTTCTGCCTCCAACTTGTCCACCCATTCTCTTACTTTTTCCACCCCTTCAGCTCTTACTGTTCCTTCCCCACCACCATCCCAGTCCGCTCTCCACACCCCAATGTCAAAGTGTCCCGCAGCCTCTCCAGCAGTATTTCCACCCCACAATACACAAATTTATAGGATTAAAATAAAACACGCATTATTTTTTGAAAAAAAATGTTTATTAATAAACATTTGAAAATGTTGAAAGTTTATTTAAAAAAAAAATTTCACAATAAAACTTTTATTGTTGGATTACAATAATGTTGTCTGTCGTTTATGTCTAAGATGTAAAAAATAAGGTTGTTAAAAAGGTAAAAATTATTGGGTACACAAAAACACCAACATAACTTTGGGTAAAAGGTAAAAAAAACCTACATAACTTTGGTTAAAAGGTACATAACTTTAACCTTTTGCCAAAGTTGTGTCCCGGATTGTGTAGTATCCAAAGTATTTCACCTTTTTCCCAAACTTGTGTACATTGTTAGGTAATCCCCATCAAGGTACACAATTTTGGAAAAAAGGTGAAATACTTTGGGTAAAAAAAACCCAACCAGGGACACAACTGTGGCCAAAAGGTTAAATACAGCAGAAAACCCACAAGAAGGTAGACAAGTTTGATTTTAAAAGGTTTACTGTGGGTACACAAAGTACATGAGTTTTAAGGTAACAAAGCAATTTCTCAAACTCTGTCATCCTGCCAGTCTAGTCTTCCTTGAGGTGACATAAAGTATTGGGCAAAATTGTCCCTCATTCGTGAAACAGCCAGTGAACTTCGATTGGTAATGTTCTGGTAGTCCTGCAAGGTTGTTTCTTCATACTGTACCTCAATAGAAATTGGTTCATTGCTGATCACAAAATTGTGTAGGACCCTGTTGTGAATGTGTTAGAAATGAGTTCTGAGCAGAAGCTCCCTCTGGTGATTGCAGACAGTGCTGAACCATTTAGTGAAGATTGGCAATCAGGAGTTACAGACTGGTCCTATATAAGGGAGGTTCCCTCCCATCAGGGTTGCCGGTGATCAATTGTTCTTGTCTCAACTGTGGTTCCTGGTTCACTTAGAAGCTTGCTGTATCTTGCCTCTTCTCCTGCTCTCAGATAAGACATTTTCTGTTTTTATTTTTGTGCTAGCTTTTTGCATTGTTTCCTGCACTTTTGTGGAGGTCAGCCAGGTCCCCTCCGGGGCTTGTGCTCCTCTCAGTTTGTCTGAGCCACTGTTGTTTGCTCATTTGCCTTTTCCAGTTTTTCTTCAGTGGCTGCGGCTTAGTTTTGTTACACCAGAGAACTAATTTAGGTGGTAGAGGTCGTGTGATCTCAGGTGGTTTTGCAATTAGTAGAGTTGGTACTTTTTAGGGTTTTTTGGGATTGCAGTAAGTGTCCTTCCTATATTTTCTGTCTAGGAAGATTGGGCCCCAACGTTTGCTCATACTATTTTCTGTCTGTGTCTGTGTTTCCTCTTGTCTAACCGCCATTACATGTTTGGGGGCTTCCTATGTTCTTTGGGGATCTGCTCCGGGGCAGATAGCTTTTCCTCTTTCTATCTTTAGGTGTAGTTAACCTCTCAGGCTCTGACGAGGCGTCTAGGACCAACGTAGGTACGCTCCACGGCTGCCTTTAGTTGTGGTGGTTAGACAGGGTACTGCAATCCAGTAGATTCCAACCTCTCTGGTGTATTGCCGTTTTTGCTTGCTCTCCTCAGCTACCAAATCATAACAGTATCACCGGCCAAACTGAAAATTATATGGTACTCAACAGAAGGGAAAAATAGTAAAAGGAAAAAGAAAAAAGGAAGTTGTCAGAATTTTTTTTTTTTCTGTTTGTTGCATTTCCCTCTTTTTCTCTGGGTGCTGAGGAGGATTTTTTTTTTTTTTTCTCTCAATGGAGTTTGCACAGTTGTCTGGCCGTGTGGATCAGCTTGCCACTGAAGTTCGGAGTATTGCTACCTATCTTGCTAGTTTTCCTGTTGTGGAACCTAGGATCCCCATGCCAGATTTATTTTTGGGGGATCGAGCTAAATTTCTGAATTTCAAAAATAACTGTAAGTTGTTTTTTGCCTTAAAACCTAAGTCCTCAGGGAACGCAGCACAGCAGGTTCAAATTGTCATCTCTCTCCTGCGCGGCGATCCTCAAGATTGGGCTTTTTCCCTGACACCTGGGGACCCTGTTTTGAGTAATGTTGATGCATTTTTTCTGGCTCTGGGGTTATTGTACGATGAACCTAATGTCACTGATCAAGCTGAAAAAGCCTTTTTGGCATTAAATCAGGGGCTTGAGGACGCTGAGTTGTACTGACAGAGGTTCCGAAAGTGGGCAGTCCTGACCAAATGGAATGATGATGCTTTGGCAGCCCTTTTTCGGAAGGGTCTGTCAGAGAATGTAAAAGATGTTATGGTGGTTTTCCCTGCTCCCTCTGGTCTGAATGATTCTATGTCATTAGAGATTCAAATTGACAGACGTTTGCGTGAGCGTAGAGGTATGCGTGGAATAGTGTTGCCTTGTGAACCAGCTTCTGAACACATGCAGTGTGATAGAGTGGCTGCTGGGGCACAGCGTCATGAGTTTTGAAAACGCAATGGGTTATGTTTCTACTGTGGTGACGCCTCTCATGCTATTTCAGTCTGCCCTAAGCGGGGAAGACGTTTTGCACGTTCAGTTGTCTTGGGTAGTGTTCAGACTAAATTTCTGTTGACTGTTACCCTGATTTGCTCCCTGTCCACATTTTCTGCTCAGGCTTTTGTTGATTCGGAGCAGCTATTAACCTGATGGATTTTGATTTTGCTAAACGTTGTGGGTTTCCCTTGATACCCCTACGGAAGTCTATTCCCCTACTGGGGATTGATTCTACCCCTTTGGCTGAGAATAAACCCCAGTTCTCTACTCAGGTGATAATGAGGGTTGAACCTGATCATCAGGAGAGTTGCAAATTTTTGGTGCTGTATAATCTGCATGACATTATTGTACTGGGTTTCCCTTGGTTACAGTCTCATAATCCTGTTTTGGATTGGAAATCTGTGTCTGTGACCAGTTGGGGCTGCCAATGTGTTAATGCCAACACTCCTGTTTTTTCTGCCTCTCCCCAGGCTCAGGATGTTCCTGACTTTTTGACTGATTTTTCTGATGTGTTTAGCGAAAGTAAATCTGCATCCTTGCCCCCCCATAGGAGCTATGACTGCGCTATTGAATTAGTGCCTGGTAGTAAATTCCCTAAAGGTCGCCTTTTTAACTTGTCTGTAGCTGAACATGACGCTATGCGGTCTTATATCAAGGAGTCATTGGAGATGGGTCATATCAGACCATCCTCTTCACCCTTGGGTGCTGTTTTTTTCTTTGTGGCCAAAAAGGATGGTTCATTAAGGCCGTGTATTGATTATAGTCTCTTGAACAATATCACAATGAAATATCATTATCCGTTGCCCTTGATTTCTGACCTGTTTTCCAGGGTGAAAAGTGCTACTTGGTTTACCAAGCTTGACCTTAGGGGGGGCGTATAACTTATTCGCATTAAGCACGGGGATGAATGGAAGACGGCGTTTAATACCCCAGAGGGGCATTTTGAGTACCTAGTGATGCCCTTTGGGCTCACTAATGCTCCTTCCGTCTTCCAGTCCTTCATGAATGACATCTTCAGGGATTTTGTGGATAAATTGCTGATTGTTTATTTGGATGATATCTTGATTTTTTCCAATGACTGGGACTCTCATGTGAAACATGTTCGGACTGTGTTCCAGATTTTGAGAGAGAATGCTCTGTATGTAAAGGGATCAAAGTGTATTTTTGGCGTACAGAGGATCTCATTTCTGGGATTCATTTTGTCCCCATCTGTTATTGAAATGGACCCGGTCAAGGTTCAGGCCATCTGTGATTGGGTCCAACCTACTTCATTAAAGGCTCTTCAGAGATTCTTGGGTTTTGCCAATTTTTATCGTAAATTTATTGGCAATTTCTCTGTTATTGTTAAACCATTGACTGATTTGACCAAAAAGGGTTCTGATGTGGTGAATTGGCCTCCTGAGGCAGTCTCTGCGTTTCAGGAACTTAAGCAGAAATTCACTTCTGCTCCTGTTCTGCGGCAGCCTGATGTTTCTCTGCCATTTCAGGTGGAGGTTGATGCCTCTGAAATTGGGGCAGGTGCCGTTTTGTCCCAAAGAGATCCGGAGACCTCTAAAAGTAACCCTTGTGCCTTTTTCTCTCGAAAATTTTCTCCAACTGAACGTAATTATGACGTGGGTAATCGGGAGTTATTGGCCATGAAGTGGGCTTTTGAAGATGGAGACATTGGCTGGAGGGAGCCAAACATCAGGTGGTGGTCCTCACGGACCATAAGAATCTGGTTATCTGGAATCAGCCAAGCGACTTAATCCTAGACAGGCCAGGTGGGCCTTGTTTTTCACACGTTTTAATTTTGTGGTTTCCTTCTTCCTGGCACTAAGAATGTTAAGGCGGATGCCCTCTCGAGGAGTTTCCTTGCGGACTCTCCTGAGTTATCTGATCCTGCTGTTATTTTGAAAGAGGGTGTAGTTCTTTCCACCATCTCGCCCAATTTGAGACTGGCTCTGGAAGGGTGTCAGGAGGATAAACCCGAGCGCTGCCCTATTGGGAAATTGTTTGTCCCAGACCGGTGGAAAAAGAGTGTGATGTCTGAGATTCATTGTTCCGCTTGGCGGTCATCCCGGAATTTTTGGTACCAGAGACTTGGTTAGTCGGTCCTTTTGGTGGCCTACCTTGTCTCGTGACGTCAGGGAATTTGTGCAGTCCTGCGGGACTTGCTCTCGCTCCAAGCCTTGCTCTCGCTCTAGTGGTTTGTTGATGCCATTGCCTGTGCCCAAGAGACCATGGACCCATATCTCTATGGATTTCATTTCCGACCTCCCTGTTTCTCAGAGAATGACCGTTATCTGGTGATTTGTGATAGGTTTTCCAAAATGATACATCTTGTGCCATTACCTAAGTTGCCTTCCTCCTCGAATTGGTGCCTTTGTTCCTTCAGCACGTGGTTTGGTTACACGGCATTCCTGAGAACATTGTGTCTGACAGAGGAGTCCAGTTTGTGTCCAGATTTTGGAGGACTTTTTGTTCTAAACTTGGTGTTCAATTGTCTTTCTCCTCGGCTTTTCATCCTCAGACCAATGGACAAACTGAGAGAACAAACCAGACATTGGAGACTTATCTGAGATGCTTTGTGTCTGCTGATCAGATGACTGGGTCTCTTTTTTGCCTTTGGCTGAGTTTTCTCTTAATAATAGGGCTAGCTCTGCCACTTTGATGTCTCCATTTTTCTGCAATTTTGGGTTTCACCCTCGATTTTCTTCGGGACAGACGGAGGCTTCTGTCTGTCCAGGTGTTGACTCTGTTGTGGAGCGTATGCAGCAGATTTGGGACCAAGTAGTGGAGAGGTTGTCCCTCTCTCAGGAGAGGGCCCAGCGGTTTGCCAACCGGCATAGGACTGATGGTCCTCGGTTTGAAGTGGGGGACTTGGTCTGGTTGTCCTCAAGAAATATCCCTATGAGAGTTGCATCTCCTAAGTTTAAGCTAGATTCATTGGACCTTATAAGATCATGGAGATTCTTAATCCTGTTTCCTTTCGTTTACTTCTTCCAGGGACATTTAAGATCCATAACGTGTTCCACAAGTCCTTATTGAAGAGGTTTGTCGAGCCAGTGGTTCCTATGGCTGCGCCTCCTGACCCTGTTTTGGTTGAGGGCAATCTGGAGTATGTGGTTGAGAAAATATTGGATTCTCGTTTTTCTAGACGGAAACTCCAGTATTTGGTTAAGTGGAGAGGTTATGGTCAGGAGGACAATTCTTGGTGTTTTGCTTCGGACATCCATGCTAGGAGACTGATCCGTGCGTATCACAGAGCTCATCCTGACCGACCTGGTTGCCCAAGTGAGGGTTCGGTGACCCCTCCTCAAGGGGGGGAATGTTGTGAATGTGTTAGAAATGAGTTCTGAGCAGAAGCTCCCTCTGGTGGTTGCAGACAGTGCTGAACCATTTAGTGAAGATTGGCAATCAGGAGTTACAGACTGGTCCTATATAAGGGAGGTTCCCTCCCATCAGGGTTGCCGGTGATCAATTGTTCTTGTCTCAACTGTGGTTCCTGATTCACTTAGAAGCTTGCTGTATCTTGCCTCTTCTCCTGCTCTCAGATAAGACATTTTCTGTTTTTATTTTTGTGCTAGCTTTTTGCATTGTTTCCTGCACTTTTGTGGAGGTCAGCCAGGTCCCCTCCGGGGGCTTGTGCTCCTCTCAGTTTGTCTGAGCCACTGTTGTTTGTTCATTTGCCTTTTCCAGTTTTTCTTCAGTGGCTGCGGCTTAGTTTTGTTACACCAGAGAACTAATTTAGGTGGTAGAGGTCGTGTGATCTCAGGTGGTTTTGCAATTAGTAGAGTTGGTACTTTTTAGGGTTTTTTGGGATTGCAGTAGATGTCCTTCCTATCCTTTTCTGTCTAGGAAGATTGGGCCCCAACGTTTGCTCATACTATTTTCTGTCTGTGTCTGTGTTTCCTCTTGTCTAACCGCCATTACATGTTTGGGGCTTCCTATGTTCTTTGGGGATCTGCTCCGGGGCAGATAGCTTTTCCTCTTTCTATCTTTAGGTGTAGTTAACCTCTCAGGCTGTGACGAGGCGTCTAGGACCAACGTGGGTACGCTCCACGGCTGCCTTTAGTTGTGGTGGTTAGTCAGGGTACTGCAATCCAGTAGATTCCAACCTCTCTGGTGTATTGCCGTTTTTGCTTGCTCTCCTCAGCTACCAAATCATAACAGACCCCGCAAGCTTTTATAACCTCGTCCACAGTCTCAGTCTTTAGGTTTATTGCAGTCAATAAGACACGTCATTTGGCTGTCAGAATTCCAAAAGTGCATTCCACCATCCGTCTGGCTCTTGTGAGGCGGTAATTGAAAATCCGTTTGGTTTGTGTCAATCCTCTGCTACTGTAAGGTTTCAAAAGGTGTTCCGACAGCTGGATGACTTCATCACCCACACATACAAAAGGCATAGGTGGTCCAGAGGTTTGAGGCAGCGGTCTAGGAGGTGGGAACTGGAAAGTCTTTCCGTACAGTCGCCGACCCATAGCAGACAGTTTGAAAACTTGGGAGTCATTGGACCATCCATAAGCCCCAATGTCCACAGCAATGAATTCATATTCCGCGTCAGCAATGGCTATGAGGGCGACTGAAAAATATTTTTTATAATTGAAGAATTCCGATCCCGATCTTGCTGGCTTTACAATGCGGATATGTTTCCCGTCAACAGCGCCCAGGCAATTGGGAAACTGGCATATCTGGAGAAAATTGTCCGCAATTTGAATCCACCTCTCTGTTGTTGGCTCTGGAACAAATTCTCCGACCAAAGAGTTCCACAGTGCACGGCTGGTGTGCTTGATAATTCCAGATATCGTTGAAATTCCTAGTCGATACTGGTAATGTAGCGAGGAGAGCGATTCTCCACTTGTAAGGAATCTGTAAAAAGAAACAAAAAAACAAAATTAGTTCACAATCACAGCATTACATACCAGAACCCAGCTATAACAATTGGAGATACTATAAAAAAATGGTTAAAAACTACCAGCAACAACATTCCAGTTACAAGTGTGCTCTCAAGCGAGCAGATCCAATACATATAGCTTACCTTATAGTGACCATCAGACGCTCCGCCGGAGAAATTGAGAAGCGGTAATAGGTGTCTGATCTTCGGATTTGTTCTCCAATACGTTCCACCAAGAAATAAAAATTTTCTTTCTTCATCCGAAGGTATGCAAAACATTTCTCCGGGTTTTGTCTAAGCTCCATGCAGAGTGTAGAATACACCCCACGAGATAGTCTCTGGGCTGTGATGGGGTGGATCCACATACGGCATCGTTGTTGGCGCTGACGCATAATGCGCTGCTGTCTCGCTCTCTCCTTCTCCAGAACTATCACCTTCAAACGATTAGCCTCCGCTGTAAAATCCACCAAATTCTTCAAAATTTTTCCAATAACAACATCGATCTTCGCCAGTCACTTGCTCTTCTCTCCAACCTGCACTTGCTCCTCTACAACCGGTCAAAGATGGTCTGTAGGAACAGTGTATATATAGGATTACAGTAGCCAATCATGTTTGGAAGCCCACAAAGGGGCGTTTTTAAGAAACCGGATCCGTCGTAATCCTGCGAAAAACGGATAAAAAAAACGGATGAAACAGATAAAACAGATCCAGTTTTTGGTCGGATTCGCGAGACGGATCCGACGAAAAACCCGATCCGTCTCATCCGGTTTTACATAATATTTGCCGGACCTGGCGTTCCGGCGCGACGCCGGAATGCGCCGTCAGGCGCAAAAAGGATGTGTGAAAGTAGCCTGACAGAATGGTTTTTAACAGGGAAAAATGCAAAATACTACATCTGGGCAATAAAAATGAAAAAAGCATGCACAGAATGGGAGGAATAGGGCTAAGCAACAGCACATGTGAAAAGACTTGGGTATACTAATAGATCACAGACTGAACATGAGTCAACAGTGTGATGCAGCAGCAAAAAGGCAAATACAATTCTAGGATGTATTAACAGAAGCATACAGTCTAGATCTTGTGAAGTCATTATTGCCCTCTACTCCTCTTTGGTCAGACCTCATCTGGAATACTGTGTCCAGTTTTGGGCACCACATTTTAAAAAAGAAATCAACAAACTGGAGCAAGTTCAGAGAAGAATGACAAGAATGGTGATTGGTCTGCAAACCATGTCCTATGAGGAACGGTTGCAGGATTTGGGAATGTTTAGCTTGCAAAAGAGAAGACTGAGAGGAGACTTAATAGCTGTCTACAAATATCTCAAAGGCTGTCACATTGTAGAAGGATCATCTTTATTCTTATTTGCACAAGGAAAGGCTAGAAGCAATGGGATGAAACTGAATGGGAGGAGACACAGTTTAGATATTAGAAAAAAACTTTTTGACAGGGTGATCAATGAGTGGAACAGGCTGCCACAAGAGTTGGTGAGTTCTCCTTCAATGGAAGTCTTCAAACAGAGGCTGGACAGATATCTGTCTAGGATGATTTAGTGAATCCTGCTTTGAGCAGGGGTTGGACCAGATGGCCCAGGAGGTCCCTTCCAACTCTACCATTCTATGATTCTATGAGTTCAGGTGGTAACAAGCCTTCAGAACAAAAGTTAAAAGAAGCAATGGAAATAGAGGTCTCAATGGGAGGTCAAAAATGAAAAACTGAATAAAAAAATTATATCCACAAATGGGTGAAATGGCAAGTGGAGCTTACACTCTATGAATGGCACCAAAGCCACTCACATACAAAATCAAGTCTCCAATGTATGCTGTTCTGGTTGCAGCTTCCACACTAGTCCTGGATTCGGACATCTTGCCAAAGATCTATTTACAAAAGAAACAAAGGAGCTAATGGGGATAATCCAGACACAGACAATAGACACAAGTTACTCCCATTGATCAGGTGCCCCATTCCTTTTCCAAGTACAAAGATCCATGTAAAACAGGAATGCACTGGATTTTCCTTTTAGATTGCCTGGGAATGAAAAAGTTAAACCTTTCATTGGAAAAAGTTGTTTAGTTGATTTTTTGATCAATTGAATTGATCATATGTTTTAATATATGTTTTTATTATATTGCATATTTAAATGTAAGGTAATAATGAAATTTCTCAAAAAGTTTTTTTACGCAATTTATACAACCTTATTATAATTGTCATCGTCATTATCATTATTTTTATTTTTACAAGAAATAAGGTCCTAGTAGTATTTTAGTTCCAATGGAAGAGGGAGGGTATATATAGGAGGAGCAGTTCAACACCATTTATGGATGTAGAGGGGTGAATTTCGAAATGTTTTGGGTCATCATTGTTTTTATTGTATAATAAATCCCATTCATACTTACATGTGGTTCCCATCGAGTCTGTGGAGGTGTTCATCGGTGTCCGTTAGCGGTCGTCCTGGGCGATGTTACAATCCAGCCTACGAGGATTGGAGTTTCAACGTGCAGTCTTGTTGGCCAAGGATGGAGGGTGCGCCTTCCAAGGGACCGCAGCGATGAGAGAACCGACTTGTGGAATATTATGTTCACCAGGATTAGATAAGGAGGGAGTACAGGCGGTGCACTCTCCCTCCTGTGATGTATTTTATTGTCACGGCTCTGTTGTCAAGTGTGCGGGACCAGGGGATCCTTCCCTGTCCCTAATGCTAAGGGCGCCCTAGCTCGCCCTGTACCTCGGATTACTTCTGATGATGAAGATGCCAGGGCCACGTACCTTGCCTTAGCTCCTGAATCTGCCCTCAATCTTTACCCTTTTTCCCACCCAGGGAAGACGTGAGTAGTAGTGTACCGTAATACACCAACCAGACTAACAAGGTAATACAAACAGGGATAAAGGAAAATACCAATCATACAAATATACTCACACAAGCAACAGAGGAATGCATCGGGGAATGGAGGATGGGGTAAAACTTAAGTAGGATAAGAGGGGAAATTATCACACACCCAAAACCTAGAAAGTCACAGATAAATCCACTGTCACGATTCCTCTGCTCAGAGTGTCTGGGACTCAGTGATGGACAGCTCTGTCATCCTATCCTGTGCTGGGCATGCTTTCATGTCAGTGCTTTGATTGACAGCTCAGTTGACCTTTTTGAGACTGGAGGTACAGAGATTTCCATAGCTGCTCCCTGTTCTTAGTAATTGCCATGATATTTAGGTGATCTGTCTGGCCCAGGTCACTGGCAGTCAAAAGCTTATGCTCTCTGGTCTGTGTTTGCTGTGTCCGTGTGCTGTAAGTTCTGATCTTCTGCTGCTGACCTTTGGACTGTGTTCTGATTACTCATTTGTTATTGCCCCTTTGCTTATCTGCTATTTCTCTGGTATTCTTACCCTGAAATGTGATCTGACTTACGACTTCGTATTTTCCCTTGTTTTAATACGTGCTCTTTTGGTATTGACACTGCAACCTCTGACTTTGCTGACTCATGGCCTGCCATGGGTTATGATTAGTGTCACATTCACTAAACGCCTTCTTAAACAACAACCATCAACCTCCAACCATGCATTAAAAGCTACCTCTGGCAATACATGCATGCCAGGGCCCAGATTACATAGCAGATGGGAGTGGCTAACAGTGAACACTGAGAGCCTTAATGCAGGAAAGCTTCCAGCAGCTCTCAACTGCTCCGATTATCCCCTGCACTGCTAAAAAAAAACCTGCAATGTTTAATATGAAGGTGAGGTGCTTTTAATCAGTGCAGGAGTAGGAGAAATCAGATGCTGCAGTCCTCTGACTCCTCTCTGTCACGGTAAACCTGTGACTATCTCCTTACCATTGTTAAGGACATACTAGGAGTTGTAGGTTCATGAGATATGAATGCATATGATCCTGACTTAGAATGATTCAGCTTGTCAGTTATTAAGCATATGATGTCATAGACCTAATGGAAAAAGGAAGAATTACCTGAATAGAAGGTGCTGCAGTCTTCTGGCTCCTCTCTGTCGCGGTAAACCAGTGAAATTTGTACTGTTTGTGTCTGGATTATCCCTATTAGTCGTGTCGGATGGAGCTCCTTGTTTTATTTTGTAGCTGGATCAGAACAGAAGTTGACTCATTTCCTATCCTCTTGCAAAACCTTTACAGCACATTTTATTTTCTACTGTCTAGTGTGGCATGACATATGACATAAATCTTGCACTGATACAAATGTCAAGACTGACACAAATTTGGGTTTCCACACAGTTTGCTGCTTCAGTTTTTATAGCGGTAATTTGCATCAACTCTAGATTGTTATGATTGATTGCTTTAAAAGTGTTTTCCCTCTTTCTGATTTCCTATTATTTTGCATATTTGTCACACCTAAATGTTTCAGATGACCAAATTTAATTATTAGACGAAGATATCACAAGTAAACACAAAATGCAGTTTTAATTGAAGTTCTTTATAATTAAAGGAAAAAGAAATCCAATCCTACAGGACCCTGTGAAAAAGTGATTGCCCCCCTCCCACCCTTAAAATATAAATTAACTGTGGTTTAGCACATCTTTGAGAAGCTGAGTTCAAATTGTGACAAAGTGTGACAAACATGCAAAAGAATAGGAAATCAGGAAGAGGGAATACACTTTTTCACACAACTGTATCTTGGTCTCATCACTCCAGAGTATACTGTAGACTCTCAGTAGTGTTACTATTTTTCAACCATGGACCCTGGCAAATTATAGGCCTGCTTTTTTGTGCATGGGTCATATTGTCTCATTGGAAACACTCAACCTGGTTTGGCTTTCTACTTGTTTAACTAACTGCAGTGAACTTACATGGCAAATTTCTTTAACTCTTCTCTTCAGAAGGTGCTCCTGTTTAGGTGTTAACTTCCATAATCAGCTTGGACATATGGTGATATTTGATATGGTTGCAGTTCCATCTTTGTTAAATTTTTGTATCACTTTTAATACAGTATTCTGACTTATTTGTAAAGCTTTGCTGATCTTGTAGCCTGCAATTTTCTTGTGCAAAGAAATTATTTTATGACTTTTCTCTTCCATGTGGTGCCATTGCTGACAGCATAAAACAGCAACGCTCTTAATATATAGTCAGCTATTTGGTGGACATCTATTTCATGAATAATTAGATCTGCTTGTGGTTGAATTATTGTTAATTAGAATTTTGTAGTCTACACTTTAGCTTTCCTCATAAGATTTTCATTAGCGTTTACTCATTTTTGCAACATGGTCTTGAATGAATTTGTTAGGAAACGTACTTTTTTTGGGTGTGCAAAATAATCAATGGCCCATATTCGTGGGAGTATTTTGTAAAATGTTATCGCATTGAAAATGTTCATTCTAAAAGAAAACTAAAGGTTTTCTGATAAATCTGTTGGCGTGTACTCATTTATGCTGAGCACTTTATATACTGTTTATGTATGTGAAGAATTAATAGAAGGCATATACTGTATTTTTCTATAAGACTCACTTTTTTCCCCAAAAATTTTGGCGTAAAATGGGGGTGCATCTTATAGTCGGAATATACTTACAAATGCTGCGGCGGTGGTGCTCTGTGCTGGGGTGGAGGTGGTGCTCTGTGCTGTGGCGGCGGCAGGGCTCTATGCTGGGACGGCAGCGGCGCTCTGTGCTGGGGCGGCGCATGCTCAGATTCAGATCTCAGCAACGAGATATCGTCTCCTGAGATCTCACTGCCAAGATCTAAATCTGAGCATGCGCCGCCCAGTAGCCATTTTCCCAGAGGACACTGCATCACAGCAATGGAGCTGCGGGGGCCTCTGGGCTTTGACAAAATGCCACCCCAGCACAGAGCGCTGCCGTTGCCCCAGCACAGAGCACCACATCCGCAGCACAGAGCACCGCTGCAGCACAGAGCACCGCTGCCGCACGTATCGTAAAATGCTGGTGGAGCCCCCCGCACCACAGAGCACCACTGCCGCACCAGCCTGGAATGAGATTTCCCAGAGGCAACCGCACCAGCCTGGACCACCGAACAACCCCTCTGACCACTCCTCCACCTGTGCCGATCCCCCGGTAAGCTGAATTTAGACTGTAAGATGGACCCCCATTTGACACATTATTTTTTTTCCCTATTTTCCTCTTGAAAATTTGGGGTGCGTCTTATGAGCAGGTGCGTCTTATAGTCCGAAAAATATGGTATATACAGAATTTGTACCATCTCTTAGAAAACATGAGTGATTTCACAAATCTATGTGTTATTTTTAATGTTTTTTCAAATAAAACTATTCCACCAAGTGGCCCAGTCATTAAAGAGGTTAGCACCCCTCATCAAATGATACAGTGCCCTGTGTACAATAAAAATTTTAAAATTTAAAAAGTGGTTTATTTAATACTAAAGTTCCACACCTATAATAGCTGCATAGCAGTTGCTCCCACCAACTGACTATAGTCCATACAAAACAGAAAACGGCACAACTTTTTCTTCTTCATAATTTATTTGAAAAAATTTCATCCAGTATATATATACAAGTGATAGAAATAACTTTGCAGTATTTTGACCAGTTTGCGATATGAGCTTGAGACTGACAGACAGTCCGGAAAACTTGGATCTCGGGAATAGGTTTCTCAATCAAACATGCAGTTTATTGGGAAACGGTTAAGGTACAGCTGATGTGGTTTCAGGATTCGTATACCGCCGAAGCGGCCACAGGATCATGTACACACTATACTAGACTAATGTCATGGGTGCATCGCCACGAAGATCGTCGCGATTGCACATTCTGACTTCTCACAGCTGAGCTGCTGTTTCTTTGTGTTTGGTAATGAGAGAGTTAATTTTACCTAGCTCTTTGCTAAGACTAGGTCCAGCCTCGCCTGGCTGCTTTTGATTATGTTCTAATTAGTTTCCTTTATATTCCTGCCAGTCTGGGTGTTAGACGCCGGTGAAAGCATTCATGTAGTCTAGCAGACTGGAGCGGTTCTGAGAATACTTAAGCTAAGAGCTCCTTAGTTGTTTTTACTCTTACAGCTTATAGTTTATCTCTGAGACCTTAGGTGTTCCTACTGTGTGTGAGTGTTGTATGTAAGACTTTATTTACTTTATTTCTTGTCTTTCTTGTATGTCTTTCTGTTCATTAACCGTTACCTGTTCATTCCCTTTGGTGGTAATCAGGGTCCTTCTTAGGACTAGATTACAGTTGGCAGGGATTGATAGGAGACAGGGTTTACGCTGGTGGCCTGGACCTCTGTACCTTTAACAGTACCTCCAGGTAGAGGGATTAGTCAGGACCCCAGTTTAGGGTCAGCATAGACCCGGTCACCCTCTAGCCGGAGACAGCGTATAACGGATTCAGTATTGACCCACTGGACATTCTGTCAGGTAATTCTATGTTATCATATATCTATGCGCATGTTATATAGTATGTTGCCCTTTTGATATAGATTACTGACATCACATATATATATCTGCTATACAGCGTGACATTTTCACCGGCCATACTAAAGATTCTCCCCAGCTGTCATGGATCCAGTAGCCCAGCTGGCCCGGCAGTTGCAGGGGTTGTCCATGGAGTTTGCAGACATTAAGTCCAAGGTTTTGTCCCCCCGGAGCAAACCAGATCTGAACCTAAGGTTGCTCTCCCGGACAGGTTCACTGGTGGGCGGGACAAATTTTTTACCTTCCGGGAGGCATGTAAATTGTACTTTCGGCTGCGGCCTCTGTCATCTGGGAGTGAAGAGCAGAGGGTGGGAATTGTTATCTCGCTCTTACAAGGGGACCCTCAATCTTGGGGTTCTCTATTCCTCCAGGCTCCCCAGATCTCCAGTCAGTGGATCGATTTTTTACTGCCCTGGGTCTGGTATATGATGATCCGGATCGAGTCTCCCTTGCTGAAACAAAGTTACGTAAAATACGGCAAGGAAATCGTCCAGCGGAGGAATATTCTTCTGAGTTCCGTAGATGGGCAACAGATACTCAGTGGAATGACCCAGCTCTTAGGAGCCAGTTTTGTCAAGGGTTGTCTGACAAATTAAAAGATGTGTTGGCTCAGTATGATTCTCCTCCATCACTGGAGGCTGCTATGGCCCTCGCTATTCGCATTGATAGACAACTTCGGGGAAGACGCGAGGTAACTCCGCCTCCCGTAATGACTCCACCTACTACTAAAGTCCCTTATACTGAGGTTCCCCTGGTCTGTTCTGAGGAGCCCATGCAGTTGGGAGGGACATCATTTTGTAGGAGGGAATCGGCGGTGCACCGCAAGACTAGAAGGTGTTTCTTTTGTGGGAGAGAGGGACATTTTGTTGGGGGGTGTCCATCCCGGGCCTCTTTGAGCAAAGGAGTTAACCTGGGAGTGTGTATTTCGTCCCAAATCCCTCTCAGTTTCTCGTGCCTGCGGAGGTGGTGATTGGTACTAGAACTGAGAGGATTTCTGTTTTTCTTGATAGTGGGTCCGGGGCTAATCTGGTGGACGCTCGGTTTGCCCAGGTGCATGGTATGCAACTGAGTGTATTGGCCAAACCGGTCCCTATAGTCTCTATTGATTCTAGACCTCTCGGTCAAGGTAGCTTGGTACAAGCTGTTCATAACATAGATCTTCGAGTAGGGGCAATACATAAAGAGCAATTGTCTTGTTATGTGTTGGAGGGTCTACCTACTCCTATTGTGTTGGGACTTCCTTGGTTGGCTAAACATAACCCAGTGATTGATTGGCAATCCAGAAAGATAAGCCAGTGGGGTGAATTTTGCAGGAATAACTGCATGAGCACGGTCATCGGTGCGGTTGTGCCTAGGACTTTGCCTCCTTTTCTGGAGGACTTTGGGGAGATGTTCTCAGAGGAGGGGTGTAAAGAGTTACCTCCTCATCGCGCATATGACTGCTCAATAAAGTTGCTTCCTGATGCCTTATCTCGTACTTTCCCAGGGGCCGGGAAGACGGATGATCCGGTTCCTATTCCTCAGGAGGGAGTTGTAGTGTCAGCTGTATGCTCTGAGCTTGAGGGGGAGGTATTGGGGGCTCAGGGGGACGCCCCTGTGGGACTTCCAGGGAGACTGATAGTTCCAGATCGCTTAAGACTGAAGGTTACGGGGAACCGTTACAAACGGATGGCTGATAGGAGGAGAGTTTCTGGTCTAGATCTGAAGGTGAACGATCTGGTTTGGTTGTCTACCAGGAATATAAAACTTAAAGTTTCCTCCTGGAGGTTGGGTCCCAGATTCATCGGGCCGTACAGGATCAGTTCCATAATTAATCCTGTGGCATTTCGTCTGGACCTCCCTCCTACGTTTAAAATTCATTCTGTAGTGTTGCTGCAGTGATGACGTTTTTACAACTAATTTAAGCAGCCCAGTTTGGTTCAAGAATCTCTTTATTGCTTTCCATGAAGCCTAGAATAGGGGCCATGTTGGGCAAAATATTTGTCATGAAGGCAAAGTAGAACCCCCGTCAGTAAATATAATGAAATACAAGAAAATTTGTTTTTACTGAAATATCTTCCATTTTGTTAATTTATTTAAAGAATGTCAATGTCTACCAAGCTTGGTAATAGGAAGATTCCACTGACTTCTAGAAATACTATCCTGAGGGGAAAAGAATTCCTTACTGGAGTAACATTTTGGCGAGGCGCACGCCACTGGGAAGAATTTATTAAAAAGCAAACGCCTCTTAATGAATACTGTGCATCTTATTATTGCAAGCCCCTCATTAAAACTGGTGTATGAAACATCAGTCTTAATGAATCGAGGCGTTAGTGTGTAATGAGCATTTTTGACTCCTGCTAATAAAAATGTCAGCAACAATATGTGACTATGTCTAAAAGATTTAGCAAATGAGACTTAGTGTTAGTCTTAGTGATACACAGAAACTGAACCAGAACTAATGAATGTCTTAAATTACACTCCCCTTTAAAGGAAGGTGAAGAAGTAAAAAACAAATCAGTCCATCAGAGTCAAATCCAGGAATAAAACGTCAAGTTTGATGTAGTTGACGATCGTTTTGCTCATTTTGCCTTTCTACTCAGTTAATTCTTCTTTTTTTCTTTCCAGGGACTTTGCACTCATGTAGAAATATAGTTCTAATGATGACTCATGCAGGGAAAAGAGACTCCCTGTTTCTACATAGAGCTTAGAATGATTCAGCTAGTCAGTTTTTAACCATGTGACATCATATATCTAATGGAAAAGAGAAGTGTTAGCTGGGTAGAATGACAAAATGAGCAATTGTAAGTGCACAGTGTTATGCAATATGATGATTGCAATATATTACGAGGATGAAAACTTTGAGGGAAGGAGTATGTCTTTAATATAACTAATAATACCACGTGAAGTGATCACATTTTGTTCAGATGCTAGTTTTCGCTCTGCGGATGATATACATGCTGCAGACTATAGAAGAGAACACAGCACTAGGGTTGAGCATTCCGATACCGAAACCCGGTTCCGATACCTGAAATCCAATGTAAGTCTATGGGAACAAAATATCGGAAGTAAAAATATTCCGATATTTTGTTCCCATAGACTTACATTGGATTTCAGGTATCGGAACCGGGTTTCGGTATCGGAATGCTCAACCCTACACAGCACTGATGTGAAACATTCATAGGAAGAATACATAACAATTAAAGAGGATAATAGCTAAAGGGTACCAATAGACCAGTAAACAATTCAGATATCTTATGTGCCAGCTATTGCCGTCTGAAACTCTTAAAATGATTGGCAGGAGCATGCTCCATTTTTTTAACCCTTTGCTCTGCCTTCTGACGTTTTTTATGGCAAAATCAGCATCCTTTGTTGTAGGAGGAGGTGTGATGGGTGGTTCAGACAGATAGACGTGTAGCATGTTAGTCTATCAGATTTCTTCACTTTGACCTGCATGTTATCATTAAGGTTTGTTAGTTTAATTGTGGCGATTGAGGGATGTACAGGGCACAGTAATACTGGGTAGATAGAGAAATTTCTACACTGTATGTCATTATTTGGATACAGTATGGCAATATTTTCTATCTTAATAAGCAGAAGGTAAACTCTCATTGCTCTCTTTCCAAATGTTTTGCCATTGGGTTGAGCAAGACCCCCCGTTTTCCTCCATCTTGGCATTGACCTTTGATGGGCTTGTTGCCACTTTTCTAGTTTTCATAATACAATAATTTTGTTATTGTATTGAGCTGGTGCCATGTGTGTGTATTTTGTTGGTTGAAATCTTGGTATGAAGGATGGCGTCCAGAAGGTGGCTCTGGGCAGAAGCCATAGGTGAGTTGGAGTAGTGTACAGTAGTGAGTGATGGAAAAATACATAGTGTGTATTGGTGTAGAAAGGGGACATGACACTGGTGGGGATATTTAGTCAGATTGTACCCTCCATTCAGATGGATCTTTAAGATGCCTCTCCGTGTCTAACCCCCTGGTCATATTGTAAATAAACACACAGCCAGAATAAATTCCTTTATTTGAAATAATACACACCGTTTTATTTTTTTACTTAAAAATAAAAAACAAAGTTTTACTCACCTTATACCCATTCCATTGAAGCCCTTGTCTCCTGTAAAAAACATAATAATAAAAAATAATACTCATCTAACACCCATTCCAATGAAACCCTGGTCTCCTGTAAAAAAAAATAAATAAAAAACAACCATACCCCTCACCAGTTTGACATACTGTCATATGCCGTATTCCATGTCTGTGATAAGTGATTTTCAACCTGGATGGTGCTGAGGTGCAACCTTTCAGGCTGAAAACCATGGGAGAATGAGCTGCTGTGAGCGCAACCTCAGTGACTAGACTTTGGGACCTTGATTTCCAAATGAAATGCAAAATTTACTTTCATATGAAAACAACACTTTGGACCACTGAGCAACAGTCGAATTCTTTTTCGCCTTGGCCCAGGTTAGACGCTTTTGGTGTTGTCTATTGGTCATGAGTGGCTTGACACAAGGAATGCGACAATTGTAGCCCATGTCCTGAATACATCTGTGTGTGGTGCCTCTTGAAACAATGACTCCAGCAGCACAGTCCACTCATTGTGACTCTCTCCCAAATTTTTGAATGGCCTTTTCTTAACAATCCTTTTGAGGCTGCAGTTATCCCAGTTGCTTGTGCATCTTTTCTACCACAATTTTTCATTCCACTCAACTTTCCATTAATATGTTTGGATACAGCACTCTGTGAACAGCCAGCTTCTTCACCAATCACCTTTTGTGACTTACTCTCCATGTGGAGTGTGTCAATGACTGCCTTCTGGACATCTGTCAATTCAGCAGTCTTCCCCATGCTTGTGGAGCCTACTGAAACAGACTTTTTAAATGCTTAGGAAGACTTTGCAGGTTTTTTAAATTATTCTAATTTACTTAGATGATTTTGGGTTTTCATTGGCTGTAAGCCATAATCATCAACATTAACAGAAATAAACACTTGAAATAGATCACTCAGTTTGTAATGAGTCTATATAATATATGAGTTTCACTTTTTGTATTGAAGAACTGAACTAAATTAACTTTTTGATGATATTCTAATTTTGTGAGAAGCACCTGTATAACAAATTAAACACATAAATCTAAATATAGACAGTGGGGAAAATAATTATTTGATACACTGACCATTTTGCAAGTTTTCCCACCTAGAAAGAATGGAGAGGGCTGTAATTTTTTTATCATAGGTACACTGTACCTTCAACTGTGAGAGACAGAATCTGAAAAAAAATAATCATATGTTTGATTTTTACATAACTAACATAACTAACCCCTTTCCGACATTAGGCGTAATAGTATGCCGATGTCAGACACCGGAGCCCACATCTTACCCTACACATGTCAGCTGATTTGAATAGCTGACATGTGCCTGGAACAGCCGCAGGTGGAATCGAGATCCACCCGCAGCTATTAACCCATTAAATGCCGCTGTCAAATGCTGACAGCGGCATTTAACATGCTCATCCGGCAATCGCACCACCCATTAGTGACCCCCGTAACGTGATTGCTGGTCACCGATGGGTTGGCATGACAACCAGAGGTCTCCTGCAGACCTCTATGGTTGTCACTACTGGCTTGCTATGAGCGCCGCCCCGTGGTCGAGCTATTAGCAATTGAATAATTCTGCTACATACAGATGATTTCTGGCCAACAACCTCCTTCCCTCAGAACGAGCATTGAAGAGGGGTCATGGCTGGGTCTTCCAGTATGACAATGACCCAAAACACACACTCAGGGCAACTAAGGATTTGCATTCCCCCAGGCATGACCTAGTCACGCGCACCCATCCTGATTAACCTGGCTGTAGGCAGTGTTTCACCAATCAGCCAGCATCCAGCACACGCTTGCGGCTGATGAGAGCAGGAGAGAGGGAAAGCACGCTCTGGACATTGGGCTGTGATGTGCAGTGAAACATCGCCCACAGCTAAGTCAATCAGCGGAGGTGCGCGCCACTGGGTCACACCCGGGTGAATGCAAGGAAATCCAGAACTTGGCTCGTCATCAGCAGATGTAAGCAGCGGCTGCAACCGAGGTTACGTGATGTGGACTGAGCAGTCAGTGATAGCGCCGCTCACAGGCACAGATGGCAACAAGAGGTATTTACAAAAATACTTCTTTACAAGGTTTAAATCAGCGATGGTATTATATAATGTAGTGGACAGCCTCTATAAATTAGCATTTTTACATAAGCTAGACATCTTGACCTGGTGAGCCCGAACTTCGAAGTTTGGGCAGATTGTCCTTTGTAGCTGGACATCTACTTTTTACTATAGGAAGATATTTGTAGAATTCATTATCAAATATGCAATGTACCTGCTTTATTAACACATGGTACAGTTATAGACCTTCATTTTCCATATTACAATATAAGCAATCCTGGAAACTTGGGCCTAGCACAAAGCATATAAAAAGATGGAAAGGTGTCCACATGTAGGAGGAAAGCTGAACTGAGTGTGACCCATAAACCTTCCCTACCCTGAAGGAAACAGGAGAACAACTTTAGTTGGAAACTTTTAGGTATTTCTGTCAGTTCTCTTTTGTAATTTTATAACTGCTTTATTACTGTGTTTCAGCTTATTTTTCTGTTTTTATTCATTTTTTTGTAAGCACTGTACTTTTTATATTAATGGAGTTGTCCTCCACTATGAAAACCCCTTCTCAATCTGAATGTTTGCCCCCCCTATAAAATAAAAACGCTTATACTCACCTCCAGTGCTGGCGCTGTTCCGGCGGTGTTGACACTATTTTCCCGGGGCTCATGTGATGTTGTTATGTCACAATCATTGTTGGCGTCACTGTCCCCACCTCCAGATGTTTAAGTAATCAAGAGGAAGTGAGTGACCAGCCGTATCTCTCACTTTCTCTTGATTACTTATTTGCCGGAAGGCTGGGACAGTGAAGCTGGCACTGAACTGATTGGGAGCAGAGCTTGCTTGACATTCTCACGTGAGCCCTGGGAACGTGATTGCTGACACCGCTGGAACGGCATCAGCACAGGAGGTGAGTATAATGCTTTTTTTAACGGGGCAAGCATTCATATTAAGAAAGGGTTGTCCTAGTAGTGAACAGAACCTTTAAAGCTTCAAAGTTTAATAAGTTTAATCCTTGTATGCTCTAAAGAATCCATAGCCTTTCAGAGCGCGTGTGGCCTTTTGACTGTCGGTCAGTAATATATATTTCGAGAACTCGTCAGCCTGTGTGTTTGGGTGGTGGCAGTGTGTTGTGTATCTGTGGTGTGTGGACTGTATTGAGGTGTGATATATGCTAATTTTGCAGCCTATAATTAAGACTGAGTTCAAGATTGATTGAAATGATATAAATTAACCCAGTCATACCCCACCTCACTTGCTGAGGAGTGTGCATGTGACAGTTGCATTCGGATGATTCCAAACAATGTGCGGACTGTAATCCATACCTGTAAAAATGTCAACTGTGTGGTAATAATTTTTTATGTGAAAATAATAGGAGGAAAGAATAGAGATACCAGAGCATCTTTCAGAAAGATGTGCGTCCTAACTCTTAATAATTCAGGGACTGCAAGATTTAGAAGACAAATATATGACTGCATTAAAGATGAACTGCCACAGGGAAATACTTCTGCTTCCATCAAGCACAGTATCTACTGTATGTTGCTGTGGGTAAAATTTATATATTTGTTACCGATGAATAACTGTTATAATGAACTGGTTAAATAACAGACAGGAAATCGGTGCCTGGAGCAGTTAATGTCTAGTATTGGGCACAGCTTCTTTTCCAGTTTATGGTCTGTTTATGCAGATAAACACGTAGGAAGGAAATGTCACAAACAAAATATCAATGTAGTAGAAATATAGTTGAACCATATTCATCGCTTTTACCATATTGTCAATGATTTATTAGTTTTTTTTTAGATTTATTTCTGCTAATTATTGTTGCATAATAATTGTGTATGTTTATTTTTAAGTACAAGGATCTATCATTAGTAAAGATGAGTGAGTAGTAAAATGCTTGGATGCTTGTTACTCAAACAGAGCATGTTTTAATGGTCGGGTGCTCTTTTCGAGTAACGAGTATAATGGGAATTAGTGGGAAATCGAAGCATTTTTCTGGTAGACCCTATGAGGAGGTCTGGGGGTCAGTGAAAATGATAAAATGGATGGAAAAAGTACTGAATGGAAGGAGAACAGCATGAGGAAGACGTCTGGAAGCATCTGTAACTCTAGGATCGCTGCTGAGAACAATGGTGTCATACTTTTACTCCACTTTAAGGACTGACAATAAAACATTCAATATTGGCTAGAAATTGTAGTTTACAGGAAAAAAAATGTAAAAAAATATTTTTCCTTGTATAATGAATTGTATATAACACAGATGGGTGAGGGGAGTAGAGAAAGTTACTTTTGGACTTGATTTACTAGATCTGCAGTTCATCTCAGCTTCTGAGACAGAATGAACTAGTCAAACAAGTTGTAACTTTCAGCATGATGTTAAAGACAAGATAATGAAGTATATTACAAAGATTCATAACTCTGGAAAGGGTGATCAATGATAACATTAGCTACTTCTGGATGGTCCATATACTTTAAACCCTTCACGACCTTTGACGTACCTGTATGTAATGGTCGGGTAAGGGTTCCTGACCTTTGACTTATGGGTACGTCATGACAATCAGGCGTTGCACAGGAGCTGTGCCCGTACAAGCTTACATGATAGCCAAGCCCCGGCTATTACAACCAGTGGAGGTGCCCGCAGCACCCCTGGTTGTTTAATCCCCTTAATGTTGCAATCAATATTGATTTGGGAGGCTAAGGAGGGAAAGGGCTCCCTCTCCCTTCCGATCGGCACCCCCACAACATCATCGTGAGGGCCAGATAATGGGAACCAGAGGATGTCATGATGACCCTCAGGTCTTCCAGCTATGGTATCCTAGTTGACCATGCTAGGAGAATTGTCACGGTTCATTTTTGGATTCGTGGAAGCTCTGGTTCTGTTATAATTTAAATGTAGCTTTTTTCATTTTCAGGCCAGCAAGAGTTAATGTCTGTTTCCTTGCTGGCAGCTGCTTTTTTGCTGGTCGGCTGACTGTCGGTAAAAGAAGAATCTATGATGACCAGTAAAGAGCGCTCTGGGTTCAGTGGTGAGTCTACTGTTTAGTTTGTGGTCCTGGTGCCTTATCCTCTGATGTGTGGTGCTTTGCTGCAGATGCAGTATTTAAGTACAATTTCCCTTTTTCTGTCTGTCTTGTGTTTGTCACTCTCCCTGTGTTGTTTACCATCTGCAGTGGTGAGGCTAGTGTCCTTGCCAGCCAGTGCACTAGCCAGGTAATAGTGAGGTGACAATTAGGGACTAGGTACGTGACAGCGGCGAGGGGAAGGACCCGCATAGGGCGTTAGGGGAGCTTAGAGATAGGCTCATGTTGAAATCTGGAGGTGTCCCATCCTTCATTCCCTGCTGCTAGGGCCTTCCTCTCCCTATTCCATCCCGTTGTTGGTATATGTAGTGTCGTCCTTTGCACTATCCTGTGTCGGTCGTGACCAGAATGGTCTAAGAGGCTTCTGTCAGTGTAGAACTGACAGGTATAATGCATTGCATATACCTGTCAGAGGGACTTAGTAAAAAAAAAGTTTAAAAAATTGTAAAAATATTTTAAAAATTATCAAAAAGTAAGTAAAAAAATGAAAAAAAATAATATATGGGTATATTTATGTAGAAACAAAAATAAATAAAAAAGTACACATATTTGTGATTGCCACGTCCGTAATGACCTGATCTATAAAACTGTTACACTAATTAACCCCATCCAGTGAACACCATAGAAAAAAAATGCTGCAAAAAAAGCAATTCTTTTTCATCATACTGCAGAACAAAAAGTGAAATAAAGCATGATCAAAAAGTCAAATGGAAATAAAAATGGTATAGCTGAAAAATGTCATCTTGTTTAGCAAAAGATAAGCCACCATTACATCTCCATCAGGTGAGAAATAAAAGAGCTGTACTGTAGCTCTCAAAATATACTATAGCAATGCAAAAACAATTTTTTTTCTCTAAAATAGTTTATATTGTGTAAAAACATCAAAACAAAAAAATAATATAAATGTGGTATCGCTGTAATCGTACCGACCTAAAGAATAAAGCGGTCTTATCACTTTTACCACGCGGTGAACAACAACAACAAAAACAATTCCTGAATTGTTGGTCTATGTAAATTCTGTCTCCCAAAAATCAGAAAAGAAAGCAATCAAAAAAGTGTTACGTGCTCGAAAATGGTGCCAGTAAAACTGTCAACTCGTTCCTAAAAAAGAAGCGCTCACATGACTCTGTCAGCAGAAGCATAGTAAAAATTATAGCTCTAAAACAAACAAACAGTTTTTAGAGTGTGATAGCAGCCAAACATAAAACACTAAATAAATCTGGTATTGCTGTAATCGCACCCATTCGAAAAATAAACCAGTTTAATTAACTTACAGTGGGTACGGAAAGTAGTCAGACCCCTTTAAATTTTTCACTCTTTGTTTATTGCAGCCATTTGGTAAATGCAGAAAAGTTTGTGCCTCAAAAGTAGTTTTCGACCACATATGGGGTACTGGCATACTAAGGAGAAATTGTGTAACAAATTGTATAATCCATTTTCTCATATTATCCCTTTAGAAAATTGACAACTTGGAACCAAAGCAACATTTTAGTGGAAAAAATGTTAATTTTCCTTTGAGGTAGAAAAAGGAGCCAAATGTAGCTTATCCTCATTGCTGGTAGGCAATGAAGATCCTAATTGAAGTATAATAAAGGATTTTTTATTTCAGGTTCTTTAGTCAGGGCAATATGGTTTGTTTCCTGAGGAAGAAGTCTACTCTGGAATGACTTTGAAATGCGTTGACTAAAGAACCTGAAATAAAAAATCCTTTATTTTACATTCATTTGGATCTTCACTGCCTACTAGCAGTGCGGATAAACCACATTTGGCGCCTTTTTCTGTCCTCTTTCCTGGTCGGAAGACCCGTGGTTTTGCAGCAGCTGTTTTCATGAGTATTCATGGTTGTGTGTCACACAACCTTATCAGGTTAGCATATTCTTTATTTGCATAAATGTTATTCTCAGATAAGACCCTATTTGAGCTTTTTTTGCTCCTAGTTTCTAATTTTCCATTTCATAACCCAATGTTATACAATTCTGTGAATTGCCTGAGGGTCCAAAATGCTCACTACACCCATAGATAATACCCTCAAGAGGTGTAGTTTCCAAAATGGGGTCACTTGTGGGGTTTCTGCTGTTTTGGCACCTCAGTGACTCTTTAATTGTGACATGGCATCCGAAATCTATTCCAGCCAATATTGCACTCCAGAATTCAATTGGTGCTCCTTCAGTTCCGAGTCCTGTTGTGCGCCCATACAGTAGCTTTCCACCATATATGGGGTATTGATATACTCAGGAGAAATTGAACAACAAATTGTACAGTCCATTTTCTACTGTTACTCTTTTGAAAATGAAAAATTTTGGGTTGAAGCAACATTTTTACATTAATATATTTATTTTTTAATTTTCATGGCTCAACTGTTATGTTTCGGTAACTGAGGAGAAATAGCAAAAAATAGCAAAAGCGGTAATACACCAGAGAGGCTGGAACCTATTGGATTGCAGTAACCTGAACTAACCACACAACTAGAAGTAGCCGTGGAGCGTTCCTACGGTGATCCTAGATGCCTCGTCACAGCCTGAGAGATAACTACACCTAAAGGCAGAAAGATGAAAGCTATCTGCCCCGGAGCAGATCCCCAAAGAAAATAGGAAGCCCCCAAACATGTAATGGTGGTTAGACAAGAAGAAAGCACGGACACAGACAGAAAATAGAATGAGCAAACGCTGGGGCCCAATCTGTCTAGACAGAAAAGTACAGGAAAGAATTCTGACTGCAATCCAAAAAAAGCCTAACAAAAATACCAACACTTCTGATTTCCAAAAAACCTGAGATCACACGATCTCATCCACCTAAATCAGATCTCTGTGTAACAAAACGCTGTTCAGCAAATAAAAAGTAACAAAGGAGCAAAGCAAAAGTGCAGACACAAACGGAGCACAATTGCAGCGCCAGACCCCCAAAAGGGGACAGGCTGCAGTCCACTGCAAGCAACAAACCAGCAGAGAAAATCAAACAGAGAAAAAAAAAAACAGCAAACACTTATCTGAAGGAGAGCAGGAAACTAGCAGTGCTTCAAGCAAGACCAGCAGGAACAATTGATAACCGGCAAGGCTGCTGGGAACTCAGGCCACTTATATCCTACCATTCAGTGCCAGCTGAAGGCCATTCGGTAATCAGTTCATTACCCTCAGCAACCACCGGAGGGAGTCCCAGCTCAGAAGCCGCCTCCAGCATATTCACAACACTCAACGTTATAAAATTCTGTTAAGCACCTGCAGATTCAAGCTGCTCAGAACACCTCTAGATAAATTCATTGTGGAATTTCACTGTTTAGGCACATCAGGGACTGTGCAAACACAAAATGGCTTCCGCTATTTCAACCAATTTTGCACCCCCAAAGGCTGAATGGTACTCTGTCCTTTCTGAGCCCTGCCATGCACCTAAACAGCAGTTTTCCATCAAATATGGGGTATTGGTGTACTCAGGACAAATTGCACAACAAATTGTACAGTCCATTTTCTTATGTTACCCTTGTGAAAATGCAAAATTTGAGGACAAAGAAATATTTTTGGGAGAAAAAGTAAAATTTTCATTTTTTTCTTCAACATTTCTTTATTTCTGATGAAGTTTCTAAAGGGTTAATAAACTTGTTGAGTGTACTTTTAACACTTTGGGAGGTGCAGTTTTTTAAAATTATGTCACGTTTGTGTATTTCCTGTCACATATGCCCCTCAAAGTCACTTCAAATGGGATGTAGTCCCTAAAAAAATTGTTTTGTAAATTTTGTTGGAAAAATGAGAAAAAGACATGTGGTAAATGTTATTCATTAAATACCGGATATACTCGAGTATAAGCCAAGATTTTCAGCCCATTTTTTAGGGCTGAAAGTGCCCCTCTCGGCTTATACTCGAGTCATATACAGGGGGTCGGCAGGGGGAGGTGGAGCGCGGCTGTCAAATATACTCACCCCCTCCTGGCATGGCTTCTGCAGCCCCCCTGCTTCTTCCATGGTCTCCGGCGCCTGTTTTCAGCGGTCACGTGGTACCGCTCATTAAAGTCATGAATATGCATGAATATACGCATATTCATGACTTTAATGAGCGGTACCACGTGACCGCTGAAGGAAGAGCTGGGGCTCTGTAGACCATGGGAGAAGCAGGGGCTGCAGAGACGCGCCAGGAGGGGGTGAGCATGACGGGGAGGACGGGGGGAGCCATGCTATAGTCACCTGTCCCCGTTCCACCGCCGTGCGCCGCTCTGTCCTCCACATCCTCTGGCTGTGACGTTCAGGTCAGAGGGCGCGATGACGTGGTTAGTGCGCGGCGGTGGAACGGGGACAGGTGAATATCGCAAGTGCCGGGGGACTGAGCCAGCGGTAACACTGGCACTTGTCCCCCATAGCTTGCCGGTGTCCGCGCCTGCTCAGGACACCGGCACCTGGCCCCCAGCGACGAGAGGTGAGTATGTCATTTTTTTTTATTCGCAGCAGCAGCAGTATATGGGGCATATTCTATGGAGCATCTTATGGGGCCATCAGCCTTTATGGAGCAGCATATGGGGCCTATTCTATGGAGCATCTTATGGGGCCATTATTAACCTTTGTGCAGCATTATATGGGGTATATTTTGTATGGAGCATCTTATGGGGCCCATCATGAACTGTATGGAGCATTATATAAGGCTCCTGAATAAATATGGATATTCAAAAACATTTAACCTACTGATGTCTCAATTTTACTTTTATTGGTATCTATTTTTATTTTTTAAATTTACCAGTAACTGCTGCATTTCCCACCCTAGGCTAATACTCAAGTCAATAAGTTTTCCCAGCTTTTTGTGGCAAAATTAGGGGGTCGGCGTATACTCTGGTCGGCTTATACTCGAGTATATACGGTATTTTGTGTGGTATAACTATCAGGTTTAAGGGCACAAAAATATTTCTAATTTTGTGTAAAATTTTTGATATTTACATAAATAAACACAAATCATATGAAACAAAAATTACCACTAACATGAAATACCAAATGACATGAAAAAAAACCAGCCTGAGAATCACTGGGATATGTTGAAGCATTCTGGAGTTATTACCTCACAAATTGACACTGGTCAGATATGAAAAAATTGACCTGGTCAGGAACGTGAAATAGGCTGGAGGGTGCAGGGGTTAAACTTCTGGACATTCCACTCTTATTATTGCACTGACATTCTAAAATGTCAGCATAGTCTAAGCAGCAAGTATGAGATCCTGTAGATCATGGATGGGAAGCTGATTGTTGGACACAGACAGACTTCCCAGACAGAAGATAAATTTGGTTTATTACCATGTGCAACTTTTCCACCTTTGTATACACAGCGCTGATCCAGTGCTTCGGTATATAGATTACAAAGCACTAACAGTGCTTCCGTCTCCAGATCCATGGAACAGTAGCTGCTGGGTCCTAGAAGATCCAGACTGCCTGCTATGCATCCTAGAGGCTGAAATTTCCCTGTAGCTAATATATTAGCCCCAGCTACAGGGTTAAATCATAAAAAAGATTGTACTGATATGTTAAAACACACTTCCCACGAAAGTCTTAAAAAAAGTGAAGAATAGATAAGCTTTTCAGTGTTTCCTATTTTTCTATATATTTTCCCCAGATATCAGCAAAAAAAGAATATAAAAATGACCAAAAGATAAGCCACATGTGTCGTGAAAAAAGAGGCAAAAATTATTTGAATATTCAAACAAGAAACAATGATTGAGTCATTAAAAGCACATGTACGAGTAATTCCGAAAATGTGTGGTTAGGAAGGGCAGAAAATGACCCAGTCATATAGTCAGTTTAAAAAAAGTTTAGTTTTAAGTCATTTTCATATCCACATTTGTTTTCAGGGCAATTGTCCTGCTCTCACCCCCATGTAGCTTCCCTTTGCATCCCCTAGCCTTTCATTTCTATTGGGTTCGGGGTCAAGTTCAGACACAAACCAAACTTTTTGCTCAAGCTTGGCCAAACTTGAACTAACAAAGATTCGCTCATCACTACACGGGACCTCTGTATATAGCGTACAATGTACAGGTAATACAGTGATCAACAGTGACATTATACACAGGAGCTCTGTATATAGTATACAGTGTAAAGTTTGAGTGTACAGGTTACACATTGACTTACCAGTGATGTCTCTAGTTGAAGTCCTTCATCTATGATTTTCTTCTTCATCCAGCACAGACCACCAACACTTGTTCCAACCAGGACTCATCTCTGCAGAAAATAACACACAATTATCTAGAGCACCGCTTCAAGAGCACATTCCCCACTTTTTCCCCAACTTCTACAGTATGCCAGATGAAGAAATAAGTGACATATTACCATCCTGCATAGTAACAGGACCCCCCTCAATTCATTATTTGTTCTCCCCCACACCTGACCCTCAAGTCATCATAATTTGCTGTTCCCCACCCCCATTCTGAATTCATCATAATTTGCTGTTTCCCACCCCCAGGCTCAATTCATGATCATTGACTCTCTCCACCCCCAATTCATCAATATTTGCTCTCCTCCACTCTCCTTCACCATAATTTTCTGTTCCCCACCCCCAACCTCAAGTCCTCATCATTTGCAGTTACCCTCCCCAGTCTCAATTCATAATCATTTGCTCAACCCCACCTTCTATACAGCATAATTTTTCCTTCCCCACCTTCAATACATCATTTGTTACTCTCACCCACATAATTTGCTCTCCTTACCCACACCTTCAGTTCATCATTTGCTCTCCCTCAACCCCCACACATCATCATTTGCTGTCCCTCGTTCCCACCACCAGTACAGAATCATATGCCCACCCCGTACACCCATTCAATTCATTTTATTAAAAGAAAAGTTTTCCATTTTTACCTCATACGATCCCCTGCAGGTCCACTTCTGTTAGTCGGAACAAGAAAACTGTGAATTCAGGAGATGTTTTTGAGGTGCAGGTTACTAGAACATGCTAGTTATTGGATGTACAGGGTGAAGGAAATATCTAAATCAAATCAAATATAACCTCAAGACAGCTGGCAAGCTGCCTGAAAGTTGAAAATATCACTTTGAAGTAGATTAATAGAAGGTGCTCAGTACAGATCGCATCTCAGATAGAGAGAGGACATGATGTTAGAAACATCAGACAGACAGTTTATGGATCATAGACTGCAGTACAAGCTAATGTAATATAGTATGACATAAAAAGTGTATATCAAAGAGGTGCAAATCCTAAAACTTAACATTTAATAAACCGATTCAAAATACAAGGCATTAAAGTTACTTCAAAAACAATGCAAAAGTTTTCAGTTATGTTATGGAAAGTGTCCCTAACTAAGTACAGGAGGCTATGAAGAGCAAATTTGACCATTAAACTCCAGATAGACATAAGACAGAGGCTTTTTCTAGTATTTTTAATCTGCCTGTATAATGCGTTAAGGCATTTGTTTTTTCATGAATATACAATTATTTTTATTATATATTTTTTTCAAAACTGTAATACTCTATATTATAGAGACATAAGCTTCTTTGAAGAAATTAGTTTTCAGGGGACTCTTTGAGCTGTGAATGTTAGGAGGGAGTTTAATGGTCTGAAGCTGTAGAGGATGAGTGCACCACAAGAGACCTCCTGGAGATAAAAGTGAAAAGAGGTAATGAGGACCAACATAGTAATAAATTACAAATGCAAGTAAAGGAAACAATGATTGATTACAGAAATTTTTATCTACAGGCTGCAATCCTGCTGTAAGCACATTGTCTACTGCACACTTATAGCTAGAAAGTATTTTGACCAAATGGGCATTGCACTTAAATAGAGACAATAATACATAACCATCATTACATGTTTCCTGTCTCAGATGTTAGACCTACATCATGTTAATCTTTTTTCACATAATATCATTTTAAAGGGTTTTATAATTACCAAAGTATGAAACAAAATGACAGGTAATTAATAAAAATAAAACATTAATATTAGAAGCCAGTCTAATGGTCAGATGTGGTGGTATCTGCGACAGAATGGGTCAAGGGAGAAAAAGGGAGAAGTCCTGCAGATGAAAGAATAATGTCATAAGGGAGGATGAGCGTTGTAGGTCATTGGCTGAGTTTGGAGCGCAAGTAAATTGGTAGGTACAAATGGCAATTGATAAACAATTCTCATATAGAATTATATTTCCGAAACCTCGAGAATGGACAAGTGAAGGCTGTAGGAGTAATTTTGTTGAAGAAGTTGGCTACTTTATTTTCAACAAATGTGCACATGATTTTGTGGTACACACCAAGGCGAGACACACCTGAACCAGCAGCACAGAGATGTAGGTAGCAAAGCTCACAGCAGATAACAATGTAATGGGAACTGTCACGGGTTTACCACGACAGAGGGGAGCCAGAAGATGGCAGCGTCTGATTTCTTCTACTTCTACACTGGTTAGAAGCACTTCATCCTTCTTAAACGGTGTAAATTTCTTTGGGCAGTGCAGGTGTCAGTCTGCTTTTTTTTGAGAGCTCAGTAAGCTAAGTCTCTCAGCTGTGCACTGTTAGCCACTCCCATCTCCTATATAATCTGGGTCCTGGTTAACACTCCTCATCAGAGCAAGCTTTTATACATGGCTGTGAGGTTGTTGGTGATGGTTATTTGAGTAAGCAGTTGGTGGATAAATCTGTGACTGTTGCTAGGTTTTGAGTGTGTGATAATTCCCTTTCTTCTCCTACTTTGGTTTAACCCCCATCCTCCACTCCCCAGTGCATACCTCTGTTATATGTGTATGTGTGTGTATTTGTATGTTTGGTATTATTCGTTACCCCTATTTGTATATTCTTGTTAGTCTGGTTAGTGTATTACGGTACACTACTACTCCCCTCTTCCTTGGGTGGGGGAAGGATAGAGACTAAGTGCGGATTCAGGAGCTAAGATAAGGTACGTGGCCTCGGCATCGTCACCATCAGAAGTAACCTGGGGAACAGAGCGAGCTTGGGCGCCCCCTAGCGTTATGGACAGGGAAGGAGTCGCTGGACCTGGGACACCCGACAACAGAGTTGTGACATTATCTCTGACCTAAATCGTTTTTTGATCCAATATGGATCCTATCACTGCTCTGACAAGGCAACCACAGTAGCTCAGCCTTGAGGTGGCAGATCTATGCACTGTCATTTTGCAGCACCCTAAAAGCTCTGTTTTGGGAACCATGACTCCCAGGCAACCCCTAGTGGAGCCAAAGATCACTTTGCCTGACGAGTTCTCTGAGGGTCGTGACAAGTTTGTTTTCAGGGAGGCCTGTAAACTATATTTCAGGTTATGTCCTTGTTACTCATGAACCAAGGAACAATGGGTGATGGTAATTATCTTGCTCCTTCAGGGTGACCCCCAAGCATGGGCATTTTCTCTCCCATCTCACTACCAGTCGCTCCAGACAGTGGAGGAATTTTTTCTGGCACTGGGTAATATACTGTATATGAAGACCCTGACCCCTTCTTCCTGACTGAGTCCACACTACATCAGCTTCAGCAGAGAGACCGGCCGGCGGAGGAGTATTGCTCCGAGTTTGGAGGTGTTCCTCGGACACTAAGTGGGATGACTCCACACACCATAGCCAGTTCACTGAAGGGTTACCAGTAAGGGTGAAAGGTGTCTTAGCCTTATTTGAGACTCCAGTTGAGTATCTTATAAGTGATATATTATATATATATATATATATTGTAGTGCAGCGGGGTTGGTGTTGTGACCACAGGAAAGTTTACAGCAAAACATGTTTAATGTCCAAACTCACACAGTGCACAGCACACGGTATCCTCCGGATTGCAGCTGGGAAAATAAAGACAGTTTGTGATTTGTTGCCATGGGTGACTTCACCGCCGTGTATGTTGAGGGTGCCAGGCCTTTTGGCTCCTCTTGGCCCTGTGTTGCGTCACACAGGTTGAGCTCTGCAAAGCCTTCTGCTCTGCCTGCTTGCAAGACCAAAACTGATACACGCAACCCTCTGCTGCAGGGGTTTGTACAAAAGAAACTGTGGCCGTAGGCCACATAGAAAACTTGGGGCCAGGGGAGAAAAATGGACCACTCCACTACCATCCTGTAGTCCATTTCAAAAATAAAAGCCCATGGCAGGTTTTCTTAAATCTGCCTTGCCCAAGATCAACACTTCTATTCTGCCTTGCAATCACCGCTATGCCTGTGACTGCAATGCACTCCCACGGCCTCCATATGCTTCTTTGCACATTCTGGAGGACACATAGCCACCTTCACATATAACACCGGTCAATGCCTCACAATATATATTTTTTTTCTCAACAGCTTTCAGATCTTGAGCCATGGCGACTGTAGAAAGATCAATCTTGTGCAAATCAAGATAGGGTCTTCTCTGCCGTTATCTTGATAGTGTCAAGCCATCGGGTTGCTTTCTCTTTGCATTGTCCCTTTTATTCTCTGATCATGATGTCCTACTCCACTGATTGATCTCTTTGTATGATATGTCCAAAGTAAGAAAGTCGTAGCTTGGTGATCCTTGCTTCCAGCGACATTTCCTGCTTGATTTGCTCAAAAAATGAGTTGTTTGTTCTTTTAGCTATTCATGGTATCGATAACATCCTTCTCCTGCACTATATATATATATATATATATATATATATACACCAAGAGGTCAGAGAAGAGCTCGGGATATTACTTTTCTATTGTATCCTTATCAGAGATGATCTGAGCCAAGAGATGGGTTACTGAACACAAATTTATGGAGCAATTTTATCATTTACCAATATGTTTTGTGTAGATATACAGGATTTAAAGAGAAGAAAAGAACTCTTACTGCTATAAGAAAAAGAAAGAAACAGTTTTGAGATATTTATATAGAATTAATCCAGATTGTACATTTATATCTACAGGACCTCATTTGACACAGTTTGAAATTTTTCTCCTCGGTCTATAAAGTCAGGTCTATGAAGAGTTCAGCACTAAAATGAATGTGTCCTTACAATAAGCCATTACATAGTGATCGCTACTGTTGAATCTGTGAAGAGTCGACATACAGACTTAAAAAAACAATATGGATGTGTGAATGGAGAATAATATATTTATTAGAAGGGATGTTGTAAAACTAGAATATATTGCATGTGTCTTGGTTAGCAAGAATTTAGGAGAAATACATTAACCACATGAAATTCCTGGCAGACTTTGGTATAAGAATTGCACAGATATGTTTTTCTGGGAAGACAAAGAGTTCCATAAACCTGAGACTTATTCTTCTAGTTTGTAAGTAGAAAAGTGTCCATAAAATACAACTAACTTAAGGGGTGCAGCTTGAGTAATATAGGTTATACAGAATGACAGCAAAGGTCGATCTGGAGTATGTTCGTCACAAATAAATGTAGCCCTCTGGGAAAAAAAAAGATTTTGTAGGGGTACTTAGGAACACCTTTATTGTGGTATGAACAAGCATACATAACACTGGTCAACACAAAAAAATCATCAGCAAAGGTAATATGTCTGTTTTATGGAGTTTGATGTGCTGATTACAATAATATGCTTAGCTTTGCTCTATCACATCAAGTTTCTGAGAAGTATTTTTGTCATTACGTTATTTCTGCATTTTCAATGTACCGTATTTTTCGGACCATAAGACGCACTTTTTTCCCCAAAAATTTTGGGGGAAAATGGGGGTGCGTCTTATGGTCGCAATGTACTTACAATCCTGCGGCGGCAGTCCGGTGGCGGCGGTCCCAATGCAGCCTCCGGTGCGGTGGTGTCGGGGCTCTGATGTGGCTGCAGCGGGGCTCTGTGCTGCGTGGGGGGCTCCGCCGGCATTTCGTCCTAACCGCGAAAGCCCCCCGGTAGCTCCGCTCTGTTGCACCGTGGCTTCCTGATACATGGCCGCCAGGGGCCTCCGGAAAGATGGCCGCCGCAACGAGAAATTCAAATCTCATTGCCGAGATCTCTTCCCGAGATTTGAATTTCTCGTTGCGGCGGCCATCTTTCCGGAGGCCCCTGGCGGCCATGTATCAGGAAGCCACGCGTCGCAACAGAGCGGAGCTTCCGGGGGGCTTTCGCTGTTAGGACGAAATGCCGGCAGAGCCCCCCACGCAGCACAGAGCCCCGCTGCAGCCACATCAGAGCCCCGACACCACCGCACCGGAGGCTGAATTGGGATCGCCGCCACCGGACCGCCGCCGGATTGTAAGTACATTGCCACCCCACGGACCACAGCCACCCCACGAACCACAGCCACCCCACAGACCACAGCCACCCCACGAACCACAGCCACCCCACGGACCACAGCCACCCCACGGACACAGCCACCCCACAGACCACAGCCACCCACAGACCAGAGCCACCACACAGACCACAGCCACCCCACAGACCACAGCCACCCCACAGACCACAGCCACCCACAGAACACCCCTGCAACACAGAGCACCACCACCGCACCAGCCTGGACCACCGAACGACCCCTGTGACCACTTCTCTACCTGTGCTGATCCCTTCGCTGGTAACCTGAATTCAGACTGTAAGACAGACCCCCATTTGACACATTATTCTTTTTTCCCTATTTTCCTTCTGAAAATTTGGGGTGCGTCTTATGGTCCGGTGCGTCTTATAGTCCGAAAAATACGGTATGTGGTTTTTCCTATGTTATCCCCATTTTTTTTGCTTGTCTCAATGAATTGTGAATTTTCTTACAGGGACCACATCAGTAAAGATTTTAGTGAGTTTTATGGGAAGGAGTACTGACAGTGCAGTTAACCAATGACTGCTTTTCGGAAAGTCACGTGTTATGGGTCGTAAGATTTGAGCCAGTCAGAAAAGGATGGTGATGGCAGCAAGGACTGGTTTGTGAGACTGTGACAGGAGACAGGCCTCTACAGGGATCTGAACCCTGCCACAGGGAGATAGAAGGGAAGGCAGCAGACAGCCGCCATTGTGAGAGGATTTTCATTGCATTTCTGGGAGGGCAAGTCGCCTCAGAGGAAAGAAAACAGCTCAGCCACTGAGGTGTAACTGAGTGAGGGTCTCCACAGAGAGACAACCTGAAAGCAGCCAATATCACACTGAGAAACTGCCTCTCTGCAAATGTTTATCTGTAAGGAATAGGCAGACCTGTTTACCTCACAACTGTACATAGTTATCTACCAGATTACCTCCAGTAAAATCAGTTCTAAATACAAGCTGCCTCTGTCATCTCTGGGGAAATATCTACATATAGATGGTCAGCTCATCGCATTTTTTTTGAGTTTGCAACCGACATTGAACTGAACTTACTCTACTGTTTGATCTGATTTAAAGGAGAAAAATGCCCCGGCAGTGTATCAATAAGCCAAACAGATTCTGCTGTGTGTGTGGTTCTTTTACACCAAAAGGCCAAGTACGTTCAATCACTCATGATATTAAAAAGATGTACCAGATGTACTTTAAGTGTCCACTTGGTGATCCAGACAAAAGCTGGGCCCCTCATGTGATATGCTCAAGTTGTTCAAATGGTCTTCATGACTGGTTGAATGTGAGGAAAGTGGCTATGCCATTTGCTGTTCCCATGATTTGGAGAGAACCCAAAAATCAGAGTGATGACTGCTACTTTTGTTTTGTCAAACTGAAGGGCTTTTCTACAAAGAACAAACATAAGATTAATTACACTGAACTTGAATCTGCGATTAGGCCAGTACCACATGATGGTACCTTGCCAGTTCCTGTACCACCGTTGTCTGCATTGGATGAAAATGAAGTAGAATATGAAGACTATGGAGCTGAAGCTACTGGCGAAGACATGGAGACCTCAAGTCAGGATGAGTATGTACCTGATGGAGCAGCCGAGCAGCCAGAACACTTTACTCAACATGAATTAAATGATCTCATCAGAGACCTTTCATTGTCAAAAGATAAAGCTGAACTTCTTGCATCTAGATTGAAACAGAAGAATCTTCTTCAAGATGATGTCAAAGTGTGTTATTACCGAAACAGAAGTAACACTTAAATAACACAATTTTTCACAGTTGATGGACCAATGGTGTCCTCATTGTGAATGGCCTCATTGAAGAACTGAATCAAGAGTATTTTGATGCAGATTGGCGATTGCTTATTGACTCATCCCAGAGAAGTTTGAAAGCAATGTTGCTTCACAATGGAAATATGAAGCCATCAATCCCTTTTACTCACTCATGTCATCTAAAGGAAAGTTATGAAAATCTGTCAGTTGTTTTGGATGCTATACAATATAAGCATCATCAATGGAATATCTGTGGAGATTTGAAAGTGATTGATCTGCTAATGGGAATGCAGGGAGGTTTCACAAAATATTGTTGCTTCTTGTGTTTGTGGGACAGTAGAAATACAGTAGAGCATTGTTTTCATCGTGATTGGGGACAGAGAAACATCTATTCTCCAGGTAGAGACAATGTTCAGCATAATCCTTTAGTTGCTCCAACCAAAATCTTTCTTCCTTCACTACATATAAAGTTGGGATTGATTAACAACTTTGTGAAAGCCATGGGAAAGACAAATTCACAAGGGTTCCAGTACATTTCACAGAAATTCTCCAGCATTTCCCCAGCAAAACTGAAGGAAGGGGTATTTGTTGGTCCTCAGATCAGAGAGCTTATGAGAGCTGATGTGTTTGAAGGAACTCTAAATTATAAGGAATTAAGATCTTGGAAAAGCTTCAAGTAGATCTGTGAAAACTTCTTAGGAAAACAAAAATCTCCAGAATATGTTGAAGGTGTTGAGGAACTGCTAAATGCACACCAGTGTCTTGGATGTCGCATGTCTCTAAAAATGCACTTTTTTTTCTTCTCTCAAAATCTTGGGGATGTAAGCGATGAACAAGGCGAGCGGTTTCACCAGGACATTAAAGTAATGGAACAGCGCTACTAGGGATTTTGTAATGACTCAATGATGGCAGATTGCTGTTGGATGTTATATAGGGACAACCCTGAAAAATTGTATCAACGACAGTCTAATGTCAAGCACTTTTAATTTCTGCACATATTTTGGTTTCTATTTTGCATGTGAAATTATTATGGGTCAATAAAAACTGTTTTGTAAAGTCAAGCATTTTTTTCTGATATGTAGATTTCTGTTTTCTTAATGTCGCCAGTATATTTCCTACACCTTATAATAATGATGCTGCTCCATGGAAACTATATGTGCTACAGAAAAACTATACGTTTTTGAAATCAGGACAAAAAGATGATTCAGAAAAGTAAAAGTCACCTTCGATAATTACAAAAATATTTTTTTGTAGACCTGTGAATCTATCTAGTAAAAAATTTTTAACTAAAAAAAAAAGTTCTTGACGATCTATTGAATAGATCATGTAAAAATGGAAGTCATAACACCAGTGTGCATAGAGCCTGTAATCAGATCAATCTACACAATTGTCCACCCACCTCCAGTGGCCAGGATGGTGCCGGCGCAAAATTTCAAACAGTATGTAAATTCGAACACCAGAGGCAGCTGAGTGGCCGTGACAGAGCCGAAGACCCTACCCACAGTCCTGCCCCACAGGCCGGCCCTGATGCACAAACAGCATATTGCACCAGACTGCGGATTTCTACAGTGAAGGTACCTATTAAATCAGTAGAACAGCACCTTTATGCCCATACTTTTAATTTAACATGCCTGATCCTGATGACAGTTTCGCTTTAACTCTTTTTTTCTCTTATTGTTTAATGCCATGGATTCACCTGACATTTTCACCGACACATATGCGAATGAATAACTCATCTCAAAGGAGTGGCAGGAGATGCAGCCTTTCTGGAAACAACAACATTGCCAAAGCTGAAGAGTGATTAAAAGTATACTCCTCTCAGACTCCATCTAACTACTTTTGGAGAATACCATAAAATTCAATGTTCAGGCATAAGGTCACAGTTGAGTCCTAATTTGTTCAGGATGAATGCTGATTTTTGTATTCGCTATGCAAAGATTTCTAATAACTATGTAATGGACATTATATTACTGAATATTTAATTTTTACAAATGGAATTGAATGTACTAGAAATGTCCATCTTCTCTACTTAAAACAACCTGAAGAGAATATTGACTGTGGATCATTTTACTAATCTTAACTCATGTTACTGGACTAAGAGCTGACCTTGAAGACATCAAAAGGAAAATAATGGCAAAGGGACATTCAGGAATATAAATATGAAAATATGATCTAGTTTATAATTGGCAAAATATCATTTATAAAAATGGTCTAGTCTATAATTAGCAAAATAGTGTCAAGAACTCTTACAATCTCTTCCCAAGGTGAATGGAGGATTCTAGAAGAAAGAACAAATTCTGTGAAGGATAACACCAAATGGAAGCAACCTCATAATGCTTCTTTAATTAGTGCATCTAATCATCAATTCCATCCACCATCTTTTTTAGGACATAGCAGTATGACCAACTCCACATGATATGGGGTGGCTGATGATAATAAAGGTATTATAATACACAAAGAATAGCCATCGAGGCAAGCAAAAAAGTCCAAAGTGCCAAATACCCAGTAGGGGAAATAAAGAAAATGAAAACAAAGTGGTAAATATATCTTCAGCCACTGATCAAATATCTCTTTTGAATCAGGGCCTGTTATTTTGCTCTAGTACATAAACTAATTAGTTTGAACTTTCAGTTCCATGACGCTCAAAACACATTTTACTGAACAATCTAATATATAACCTACCCCAGAAGGAATGTCTGAATTTAATCTGAAAGTTATAGGTATTTCACTGAAGAGTGATTTTGTTCCTCCAACCTTACTTTCGGTGATAGAAGCCTTAGTTACGGAGGTGATGTTGGAAATAAATTTACTAATGGAACAGGAAAAGGTCTTGCACTGCAACACCCAAATATGACTACGGCTGAAATTTCAAAGACTGACTGTCCCGTCCAAACAAAGCAAGGTGAAACAGGTGCATATTAACCTTTTCACCCCGGGCATTTTCCGTTTTTGTGTTTCTGTTTTTTGCTCACCTTCTTCCCAAAGCCATAACTTTTTATTTTTCCATCAATATGGCCATATGGAATTCATTTTTGTGGGACGAATTTTACTTTTTAATGACACCATTGGTTTTACCATATAGTGTATTGGAAAATGGGAACAAAATTTCAAGTGCGATGAAAGTGAAGTTGCAAAAAAAGTGCAATCCCACAATTGTTTTTTACCATGTTTGCCAAATGCTAAAATTGACGTGCCAGTATTGTTTACCAGGTCATTACGAGTTCGTTGATACCAAACATGTCTAGGTTCTTTTTTAAGTGGTTAAAAAAATCCAAAGTTTCTTAATGAAAAAAAATTGCATCATATTCCAAGACCAGTAGTGTCTCAATTTTTCAAAATCTAGGGCTGGGTATTTTTTGCATGCCAAGCTGATGTTCATATTGATACCATTTTGGTGGGATATGATCTTTTGATCTACCATTATTGCATTTAAATGCAATATTGCGGCTACCAAAAAAACTTAAATCTGGCATTTTTGAATTTTTTTCTCGTTATGCCGTTTACCGATCGGATTAATTCTTTTTATAGCTTGATAGATCGGGCGATTCTGAACGTGGCGATACCAAATATGCATTTTTTTTATTTTTTTTTAATTCATTTATTTTGAATGGGGCGAATGGGGGGGTGATTTAAACTTTTATTTTTTTTTATATATATTTTAAAAAAATGTTTTTTAACTTTATACTTGCTTCAATAGACTCCATGGGAAACTAGAAGCTGTGATCATCTGATCACCTGTGCTACACAGAGCAGGGCTTCAGAAATGCTCACTTGCTATGAGCGCCGGCCGCTGGGCTGCGCTCATAACTTTCCGGCAATGGCAACCACAGGGGTTTTCTGCAGACCCTGGGTTGTAAAGCCAACACATTGGCTACCCGTGGTCATGTGACACGGGCGCCGATGGGCGGGTTTAGTGATGCACTTCTGGCATGATAGTGTTAAATGCTGCTGTTAGAGATTGACAGCAGCATTTAACAGGTTAACAGCCGCGATTGGATTGCAATTCCATCCACTGCTGTTAGGGGCACATGTCAGCTGTTGAAATCAGTTGACATGTGCCGGAAACGATGTGGGCTCAGCGCCGGTGCCCACATCAAAGGGGGAGACCCAACATGCGCCGTACATGTATGGAGCATTGTACGCCATAAGTACAATGCTGGGGAGGCTGAGCCGACTGGTTGTGTCTGGAAATTGAAGAGAGAAATAAGCTAGAATCTCTTTGAGAAGAGTCTGCACAGGCCGTATGCACCAGACTACAATACAGTGGGTTCGGAAAGTATTCAGACTCCTTTAAATTTATCACTCTTTGTTTCAATGCAGCCATTTGGTAAATGCAAAAAAGTTCATTTTTTTTCTCATTAATGCACACTCTGCACCACATCTTGACTGATAAAAACCAGAAATGTAGAAATGTTTCCAAATTTTTTAAAAAAGAAAAACTGAAATATCACATGGTCATAAGTATTCAGACCCTTTGCTCAGACACTCATATTTACGTCTCAAGCTGTCCATTTCCTTGTGATCCACCTTGAGATGGTTCTACTCATTCATTGGAGTCCAGATGTGTTTAATTAAACTGATAGGACTTGATTTGTAAAGGCACACACCTGTCTATGTAAGACCTCACAGCTCACAGTGCATGTCAGACCAAATGAGAATCATGAGGTCAAAGGAACTGGCCAAGGAGCTCAGAGACAGAATTGTGGCAAGGCACACATCTGGCCAAGGTTACAAAAGAATTTCTGCTGTACTCAAGGTTCCTAAGAGCACAGTGGCCTCTGTAATCCCTAAATGGAAGAAGTTTGGGACCACCAGAAGTCTTCCTAGAGCGGGCCGTCCTGCCAATCAGCAATCTTGGGAGAAGAGCCTTGGTGAGAGAGGTAAAGAACCCCAAGATCACTGTAGCTGAGCTCCACAGATGCAGTAGGGAGATGAGAGAAAGTTCCACAAAGTCAACTATCACTGCAGCCCTCAACCAGTCGGGCCTTTATGGCAGAGTGGCCTGACGGAAGCCTCTCCTCAGTGCAAGACATATGAAAAGCCCGCATAGAGTTTGCAAAAAAAACACATGAAGGACTCCCAGACTATGAGAAATAAGATTCTCTGGTCTGATGAGACGAAGATAGAAATTTTTGATGATAATTCTAAGCGGTATGTGTGGAGAAAACCAGGCACTGCTCATCACCTTCCCAATACAATCCCAACCGTGAAACATAGTGGTGGCAGCATCATGCTATGGGGGGTGTTTTTCAGCTGCAGGGACAGGATGACTGGTTGCAATTGAAGTAAACATGAATGTGGCCAAGTACAGAGATATCTTGGATGAAAACCTCTTGCAGAGTACTCTGGACCTCAGACTTGGCTGAAAGTTCACCTTCCAACAAGACAATAACCCCAAGCACACAGGTAAAATAATAAAGGAGTGGCTTCAGAACAACTCTATGACCATTCTTGACTGGCCCAGCCAGAGCCCTGACCTAAACCCAATTGAGCATCTCTGGAGAGACCTGAAAATGGCTGTTCACCAACGTTCACCATCCAACCTGACGGAACTGGAGAGAATCTGCAAGGAAGAATGGCAGAGAATTCCCAAATCCAGGTGTGAAATACTTGTTGCATCATTCTCAACAAGAAGAAGCCCACGCAAAACGCAAGTTGGGGCTACGTGTCCATTATAAACGAGGCACCATGGGTGAGTGTGGATGCCCCTAATATACATCTCTGTGTACTATGATCTCTGCTATGATCCATTATGATCTTTGCTTTCATATACATATTTGAAGCTTGGGTAGCTGGGTGACGTCACCGCTTATTATATATTGTTGTGATTTGGATCTATTTGTAATTGTGGAAGCATAGTTTTGTATACACTTTGTATTTCATATATCTTGGATTGTTAACACTGAAGCAGGCTATACCTATGTATGTACATTTTGTGGGCATTACCCCCCACCTCGTGGTACTGTGGCATCTTATTTCTGGACCGCAACACTATATATGGTTGTTTGTCTTTTCCCTTATTCGTGCCTTATAGGCGACTTTGTATTTTTGTATATGAAAAAAACTCTCTTTTGATACCAATAAAATTGATATTTTATTATATTAGTGGTGTTTTTACACTTTGTTGTTTATGGTTTAAGTAATCATTCTCAAGAAGACTCATTGCTGTATTAGCTTAAAGGGGTGCTTCTACTCAATACTTGTGACGCTTCCCACGGCTGCGGGGCGTTGGGACATGGCATAGCTTGCCTAACTAGCCAATGCTCCCACGCCGACAGTCCACGACGACGTGAGGCATGCGTCCCAGATGGTAAGAAAATGTGGACCCACTGGACCACAGAGGGAGACCCGGGCCTGCCCGGACTAGGGGAGGGCAGCGACCGGGATCCGTGGCAGCTGAGCATGTGGGCAAGATGGCGACCTGCAGGACTAGACAACACCGCAAAACTTCAGGTATGAAGAAACATAAAGTTTACTTAAAGACACACACAGTACATAAACAGAACATAATGCCGGGCTCCCGATTCCGCACATCAGAGAAGGGTACACGTCTCAGGATCACAGACGAGTGCAGGAGGACATCACGGGTAGATGCAGTCCAAGGTTATCTGGCACGGGCATACTAGGGCGACCTCTCTCTCAGGCCTCAGGCGTAGCACAGGCTCAGCAGGAGAACATCATACACTGAACCCAGGACAGATGTCATCACAGGGTAGACCTCTGAGGAACCGGCAGGACATCGGGACATCAGGAACACGGACTGGATCTCAGGTACTCAGAAACACAGACAGGACATCAGAAACACGGATTGGATCTCAGGAACTCAGGAACACGGACAGGATATCAGGAACACGGAATGGAACTCAGGGACACAGGAACACGGACAGGAAGTCAGGAACACGGATTGGATCTCAGGGACTCAGGAACACGGACAGGAACTCAGGAACACGTACTGGAACTCAGGAACACGGACTGGAACTCAGGAACATCAGAACACTGGCATCGGACTCCGGACATCTGGCAACGATCGGCAGGCTCCGGACATCAGGCAGGCTCCGGACATCTGGAAGTGGTCATCGGACATCGGACATCAGGCCATAGTCATCAGGCATCAGACATCTGGCAGCGACCTGAAAAGGAACCCCAGCGGTCTGGTGCAAGCCCCGCCAGGCTCAACGGGAGCCGGCCGGGAATTGCACAGAAGCTGAGCACAGAGTAACAGAAACTCAGCACACACACCGGACTCCTCATTCCAAGATGAACTCAGGTTATATAGCAAAGAATCACAGTCACTGGCACAGGGTTCAGGACACAGAAGGACTTCAGGAACATAACACAGAGGACACAGTTCAGACAGTCAGGTACAGGATCCGATCCAGGATCAGGGAATCAGGAAACAAAACACAACAGGAACAGGCCTGGATATGCAGCCTCCAGGAAGGGGGATCTGGGTATTCTGCCCCCAGAGCTGGCGGAAACACAAGACACAGTTCAGACATTCAGGTACAGGAACAGATCCAGGATCAGGGATTCAGGTAACAAAACACAACAGGAACAGGCCTGGATATGCAGCCTCCAGGAAGGGCGATCTGGGTACTCAGCCCCCAGAACAGGCGGAAACACAAGACACAGTTCAGACATTCAGGTACAGGAACAGATCCAGGATCAGGGATTCAGGGAACAAGACACAGCAGGAACAGGCCTGGATATGCAGCCTCCAGGAAGGGCGATCTGGGTACTCAGCCCCAGAACAGGCGGAAACACAAGACACAGTTCAGACATTCAGGTACAGGAACAGATCCAGGATCAGGGATTCAGGGAACAAAACACAACAGGAACAGGCCTGGATATGCAGCCTCCAGGAAGGGCGATCTGGGTACTCAGCCCCCAGAACAGGCGGAAACACAAGACAGGACAAAGGGAATCAGCTCTCCAGAACTGATCACACTCAGAGCAGGAGCTGAACACACAAACACACACGGCTAGGTTCAGGAACTCAATGCAAACTCAATGCAAAGCTCTGGCAACGCCCCACAGGGCTGGGGAACTTTATATATGAGCTGCTTCACAGCGATAGGCTGGAGCAGCAATTCTAGTACACACCCATTCCTCATAAAAGCAGGACAGGTGTGGGCCGTGCCCCCTATGCAGAGCCAGACAACTCATCATAGAAGGACACCTGACAGTGGCTGCAGCCACACACGTAGTAAGTCATGCACCACTGCAGAGGACTTTGCAACCTACGGGTAGCTTCTACAGCAGGCCAGGGACCGCACATGCGGGTGGTCATGCAACGCAGTGGAGACACTCACGCAAGTACGGCTACACAGCAGAGCTGGGAACTGAGCAGCATCCATATAGGTAACAGACAACAGTATCCCAGCTGGTTAGGGGGAAAGGAGCAAAAGGGTTAAAGCAAAGACATGCAAAGTAACGCTGGAAAACAAAGTACAGACAATACCAGCGTTACAATACTGAGCAAAGGGTCTGAATACTTATGACCATGTGATATTTCAATTTTTCTTTTTTAATAAATTTGCAAAATTTTCTACATTTCCTGTTTTTTTCAGTCAAGATGGGGTGCAGAGTATACATTAATGAGAAAAAAATGAACTGTTTTGCATTTACCAAATGGCTGCAATGAAACAAAGAGTGAAAAATTTAAAGGGGTCTGAATACTTTCCGAACCCACTGTATCAGTGGTTGTGATGGATGATAGCAGTTTTGTTTGACTGAACTGGGGCTAGCTCTGTGGTGTCTGAAGTAGCCAGGGTCTATCCTATTTAGTTAGCATCTGGACAAGGCTAGGGATTTATGTTTATTATTTTGTTGTTTTGTTTCTGTGCAACCTGTGTAAAGTAATAAAAACTGCACATGTTTGGAGCAAAGCTGTATGGTCTTTGTGATTGCTACCAAAGACCTAATACCTAATGCCTACCAGACAGAGTGAATCCCTACAATCGATGTACTCTCTCATAGACTAGTATTGAGTTTTGACCTCTGGCTCGCTCCAGCAAACATCGGAGAGTTTCCGGAAGGTCACAAACTAGCAGAGACCAACAGGAGCAGGTGTGATAGAAGGGAAAGACGGTGACATGTGAGTATAACACTAAGGGCAGGGACCTAAGATTAGTAGCATCACTTTGTTTTAAGTATTATACATTGTCATTCACTTTACTTAAATATTATTTGGCATAAAATGTTACTGTATGTGATATATTATACTATTTTTTGCTATATTTATGGGTTTTATATTATGGTTATATATTTTTATATGTTAATCATTTAATTTTATAATCAACTGGGGTATTAAGATGAGCACTGGATATCATGTCATATGAAATGTCATAGGGTGTAATAAAATAATATTTTTTCACTATACACTTGGAGTGCAGCCTCGGCTTTTTTACTTGTATCTGTCCAGTTAGAAAGCGTAAGGGATTGTGAATCGATTTTACCTGTTTTGGTGCAAATTAAAGTAATAACGTGTATTAGAGCGGCAATAGCATAGCAAAACAACCCCCAAAACGGGAATTGCTTAGCACATGTTGGTCACAGACAATTACTTTTTCCTTACCATTCCTGGCTAATTTTTCTCTAGTTCTGTAGTTTGCTTCTGTTCGTGTTACTACTGTTATGATGAGGCAGTTCTTGCAGCCATTTCAGGTTGCATTGGTAGTCCAGTTCACTAGATTGACACATCCATATGTGTCGTCATTAGACTTGAGCGAAACAGGTCGGTACAGTACCTTTTTTCTGCCTTTTGTATTATGGTCAAATCCATACTGAGAGAGCGTCTGTATGTGACTCCGGAAATATATACGGAGATTTTAATTTTCCCCTTCACCGTATACAGCTGGTATCTTCTGATACAGTACCTTTTTTCTGCTTTTTGTATTCTGATCAAATCCATACTGAGTGAGCGTCTGTGCGTGACTCCGGAATGATATGCGGAGATTTAAATTTTCCCCAACACTTTATACACCTGGTATCTTCTGATACAGTACCTTTTTTCTGCTTTTTGTATTCTGGTCACTTCCATACTGAGTGAGCGTCTGTGTGTGACTCCGGAAATATATACAGCGATTTAAATTTTCCCCTACACTATATACACCTGGTATCTTCTGATACAGTACCTTTTTTCTGCCTTTTGTATTACGGATCAAATCCATACTGAGAGAGCGTCTGTGTGTCACTCTGGAAATATATACAGAAATTTAAAATTTTCCCCTACACTGTATACAGCTGTACGCTTCTGATACAGTACCATATATCTGCTGGTATTTTTGGTACATTTTCCAAAACATGAGGAAGCATGGTGGAAGAGGCCACGGATGTGGGCGGGGGGGCCAGCTGGTACTGATGGTGGTGGTGGTGCATCTGCTGGTAGTGCCAGAACCACAACAGCACCTAAGGCAGGAGGTGTTGAGCCTGCGTCATCGTCTGGCTCCAGAAGGCCTGGAAGGCTCTCTTTTCTAGGAGTAGGTAAACCACTTTTAAAGCCGGAGCATCAAGAACAGGTTACAGCCTCCAGCTCTATCGCCTCCTCTTCTGAAGTTTCAAAAACTGCAAGCACTGAGTCGTCAGTGCAGGCTCCTGGTCAGGAACGACACCTTTCCTTGTGTTCTTCACCCCCAACAAAAATGAAGGATGCTGCAGGCCACACTTCAGATTACTCCCTGGAGCTCTTTTCACATACCATGCCTGGGTTATCAAGTAGAAAAATATTTAGAGTTGAGAGTCCTCAGTGGTTGATACCTTTTAATGGCTAACTGAAAAGATGGTAACAAATTGCAAGCTTTCGAGACTATCAAGTGAAATCCTGAATTTCCCAGTCCAAGATGAATATGACATGGAGTGCACTGATGCACAGCCACTGCTATATGATTCTGCTGGTACATTCACCCAGAGCACTGCATTGCCTTCGCAGTCTACTGAGCCAGATTCTGACCCTGATGAAACTCAGGTGCCCCTTCCCACATACTCTACCACCTTACACAGTGACACAGAGGAAGGTGCAGATGAAATTGAAGAGGAGGTGATGGATGACCCAGTTGTTGACCCGGATTGGCATCCATTGGGGGAAGAGGGTGCCGCTGGCAATAGCTCAGAAGAGGAGGATTATCCGCAGCAGGCATCGACATCGCAGCTGCGGTTATCTGGCAGCCCCGTAGCAGTCCAAAAGCATGTTATAAAAAAAAAGAGTTGCAGGACAGCTTGGCTAGACGATCAAATTAGCACAGCGTGCAAGCCCTGAAAATTTATCCCATAGTAGGAATAGTCCAGTGTGGCACTTTTTTGACCAAAATCCTATTGATGAGGCAAAGGTTGTCTGTAAGAAGTGCGGAAGGACCTTTAGCCGAGGGAAAAATCTCCGAAATTTGAATACCAGTTGCATGCTTAGACATTTAAACACCATGCACTTGCAAGCGTGGACGGACTACAAAACCTCAGGTAGCATATGTGCACCTGCTCCGACTGAAGGTAGCCAGCCACGCTACATGGCTTCCCCCACTGTAAGCCCACCAGTTAGCACACCACCAGCAAGAAATGAGGTGTCGTCGCAAGGCCAAAGCAGTCAGTGAATCACAATGTTTTTCCAACGAAAGACTGAATCTAGGCCATCACCACCATCACCATCACCAACCCCCTCTCAGTCCACCATGTCCACCGCTAGTTCCCCCATATGCAGCTCTCAAGTCCAGCTCACCCTAGCAGACACTCTGAGTAGGACAAGAAAGTACTCATCCTCTCATCCGCGTACACTGGCTTTGAACGCCTACATTGCCAAACTGATCTCATTAGAGATGATGCCCTTCCGTTTGGTTGAAAGCGCAGCGTTTCGAGAGCTCATGGCCTACGCTGTCCCACGCTATGACCTACCCAGTCGGCACATCTTTTCTAGAAAAGCCATCCCTGCCCTCTACCTGCATGTGAAAGACCGCATTGTCCATGCGCTCAAACAATTAGTGAGTGGAAAGGTGCACCTCACAACAGATGCATGGGCCAGTAGGCAAGGCAAGGACCGTTACGTGTCTAACACTGCGCACTGGGTTAATGTGGTGGATGCAGGCTCCACAGTGGACAGCGGCGGTGGGACAGTGCTGCCTAGCCCACGGTATAGGCAACAGTTGGCTGTAGGCGTTCGACCCTCCTCCAGAAGTGAAAGCTCGTCAAGAGCGCAGTCGCACGAGCACTCCATCCGCAGCTGCCAGTGTTGCACACGAGGTGTCACACTATCGAACAGCTAGTGGTAAGCATCAGCAGGCTGTTTTAAAGATGATGTCTTTGGGCGACAACAGACACACTGCGGAGTTACTGGCCGACTACTTGCAGCGAGAAACTGAGTCATGGCTGGGCAGTCTACATCTTGAGCAAGGCAAGGTAGTCAGTGATAACGGCCGTAATTTTGTGGCGGCCATAGCCCTGGCAAAACTCAGACACATACCTTGCCTGGCTCACACCTTGAACCTGGTGGTGCAGTGCTTCATAAATAATTATCCGGAGTTACCAGCCCTGCTCCATAAGGTGCGAAGACTGTGCTCGCACATCCGTCGCTCGCCCGTGGACTCCAGTTATATGCAGAGGCTGCATATCCACCTCCCCAAGCACCTCCCTAATCATAGACGTTGCAACAAGGTGGAACTCCACCATGCACATGGTTGAGAGGCTGTGCGAACAGAGGCAGGCTGTAATGCATTTGTGGGAGGATACACTGGCAGGCAATTTGAGGGCAGACATCGAGTTGTCAGGTGTGCAATGGTCAAAGCTGAAAGACCTCTGTAAAGTCCTTGAGTGTTTTAAGGAATGCACACGGCTGGTAAGCGCAACGACGCCATCATAAGCATGAGCATCCCACTTATACGTCTGCTCATGCAAACTTTGACGCACATTAAGGATCAGGCGTCTGCAGCGGAGGAGGAAGAGGAGGAGGAGGGAAGCCTTGATGACAGCCATTGCCTGCTCAGGGAACTGTCCTGGACGAGGTGGAGGAAGAAGAGGAAGAGGAGGAGGAGGATGAGGGGATAATTATTTTGGGGAGGAGGATGCTTCTCAGGGGGCAAGAGAAAATGTTGGCTTGCCAAGGTCAGGTACAGGGTTTGTGCGTGATTGGAGTGATGTGGATTTGGCAGAAAGTGCTCCTCCACCCACCACTGGCAGTGCATCATTGACACCTGGAACATTGGTCCACATGTGTGATTATGTCTTGTGGATCCTCAAAAGGAACCCCCGCATTGCCAAAATTATGAAGGATGACGACTACTGGTTGGCCAGCATCCTCGATCCACGCTATAAAGGCAAATTACAGAACATCATGCCACAGGAGAACCTAGAGCTAATAATGGCGAACAAACAAGCAACTCTGGTAAACCATTTGTTAGAGGCATTCCCAGCACACAGCAGCGGTGCAGGTTCTGCCACGAGCCCTACTGGGCAACATGGAAGAGGTGTTCGTGGTGCACACAGCCGAAGTGGCGTTGGAGACAGGGGTTTCATGACCATGTTGTGGACTGATTTCTCGAGTAACGCTCACACGACTGGTAATACTGAATCGATTGCAACAGACAGGAGACAGCAGTTGTCAACTATGGTTCAAAATTACCTCTCCTCCCCTATTAATGTTCTCCCTCACAGTTCATTCCCCTTTGACTACTGGGCCTGTAAACTGGACACCTGGCCTGAATTGGCACAGTATCCTTACAGGAGCTCGCTTGCCCTGCTGGTAGTGTGCTATCAGAAAGTCTTCAGTGCTGCTGGATCAATCCTGACAGAAAGAAAGACCCGGCTGTCGACCCAAAATGTTGGTGATCTCACTTCATTAAAATGAACCATGTCTGGGTTTCAAAGGATTTTGTACCACCTTCCCCTGATGACACATAGGTTGCCAGCAAAATGTCTCGCTTTGTCCTCCTCTTCCTCCGACTTCTCCAATTCCTCCATTTGAAGCTGCTGAACGTCCAGCCTACACCTCAACATATGCCAGTTTTTCCACCTCCCTAACTGAGCTGTACCCCCCACAACTTTTGCCAGTTTTCAATGCGTTACTACTATTATTATAAAGTAAATTAAGGTTGACAAGCTTAAGTAATAAGAATTGATGTCATTGGCATTGAAATGAGCACTGTAGGTCAGTTTTCTATCCTCCACTCACTGCCGACTTTTATTCCCCATTGACTTGCATTGTGGTCGTGTTCCGATCGAAACATGACTTTTTCCGTTAGTCGGCCGATTTCGTTCGACTCGACTTTTGGGAAAGTCGGGTGGTCCGAAACCCGACTCAACCCTCCCGGAGTCAAAGTCGCTCATCTCTAGTCGTCATAAGAAATTTTACAGTGTCTCACAGCAGAGTCACAAGAAATGGGGCAGATGGCAGGATACAGGCTGATGGATTCAGAAAAGAACAGTCACACAGCAGAAAAAGTATTTGCATCTTTGTGCTAGAAGTAGCCCTGCCATAGCCAGACAGAATAATTTCCTACGGACTACTGGTGTATATATTTATGACAGTAACAAACAGACTCCAGTCTGAAGGTGTCGTGGTGAATTTTATACTGTCTGTTATTATGTTCAACTTGACCGATTTGGTAGTGGGTCAGTGATGATCTAGAGAGGCATATCCTTGAAGGGTCACACAAACCTCCACATGATAGCCTGTAATAGACTGATGTTAGGTACCGGGATGCAGTCCTCAGAGCCATGGTCAGATTGTCAGACATTACAATAGCAGGGTGCCCTGGGTTCTTCTTGGCACAGGACAACGTCTATACTCACATGGCCAGAGTGTATTGGCAGTTCCTGGATGACTATGGCACATTCTACAAATCTGATTCCAATTGAGAACCTTTGGGACATAAACATTTGAAACATTCTATAACGGTGTATTCAATACCACAAAGTAGCATCATACTGTCCCCGCTTCCACCAGCATATTATCCGATATCTCATCAGTAACAAAACATTGTCCATAGTGCATAAAGGCATGCATAGACAATACACACTACTGAGTCACATAATGAATGGCGATAATGAAGTTCATGCAAATTACATCTGCCTGTTATTTACATTTTTTAGTTTGATTTGCAGGGTGATTTGAAAGCTAGCAATTAATTGGTTGATGAGATTGGTTTCCTTTGACCGTTGATACTGTTGACTTTTTTGTTCTCATCTAATTACCTAATTTGTATTAGTAGTGATTTTCTTTTTTTAAAATGTTTTATTTAGGAACGAAACAAAAACAGAGCAAATATATAGATATATTTTCCAAAACATCTGTAACATGAACAAGCATCCACATTGTGAACTTAGTTTCATCCAATTTTCATATTAAAATAGGAAGGCGAAAAGAGTAGAACTTCAGGCATGAAGAAAGACAAAAGAGAAGTGGAGACATGAAAGTGTGAAGTAAGAAAAAAAGGAGGGGATGGGAAGGGGGTAGAGAACCACCCCAATCCAGGCATCCATTCAAACAAAAACCCAAATGGCAATCAAGTCTTAGGGTCAAGTTGCACAAGGCTACCATAGTCATTGGAGTTCTTGAATTCCATCCAATAGAACCATGTTTTATAGAAGACCTCATATCTATTGTAGAGATAAGCATGTAAGTCCTCCATGTACATTAAATCATTGACCTTAGAAATCCAGAGGGATGGGCTAGATGGATTGGCTTTCTTCCATAATAGTGGAATACAATATCTGGCAGCCCAAAATCTTAGTAGAGACCATTTGTAGGAGAAAACCAAAGTCTCACAGAGCTGTAGAAGGAATAGTTTGTGACCCATTTCAGATTAAATGCCTGGGAGTATCGTTTCTCCTATCCGAGATTGACATGCTAAGTATGCCAAGATGAGGAGACTTAAAGCCACAATGCTGCTTTGGGAAATATGCAAATTGTCTCTTCAGAGAGGAAGAGGGCTAGAACTCTAGTGCCACCTATTGGAAATAGCAATCCTAAAAGTCAACGTCGACCCTTTAATGAGCCTTTATACACAGTGTCTGCAAATTGAGATTCTGTTTTGGCTTTTTTCCTAAGTCAAGTAACAAGGCTTGTTAAAGGGTCGACGTTGATTTTTAGGATTGCTACTTCCAATAGGTGGCATTGTGACTTTAAGTCTCTTCATCTCGGCATGCTTAGCATGTCAATCTCCGCAAGGAGAAATTATACTTCTTGGATATCGGTCAGACGCCTCTCACACAGCCAAACCAGATCTCACACTTTGCAATGATGAGGGGCAGTACCCCGAAACACAGTGTCTTCAAATTGAGATTCTGGTTTGGCTTTTTTCATAAGTCATGTAACAAGGCTCGTTAAAGGTTGAATGTTGACTTTTAGGATTGCTACTTCCAATAGGTGGCACTAGAGTTCTAGTCCTCTTCCTCTCTGAAGAGACAATTTGCAGATGAAATGCCTGTAATCGACCTGATAATGCTTTTTGCTTTAGTCCAGAACGGTTGTAAAGCTGGACAGGACCAAAAGATATGAAAGAAATTTCCCTTGCCTGAGGTTAGCATTGCAGCCTTGCAACGTTGGAGTCCTGGGTTCAAATCCCATCTGCAAGAAGTTTGTATGTTCTCCCCGTGTTTGCGAGGGTTTCCTCTAGGTTCTCCGATTTCCTCCCATATTCCAAAGACATACTGATAGGGAATTTAGATTGTGAGCCCCATCGGGGTCAGCGATAATAATGTGTGCAAACTGTAAAGCGCTGTGGAATATGTTGGCGCTATATAAATAAAAAGATCATGATTATTATCCACATTTTCAACACTTAGTCAATAAAGGGGAACATTTTAACTTAATAGGAACCCTGTACCACTGTGAAAGAAGTTTGAAATTTGCTTCCTGAAGCTGAGAATTTGTGGAAGATTTATGTGCCAATGACAGCACACTTTCCCTTTGTTTCATGGAGAGAGTGGTGCCCAAGTCCTCTTCTCATTGTGTCAAAAATCTTAGAGGAGCTGCATCCATGGTTTAGTTGCATTATGTACGAGGAAAGTGCATGACGAATCACGCCTCACTCATAATGAGTTTCAAAAGTCAATGGTTGGTGTGTTTGAGCATAGTTTGGAATGGACGACAAAGTGACGAGTTGAAAACGCCTGGCCCACTGCAAGTCAATAATGCTTGAAGTGCTCTCTAATGAGACAATCATTATTTACGCCAATCTGGAAGGCTTAACCTTCCCTGAGAGATTCAGTCTGAACGTGTCTGACAGACAGGGAAGAAGTCTGAAGTGTCGATTAGCAATAAGGAGTGAATGGAAGGAGAGTTTGAGTGTCTCTCGTCTGAGCAGCAATAGAATTAGTACTAATTGTAGGATGAGATTTCAACAGTTAATTTGTAAGGAAATCAGGGCATAGCAGCTATATGCTTGAAAGCATTTGTTCTGTTGTATCCATGGCTTCACGAAGCTGCTTACCAATACATGAACTCAAGACAGATATACGTTTTATATCGGAAGCATCCACCTCACTTTTTTGTTTATGGAATCTAGCTGGTTATTTGGCCATAGGAAACCTATTTGCATGGACGCAATATGTGAAAAGGATTGGACTTTAATGGGGAGAGTTTGAAAAAGATTAATATGCAGGAGACATTCATTTTAGAATTTCAATCTGCCAACCAAGAAATAAAATTTAACCATTTTGACATTAACTTTAATGTCTGGTAGCAATGGCAAAAATAAGTTTAGAATTAATACAGCAGAGAGGAAATGCCAACACGTCAAGACTAGATGACCAACGAAATTAAATGAAAGCTGTAATGAGAAACTAATTCCTGGGAGTTATTCAAGCCTCGATTAGCTCATAGTTAATCTTAAAATTAGACCAAAACGCATATTTTACCAATTCAAACATCAAGTCTAGGAGTGATACAATCGAGTTAGTTATTAGATTAAAGGTCACCTTATAAGCTGCAACTTTGTAGAGATTTGAATCTTAGACCTATACTTGTTGGACAGATACACAAAGGAGGGCTCAGCGTAGAAAGATTAGGGAGAGATGGCAGCCAAGCCGAATGCATTGCATTCATTTCTAAGAAAACACTTCACCGGTACCACGGAGGATGCTATAGAGAGAACGTCCATTTAGCATGGATTTCTGCACCAAAAATTCCAACATCTTTTTGGCACCTGTGAATAAGAGCTCAAAGGTGTCTCCAATTGGCTCTATAATAGGTTAAGACATAGTGGTGTTGCTTTACTCTTGGGCATAAATCGTATGGTTAGGTGATAATGTGTTCGAGCAGCGCAAGTTTGGTTGCTAGAATCTGAAAGCATCTCAAGTCTACATTAAGTAAAGATATGTGGGCAATAGCTGAGCACTGGGCAGTCTTACCTACTTTATGTATAACCATAATGTTAGCAGTTAGCGCATCTTTGGGAAGTTGAGATACCAAGCAAGCAGATATGTTATTGATTGCAGACACGGAGTGAGAGAATTAATAGGAGCCGAGTTTTTTGTAATAGATCAGAGGAAGACCATCTGAACCTGGAGCTTTACCTGAAGTAATGTAGTGATTTTCAACTTGAATCTTTCATTCATCGAGAATCAATATGTGATTCAAATGTTCCTTTCATTTCATTTAATTTTTTTAGAGCACTGTAGTTGGCTTGTGGACATATAGGAGATTTATTAAAGGAAAATTTTATAGTAGAACATACATATAACATACATATAGTAGATGGCCTGTCACTAGCGATTAACATATTCAACTGGCCACATCATGGAATAGTGGCTGCAGAGCTGAATAAAACAGTTTTTATAGTTTTATTCTCATATCCATTGTGGAGATGTTAGCTTGTAAAATTTAGATTCTAATCACTCTTTAACCAAGTAAGGCGTTAGCAGAAAGACTCCTTTGGGTTTATTTTTTTTCACTGCATGACATTGATCAATCATAAATAGTTGGGGCCATGCAGGAAAAAAAAACACACCTACAAAGAAATTTAGAACAGACTTTCTCTCTGTGAGACATGTAATGATGACACACCACCCTGCTCTCCTCATTGATCACAATGCCGGCATCTACAAACACCTGTTGCAGCTCTTCTCTTACAGCACTAAAAGTACTGCACAGGTGTTTGTAATGCCATACAGCTCTGCTCTTCTCCTCTCCCCCACTTTAATCACAGTAAATGCATCTGATTGGCTTAGCTAGGAAATTAGGAAGTGAAAATATTTAGAGAAGAACACCATGATTACTCACCCCGACAAAGAGGCAACCCGAAACATGTACAGTACATTGGTGCTCTTTTTATACCTTTCTAAAGGCTTAATAAAAATCTTGTGATCTATTTTAAGTTGGATCATTTGCTCTGGTTCACTGGAACATGGAGGAATAAAAGGTCTGCCTTTAAGATGGAGATATGAGGTCCAGTCTCCCACCCATGAAGTAACTGTTGAAATGAATTCTTATCCACACCCTGTATGATTCATGATCCACATCTGCTCTGTCGCTTGGTGCTCCTCTTCTATCGTTTTAGTTGGTTTCATGTCTAATTAAAGGCAAGTCCAGGAGTGACATATTAATGGTGTCAGGTGGCTCAGTCAATGGTCGACTGGCAGCTCTAAAATGGCTACCATGAACAGGCTTGGTGCAAGCTACTCCATTTCCCAGAACCCAAGGGTTGACCTGGACTTCTTCATTTAACCCCTGTACAGGGATCTGAATTTACACCAGGGTCTCTGGGTAAGGGCCACAGAGTCAGGTACAGTTCGGTGTCGCAAGCTGTCAAGAAGGATAGTCAGGTAGCTAGAATAAAAGAGGGCAAAGGTACAAAATCATCAGGCAGAAGAAATATCAAATAAGCTAGGGTCAAAACAATAAACACTAATATTGAAAAGGAGCAGAAATCACAAACCGAACCAGGGATGCACAAAGCTACAGTGCCTACAAGTAGTATTCAACCCCCTGCAGATTTAGCTGGTTTGATAAGATGCAAATAAGTTAGAGCCTTCAAACTGCAAACGAGAGTAGGATTTATTAACAGAAGCATAAATCTTACAAAACAAAAAGTTATGTTGCTCAGTTGAATTTTAATAAATTTTAAACATAAAAGTGTGGGTCAATTATTATACAACCCCTATGTTTAATATTTCGTGGAATAACCCTTGTTTGCAATTACAGCTAATAATCGTCTTTTATAATACCTGATCAGTCCGGCACAGGTCTGTGGAGTTATCTTGGCCCACTCCTCCATGCAGATCTTCTCCAAGTTATCTAGGTTCTTTGGGTGTCTCATGTGGACTTTAATCTTGAGCTCCTTCCACAAGTTTTCAATTGGGTTAAGGTCAGGAGACTGACTAGGCCACTCCAACACCTTGACTTTTTCCCTCTTGAACCAGGCCTTGGTTTTCTTGGCTGTGTGCTTTGGGTCGTTGTCTTGTTGGAAGATGAAATTACGACCCATCTTAAGATCCTTGATGGAGGAGCGGAGGTTCTTGGCCAAAATCTCCAGGTAGGCCGTGCTATCCATCCTCCCATGGATGTGGACCAGATGGCCAGGCCCCTTGGCTGAGAAACAGCCCCACAGCATGATGCTGCCACCACCATGCTTGACTATAGGGATGGTATTCTTGGGGTCGTATGCAGTGCCATCCAGTCTCCAAACGTCACGTGTGTGGTTGGCACCAAAGATCTCGATCTTGGTCTCATAAGACCATAGAACCTTGAACCAGTTTGTCTCAGAGTCCTCCAAGTGATCATGAGCAAACTGTAGACGAGCCTTGACATGACACTTTGAAAGTAAAGGTACCTTACAGGCTCGTCTGGAACGGAGACCATTGCGGTGGAGTACGTTACTTATGGTATTGACTGAAACCAATGTCCCCACTGCCATGAGATCTTCCCGGAGCTCCTTCCTTGTTGTCCTTGGGTTAGCCTTGACTCTTTGGACAAGCCTGGCCTCGGCAGGGAGGAAACTTTCAAAGGCTGTCCAGGCCGTGGAAGGCTAACAGTAGTTCCATAAGCCTTCCACTTACAGATGATGCTCCCAACAGTGGAGACAGGTAGGGCCAACTCCTTGAAAAGGGTTTTGTACCCCTTGCCAGCCTTGTGACCCTCCACGATCTTGTCTCTGATGGCCTTGGAATGCTCCTTTGTCTTTCCCATGTTGACCATGTATGAGTGCTGTTCACAAGTTTGGGGAGGGTCTTAAATAGTCAGAAAAGGCTGGCAAAAGAGATCATTAATCCACACATGTGAAGCTCATTATTCTTGGTGCCTGAACTACTTCTTAATACTTTAGGGGGACCAAACAGAATTCTTGTGGTTTGAGGGGTTGAATAATAAATGACACTCTGAATTAACTTTTAACGTTTTAAAAAAAAAAAAATTACAACAAAAATTTTTGCTGCAGTGCATTTCCCACTTCCAGGCTGATCTACAGTACAAATGTCACAATGCCAAGTTAATTCCGCATGTGTCAACCAGCTAAATCTGCAGGGGGTTGAATACTACTTGTAGGCACTGTTTATCTGGCAGCTTCCAGCAGTAAACTGAAGCTTTAGTATGCTGTGGTACTCTCCGATTAGCAGTAACAGGGAGCTGATTATTACATACTGGACAGTAGTAAAGGTCCTAGGCACTCTAACCTAAGTGACTGGACATAGCCTGTGCTGTCCAGAGCTTCTGGTTCTGACATCTTCTCTTTCACCAGCGCTGCCCACAGAGTATGGAATTGGTGGGGTTCTAACACTAAGAACTCCTACCAATCAGCTGAAAACTGCTTTGAGAGGGGAACTTGCTTAGCGCCCACTGCCAAGTACTGTGCTTTATGTCTCATTCAAGAGCGGGTCCCAGGTGTTAGACCCGCATAATTCTTATATCGATAACCTCTTCTATAGATTAGCCATGTATGAGTAACTGCTTTAACATTCACACTTGATCAAGTTGAGCATAATTGTTTACGTGGAGTTTGGTGGAAAAAGTGGTCTTGCCTGTATAACGAGTTGGTACCTCTTCGAACCAAAAGGCGCATCTGCCACATAACAATACAAGATTATGATGAATGACTTATGTGTTAGTGGAAGTGGGAGACTCAGTTACAGATTTTGTATTGAAGCCCAGAAGTCTCAGGTTGCACCTCTGTGTTTTGGCTTGATGTGACAATATTCTGAAGGAACGAAAGCCAAAAAGGTCTGTTGTATGCATCAATGGCATATAGTTTATACAAGCTCACCATGTAACTTCAGCACTTTCTTTGTCCCTTGTGTCTTTTAATTCATATTTTCAACTGTTTATAAGTAAATTCAGCTAGCAACAGGAAATAATTTTAAAATGGCACATTATGATCAGCGTGGTGACAAAATATATTTCAAATCCTCAAAGCGATCCATTCTTGTAGAAATAAACATTACCATCCAGCATTTGATATGTAAATAGATCCCATTACTGGAATTGATGAGAGTGTCCTGAATGATAATGAGAATAATTGATTTTGCCAGCTTTTTATCTTAATACTTAATGTATTTCTTGTCTGAGAGACAAAAGAATTCCAAAGAAGAGAAAGGAAACAGGCAATATGATCCTTGGCACTGAATGAAGAAATTACAGATATTTTCTGACAGTATAAAACAAAAGAATATTCACTTTGCCTGACAACTTTTTGATGCCAGAACTAATATTTTAAGGAAAATAAAAAATCTGAAGTGAAACTTTGTGTTCTGTTTCCAAAATAAATAAGAAACATTTAATGTTATTTTGTTTGATTTGTGAAAGCAACGATTTAGGTGAATCATTTTATATCAGTTATATTTTTGGTGACAATTTGATATTTGAAAAAGGGAGGGATAAATAAGGAAAAAAATAGGATATACATTTTTTAACATGTGAAACCTTAATAAATATTCTGTGCAATAGCGCTCCCTTTTAAATAAATGAAAAAGTTAAAAAAGTCACTGCCAGTGTGTGTAAAAACTGAATGAAACTAAATGAAAAAAGTATGTGCTACAATTAACTTTCCGTATACTGGTGATAACATGTTAAAAATATAATGAAAAAAGAATGCACTACAATTAACATCCCATCAGTTTGAAAAAAGGAGACAAGGTAGGCTTCATTCATCTACAGTTAATTGTAGTGCATACTTTTTTCATTATATTTTTAACATGTTATTATATTATATTCATTATATTCAATATTCATTATATTCATGTACAGAACAAAATCCTGGATTATCAAATAATAGAATACCTGCTTATGATTATGACCTCTTAATTTGTCAGTATAAATGTTGTAACAATGTTTATTATTGTGCATATTGAAATAACTACTATTTACTACTGCTTAATAGTGCATGAGTTTCTGTCTCCAGGAATAGCGTTATATTGCCAGTAATGCATTGTTAAAAAAACACAGCAACAACCAAGAAGATCCTCCTCACTGTGTGTAGCTAAAGCACAATTTTATTTTCACTTTGCAAGCTGACAGACAAGATGTTAAGATCCTAAGCTGTAAGAAATACCAGTTGTAAGCTGTGTTATTTTTGTTCCTGAATGAATATATATATTCATTGTTGAACAGCTGAACAGTACAGAGATTAATCCACTGCTAATAGGTTATGGACCCAGAGACACAAAGACCCAGAAACCCAAAGACCCAGAGAACAGCCCAAAGGAAAGAGAACAACAGCATACTAAGAAACAAAGATGGGTGCCAGGAGCAACTCTGTGAAGTTAACAGTGCCAAATCTGACTAACCAGAGCCAGCAATCCTGGAAATACAAAATAAAGAGGCTGCTGATAAGAGGAGGTACATGGAAAAACAAACAGGAGTCTAGACCTGACCCACTACCAGAAGACTGGGGAGAGAATGATCAAAAAGCACAAATAACTATCTCCATCAGTATAGATGATAATCAGATTGTGCATGTATGTAAAGGTGAAACTGCAAAAGAAATGTGGGAACAGTTGCAAAAAGTGCATGAAAGGATAAATCTCAGTTATAAGTTCTATTTAATGAGAAAACTCTATCAGTCTAAGCTAAATAAGGGCCAAGATATGCATGATTACATAAGAAATACTCTAGAAATTGCGAAGCACTTGCGGTGCATTGGGAAAGATCCAAATGATTCCATGCTGCTGCACTACTACTAAGTAAGTAGTCTACCAGAAAGCTATGACACACTAGTAACTGCATTAGATGTGCAGCCAGATTATGAGCTTACATTGGAGTATATAGGAAAGCTTGCAGATGAGTATAAGAGAAAGACAAAGTATAAGCAGCAATGGGGTATCCAAATCAGAATCCGCATTAAAAACCCAAGATCTACCCCAAAATAAAAGTCATTTGAAGGAATCATGTGCATGTTTTGTCTGCCAGAAATCAGGGCACCTAAAGGCTGACTGCAAAGTATGGAAAGCTAGAATTATCAACTAAAAAAAGCAAAATAATCATCAGAGGATTAAAAGTGCCATTACTGAAGAATATGACACTTGAAGTACTGAAGCCACGTTTACTGGTAATGTAAGTATATCTAAGCATGCATGGTGTATAAACTGTCATATGACTAATGACAGAGACTTCTTTTGTAACCTTGACCAAAGTAAGTCAGAGAAAGTGATCTTGGCTAATGGTCAGTATATGAATTCAAAAGGGAAAATGTAAGATGAGTTTTATCAGCTAAAATGCAACAAAAGTGTATACACTGCTAAACATGAACAGCACAAGCATTGTATAAAAAAAAGATGCTTTCTCACATTTATCGAAGATTATTCAAGATATACAGTTGTCTATCTGCTTCACAGCAAAGATGAAGTTCCAGAGAAGCTTGAGTAATATCTAGCTGAAATATTTAACAAATTTGGGAGAATGGCAAAAATTCTACATTCAGATAATGGAACTGAATATATAAATAATGAGACAAAGTCTTTTAAGGAAAAATTGAATTGTGTGTCAGACCACTGTACCATACAACCCTGAACAAGATGGTGTAGTGGAAAGAAGAAACCAGACACTTTGTGAAAGTGGAAGAAGTATGCTATTTTACACAAAACTCCATTTGAGCAAAGGAACAGCAAGAAGCCTGAACTACAATACATAAGAATATTCGGAAGTAAAGTATTTGTACGTATTCTCAAAGAAAAATGTAACAAGTGGGAATCTAATGCAAAAGAAGCTATCCTGGTGGACTACAGTGAACCCAGAAAAGAAATAGAATTCTGCACCAGAAACGAACAAGTCACAATAAGCAGAGATGTAATGATTTGATGAGAACTCTGTGTCACTCAAGATTCATAACATCACACCAGTAGTTCAGCTGAAGCAACAACAATCTCAGTCACAATTTCAAAATAACAAGAAAAAGGATGTTGAAGTTTGGTCAGGTTCTTCAACCACTGAAAAGCAACAGAAAAATCAGGGGAACCTGAAGTCAAGAGATCATCTAGATCAAACAAGGGTATACCATCTAAGCCTCTATCCTACTTTGTGAAAACACTATGTGAGTCAGAGCTGCAGTCATGGGATGAGATGCAACAACTACCTGTCCATGAAAAACTGAAGTGGATTAATGCTGTTAATGAGGAAATTAAGTTCCTTCATCAACTTCAAACTTGGAAACTCCCCAAAGGCAAGAAACAAATATAAATGAGTTTTTAAGACTAAAGGGTATGCCACACTAAACAATATCGCTAACGAGATCGCTAAAAAACGTCACTATTTAGCGATCCGTTAGCGATATTGTTCAGTGCGGCAGCTTCCAGCGACGAGCTTCCTGCTGTGATCTCGTCGTCGCTGGAATCGCTCCGGACCCTATTTCATCGCTGGCGCTCCGCTGGTGAGTATCTAATCGCTGTGTGGCACCTTTTCTTAGCGATTTAGCGGTACTTTTGTACGCTAAAGTCGTTAAGAAGATCGCTAACGGCGATAGCGTCGTTAACTATATCGCTAAATGTGGCCGCATTTAGCGATATAGAAACGATCCGCTAGCGATCTCATAGTATGCAACGCTAACGAGATCGCTAGCGGATTGCTTAGTGTGGCAGTACCTTAAGTATAACTCTGAAGGCAAGGTTTCACAGATATAAAGCAAGATTAGTCACAAAAGGATATGCTCAGAAATATAGGAAAGATTATGATGCCACACTATCTGCAGTTGCTAAGCAGACCACATTCAGGACTCTGATGGCTGTAGCTGCTGTACAAAAGATGTTTGTCAGACATTTGAACATCAGAACTTCCTTTTTAATTGGTGACATTGAAGAAGACTTCTACATAACACAACCTGAGGGTTATATCAAAAAAGTGAAGAGAATCTAGCTTGCAAACTACAAAAATCTCTCTATGGTCTTAAGTAATTGGTAAAAGCATGAAACACCAAAATGGACAAAGAAGGATTTAAAAGACATCAAGCAGATCCGTGTTTATGCACAAAATGTACAGACAGAAAGTGGATATATATTCTCTTATATGTGGACGATGTTAATAGTTACATAGGTTGAAAACAGACCTAGGTCCATCATGTTCAACCTTTCTCGATCAATTATACATTTTGTCAATAATTTAACTATACCTCATGATGTGATTATGTTTCATCAAGAGAAAACAGAAATTTTAAAGATGACAAATTCCAAATCAGCATTTTGAAACTAAAGACCTTGGAAATGTGACATATTGGAAGATTTCTTCTAATCCAAAGTGCAAAAAGTCAACTACATTCTGAATCAATTTGGAATGTCGGAAACCGAAGGTATATCAACCCCGATAGAACCATCCTACTTAAAGTTGGAAGGAGAAGATGATCTGTTACCTATCAATGAGAAATGCAGACATGCAGTGGGGGTACTTCTATACTTAGCAACTATGACTCGACTGCATATCATAGCAACAACTGGAATTCTGCAGATATGTGGAAAAACCACCCCAAAACAATTGGAATGTTGTTAAGAGAGTTCTTCAATATTTAAAAAAAACTCAAGACAAAAATTTTAGGATATTTATTGATTATTATTTATTATTTGAGAATGTCTTCTAAAGGAGATCTAAAGCTCACAGGCTATGTGGATGCAGACTGTGACGATGACTTAAGTGATCGTAAATTGACAAGCGGCTATTTGTTCAAGCTTGGAGAAAGTTCAAATTCTTGGTCTAGCAGAAAACAGGTGTCTGTAGCCATGCCATCCACAGAAGCAGAGTATGTGTCTACAATCCATGCAAATCAAGAAGTCATTTGGTTAAACCAATTGTTGGACGATCTTGGTAAGCCATCAACTCAAAACTGACAGTGATTTATGAAGACAACCAAGAATGCATTAAACTTGCATGCAGTGAGAAGATCATTTCGAGAACCAAACACATTGACATTAAACTTTATAACCTACTTGATTTGATAGCATGTGGCATAACTGAGTTTGCTTATTACTAGAGTGACCACATAATAGCTGATGTCATGACAAAGCCACTTCCAAGAGTCACATTTTAAGAATACAGAACCACTATGGGACTAACAGGATAAGTACCGTATATACTCATGTATAAGCCGACCCGTGTATAAGCCGACCCCCCCTAATTTTGCCACAAAAACTGGGAAAACTTATTGACTCCCGTATAAGCCTAGGGTGAAAAATGATTATCCCCCATATGATGCTCCACAGATTATGCCCCCATATACTGCACAGATTATGCCCAATATGCTCCACAGATTAAGCCTCTATATGCTCCAGATCATGCCCAATATGCTTCAGAGATTATGCCCCCATATGCTCCAGATTATGCCCCCATATATTCCACAGATTATGCCCCCGTATGATCCACAGATTATGCCCCCATATGCTCCAGATTATGCCCCATATGTTACACAGATTATGCCCCCATATGCTCCAGATTACGCCCCATGTGTTCCACAGATTATGCCCCCATATGCTCCAGATTATGCCACATATGTTCCACAGATTATGCCCCCATATACTCCATATTATGCCCCCATATGTTCCACAGCTTATGCCCCTATATGCTCCAGATTATGCCCCTATATGTTCCACAGCTTATGCCTCCATATGCTCCAGATTATGCCCCATATGTTCTACAGCTTATGCCCCCATATGCTCCATATTATGCCCCATATGCTCCAGATTATGCCCCCATATGCTGCACAATTATGCCCCATAGTATAGGCCTCATATGCTCCCTGCAAAAAAAAAAAAAAATGACATACTCACCTGTCGTCGCTGGGGGCCAGGTGCCGGTGTCCTGAGCAGGTGGTGACAGCGGCGCGCTATGGGGGACAGGTGCCGATGTCACCGCTCGCTCAGGACCCCGGCACCTGAGATATTTACCTGTCCTCTCTGCACCGCTGCGCTGCTCCCTCGGTCTGACTCCTCTGGCTGTGAATGATCTGGCAGGGGGCGGGGCGCGCACTAACGACATCATCATGCCCTCTGCCTGATCATTCATAGCCAGAGGAGTCAGACCGAGGGAGCAGCGCGCAGCGGTGGTCCGGGGACAGGTAAATATAGCATATGCTTACCCCCCGCCGCGCGTCCCTGCAGCCTCTCTTCTTCTCCCGGCGCTCTCCGCAGCGCTTCAGTCCTGCAGCGGTCACATGCTACCGCTCATTAAAGTCATGAATATGTGCATATTCATGACTTTAATGAGCGGTGCCATGTGACCGCTGCAGGAAGGAGCCGGAGATCGTGGGAGAAGCAGGGGGACTGCAGAGACCGCGCCGGCGGAGGGGTGAGTATGATCCGACACCCCCGCTCTCCCTCCCCCGCCCACCCCCGTATATGACCCGCGTATAAGCCAAGAGGGGGACTTTCAGCCCTAAAAAATGGGCTGAAAATCTCGGCTTATACATGGGTATATACGGTAGTTGTTGAATAGTGGTGTTGGAATAATGCCTATTATTGTATATATTGCAACAACTACTATTTACTACTGTTTAATATTGCATGAGTTTCTGTATCCAGGAATAGTGCTGTATGGCCAATAATGCATTGCTAAAAAAAAAACAACCAGTAGGCTCCTGTTCACTGTGTATGTGTAGCTGCAGTACATTTTTACTTTCAATTTGCAAGCTGACAAACAAGATGCTAAGATCCTAAGATATAGGAAATACCAGTTATAAGCTGTGTTATATTTGTACATTCATTGATGAACGACAGGATATTACAAAGATTAATCCACTGCCAACAATTAAAAATAGACCGCCAAGGAACATATTGATGTAGTCGATATTGCTGAGATGTGGCTGGATTCTTCACATGATTGGGCTATAAATTTTTGTGCTCTTTCTGAAATAAAGATCAAATAGGAAAGGAGGAGTTGTATGTCTGTATGTTAAGAGTTAAGGAAAGGGAGTATGACAGAGGCAATAGGTAGAGTGTAACGCTGGTATTGTCTGTACTTTGTTTTCCAGCGTTACTCTGCATGTCTTTTGCATTAACCCTTTTGCTCCTTTCCCCCTAACCAGCTGGGATACTGTTGTCTGTTACCTGTATGGATGCTGCTCAGTTCCCAGCTCTGCTGCGTGGCCGTACTTGCGTGAGTGTCTCCGCTGCGTTGCATGACCACCCACATGTGCGATCCCTGACCTGCTGCAGAAGCCATCTGTAGGTTCCAAAGTCCTCTGCAATGGTGCATGATTTACTACGTGTGTGGCAGCAGCTTCTGTCAGGCGCCTGGCCTGCTGTGAAGACCATCCGTAGGTTGCAAAGTCCTCTGCAATGGTGCATGATTTACTACGTGTGTGGCAGCAGCTTCTGTCAGGCGCCTGGCCTGCTGTGAAGACCATCCGTAGGTTGCAAAGTCCTCTGCAATGGTGCATGATTTACTACGTGTGTGGCAGCAGCCACTGTCAGTTGTTCCTCTGTAATGAGTTGTCTGGCTCTGCATAGGGGGCGCGGCCCACACCTGTCCTGCTTTTATGAGGATTGGGTGTGTACTAGAATTACTGCTCCAGCCTATCGCTGTGAAGCAGTTCATATATAAAGTTCCCCAGCCCTAGTGGCGTTGCCAGAGCTTCACATTATGTCTGCATTGAATTCCTGAACCTAGCCGTATGTGGTTGTGTGTTCAGCTCCTGCTCTGAGTTGGATCAGCTCTGGAGAGCTGATTCCCCTTGTCCTGTCTTGTGTTTCTGCCTGGGGCTTAGTACCCAGATCGCCGTTCCTGGAGGCTGCATATCCAGGCCTGTTCCTGTTGTATCCTGTTTCCTGAATCCCTGATCCTGGATTTAACCCGGTACCTGAATGTCTGAACTGTGTCTTGTGTTTCCGCCTATGCTGGGGGCTGATTACCCAGATCGCCGTTCCTGGAGGCTGTATATCCAGGCCTGTTCCTGCTGTGTCTAATTACCTGAATCCCTGAACCTGGATCGCATCCTGTACCTGACTGTCTGAACTGTGTCCTCTGTGTTATGTTCCTGAAATCCTGCTGTGTCCTGAACCCTGTGCCAGTGACTGTGAATCCTTGCTATATAACCTGAGTCCATCTTGGAAGGAGGAGTCCGGTGTGTGCTGAGCTTCTGTTACTCTGTGCTCAGCTTCTGTGCAATTCCCGGCCAGCTCCCGTTGAGCCTGGCGGGGCTTGCACCAGACCGCTGGGGTTCCTTTTCAGATCGATACTAGATGTCCGGAGTCCGAGGACCGTGTCCTCCCTGATGACCACGGCCTGATATCCGATGTCCGATGACCACTTCCAGATGTCCGGATCCTGCCGATCGTTGCCAGATGTCCGGAGTCCGATCCCTGAGATCCAATCCGTGTTCCTGTCTGTGTTCCTGACTCCCTGAGATCCAGTCCATGTTCCTGATGTTCCTGTCCGTGTTCCTGACTCCCTGAGATCCAATCCGTGTTCCTGATGTTCCTGTCCGTGTTCCTGACTCCCTGAAATCCAATCCGTGTTCCTGATGTCCTGTCCGTGTTCCTGTGTCCCTGAGATCCAGTCCGTGTTCCTGATGTTCCGATGTCCTGCCGGTTCCTCCTTGGTCTACCCTGTGATGACGTCTGTCCTGGGTCAGTGTCTGATGTTCTCCTGCTGAGCCTGTGCTATGCCTGAGGCCTGAGAGAGAGGCTGTCCTAGTATGCCTGTGCCAGATGACCCAGGACTTCATCAACCCGTGATGACCCCGCCATCGTCTGACGTTCATCCTGGGCCGGTGTCTGATGTTCTCCTGCTGAGCCTGTGCTACGCCTGAGGCCTGAGAGTGAGGCCATACTAGTATGCCCGTGCCAGATGATCCTGGACTGCATCTACCCGTGATGACCCCGCGATTGTCTGAAGTCTGTCTGAGGTCGGTGTCTGATGTTCTCCTGCTGAGCCTGTGCTACGCCTGAGGCCTGAGAGAGAGGCCGCCCAAGTATGCCCGTGCCAGATAACCCTGGACTGCATCTACCCGTGATGTCCTCCTGCACTCGTCTGTGATCCTGAGTCGTGTATCCTTCTCTGATGTGCGGAATCGGGAGCCCGGTCTTATGTTCTGTTTATGTACTGTGTTTCTTTAAGTAAACTTTATGTTTCTTCTTACCTGAAGTTGTGCGGTGTTGTCTAGTCCTGCAGGTCGCCACCTTGCCCACATGCTCAGCTGCCACGGATCCCGGTCTCTGCCCTTCCCTAGTCCGGGCAGGCCCGGGTCTCCCTCCGTGGTCCAGTGGGTCCACATTCTCTTACCATCTGGGACTCATGCCTCACGTCGTCGTGGACTGGCGGCGTGGGAGCATTGGCTAGTTAGGCAAGCTATGCCATGTCCCAACGCCCCGCAGCCATGGGAAGCGTTACATAGAGATAAGGACAGAATTGTGAGGGAGATGAGTGGGGAATTGTGAGGAAGTTGAAAGTTTATGGGTGAATTACAAAAAGAGGTAAGGTTTCTCCTTGTGGAGAGTGACATACCAGCTCTGGTGTGTCCAGGTGAGGAGGCTTATTCGCCGTGTAATGCTCCTCTGGGAAATGTAATATGCAAATTGCCTCTTCAACTGATTTGGCTTTTATCCTAAGTCATATTACAAGACTCGTTAAAGGGTTGATTGTGACTTGTAGGATCGCTACTTCCAATAGGTGGCGCTATAGAGTACAAGTCCTCTTTTTTTGAAGAGGCAATTTGCATATTACAAAAAGAGGAAAATTCTTAAAAAGTCATTTTTAGACCTCCCAATATCATTGAGGAGTAGGAAATCAGATGCATGATCAGATGGTGCAGACTGCACAGGCTGGTGCAGCAGTGCTTATGGGAGATTTTACCTACCCATTGATGGGAATCATGGCTCGGCTTCAAATGCAAAGGAAAGAACATTCCTTGCTTATTGAAAATGTATTTTATTGGCTGTTTTGTGAAAGACCCAACTAGAGGTCATGCTCTGTTGGAACTGATCATTATATTTCAAACAATGCAGTGCTTAATGGAAATGTCACATTTTGTGAAATCAAAACCTTGTACAATGAATGTAAATATTCTACTCACTGCTGTTAAAATGCCAAATTTTGTCATATAAAACAATCATACCAAGAAGAATATTTTCAGATTTTTTTTTCCTCATTTAATGTCACCTGTAATCTGAACCATTCAACTGAAAAATAAACTGAAGTATTTTTGGTCAGGGTGGATAAAAATCATGATTTTTTTTTAAAAAAAATAAAAAAAAATCGGATTTTTTTGATTTAAATCGGATTTTTTTGATTTAAATAGGATTTTTTAATCAAGTTGTACACAAGCAAAACTTTGTCTTTTTGCAAATCAAATTATTTTACACAAATAAAAATCTTAAAACAGTTGATGATTATGAAACCTAATAATTTTTATTTGCACTATTAAACAATCAGAATTGAACTATAGAGAGTAGGTACTTTTTAACAATAGCCTATCTCTAACGTTTGAAGTAAGCAAACATCTTCAGTGAATACATCAGTCCTTTAAGCCTACTGTTTATTTAGGACTTTTAATAGGAAAACTAGTTGTCCTGCTTTAGCAGTTCCTAAGCGGTTTCGGACTGTTGTGTGCACAAAACCAAATGAAGAAAACAATCTCTCTACTCCTGCCGATGAAGCCGATGCAGTCAGTAGCTGAGTAGCTACATTTATAATCTTCGCTGGAAGAACAAGTGATTGCGACTTCCACCAGTCCAGTGGTTTTAGTTCATTAACGACGTTATCTGCAAACATGTATTTTTGAAATGGTGCAGATTCACACTTCAATTTCAGCACAGTTGCCACAATGTCATGGTTAGTATTGGCGAGCCACTCCATTGCAGAGTTGATTTCCACCTCAGATAGTTTTTTCCCTCTGTAGATGGGATGCAAGATATTGGCTAAATAGTGTTCTTCTTTTAATGCTTGGTCCTTGCGGTGGTGTATTGCAACCTTTACATTGTTTGAGAGGTTCAAGCGATCTAGCGAACCTTCTAAATCTTTCCAAACTTCTGTGGCATCAGCTATGGTTGCAGTATCTTTCTGCATTTTATCCAACGCAATAGATATTGGCTTTAACCTTTCCAAAAGGTCCTCGGCATTTCTCTTCACACCAAGATTTAATACTTTGCTTCGTATATTAGCATCAATTTTATCCCGATGTGTTTCGCAAATGGACACTAATTTTGACCAGTTGTTAATAAACAGTTCCAAGCATTCAGCCAAGGTATTCCATCTAACATCTTGTGGTAGAACCAACTTCAGTCCTCCCATTTCCTTGTAGGTTGCATGTGCAAAATGATTATTGCGGAAATATTTAACAATTTCTACAACATGTTCCTTGACACCCGAAATATGCAGGTCTTTTGCCAAAAGATGCAACAAATGGGCAGAACAACCGTATGTAATGACATTTGTGTCATCCTCATGTGCCAGTTCCGCTCGCATTTTTGCCACATTGCTTGCGTTTTATCAGTAACTAAGCTCCTTACTTTACATCCAAACTGTTCTTGGCATTGGTGAATTGAGTTCTTAGCAATTTCAAGTAAATATTCAGCAGTATGTGAATTTCCAGATGTGTCGATTGTGTCTGTAAGGTAAGTTTCACCATCTTCTGTTGTGACACAAGTGCAAATTATGGGGTCGTTGTGGATGTTGCTCCAACCATCCAAGCTCATGTTAACAACTTTGTCTTTCAAATATTTTGTACAAGCCGCTCTTTCTTTGTCGTATACAGCCTGAAGATGTTTTCCTGAGATATCAAATCTACTTGGTGGTTTGTAGCCTGGTCTTATTCCTTCGATCATTTGTACAAACAATGGGTGTTCAACTAGTCGGAAAGAAGAATTGGTTGCAAATATGAATTTAGCAATTAATTCATCAAAATGTTCTTTCTGGCTCGTCGTAGTCTTTAAGAGGAATTTTTCTACACTTTGCACGCAAAGTTTTTTGTTGGGCTGCTTTGTTGAAGTTGTACCCAGATATTGATTGTCACGTGCAGCACAAGCCATATTTGACCCTGAAAGCACAGTAATTAAAAATATAATTCGACTGCGTATTTGAAGAAATATAACGAAAATATTTTGAAACAAACTTTTTGAACAATGTAATGGTCCTTGTCCTATAAGGGCTGTCTCAAAAGTTATGCTACTCAAGTTTCCGGTGAAGTTGCTGTAATACTAGTAATATCAGAGCAACTGAAAAAAATTATGTCACAAAAGTTTTAAAAATGTTTTTTTTAAAAAATGGTCAATTTGGCAGACTTCAAAAGTGAATTGTAGCCTACAATAAAAAAAAAATAGGCGTATACACACTCTTTTATTTTTACTTAACGTTAATCTTCTGTGAAATATTGCCTTAACATAAATTTAAATTCTATACTCCAGAACTAGTGCTAGAAATTTTTCTTTTCATAGACTTTAACCATCCCAGTAAAACGTCTGTTAAAATAGGTTGTAATTGCCAGACTTACCACTAGTGCTAGGGTCCTGGTGCATAAGAAGCTGTGGGGGTTCATTGACATTAGTTGTATCACTATCATATCAACATCTTCATTTCCCTTCTGGTTGCAGTTTTCATAATGTGATTTCAAACGGCAAACAAGTCCTTGGATATCCTTTTGACAGTATTTGCACTTTGCTCTCCCACCTTTCTTTCCAAGCTCTGCTGGCATCTCAACAAAATGAACCCAAGTAGGGTCTCTCTTACGACCTGCCATGGCTCACGCAGATCACTTCTGAAGTTTGATTGTTACTACAGCCAAGTACTGCTGACTGACTATCCAACAAGTTTGGGCATGTCAACTGAATGGAAAAAGAAACTGAAACCAAGCTACAGAAAGTGAAACCAAGCTAGAAGTGTGGAGTTAATTGAACAATGATTGAAAGTTTTAGATTTTAATCGTGATTTATATTAAAAAAATCTTTTGATTTAAATCAGTGATTTAAATCAAGATTAAAATCACGATTTAAATCGATCTGATTTAAATAGAAAAAAATCATTTGATTTAAATCATGATTTAAATCGTTGATTTAAATCGGCGTGATTTAAATCAATCCACCCTGTTTTTGGTGGAAAAATTAAAAATAAATAAGATAATATGGATACATAAATATGCACAACCTTAAACTAATGCTTTGTTTTAGTACCACTTGAATTTATTAAAGCATTCAGTCTTTTTGGGTTGGGGTCTATCAGTATGGCACATCTAGAATTGTCAAATTGTCAATCTTTCCCCGCTCTTCCTTGCTTAAAGGATCTGGGTATACTTATAGATCACAGACTAAATAACAGCATGCAATGTCAGTCAGCGGCTTCTATGGCCAGCAAGATATTGTCACATATTAAAAGGGGTATGGACTCGCAGGATAGAAACATAATGCTGCAAATTTACAAAGTTCGTGTAACCTCAGTTGGATCATGCAGTTCATTTCTGGGCACCAGCTCAGAGAAAGGATGTCCTGGAGTAAGAAAAAGAAAAAAGAAGAACCACAAAGCTGATAGGGGTTAAGTAGGATCTTGATAATGAGGAAAGATTAAAAAAAATAAATCTATTTAGTGAATGTGGCTTGCATTGTCTTTTAACAGCATTGAAAGGGAATTTGTAAGCAGTTTTTTTGCCATCTAACAAGAGAGCAGAATAATGTAGAGGCAGAGACATTGATTCCAGTTTTATCAGCAGGAGATTATTACTGGACTAGTAACAATCCTGCGGCCACATAGTACTCCATATTCATGAGCTCTGTATAACCCCACCTCTGATTGGCAGCTTTCTACCTATGTGCTAGGGTTCGAGTTCCCGCTGCTGCACAAGGGGAGTCTCGAACCCATCCCGCTGCGGTCTCCCATTCATCTCCAGCCGCAGTGGAGCCTGCTCAGCAGAGACGTCGGTCCAAGCATCTTGCCCACTCCTCTACTGTGCAGTGACTTGCTGCTGCCTTTCCTGGATCTGCTATTATAGCCAGTGCTGGAGCAGCCGTCTTTGAGACAAAGTCCTGCGTTTAACCATCTGAGCATGCTCAGAGTGAGATCTCTCATTGGAGATCAGGGGTCACATGTTCAGTGCTGCAGCGGCTCCTATTGGTCCGCCAGGAAGGTCATGTAGCTACGTGTGTTTGTAACAGCTTCTCATTGGTCCTTGTTCCTGGAAGGTCCTGTAGCTGTTGCTATAAAAGGGTAGCATGGCTGGGCCGCCATGCGCTAATATCAACCATTGTATGCTATGCGCCAGTGTGATCATGCGTATGTGTGGTTAGGGACCCGGCTGAAATAAGCCACTAGAATACCGACTTAATCGGTGAGGAGTTTGGTATGGTAGCTGGCCAGGGTCGGTGTCCTAGTTGCCCTAGATTACCGGCGTAACCGGTGAGGAGTTTTGATTGCCGTATTCAGGGTCTGGCGTTCAGACGCCATAGATTGCGGGTGACTCCCGCGAGGACATTAGCACATGATCACGCGTTATGTACGCTTAGCACTTTACTGTGTACCTGAGAGTCTGACAGGACACAGCACTTTTCCTCAGCGGCCCTGTGACGTAACAGGGTTTGCTTTCGACGCAAGACAGCGCCCTAGCGTTTTACTTTGTGGCTCACTGAAGCTAAGTGAGTTCGCACCTATCGCCATATAGCGCTGTGGCATTTCCGTTAGCGGGTCTGGGTATTAACAGAGTTCGCACTTACTGCCACAACGCGCTACGGCGTTTATTTTAGCGACTCTGCGGGATAACAGAGTTCGCTACTTTCGCCATTTTACTAGCAGCAGGTTCCGCCTGCACGGTGGACCCCGGGCTGCGAACGCACCTCTCTACCTCATATATTTGGTGCGTTCCGCAGACCCTAACATAATATTAGCGCCAGGGTCTGGCTGGTAAAATGGCGGATGACCAGCGTCTACTACGGGACATCCAGCAGCTGGAGGGTAGGTTGGCGGCTCTTGAGTGCACAACCTCAGCTGTGGATGTTACCGCAGTCGCTGTTCAGGCTGCTAGCGTGGCTGCAGCCAGTGTGTCCACTGCCACCTCTGCCCCCACAATATCCCACCTCCCGCTTCCAGACAAGTTTGCTGGTGACAGCAAGCAATGTCGGGGATTCGTGAGTCAGTGCTCTATACAACTCGAGCTTCTGGCTGCACGTTTCCCCACGGATCAGGCACAAGTGGGCTTTATAATTTCGCTTCTGTCAGGCAGAGCGTTGGAGTGGGCCACCCCGCTGTGGGAGCGTGACGACCGTGTGGTGCGGAGTGCTCCTAGTTTTCTGGAGGCTCTAAAAAAGGTATTTTTAGGACCTCAGGTCACCCACGATACGGCGCTACAACTGCTGGCATTGGCACAGGGTTCGTCTTTGGTCAGTCTGTTTTCCGTCCAGTTTCGGACTCTGGCCTCAGAGCTAGACTGGTTGGATAAAGTACTCATTCCAGTCTACTGGCGAGGACTGGCTGATCATGTTAAAGATGCTTTGGCTACCAGGGAGATTCCCGCCACACTGGAGAAGCTTATCGCCATATCTACCCGCATCGACCTCCGTTTTCACGAGCGGAGGTTGGAGCGGTCCCAGTGTAGGCAGAGGTTCCGGCTGGCTCCCACCTTCGCCAGACCTCTGGAATCTTCCAGCCAGGCGCCCGACTCCCATGAGGCCATGGAGGTTTCTCGAGCGGGTCCTAAGTCCCGGGCCGCTCGAGTACCCGTGGTCTGTAACATCTGCCAGCAGTTAGGACACTATGCCAACAAATGTCCACAGCGGTCGGGAAAACGGTCGCGTCTAGTGACCTTGGGAGGAGGTTCACTAGACACTGCGGCATTTTCCACCAAGTTGTCCTTTAAAGGGACAATTACAGTAGGTCCATCCACGCTCTCCGCTGAGCTCTGTGTGGATTCCGGAGCCGAGGGGAATTTCATGTCCTCTGCATTTGCTCTCCGCCACACTATACCTCTGGTGATGCTCGCCCAACCGGTGACTGTGCGAGTAGTGAATGGATCAACTCTGCCCTCCCAAATCACCCACCAGACGATCCCTCTCACTTTATCTATGTCCCCGTCCCATCAGGAGAGTATTTCTTTTCTTGTCCTGCCCGAGGGAATAGACGAGGTGTTGCTGGGAGTACCTTGGCTCCGTTACCACTCTCCCCATATTGAGTGGTCCTCTGGGAGGATACTGGGTTGGGGTGATTCATGTAGAGGCAGGTGTATCAGGGAGTGCGTTCAGGTCACCACCACAGAGATACCCGTAGATCTCACTTCTCTTCCTCAGTGTTATTGGGCATATGCAGACGTTTTCTCCAAGAAGGCGGTGGAGACTCTTCCACCTCATCGCCCATGACTGTCCTATTGATCTCTTGCCTGGAGCAGAACCTCCTCGGGGGAGAGTATACCCCCTCTCGCTCCCTGAGACGGAGGCCATGTCCCAGTACATTCAGGAGAATCTGGCAAGAGGGTTCATTAGGAAGTCGGTGTCACCAGCAGGGGCAGGGTTCTTCTTTGTGCAAAAGAAGAACGGAGAATTATGTCCATGCATTGACTACAGGGGTCTTAACGCCATCACCGTCAAGAATAAGTACCCGTTGCCCCTAATCTCTGAGCTCTTTGATAGGCTCTGAGGAGCAAGAGTATTTACCAAGCTTGATCTACGTGGTGCCTATAACCTAATTCGCATCCGTGAGGGGGACGAGTGGAAGACAGCTTTTAATACCAGGGATGGGCATTACGAATACCTGGTGATGCCCTTCGGGCTCTGTAATGCTCTCGCTGTTTTCCAAGACTTTGTCAATGATATCTTCCGGGATATGCTCTCCACCTCTGTGGTAGTCTATCTGGATGATATTCTCATCTTTTCACCAGATATAGACTCTCACCGGAGGGATGTCAACAAAGTCTTCGACCTCTTACGGGCAAACTCCCTCTATGCCAAGCTGGAGAAATGTGTGTTTGAGCAGGAGTCCTTACCTTTTCTGGGCTATATCATCTCTGCCCAGGGATTGGCTATGGATCCTGCCAAACTACAGGCTGTAATGGATTGGCAAGAACCCCATTCTCTTAAAGCGGTGCAGCGCTTTATGGGGTTCATTAATTATTATCGCCAGTTCATTCCCCATTTCTCGACTTTGGTAGCTCCCTTGGTAGCCCTCACCAAGAAGGGAGCAAATCCCAAGTTGTGGTCTGAGGAGGTCTCCAAGGCGTTCTCTTCCATCAAGTCGCATTTTGCCAGTGCTCCCATATTACATCGCCCTGATGTTGATAAACCGTTTGTTTTAGAGGTGGACGCCTCTTCTGTTGGTGCTGGAGCAGTCCTATATCAAAAGGATGCTCAAGGTCGGAAGCATCCCTGCTTCTTCTTTTCTAAGACCTTTACACCAGCAGAGAGGAATTATTCCATCGGGGACAGGGAGTTGCTGGCTATGAAATTGGCCTTCTCAGAGTGGAGACATCTTCTGGAGGGAGCTCGTTTTCCCTTCCAAGTCTTCACCGACCACAAGAACTTGGTATATTTGCAAACGGCTCAGCGGCTAAATTCTCGCCAGGCCAGATGGTCCCTATTCTTCTCTCGGTTCCATTTCACCCTCCATTTTCTCTCCGGTGAGAAGAATGTTCGGGCCGACGCTCTCTCTCGCTCCTTAGTGTCATCAGAGGAGGAGGATGAGGATCCTCGGCTTATTGTCCCCACAGAAAGCCTAAGAACGGTGGCTCCGGTTTCGCTTGAGTCTGTGCCTCCGGGCAAGACTTTTGTGCCCACCAATTTGCGACCGGAAGTACTCTCTTGGGCACATTCGTCCAGGGTGGGTGGACATTTTGGGACCAAAAGGACTTCTGAGTTGCTGGCGAGGACATACTGGTGGCCGCAGATGGCCCGTGACGTCAGGGAATACGTTCAGGCGTGCGTCTCCTGCGCCAAGAATAAGTCCCCTTGACAACGGCCAGCTGGGTTACTTTTTCCTTTACCGGTGGCAGACAGGCCATGGGAGATGGTTGGGATGGATTTTGTGGTGGGCTTACCCAAGTCTCGGGGCTGCACCATCATCTGGGTGATAACCGACCACTTCTCCAAAATGGTGCACTTAGTGCCGTTACCACGGTTACCGTCTGCACGGGCCTTGGCAGCATTATTCATTAGGCATATTTTCCGCCTACACGGTATGCCAGACAAAATTGTGAGTGATCGAGGTCCCCAGTTTGCGTCTCGGTTCTGGAGAGAGCTGTGTCGTCTACTCAGCATTGAGTTGAATCTCTCCTCTGCATACCATCCCGAGACGAATGGGTTGGTAGAGAGGGCCAACCAGACCTTGGACACATACTTGCGACATTTTGTCTCTGCCAGGCAGGATGACTGGGCATCCTTGCTACCGTGGGCTGAGTTCGCTCTAAATAATGCTGTGGCTGACTCCATCGGACAGACCCCATTCCTCTTGAACTACGGTCAGCATCCGCGGGTACCAGTGCCTATGCCCGTGTCTTCCGCCGATTCCAGGGTGGCAGACTGGGCTGTGGAGGCACGGGACATTTGGGACCGCACTCAGGATGCCATTCAGGCCTCCAAAGAGAGGATGAGGTCTTCGGCCGATGCCCATCGGCGCCCCGCTCCTACATTTGCTCCGGGTGACCTAGTGTGGCTTTCTGCCCGAAACATCAGGCTACGGGTAGAGTCCACCAAGTTGGCACCTCGCTTTTTGGGCCCCTTTAAAGTTCTTGAGCAGGTGAACCCGGTGGTTTACCGCCTAGCCCTTCCGCCTCGCCTTGGTATCACTGACACCTTTCACGTGTCCCTCTTGAAACCCGTGGCCATTTCCCGGTTTTCCGAGTCATCTGCCGGGACGTCGGGTTCATCTACCGACGATCATGAGGTGAACGCCATTGTTGGGTGCAAGGTGGTACGAGGCAAAAAATTTTATTGGTGGATTGGAGGGTTATGGGCCTGAGGATAGGTCCTGGGAGCCTGCCGAGCATGTTCACGCTCCGCAACTCATCGCTGCCTTTGAATGCAGCGAGGCCCAGAGAAGGGGGGGTCCTAGGAGGGGGGTAATGTTAGGGTTCAAGTTCCCGCTGCTGCACAAGGGGAGTCTTGAACCCATCCCGCTGCGGTCTCCCATTCATCTCCGGCCACAGTGGAGCTTGCTCAGCAGAGACGTCGGTCCAAGCGTCTTGCCCACTCCTCTACTGTGCAGTGACTTGCTGCTGCCTTTCCTGGATCTGCTATTATAGCCAGTGCTGGAGCAGCCGTCTTTGAGACAAAGTCCTGCGTTTAACCATCTGAGCATGCTCAGAGTGAGATCTCTCATTGGAGATCAGGGGTCACATGTTCAGTAGCTGCAGCGGCTCCTATTGGTCCGCCAGGAAGGTCATGTAGCTACATGTGTTTGTAACAGCTTCTCATTGGTCCTTGTTCCTGGAAGGTCCTGTAGCTGTTGCTATAAAAGGGTAGCATGGCTGGGCCGCCATGTGCTAATATCAACCATTGTATGCTATGCGCCAGTGTGATCATGCGTATGTGTGGTTAGGGACCCGGCTGAAATAAGCCACTAGAATACGACTTAATCGGTGAGGAGTTTGGTATGGTAGCTGGCCAGGGTCGGTGTCCTAGATGCCCTAGATTACCGGCGTAACCGGTGAGGAGTTTTGATTGCCGTATTCAGGGTCTGGCGTTCAGACGCCATAGATTGCGGGTGACTCCCGCGAGGACATTAGCACATGATCACGCGTTATGTACGCTTAGCACTTACTGTGTACCTGAGAGCCTGACAGGACACAGCACTTTTCCTCAGTGGCCCTGTGACGTAACAGGGTTTGCTTTCGACGCTAGACAGCGCCCTAGCGTTTTACTTTGTGGCTCACTGAAGCTAAGTGAGTTCGCACCTATCGCCATATAGCGCTGTGGCATTTCCGTTAGCGGCTCTGGGTATTAACAGAGTTCGCACTTACTGCCACAACGCGCTACGGCGTTTATTTTAGCGACTCTGCGGGATAACAGAGTTCGCTACTTTCGCCATTTTACTAGCAGCAGGTTCCGCCTGCACGGTGGACCCCGGGCTGCGAACGCACCTCTCTACCTCATATATTTGGTGCGTTCCGCAGACCCTAACACTATGCACATTGTATATAGAAAGCAGCCAATCAGTGATGTGGGTGGGGTTATACAGAGCTCAGCATTCAGACAACTAGTAGACCTGCAGCAGATAAAACAGAGATTTTATCAAAACTGCAGCCAGTAAGTGACATACTGTATCCTGGGAATTGAGTTCTCTGCAAAGGTCACTTTTTATTATTGTGTGTGAGGGTATTATTGAAACCTCTTATTAACTTTTCTTAGTTTTGTAATTGTGATTTTTTATGCTTCTCACAGTAAAATAGCTGGGCGCTAACAATATTAATCTGAAATTAAAATGATTCATCAGTAAACACTAAGTGTCCAGAACAACAACCGGAATCACCCATCAAAACATTTCAAGAGCTCTCGGATCAACTTTTCCTAATGAATTATTTCTGCTGCATATCCCAACAACTGTGAAAAGTAATAAGGCACCGTCAGTGCTAATAATACCCTAGAGAATGGTCAAACTGCTTTCAGCTCTCGATATTCTCTACAGCGGAACAAAAATGCATAATATATAACCATATTTTAGTCCTTGATGAGCATTATAAACCAGTCAGGGACCTCATTTCACCTTTATGGCTGCTTTATAAGATCTGCATGTCATCTGCCTAAAAAAATCCTCACTAATAACTAATAACGTTCCCTTAAATGTGGTAATTGTGCAGCCTGTGAATTTATGGATCATGGAAAATGCTCTTTAAGAACAAATGAAAATAAAAAAAGAAATTAGATATTCTGGATTTTATTACTTGGGAGCTCACCATCCAGCCGAATGTATTTGTGGTTTGCAGCATTTTATTGGTTCCAACAGGTCATTAAAATGTGTTTGGTATAAATTATTTTGACGACCCAACCATCTAGTGTAATCCAGAGCCTGACATGTAAGTCTCCATTAAATTAGATCAAAGTTATAATCTTGGCATAGCAATGCTCAGAGCTCAACAAAAGTAATGTAGTAAGTTTGCTGTATAAAGATCTAAACTGACAGTTCATATGTTTACTACTGTAGCCATACCTAGATTTTCAAGCGCCATAAAAAATTTTACTAAGGAACTTAGTGATGGAGGGGGTAATTTTTATTTTAAGATTTTATTTGGGCAATTGCATCACAATTCACAGTTTGCATATTAATCAGAAGTTTAAAAAAATGGCTTCCGAGAAGGCAGAAGATACCATGCTGTCAGTCAGCCTCCTGTAAAGTAGGCACAAAAATGTCAATCTGTTTCAAGCACAGATTTCATCCTAATCTGTCCTTGATTGAATCTGCTAATAAATGCATGGATTATTGCAAAATATTACATGGGTTAGTTGATAAAGGGAGTGATTAATGCAATAATGTCACTGTTCATCCATTACACCAGTGAAACGTCAATACGAATCACTAAAACATGAAAGCATCATTAGTATTCACGATTGCAGGTACAACACACTTTACTGGGTGGACTAATGGGTGTGGACATTATACAATATGGCATCTTGGAATTTATTATTAGAGACAGCTTATGAAGTTCTTGAAAGTTTGAAGAGGGCATCCACAGACAGGTTCCAAGGACTGCTTCCATCTCCACCCTTATGCACACCAGTAGGGATTTGTTTTTTGTTGTAAAAACCCATTGGTTGTGTCCACCAAGTAGCTGCTGGCCGATTGAGTTCGCAAAACAAGGACAAAATCTAGGGGAACAGAGACAGAAATAAATACAGCAGGCAAAGGGTTAACATCAGATAGCAAACCAAGGGTCAGAGAGAAGGAGACATGAAATCAAGCCGGGCTGGGTATTGGTGATTCATAATAATACACCAGGAGTAGTATACAGTATAACCCTGTAACTAGCAAAAGACAGGAATAGGATTATAGTGCACTCTGTTATGAATGTGCTGGAGATGGTTTCTGAGCAGAGGCTCCCTCTGGTGGTTGCAGACAGTACTGAACCTCACAGTGAGGAATGGCAATCTGGGATCACTGATATAAGGGAGGTTCCCTTCCATGATGGTCACCGGTGATCAATTGTTCTTGTCTCAATTGTGGTTCCTGGTTCATTTGGAAGCTTGCTGAGTCTTGCCTGCATCTTCTGCTTTCAGATAAGATATTTTCTGCTTTTGTTTTTGTGCTTGCTTTTTGCATAGTTCCCTGCACTTCTGTGGAGGTCAGCCGAGTCCTGTTATGATTTGGTAGCTGAGGAGAGCAGGCAAAAAAGGCAATACACCAGAGAGGTTGGGATCTACTGGATTGCAGTACCCTGACTAACCACCACAACTAAAGGCAGCCGTGGAGCGTACCTACGTTGGTCCTAGACGCCTCGTCACAGCCTGAGAAGCTAACTACACCTAAAGATAGAAAGAGGAAAACTATGTGCCCCGGAGCAGATCCCCAAAGAACATAGGAAGCCCCCAAACATGTAATGGCGGTTAGACAAGAGGAAATACAGACACAGACAGAAAATAGTATGAGCAAACGTTGGGGCCCAATCTTCTTAGAAAGAAAAGGATAGGAAGGACACTTACTGCAATCCAAAAAACCCTAAAAAAAAATACCAACTCACTAATTGCAAAAACACCTGAGATCACACGACTGTTGTGAATGGGTTTGAGATGAGTTCTGAGCAGAGACTCCCTCTGGTGGTTACAAGCGGTACTGGTCTGTTCAGTGAAGATTGTGAGGACTGGGAATCAGGTGTTACTGACTGGTCTTATATAAGGGAGTCACCTTCCCATCAGGGTTGCCGGTGATCAATTGTTCTGGTCTGAATCCTTCATTCCTGTTTCCCTTGTAGCCTGCTGTGTCGTGTCTGCATCTCCTGCTAACAGATAAGACATTTTCTTCTTTTTGTTTTTGTACTATATTTTTGCATTTTGTCCTGCACTTCTGTGGGGGCCTTCTGGGTCCCCTCCGGGGGCTTTTGCCCTCTCAGTTTAGTTCAGCCACTGATGTTTGTACTTTTGCTTTTTCCAGTTTTTTCAGTGGCTGCTGTTTTGATTTTGTTACACCAGAGAACTAATTTAGGTGGTAGAGGTCGTGTGATCTCAGGTGATTTTGAAATTAGTAGAGTTGGTGCTTTTCAGGGTTTTCTGGGATTGCAGTAAGTACCCTTCCTATCCTTTTCTATTTAGTTAGTTTGGGCCCCAGCGTTTGCTCATACTATTTTCTTTCTGTGTCAGTATTTCTTCTTGTCTAACCGCCATTACTTGTTTGGGGGCTTTCTATTATCTTTGGGGTTCTGCTCCGGGGCAGATAGCTTTCCTATTTCTATCTTTAGGTGTAGTTAGTTTCTCAGGCTGTGACGAGGCGTCTAGGACCAACGTAGGAACGCTCCACGGCTGCCTCTAGTTGTGGTAGTTAGTCAGGGTACTGCAATCTCAGATTCCAACTGCTCTGGTGTATTGCCTTTTTTACCTGCACTCCTCAGCTACCGAAAACATAACAGTATCACCGGCCTAAAAATTGAAAATTGTATGGTACTCACAGAAGGTAAAAAAAATATTGTCAAAGAAAAAAGGTTGTCAGAGTTGTCAGAGATATTTTTCTGTTTGTTGCATTTTTTTTTCCCTCTGTATCTCTGGGTGCTGGGGAGGATCTTTTCTCTCAATGGAGTTTGCACGGTTGTCTGGCAGTGTGGATCAGCTTGCCACTGAGGTTCAGAGTATTGCTGCATATCTTGCTAGGTTGCCTGTTGTGGAACCTAGGATTCCCATGCCAGATTTGTTTTTGGGGGATCGAGCTAAGTTTCAGAATTTCAAAAATAATTGTAAATTGTTTTTTGCCTTAAAATCTAAGTCCTCAGGGAACGCAGCGCAGCAGGTTCAAATTATCATCTCTCTCCTGTGCGGCGATCCTCAGGATTGGGCTTTTTCCCTGACACCTGGGGATCCTGTTTTGAGTGATGTTGATGCATTTTTTCAGGCTTTGGGGTTATTGTACGATGAGCCTAATGTCACTGATCAAGCTGAAAAAGCCTTGTTGGCATTAAATCAGGGGCCTTATGACGCTGAGTTATACTGTCAGAGATTCCGTAGGTGGGCAGTCCTGACCAAATGGAATGACGACGCCTTGGCAGCCCTTTTCCGGAAGGGTCTGTCAGATAATGTAAAGGATGTTTTGGTGGGATTCCCTGTCCCCTCTGGTCTCAATGATTCTATGTCATTAGCGATTCAAATTGACAGACGTTTGCGTGAGCGGAGAAGTATGCGTGGAATGGTGTTGCCTTGTGAACCAGCTTCTGAACCCATGCAGTGTGATAGAGTGGTGTCTGGGGCACAGCGTCATGAGTTTCGAAAGCGCAATGGGTTATGTTTCTACTGTGGTGATGCCTCTCATGCTATTTCAGTCTGCCCTAAGCGGGGAAGACGTTTTGCACGCTCAGTTGTCTTGGGTAGTGTTCAGACTAAGTTTTTATTAACTGTCACTCTGATATGCTCTCTGTCCTCATTTTCTGCTCAGGCTTTCGTTGATTCTGGAGCAGCTATTAACCTGATGGATTATGATTTTGCTAAACGTTGTGGGTTTCCCTTGATACCCCTACAGAAGTCTATTCCCCTCCTGGGGATCGATTCTACCCTTTGGCTGAGAATAAACCCCAGTTTTCTACTCAGGTGATAATGAGGGTTGAACCTGATCACCAGGAGTGCTGCAAATTTTTGGTTCTGTATAATCTGCATGACATTATCGTGCTGGGTTTCCCTTGGTTACAGTCTCATAATCCTGTTTTGGATTGGAAATCTGTGTCTGTAACCAGTTGGGGCTGCCAATGTGTTAATACCAACACTCCTGTTTTTTCTGCCTCCCCCAGGCTCAGGATGTTCCTGACTTTTTGATTGATTTTTCTGATGTGTTTAGCGAAAGTAAATCTGCATCCTTGCCTCCCCATAGGAGCTATGACTGCGCTATTGAATTAGTGCCGGGTAGTAAATTCCCTAAAGGTCGCCTTTTTAACTTGTCTGTACCTGAACATGACGCTATGCAGTCTTATATCAAGGAATCATTGGAGAAGGGTCATATCAGACCATCCTCTTCACCTTTAGGTGCCGGTTTTTTCTTTGTGGCCAAAAAAGATGGTTCATTAAGGCCGAGTATTGATTATCGTCTCTTGAACAATATTACTGTGAAATATCAATACCCGTTACCCTTGATTTCTGACCTGTTTTCCAGGGTGAAAAACGCTACTTGGTTTACCAAGCTTGACCTCAGGGGGGCGTATAACCTTATTCGCATTAAGCACGGGGATGAATGGAAGACGGCATTCAATACCCCTGAAGGGCATTTTGAGTACCTAGTGATGCCCTTTGGGCTCACTAATGCTCCTTCCGTCTTCCAGTCCTTCATGAATGACATTTTCAGGGATTTTGTGGACAAATTTCTGATTGTTTATTTGGATGATATCTTGATTTTTTCTAATGACTGGGACTCTCATGTGAAACATGTTCGAACTGTGTTCCAGATTTTGAGAGAGAATGCTCTGTATGTGAAGGGATCAAAGTGTCTTTTTGGCGTACAGAGGATCTCATTTCTGGGATTCATTTTGTCCCCATCTGTTATTGAAATGGACCCGGTCAAGGTTCAGGCCATCTGTGATTGGGTCCAACCTACTTCATTAAAGGCTCTTCAGAGATTTTTGGGTTTTGCCAATTTTTATCGTAAATTTATTGGTAATTTCTCGGTTATTGTTAAACCATTAACTGATTTGACCAGAAAGGGTTCTGATGTGGTGAATTGGCCTCCTGAGGCAGTCTCTGCGTTTCAGGAACTTAAGCAGAGATTCACTTCTGCTCCTGTTCTACGGCAGCCTGAGGTTTCTCTGCCATTTCAGGTGGAGGTTGATGCCTCTGAAATTGGGGCAGGTGCCGTTTTGTCCCAAAAAGATCCAGAGACCTCTAAATGTAACCCTTGTGCCTTTTTCTCTCGAAAATTTTCTCCTACTGAACGTAATTATGACGTGGGTAATCGGGAGTTATTGGCCATGAAGTGGGCTTTTGAAGAGTGGAGACATTGGCTGGAGGGAGCCAAACATCAGGTGGTGGTCCTTACGGACCATAAGAATCTGGTCTATCTGGAATCTGCCAAGCGACTCAATCCTAGACAGGCCAGGTGGGCCTTGTTTTTCACACGTTTTAATTTTGTGGTTTCCTTTCTTCCTGGCACTAAGAATGTTAAGGCGGATGCCCTCTCGAGGAGTTTCCTTGCGGACTCTCCTGAGTTATCTGATCCTTCTGTTATTTTAAAGAGGGTGTAGTTCTTTCCGCCATCTCGCCCAATTTGAGACTTGCTCTGGAGGGGTGTCAGGAGGATAGGCCCGAGTGCTGCCCTGTTGGAAAATTGTTTGTCCCGGACCAGTGGAAAAAGAGTGTGATGTCTGAGATTCATTGTTCCGCATTGGCTGGGCATCCCGGAATTTTTGGTACCAGAGACTTGGTTAGTCGGTGCTTTTGGTGGCCTACCTTGTCTCGTGATGTCAGGGAATTTGTGCAGTCCTGCGGGACTTGCTCTCGCTCCAAGCCTTGCTCTCGCTCTAGTGGTTTGTTGATGCCATTGCCTGTGCCCAAGAGACCATGGACCCATATCTCTATGGATTTCATTTCCGACCTTCCTGTTTCTCAGAGAATGACCACCATCTGGGTAATTTGTGATAGGTTTTCCAAAATGATACATCTTGTGCCATTACCTAAGTTGCCTTCCTCCTCTGAATTGGTGCCGTTGTTCCTTCAGCACGTGGTTCGTTTACACGGCATTCCTGAGAACATTGTGTCTGACAGAGGAGTCCAGTTTGTTTCCAGATTTTGGAGGACTTTTTGTTCTAAACTGGGTGTTCAATTGTCTTTCTCCTCGGCATTTCATCCTCAGACCAATGGTCAAACTGAGAGAACAAACCAGACATTGGAGACTTATCTTAGATGCTTTGTGTCTGCTGATCAGGATGACTGGGTCTCTTTTTTACCTTTGGCTGAGTTTGCTCTTAATAATAGGGCTAGCTCTGCCACTTTGATGTCTCCGTTTTTCTGTAATTCTGGGTTTCACCCTCGATTTTCTTCAGGACAGACGGAGGCTTCTGTCTGTCCAGGTGTTGACTCTGTTGTGGAGCGTATGCAACAGATTTGGGACCAGGTAGTGGAGAGGTTGTCCCTCTCTCAGGAGAAGGCCCAGCGGTTTTCTAACCGGCATAGGACTGATGGTCCTCGGTTTAAAGTGGGGGACTTGGTCTGGTTGTCCTCAAAGAATATTCCTATGAGAGTAGCATCTCCTAAATTTAAGCCTAGGTTCATTGGACCTTATAAGATTATTGAGATTCTTAATCCTGTTTCTTTTCGTTTGCTTCTTCCAGGGACATTTAAGATCCATAACGTGTTCCACAAGTCCTTGTTGAAGAGGTTTGTTGAGCCAGTGGTTCCTGCTGCTGTGCCTCCTGACCCTGTTTTGGTTGAGGGCAATCTGGAGTATGTGGTTGAGAAAATATTAGATTCTCGTTTTTCTAGACGGAAACTCCAGTATTTGGTTAAGTGGAGAGGTTATGGTCAGGAAGACAATTCTTGGGTGTTTACTTCGGACATCCATGCTAGGAGACTCATCCGTGCGTATCATAGAACTCATCCTGACCGACCTGGTTGCTCAAATGAGGGTTCGGTGACCCCTCCTCAAGGGGGGGGTACTGTTGTGAATGGGTTTGAGATGAGTTCTGAGCAGAGACTCCCTCTGGTGTTACAAGCGGTACTGGTCTGTTCAGTGAAGATTGTGAGGACTGGGAATCAGGTGTTACTGACTGGTCTTATATAAGGGAGTCACCTTCCCATCAGGGTTGCCGGTGATCAATTGTTCTGGTCTGAATCCTTCATTCCTGTTTCCCTTGTAGCCTGCTGTGTCGTGTCTGCATCTCCTGCTAACAGATAAGACATTTTCTTCTTTTTGTTTTTGTACTATATTTTTGCATTTTGTCCTGCACTTCTGTGGGGGCCTTCTGGGTCCCCTCCGGGGGCTTTTGCCCTCTCAGTTTAGTTCAGCCACTGATGTTTGTACTTTTGCTTTTTCCAGTTTTTTCAGTGGCTGCTGTTTTGATTTTGTTACACCAGAGAACTAATTTAGGTGGTAGAGGTCGTGTGATCTCAGGTGATTTTGAAATTAGTAGAGTTGGTGCTTTTCAGGGTTTTCTGGGATTGCAGTAAGTACCCTTCCTATCCTTTTCTTTTAGTTAGTTTGGGCCCCAGCGTTTGCTCATACTATTTTCTTTCTGTGTCAGTATTTCTTCTTGTCTAACCGCCATTACTTGTTTGGGGGCTTTCTATTATCTTTGGGGTTCTGCTCCGGGGCAGATAGCTTTCCTATTTCTATCTTTAGGTGTAGTTAGTTTCTCAGGCTGTGACGAGGCGTCTAGGACCAACGTAGGAACGCTCCACGGCTGCCTCTAGTTGTGGTGGTTAGTCAGGGTACTGCAATCTCATAGATTCCAACTGCTCTGGTGTATTGCCTTTTTTACCTGCACTCCTCAGCTACCGAAACATAACACACGACCTCTACCACCTAAATTAGTTCTCTGGTGTAACAAAACTAAGCAGCAGCCACTGAAAAAACTGGAAAAGGCAAATGAACAAATAACAGTGGCTAGATAAACTGAGAGGAGCACAAGCCCCCAGAGGGGACCTGGCTGACCTCCACAGAAGTGCAGGACAAAATGCAAAAAGCAAGCACAAAAATAAAAGCAGAAAATTTCTTATCTGTTAGCAGAAGATGCAGGCACGAAACAGCAAGCTTCCAAGTGAACCAGGAACAAAGTTGAGACAAGAACAATTGATCACCGGCAAACCTGATGGGAGGGAACCTCCCTTATATAAGACCAGTCTGTAACACCAGATTGCCAATCTTCAAAATCTTCATTGAATAGTTCAGTACTGTTTGTAACCACCAGAGGGAGCTTCTGCTCAGAATTCATTTCTAACACATTCACAACAGTACCCCCCCTTGAGGAGGGGTCACCGAACCCATAATTGGGCAACCAGGTCGGTCAGGATGAGCTCTGTGATACGCACGGATCAGTCTCCTAGCATGGATGTCCGAAGCAAACACCCAAGAATTGTCCTCCTGACCATAACCTCTCCACTTAACCAAATACTGGAGTTTCGTCTAGAAAAACGAGAATCAATATTTTCTCAACCACATACTCCAGATTGCCCTCAACCAAACAGGGTCAGGAGGCGCAGCCATAGGAACCACTGGCTCGACAAACCTCTTCAATAAGGACTTGTGGAACACGTTATGGATCTTAAATGTCCCTGGAAGAAGTAAACGAAAGGAAACAGGATTAAAAATCTCCATGATCTTATAAGGTCCAATGAACCTAGGCTTAAACTTAGGAGATGCAACTCTCATAGGGATATTTCTTGAGGACAACCAGACCAAGTCCCCACTTCAAACCAAGGACCATCATTCCTATGCCGGTTGGCAAACCGCTGAGCCCTCTCCTGAGAGAGGGACAACCTCTCCACTACCTGGTCCCAAATCTGCTGCATACGCTCCACAACAGAGTCAACACCTGGACAGACAGAAGCCTCCGTCTGTCCCAAAGAAAATCGAGGGTGAAACCCAAAATTGCAGAAAAATGGAGACATCAAAGTGGCAGTAGCCCTATTATTAAGAGCAAACTCAGCCAAAGGCAAAAAAGAGACCCAGTCATCCTGATTAGCAGACACAAAGCATCTCAGATAAGTCTCCAAGGTCTGGTTTGTTCTCTCAGTTTGTCCATTGGTCTGAGGATGAAAAGCCGAGGAGAAAGACAAATGAACACCAAGTTTAGAACAAAAAGTCCTCCAAAATCTGGAAACAAACTGGACTCCTCTGTCAGACACAATGTTCTCAGGAATGCCGTGTAACCGAACCACGTGCTGAAGGAACAAAGGCACCAATTCGGAGGAGGAAGGCAACTTAGGTAATGGCACAAGATGTATCATTTTGGAAAACCTATCACAAATCACCCAGATAACGGTCATTCTCTGAGAAACAGGGAGGTCGGAAATGAAATCCATAGAGATATGGGTCCATGGTCTCTTGGGCACAGGCAATGGCATCAACAAACCACTAGAGCGAGAGCAAGGCTTGGAGCGAGAGCAAGTCCCGCAGGACTGCACAAATTCCCTGACGTCACAAGACGAAGTAGGCCACCAAAAGGACCGACTAACCAAGTCTCTGGTACCAAAAATTCCGGGATGACCGGTCAACGCGGAACAATGAATCTCAGACATCACACTCTTTTTCCACCGGTCTGGGACAAACAATTTCCCAATAGGGCAGCGCTCGGGTTTATCCTCCTGACACCCTTCCAGAGTCAGTCTCAAATTGGGCGAGATGGTGGAAAGAACTACACCCTCTTTCAAAATAACAGCAGGATCAGATAACTCAGGAGAGTCCGCAAGGAAACTCCTCGAGAGGGCATCCGCCTTAACATTCTTAGTGCCAGGAAGGAAGGAAACCACAAAATTAAAACGTGTGAAAAACAAGGCCCACCTGGCCTGTCTAGGATTAAGTCGCTTGGCTGATTCCAGGTAAACCAGATTCTTATGGTCCGTGAGGACCACCACCTGATGTTTGGCTCCCTCCAGCCAATGTCTCCACTCTTCAAAAGCCCACTTCATGGCCAATAACTCCCGATTACCCACGTCATAATTACGTTCAGTTGGAGAAAATTTTCGAGAGAAAAAGGCACAAGGGTTACTTTTAGAGGTCTCAGGATTTTTTTGGGAAAAAACAGCACCTGCCCCAATTTCAGAGGCATCAACCTCCACCTGAAATGGCAGAGAAACATCAGGCTGCCGTAGAACAGGAGCAGAAGTGAATCTCTGCTTAAGTTCCTGAAATGCAGAGACTGCCTCAGGAGGCCAATTCACCACATCAGAACCCTTCATGGTCAAATCAGTCAATGGTTTAACAGTAACAGAGAAATTACCAATAAATTTACGATAAAAATTGGCAAAACCCAAGAATCTCTGAAGAGCCTTTAATGAAGTAGGTTGAACCCAATCACAGATGGCCTGAACCTTGACCGGGTCCATTTCAATAACAGATGGGGACAAAATGAATCCCAGAAATGAGATCCTCTGTACGCCAAAAAGACACTTTGATCCCTTCACATACAGAGCATTCTCTCTCAAAATCTGGAACACAGTCCGAACATGTTTCACATGAGAGTCCCAGTCATTGGAAAAAATCAAGATATCATCCAAATAAACAATCAGAAATTTATCCACAAAATCCCTGAAAATGTCATTCATGAAGGACTGGAAGACGGAAGGAGCATTAGTGAGCCCAAAGGGCATCACTAGGTACTCAAAATGCCCCTCTGGCAAACCTGATGGGAGGGAACCTTCCTTATATAAGACCAGTCTGTAACACCTGATTGCCAATCTTCACAATCTTCATTGAATAGTTCAGTACTGTTTGTAACCACCAGAGGGAGCTTCTGCTCAGAATTCATTTCTAACACATTCACAACAGAGTCCCCTCCTGGGGGCCTGTGCTCCTCTCAGTTTATCTGAAGCCACTGTTGTTTGTTCATTTTGCTTTTTCCTGTTTTTTCAGTGGCTGCGGCTTAGTTTTGTTACACCAGAGATCTGATTTAGGTGGTAGAGATCGTGTGATCTCAGGTGTTTTTTCAATCAGAAGAGTTGGTATTTTTAGGGTTTTTTTTGAATTGCAGTAAGAATCCTTTCCTGTACTTTTCTGTCTAGACAGTTTGGGCCCCAGCGTTTGCTCATTCTATTTTCTGTCTGTGTCCGTGCTTCTTCTTGTCTAACCGCCATTACATGTTTGGGGGCTTCCTATTTTCTTTGGAGATCTGCTCCGGGGCAGATAGCTTTCCTCTTTCTGCCTTTAGGTGTAGTTATCTCTCAGGCTGTGACGAGGCGTCTAGGATCAACGTAGGAACGCTCCACGGCTACCTCTAGTTGTGTGGTTAGTTCAGGTTACTGCAATCCAATAGGTCCCAGCCTCTCTGGTGTATTACTGTTTTTGCTTTTTCTCCTCAGCTACCTAAATATAACAGTATCACCGGCCAAGCTAAAATTATATGGTACTCACAGAAGGGAAAAATAGTGTGGAAAGAAAAAAAAAGTTGTCAGTTGTCAGAGTTTTTTTTTTTTTTTTCTGTTTGTTGCATTTTATCCCTCTTTTTCACTGGGTGCTGAGGAGGATTTTTTTTTCTCTCAATGGAGTTTGCACAGTTGTCTGGCCGTGTAGATCAGCTTGCCACTGAGGTTCGGAGTATTGCTACCTATCTCGCTGGGTTGCCGGTTGTGGAACCTAGGATTCCCATGCCAGATTTGTTTTTGGGGGATCGGGCTAAGTTTCTGAATTTCAAAAATAACTGTAAGTTGTTTTTTTGCCTTGAAGCCTAAGTCCTCAGGGAACGCAGCACAGCAGGTTCAAATTGTAATCTCTCTCCTGCGCGGCGACCCTCAGGATTGGGCTTTTTCCCTGACACCTGGGATCCTGTTTTGAATGATGTTGATGTATTTTTTCAGGCTCTGGGGTTGTTGTACGATGAACCTAATGTCACTGATCATGCTGAGAAGACCTTGTTGGCATTAAGTCAGGGCTGTGAAGCCGCTGAACTGTACTGTCAGAAATTTCGAAAGTGGGCAGTCCTGACCAAATGGAATGATGATGCTTTGGCAGCCCTTTTTCAGGAGGGTCTGTCAGAGAATGTAAAGGACATTATGGTGGGATTCCCTGTACCCTCTGGTCTCAATGATTCTATGTCTTTGGCTATTCAAATTGACAGACGTTTGCATGAGCGCAGAGGTATGCGTGAGATGGTGTTGCCTTGTGGGACAGCTCCTGAGCCCATGCAGTGTGATGGAGTGACTTCTGGGCACAGCGTCATGAATTTCGAAAGTGCAATGGTTATATTTCTACTGTGGTGACGCCTCTCATGCTATTTCCATCTGCCCTAAGCGGGGAAGACGTTTTGCGCGCTCAGTTGTCTTGGGTAGTGTTCAGACTAAATTTCTGTTGACTGTTACCCTGATTTGCTCCATGTCCACATTTTCGGCTCAGGCTTTTGTTGTTTCAGGAGCAGCTATTAACCTGATGGATTTCGACTTTGCCAAACGTTGTGGCTTTCCCATGATACCCCTGCAGAAGTCTATTCCCCTATTGGGCATTGATTCTACCACTTTGGCGGAGATATAAACCCCAATTTTCTACTCAGGTGATAATGAGGGTTGAACCAGATCATCAGGTGAGTTGCAAATTTCTGGTGTTGCATAAGCTGCATGACATTATTGTTCTGGGTTTCCTTTGGTTGCAGATTAATAATCCTGTTTTGGATTGGAAATCTGTGTCTGTGACCAGTTGGGGCTGCCAATGTGTGAATGCTGGCTCTCCTGTTTTTCTGCCTCTCCCCAGTCTCAGGATGTTCCTGACTTTTTGACTGATTTTTCTGATGTGTTTAGTGAAAGTAAATCTGCATCCTTACCCCCTCACAGGAGCTACGATTGCGCTATTGAATTAGTGCCTGGTGGTAAATTTCCTAAAGGTCGCCTTTTTAATTTATCTGTACCTGAACACGATGCTATGCAATCTTATATCAAGGAGTCATTGGAGAAGGGTCATATCAGACCATCCTCTTAACCCTTGGGCGCCAGTTTATTCTTTGTGGCCAAAAATGATGGTTCATTGAGGCCATGTATTGATTATCGCCTCCTGAATAAGATCACTGTGAAATATCAATATCCGTTACACTTGATTTCTGATCTGTTTTCCAGAGTGAAAAGTGCTAGTTGGTTAACCAAGCTTGACCTCAGGGGGGCGTATAACCTTATTCGTATTAAGCACGGAGATGAATAGAAGATGGCGTTTAATACCCCAGAGGGGCATTTTGACTACCTAGTGATGCCCTTTGGGCTTACTAATGCCCCTTCCATCTTCCAATCCTTCATGAATGATATTTTCAGGGATTTTGTGGATAAATTTCTGATTGTTTATTTGAATGATATCTTGATTTTTTCCAATGACTGGGACTCTCATGTGAAACATGTTCGGACTGTGTTCCAGATTTTGAGAGAGAATTCACTGTATGTGAAGGGATGAAAGTGTCTTTTTGGCGTACAGAAGGTCTCATTTCTGGGATTCATTTTGTCTCCGTCTGTTATTGAAATGGACCCGGTCAAGTTTCAGGCCATCTGTAAGGTTCTTTGTCTCTGTTGACATGTTCCTTGAAACTCAGTTTTTCGTCGGCCACTTTGCTTTCTGTCTTTCTGCAGCTCTTGCCCTCAGTTAATATGGAGTTTCCAGTTTTCATGTTCCCGCCCTGATTCTTCCCTCTTGCTTCTTAAGCAGCCTCAGCTGAACAATCAGTGCTCCTGAATCAAGCCTCAGTCAGTCTCTGACCTGACTCCTGGAAGCCTTGGACTTGTACTCCAGCTATTCCCTACTGAGGAACCTTGGAACACTTTTGGACTCTGGAAACCTGCTGTTTGGTGAATCCATGTTTGCAGAGGAATTACGGTACTGTAATGTATGTAGTACAGTTCATATAGCGTCTTGTGCTTGGGTGCGATGAAAATACATGAGTCACAGGTTTGATATAGAAAGTCTTGTATTACTTCATACAAGTTGGCAAAAATAGTCACACAGTTTGCAGACACAGAAGCAGGAGACACAGCAGGCCAGAGTAATCTAAGCTCAGCAATCACTCTCCACAACAGGTTCAGGATCTTCTTCTCTGTTACCGTAAGTACATGCAAACGTGGGTCTTTCAAAGAGCAGGGTTCAGAGTCCACAAGTGCTTCAGAGTTCCTCAGTAGGAATAGCTGGAGTACAAGGTCCAAGGCTTCAGGGGTCAGGTCACAGGTTCACTGCAGGCTAGATTCTGAAGCACTGATTGCTCAGCTGTGGCTGCTTAAGAAGCAAAAGGAGAGAATCAGGGCGGGAACATGCAAGCTGGAAACTCCATTTTGACTGAGGGCAAGATAGCTGCAGCAAGACAGAAAGTAAAATGGCTGACGAACAAACTGAGTTTCAGGAACATGTACACAGAACCTTACATTACTCCCCCTTAGGGACAACCTCCGGATGACCTCAGACCAGGCTTGTGTGGGTACCTCTGATGAAACTGACGGAGCAAGCGAGGAGCATTAACGTTATTGACTGGTTCCCATGAGTTGTCCTCTACTGGGTAGCCCTGCCATTTAATCAGATATTCTAACTGATTTCTATATAACCTGGAATCTAAAATCCTTTCCACCACAAATTCTTCCTGACCATCGACTAGCACTGGGTCAGGGCAAGGAGAAGAACGTCCAGGAAACGTATTGGGTGTCGCAGCCTTTAGTAGGGATACATAAAAGACAGGGTGGATTCTCATAGTTCTGGGCAGTTGAAGACGACAAGCAACGGCACTTATAATTTTACTGATTTTATAGGGTCCAATGTACTTATGTCCCAGCTTAGACGATGGAATCCTTAACTTAAGATTTCTGGTTGACAGCCAGACCAAGTCTCCTACCTTGAAAGCTGGTGCAGGTTTACGAAATTTATCTGCTGCTTTCTTGTACCTTTCCTGAGCCGATTCCAGATTCTCCTTTAGAAGATCCATATTCTTCTGTAAAGACGTGATTCTTTCAGCCACTGCTGGTAAAGGCGTTTCTATGGGAAATCGTGGAAGAATGTTAGGATGATAACCTAGATTAGAGTAAAAAGGAGACTGTTTAGTGGAGGCACTCTGAGAGTTGTTATAAGAGAACTCAGCCAGTGGAAGTAGATCCACCCAATCATCCTGTAGGTGGCAGATAAAGCAGCGGAGATACTGCTCCAGGGTTTGATTGGTTCGTTCGGTCTGTCCATTAGTCTGGGGATGAAAAGCAGAAGAAAGGTTTACTTTAATGTCCAATGCGGCACAGAAATTTTGCCAAAACCTAGAAGTGAATTGCACCCCTCGATCCGAAATAACCTCATCCGGTACTCCATGTAAGCGAAACACATCTTTAATCATCAGATCTGATGTCTGTTTTGCAGTGGGTAAGTCGACACAAGGAATAAAATGAGCTGCCTTTGTTAGACGGTCAACCACCACTAGAATGGTGTTCTTCCCTTGAGAGGTTGGTAACTCCACAATGAAGTCCATAGAAATGGATCCCCACGGGCGGGACGGGGGGGAAGAGGCTGTAACAGACCAGTTGGTGAGGAGCGAGGTGTTTTGCATCTTGCACAAACTTCACATGAAGTGACATAGTTTAAAACATCCTTCCTGCAAGTGGGCCACCAAAAGAAACGAGAAAGAAATTCCT